>VTGB01000016.1:0-600000 GCA_013403855.1 Calonectria honghensis
ACCAAAAAAAAAAGCCAAGCCGTGCTAACAGGACAAGAAACCATAAAAAAAAAACCTCCCGTGTCGATCAGTTTCCCGTTCCCTTCACCACTCAACTGGCCCAACCCCTGCTCATCTGCACAGCCTTTTCCCACTGACTGAAGCGGCTCGACGCATCCTCGGTTGAGATGGTGGGCTTGAAAACGGTTCGGCCCTCCGTGTTCACATGGGCCAGCTCGTCCAGGTCCTTCCACACCCCCACGCCGAATCCCGCGGCGATGGCGGCGCCAAGAGCTGTCGTTTCGCGCATGGCAGGCCGGTTGACAGGGATACCGATGAGATCGGATTGGGTCTAGCAAGGGGAGCAATGTTAGCTTCGCGCCACGAGCTACCCGGGCTCCCGGGTAGGATGTTTAGCTTGGTTAGGTTGGTGTAAACGTACCTGCATGATGAGATCCGAGTTGCACATGCCGCCGTCGACGGCTAGCTCGGTGAGGGCGTGGCCGCTGTCCTTCTTCATGGCGTCCAGGATGGCCTTTGTCTGGAAGCACGTGGCCTCGAGGGTTGCGCGCGCAATGTGTCCGCGCTGCGTGTAAGCGGTGATGCCAAAGAGGGTGCCTCGGGCGTCGTCGATCCAGTAGGGCGCAAAGAGGCCGCTAAAGGCAGTGACGAAAGTGCAGCCGCCGTTGTCCTCGACCGTCTCGGCGAGAGCGCTGAGCTTGGACGACGACTCGATGAAGCCGAGGTTGTCGACGAGGAACTTGACGCTGGATCCCGCAACGGCAATGCTGCCCTCGAGGGCGTACATGGTCTGGCCCTCGCCAAAGTCGTATGCGACAGTGGTCAGCAGGCCGTGGGTGGAGATGGCGGGCTTCTCGCCAATGTTGTACAGAAGGAAGCACCCCGTGCCGTACGTGTTCTTGGCCATGCCGGGGGTGAAGCCCTTCTGGCCCACGAGAGCGGCCGACTGGTCACCCAGGCAGCCGGTGATCTTGGTGCCCTTGAGGGCCGTGTTGACCAGCGAGCCGTAGGCCTTGTTGTCCGAGGAGCGCACAATCTTGGGGAGCAGGATCTTGTTGCGGTCGAGGCGGAACCAGTCAATCAGGTCCTCGTCGTAGTCGAGCGTCTCGAGGTTCATGAACATGGTGCGCGAGGCGTTGGACGGGTCCGAGACGTAGACGTCGCGGTCCGGGCCGCCGTTGAGCTTGTAGGTGAGCCACGTGTCGACGGTGCCAAAGGCGAGCACCCCGCGCTCGTAGGCGTCCTTGACCTCGGCCACATTCTCCAGCAGCCATAGCAACTTGCTGGCCGAGGGGTAGGTCGAGAGGGGCAGACCGCAGCGCGACGTCAGCTCGCCGGCGCCGAGGCGGTGCTTGAGGCGGCGCACGAGGTCCTTGGACCGGGTGTCGGTCCACACGATGGCGTTGTGGAGCGCCTTGCCCGTTGTCTTGTCCCAGATCACGGTGGTTTCCCGCTGGTTTGTGATGCCCACGGCGCGGATCTGCTCGCGCGAGTGGCCCTGTTTTTCAAACTCGGTGACCGCACCGTCAATGCACGTCTCCACGGAGCTGATGAGCTCCTCGGGGTCATGCTCGTGCCATCTGTTGAGCGCGGGTTAGCAATTGAAGGAATTGGGCAAAGGGGAGAAGCTATTAGAAGCTATCAAAGGTTCAACTGACCCTGGATGAGGATAGATTTGCTTAAACTCGAGCTGGTGAGTCGCAATGACTTGGCCGTTGGGGTCAAAAATCAAAAACCGGGTGCTCGTGGTGCCCTGGTCAATGGCGCCGATGAAGCTGACGGCGGAGGGCCCGTTGGCGGAAGGCATTGTGAAGAGGGCGGCCAAGCGGGAGGGGATACGACGAAAAGATTTCAAGGGAGACAGGATGCAAATGTTGAAAGACACGGGCAATAAAAAAAAAAGCTGAGGACAAGAAGAAGACGGGATCGTGAGAGTTGCAGAGGTTTAAGCCGAGCAGCTAGCAATTGGACACTCATAATATTTGTACCCTCCATGTGAAAGCCAGCTGCTTCTCGTCGGCTAAGCTGCACCTCGCGGGGTGCAGCGCAGCTCGGAGGTGCAACCCCAGCTCAGCCAATACCCCAACCCCGGATTGTGGGGTTGCCCTCCCTCCCGACTTACATGGTTGGAGTGAGAAAAATAAAGGGCTCGGGGGGGTCTGGACCCCTGCCCTGCCAGGCCTTTGCGTTTTTACCTCAGTGGAGGCTCCATGTGACGGCCGCGAAATAAAAGACTCCCACCCCCCGAGCCGCGCCGTATCAACTTCGGTCCTCCCACCGAGTTGCATCCCGAACGACAGTGGTTCATGTCCTTCAAGTGCCACCGGAACCGACCATCCGGATAAATGCAGAGAGTTAGTTCATGATCTCCACGTGGGCTCTTACCCAATATTGGCACCCTTCCGTTACTCCGCGCTTACTTATTCCCCTCCCCTTCTCGCGTGGAGAATCCGGGGATTGGAGCTCGGGGGGCGTCCGCGTCAGACAAGCTGGAACCAACAAGCTGCTCTGGCAACCCTCTCTCATTATTGCGAGCAACACCGAGCCCCTCCGCACCGAGCACATCTACTCACTCGGTGCCGCACACCGAAGATGCATCACCGAGAAGGCCCTTTTCACCCCCTTCACCCCCCGTTGCATCGTTCGATGTCTCCTTGACCCTCGACGTTGCAAAGGAAATTTCCCTCGGGCGAGCAAGGTCTTGCTCCTGCCCAGATTCGGCTTGGAGGGGCAAAGTCTAGTTGCCGGTGGGAGCGAGCCAAGGAGGAGGGACCGGGACAGAGCGAGCGAGGAGCGCCGTAAGACAGGCGTAACACGGCCGACAGGCGTATACGGCCGACGGGCGCATCTTGGAGAAGAGGAGAAAGCCCCTCATTGCCATTGTAGCATGGGCGGCAGCGCGCGGACGGCATCGTTGCCACATTTAGAGCATATAATGTTGCCTTGGTCCCCTTTGTGATTTTCCCTTGCATCACGCCACACTCAAAAAAAAAATCTCTGTTGCCTTCATCTCGGCGCATTTTCCCCAGATTCTTTCAAATGTCGGACCTATCCATTGATAAGACGACCAGAGTCCACAACATTGACATGGGAGGCTCAAAGGAAGCTGAGCACGAGGAGCTCTCGAGCGAGTCTGTCCCGCCAATTCAGGTTGAGGCGCAGCTCCCGTGGAGCAGGATACGCGAGGCGTGCCAGGATGGCTTCTCCGAGTTCCTGGGCACAATGGTGCTGATTCTCTTTGGAGATGGTGTCGTTGCTCAGGTTGTCCTCAGCAGCGGCACCAAGGGTGACTACCAGAGTATTTCCTGGGGCTGGGGGTAAGGATACTCTCCGCTATCAATTGCGATTGAAAAAAAAAAACACCACGGAAAACATTGGCTAACGTATGCGCGCATCTAGTATCGGAGTCATGCTTGGCGTCTACGTTGGCGGCAAATCCGGCGGCCACCTCAACCCGGCCGTCACTCTCGCGAACTGCCTCTACCGAGGGCTGCCGTGGCGCAAGTTCCCCGTATACTTCATCGGCCAGCTCCTGGGCGCCATGACGGGAGCTGCCATCGTCTACGGCAACTACAAGTCTGCCATTGACAACTACGAGGGCGGTCCGGGCATCCGAACGGTGGGCGGAAACACGTCGTCTGCCGGCGTCTTCTGCACGTATCCCGCCGCATTCATGACGCGGACCGGCATGTTCTTTTCCGAATTCATTGCCAGCACGATTCTGCAATTCGTCATCTTCTCCTTCGTGGACAACAACAACATTGGCGCCGGACCCCTGCTGCCAATCTGCTTGTTCTTCCTCATCTTTGGCATTGGCGCCTGCTTTGGTTGGGAGACTGGCTATGCCATTAACTTGGCGCGTGACTTTGGTCCGCGTTTGGTTTCGTACATGATTGGTTACGGCCACGAGGTGTGGTCTTTTGGCGGATATTACTTCTGGGTATGTTTAACCGGCTACGATGCACATGATTACTTATTGCTGACACCACCGCGTCTTCAGATCCCAATGGTTGCTCCCTTCTGCGGCACCGCATTTGGCGGCCTGCTCTACGACGTATTCATCTACACTGGGGATAGTCCTATCAACACGCCAATGCTTGGCCTCAAGCGGCTAGTGAATCCCCGCCGGAGTGTGTGGTCCAACACGTACAAGAGGGAATATCAATCTCAGGTTTAGTCTAGCTTAAGCTCGCGGTTGGCAAGATTGGGAACACGGAGACCAATGGAGAGGTAGCAACCGTATTGGCTTCATGGGAATTAAGAAAATCAATCAAACTGCAAAAGGACACGGAACGTTGTGGAATTGATGTATACCCCGCCGAGTCCTGGTAGTTGTTAGTTGTGTGTGTGCGAGTTCAATTGAGCAAGACTGCATCAAGATGAAGCCTGCAATTGTCTGGAATCTGATGACTGGCTGTTACGACTGGCTGTTACGACTGGCCGTGTTATGGCTGGCTGTGTGAAAACTTGATTATTCTGTGGCAACACCTTGGCACATCGAGTAGTCGTTTACGGAACGTTCGGATTTCGGTCGATTGAGGCTGCCAGAGCGGAAAAGGTTAGTCGATACCGCGAACCGCCCAGTCGGATTAAGCGGGAGGCGAAACGAATGCACAGCCGTTGAAGGGCTGAGGCGGGAGTACGTAATTTCGATTAAAGATGTGTGCAAGGTTGGCGGTTTAAGTAGCTGTCAACTTTGGCCAGCTTTGCCCAGATTGGCAGTGCAGATCACCCAAAGGCTAGATTCAACCTGCACGATGCCCCCAAAGGTCTGGCCTTGGGGGCACCAAGGGAGGCATCAACAACGTGTTGACGGCTTTGGGAGGGTCAAGCAGCCAATGGCAGCGCGCGGCGTGTCTCACGTGGCCGCGCGGGCTCGCGGTTGTGGTGATGAGGTGCAACGCCAGCGTCGCTCCCAAGGTTGGCCTGCGTCGCTCGCTTACGGAATAGAGGGCGGGCTGCGATGGGCCGGCAGCCAGCCACGGGGGGCCGTCACATGTGCGCGCAGAGCGTGACGTGCGGCACTGGAGACATGCAAAAAATGCAACTGCGCGGGATCCAGGCAGCCGGTAACTGGGGCCAGGTTTGGCTTCCTCTGGCCGGCATGCGGTTGCGAGTTGAGCCAAAACAGGATTGTGATGCGCTGTCACCTGAGCGAGGAGTGCTTGGGTGTCAAGTCCCAAACGGGACAATTGAGACCGTCAGCCCGCCGTGGGACACACTCCCCATTTAACCCCTGCCCCCCCATGGGACGGTGGGACGGGCTGCACAGGCTTATGCCACAGGCTATGCCCACTAGCGCTGCGGTCGCGATGGGGCCCCTCGGTGTCCTTCGGCCGACGTGCAGCACTAGCGTCACACACTAACTCGGTTCACTCTACCGACACCGACGTGCAGCGCTCGGTGTTTGGGCACCGAGGTGCATAACCGCCCTGGCTCGTCCCCGGGGGCGCCTGTTTGATCGCCCATCTAGAGCCGTCATCTGGCAGCCGCATTTTGAGTTGAGTTCCCATATCCAGCGCATTATCGCAACGGGATCCAGCCTTTGGGGGAAAGCAATTGGGCGGCTTCTGGGCTTCTGGCCCTCTGCGGCCCTCGTCGGTGGGGGCGTGCCCATTCCATTCGCCAAATGATTACCCGAGCTCCCAACGTTGGGGGTTGATGTGCAACTTTGGACTGGGCGCACGGTGGGCCGGGCCGCATTTCTGCATCAGAGGCCAATGAAGCCGCAACGAGGCTTGTCATTTCTCGCTGCTGAGTTTTGTGCTGAGCTTGCGCGGTATATCTGGACGCATGTCTTGGGTCCGGACCGTCTTCTCTTTCTTTCCTTGCTTCCTTTTCTCCTGCTGTCTTTGCGTCATTAAAATAATCCCTCGAGTTCGCTTTTTCCCCTTTTGCCATTTGATTCTCCGGCACTCCTGTCTATCCGGTTTCGCAACACGACAAACCAACAACCGCGCCCCCCTTTTTTTTCTTACTTGACTGTATAGTATATCGACGACCATCCCTGTTCAGTTCAGCCAAAATGGCATCCCGACTCTCGGGTCTCAGACGTCCGGTCGTGGCCTCAGCTGCCGCGCTCACTGTCGCCGTTGGCGGTGGTCTCGTCTATCGCAACTCCGGCAGGGATGCCTTCAACGTGCCCATCGTTGCCCCCAAGCGCGACCAGCAGGGCCGCATCCAGCCGCCCTCGTTCCAGCCCGCCAAGTCTCGCATCCAGCAGCTCGCCGACTTGCGCTCGCACGGATCGCCAGAGAACAATGAGGAATACGACCTGCTCATCATCGGCGGCGGCGCAACCGGCACTGGCATCGCCCTCGATGCCGTCACTCGTGGGCTCAAGGTTGCCCTCGTCGAGCGCGGCGACTTTGCGTCAGGTACTAGCTCCAAAAGCACCAAGCTAGTCCACGGCGGAGTGCGGTACCTGGAAAAGGCTGTCCTGAACCTGGACTATTCCCAACTCCAGTTAGTCATGGAAGCCTTACATGAGCGAAAGACCTTCCTCAACATCGCCCCACACCTGTCCAACTCGCTACCTATCGTGCTACCTCTGCAGCACTGGTGGCAGGCTCCCTACCTCTTTGCAGGCACTGTTGCCTATGACATGCTCGCTGGCTCGCAAGGACTCGAGCGTTCGTTCCTCCTGAGCAAGGCCAAGACTCTGGCCGAGTTCCCCATGCTGCGACGTGACAACCTAGTCGGCGGTATTGTATACTACGATGGCCAGCAGAACGACGCAAGAATGAATGTTTCTCTTGCCATGACGGCTTCGCTCTACGGTGCCACCGTCCTAAACTATGTCGAGGTGACGGGACTGCAGAAGGACTCCAACGGAAAAATCAATGGTGTTACAGCACGAGACTCGCTGTCCGCTGGTAGCAACGACGACTTTGTGGTTCGAGCCAAGGGTGTCATCAATGCAACTGGCCCCTTTGCCGATGCCGTTGAGCAGATGGATGACCCCTCTCGAAAGCCCATGGTGGCCCCCGCTTCTGGTGTTCACATTGTGCTCCCCAAGTCGCTGTGCGCAAACAACAAAGGCCTCCTCAAGGCATCTTCAGATGGCCGAGTCATTTTTATCCTTCCTTGGGAGGGCCACACCCTGGCTGGTACCACCGACAGCCCTTGCGCGATTGAGAAGAACCCCCTGCCGCAAGCTGAGGAGGTTGATTTCATCCTGAGCGAAGTCAGCAAGCTGCTGTCCCCCGACTCAGTCCTCACAAGGTCTGACGTCTTGGCCGCCTGGTCTGGTAAGTGATGGAATTTGAAATATCACAGGCATGTATTAACAGAGATTAGGTATCCGCCCTCTCATCAAGGACCCCAACGCAAAGAACACCGAGTCTCTTGTCCGCAACCACCTCATCACCTCCTCGCCTTCTGGTCTCCTCACATGCGCTGGTGGAAAGTGGACCACCTACCGTTGCATGGCCGAGGAAACTGTCGACGAAGCTGTGAACCTTTTCCGCCTCAAGTCCCAATCCGCCGCGCTTCCGGATATCAGCGGCGCCAACCTTTCCGGATTCGTCACCAACGGCCTTTGCCGCACCACCACTATGCCTGTAGTAGGCGCACACGGATTTTCGCCTGCTCTGCCATCCGAACTGATGGAAGTCTACCCCATCGATGCCGACGTCGCCCACCACCTTGCTCACAACTACGGCGACCGTGCTTGGGCCATTCTCGCCGACGCAAAGTCCCCCTCCCGACTCCTGCCATCATTCCCCATTCTGGAGGATGAGATTCGATACGCAATCCGATCCGAGTCTGCCTGCACAGCCGAGGATGTCATCTCCCGCCGCACTCGCCTGTCATTCCTGAACGTTGAGGGTGCGAGGACAGCTCTCCCTCGAATTGTCGAGATTATGGGAGACGAGCTGAAGTGGAGCGCAGCACGAAGAAAGCAAGAGACGGCGGAGACGACAGAGTTCCTCAAGTCAATGGGAGTTTCAGGGGAGAGCACCTCAGCAAGCGTGGAAGAAGTGGCTGTTCGTCCCAAGACACCAACGACAACCGGTGTGCTTGGAGTTCCGGCCAAGCTCAAGGGCGCCATGTAAAAAGCGCCGATTCGATTCGATTTGTACGCCACAAGGGGCAGACTGCAAGCCTCACAACAGTTTGACTGGGATATTTCTTTTGTAATTGTATCATCAAAGGAAGCGACACAAAATAATGTGTCCTTGACACGAAATTGGGATAAAGGGATTGGGTCGAATTGGGCCCATGCTAGGGAATGAGCCATATTTACAAATTCGAGATAGTCATTGCAGGAGAAAAATATGGCGTTGATAGAGGGAATATAAAGTTATGAATCTGAAGCCTGTTGCACCACGATATGAAATTGTTCTGCATGATTTGTTTCCTTGGTGCTCTATTTGTTTCGGCCAATGAATTCAGTGTCTGCAAGTTTATGTGCAGTAAACTAATATCTATTTACTGAAATACATGTATTTAATACTGTAATAGCACAAATACTGGAGGGCCTTGTTCCAGCAACCTTTTTGTTAGTTGTGTTTATAGTTGGCAGAGGATGGCTCTGGTTATGCAACTACAAGCATTCGCATTTGTGGCCAAGCAAAATATTTTGAAACTCACGGGTTTCATCCAATTCATCGACGGACCGGCTTCAGCTGCACCCAGAGCTCTGGTTTCGTCATGGAATGGAATACCTTCATGGGCTTCATCTGACCATCCAGACCCCACACCTGATTCTTTTCTTCATACTCTTCTCTGTCGAGCTCCATTTCAAAGTTCCATAGCAGGTGCGCTGCAACAAGTCTCATCTCCATGTAAGCTAGATTCTGCCCAATGCAGACTCTCGGTCCCGTCCCAAACGGCAATGAGCCATTGAGGCGGTCATTGGAGTAGATTTCATCTTCTCCCAGCCAACGCTCGGGTCGAAAAGAGTCGGGTTCGTGAAAGTTTAGGCTCGTGTGTGTTGATGACCAGGGTGAGACGGCGACTGTTGTCCCAGCTGGTACATAGTAGCCATCAATGGTAGCACCGCCTGCAGGGACGATGCGCTGCTGGCTGGCCGGTGATGGCGGGAAAAGGCGCAAGGCCTCCTTTAGAGTCGCCTCGAGATATCGGAGCTCCTTGACCTTTTCCCATTTGATATCCTCGTCCGTTGAGCAAGCTCCCCTCACTTCATCCACCAAGCGCCTATACACACTAGGATGCGTGCACACAAAATATGTCCAGCCAGTGAGAGCCGTGCCTGTTGTATCGGTTCCAGCGCTGATGAACAGCGACATGTTGAGGATAATCTCTGTTTGAGAAAGTGACTTTTTGGACTCGTTGTTGAGAATGTGGTACATAAAGTCCGCATGGTCTCGATCCGAGTCTGCCAGCCGGCGGAGCGTTTTCTCACGGGAATTGTTCAAATGAATCATCCTCCACGCTGCAGCCTTTGAGGGCACAAACAAATGAGTCATTGCTGTCTCAAGCCAGGTGCCGACGCCAGACAGACGTCGGATCGCCTGTGTCCACGTGGCCGCAACGAAGACATTGATGACCGAAGTTGACCACTCTGTAGCCGAGGCCTGGTCTAAGCAGCCAAAAGGTTCTGCAAAACACAAATCACCCATCATGTCGAAAGAAAGGTATGTATCTGAATGCGATTAGCTGGAAATGGAAAGCTTAAACTAGGGAATGACCTACACCAATCCGATAAATCGACTGGTCGGCTTTCTGATGCCATAATGCTTAGCACAGAAATGAACTTGCGCATGTGAACTTGGAGCAAATCCTCGAGGTGCAGCAATGCGCTATTCGTAAAAAGGTACCCCAGCGCCCTTCGCTGGCGCGCATGTTCCTTGTTCAGAGCCAGACTTACACCAGTCTGCCCATCTACGTTTCCAACAGCGCCAAGGAATATCGGACTCTTCTCCATGTTGATACCCCCTTTCTGAAGACACAATTAGCTATAAAAATTTCGACTGGGTTTCACCTACCCGAAGACCGTAGATTTCCTCGCGGGCTTCGACACTGATGAAGCCAACCTCGTTTGGAGACACTCGCACCACTGGGCCATATTTATCATGCAGAGATCTATAGTAGATGTGCTGATTTCCAGTTACCAGCGCAAAGGCAGCCGGCAGCTCTGATACGCTGTTGAGCCACGGCCCAGGGATTGAACGAAGTGGGTGAAAGAAGCGTCGCTGAATAATCTGAAAGATCAATCCGGCAACGAGCTGGGCATGGTGAGCAGCGTATTCTCACTTTTAGACCATCAACTTACGAGGACTACAAGGGTCCCGACGAGCGAGGTTGCAGACAACATGCCGCCGAACATTGGTACCAGCATCTTGTCTATAGCCTTGGCACTGCAAGTTTTCTTCGGCACAAGTTGCAAATACCTTGCATCAAAGCTTGTTTAGTGCGATTGAGGAAAATGGGACCGATGAATATGTGTTTAATGGCATTAACAGATATGTAATAATCGCTTGTGTGCTGGCTTCCCACTGTCTCAGCTGATCTCATCAACTAGGTGCAGGTGGCGAAACTCAATTGCCTTGTCGTCTCATAGACGACGCCATAGTCACTCGTTTGATTGGTCCTTACAGGTAGCAATCCAATCAACGATTAATGAATCCAGCCATAGTCCTCCACGTAAGCTTTGACGGTGTGATCATCGCCTCGCAGCTGGTGAAACAAGCGGGCGGGCAGATGGAACATGCTCAAATTGACTCTCAATGCCACGCAAAGCGTTGCGTACAATTATCTATATTCATGTGCTAAATTAGGAGCCATTAAAATGATCTGCAGCTAACGGATAATGCGGCACTGGCGTGGATCTTTAGTGGGTGCCGAATGTCGCAATGAATTGGCCAAATTGAACCTTGATATGAACCTTGAAACAAACCTGCTCAAACGCGCGCGGATTGCATCCAGGGTGTCGCAACGACCCCCGCACGGGATCTCCCGGCGAACCACAAATGCTGGCCAAGACACGGGTGCTCAATGCCGCGCTGCACATCACAAGCATCCAGATTTCGCCTATCTATTAGGATTGGCTTTCTCGCAAGATCAGCCCGGAAAATTTGAAGCAATTCAGCACCACATTTTGATTCAGCCATGGCAGACACACAAGAATTGGCCGAGGGTTACACCCGCGTCAACAACACCCAATCCAATGCCGCCATGTTTTTACTTGAGCGGCTGCGGATTACCCCGGGCATGCACGTTCTTGATGTTGGCTGCGGCCCCGGCAATCTCACATCTTACTTGGCCGATATAGTTGGCGACAGCGGGAGTGTTGTCGGCGTTGATCCCAGCAGTGAGCGAATCGGCATTGCGCTCGAGATCGCTAGGCCGAACCTGTCATTTTACGTTGGAATAGCCGAAGATCTCTCGCGCTTTCCTGCGGCTAGTTTTGATGCTGTCTTTGTGAACTCGACGCTTCACTGGGTGCAGGATCAGCCCAAGGCCATCAACGAATTTGCACGCGTGCTGAAGCCAGGCGGCCGCCTCGGCATTTCAGGCGGATCTGGTGACTATCTCACCGCGCAAGAGAGAATCAAGGCAGACGTTTTGTCCAGAGAGCCTTACAGAAGCTACCCCGAGGAGAGCCCGCCAAAATTCCTCAAACAGCGCGAGCTGGAGGGTCTCCTCGACAGTGCTGGATTTTCCGAGAGGAAAATTGTCATCAACACTATTGTCAAGGAGGCCAAGGACGGGGCCGCCATGATTGATTGGCTGGACACGAGCTCATCTGGAAAGACGTATGGCGGCATTCCTTTGGATCTACGACCGCAGGCAAGGGAGGAGATGAAGAAGGAGTGGGAAAAAATCACAACGGCGGATGGGATTCGAATGGAAATGGAGCTCTTAGTCACAGCTGCTACCAGAGACTGATGGGAACAGTTGTAAACTGGGCTATGAAGGATAGATGTGTTACTGCTGGGTTGTTTTGGATAGTGTAACTCATCAGCGACCATGACGTGGGCAATGATGTAGAATCTTGTCACGCCCGCCATGATTAAAATATTGCAGCATAAAATCTTTTTCACAAGATGTTTTCTTTCTCCAAACCATGCCGAGTTTCGTCTCCTCTAGCTTGGTTCCATGTCCCATTGGAAGCCACAACACTTGTCGAGCCTGTGTAAACCCCTGTCTGTTCAATTGAGCCCTTTCCCCGATTTTCCCAACCCAAAATCGATTGCGTGGCAGTTCAGTCATGCGCGAATTCGGTGAATTGCTCAAGTGAGAGTTTTCATCGTTTTCGCCGTTGTCCATCGTCAACCATACATGCGTGCATACAGACGACGGCCGTGCTCGCCTCGTTTGCAAGGGTCATAGCTTGGAACAGGGGCTATATGTGGCGTAACCTAGCGAGTTTCCCGTCTGGCGCTAGGTGTCGCTGGGGTTCCCGCGGCGGATGGTTTACCCACTCCCCACGTCGAGGTATTTTGAGCATGTTAATTGCCGAGATGCCGATAGGATGAGATCGACAACTACCGACGCCAGTGTTTAGCTTCGCGCATGCTCAGCGTGGCTTTGGCCCGCTACCAAGGTGGGAGGAAATCAAGGCGGAGAGGTCTAACACTCCCTCTGTCATTTTACGCACCTACCGACTTGCACGGATCTGGTGCGATACCACGCCTCCTAACCCTTCCCTTATCGGCTTTCAAAACACCTCTTTCTGCTGGGCATTTTTCCTAGTTGCCAAGATTGGCCAAAATATTTTTATACGTGTCTGAAGTGGCAGTTGCGGCCAGCCACTAGAGGCAGAGGTAGAGGCCGAAAAAATGGGTTCGACTTGTGATGGATCTTCCAAAGAGAAAGAAGAGGCCATCTGTGCATGCCCTTATTCAGTCGGAGACCAGGCAGCCGCACCGCCCGGATCCAGTGATTACTTAGTCTGGTGGGATGAGCCAGAGGACCAAGATCCTGAAAACCCCAGAAACTGGTCGCCTGTTGTAAAGTGGGTGAATATATTGACAATTGCCGTTATTAGCTTCCTGGTGTAAGTTTTATGCACCCTGATTGGCGAGTAGTTTGAACATGGCTAATTCGGGTAGGCCACTGGTATCCTCAATGCTCTCGCCAGCTGTCCAACAAATCATGACGGATTTCCACACAAGCTCCGACCTATTCGCTACCTTTGTCGTCTCAATTTTTGTCTTGGGGTTTGCTTGTGGCCCGTTGATTCTTGCGCCTCTGAGTGAGCTCTATGGGCGGGTCATTATCTACAATATCACGAATGTATTATTCTTGGGCTTTACGATCCTATGCGCCGTCTCACAAAGCACAGCTATGCTTTTGGCCTTCCGCTTTCTATCAGGATTTGCGGGTGTCGCTACCATCACGATTGGCTCGGGAACAATCGCGGACCTCATGCCACGCGAGGAAAGAGGCAAGGCCGTGTCAATATGGTCTGTGGGTACCATTCTTGGCCCAATGGTAGGCCCAATTATTGGTGGTTATGTGACAGAAGTGGCCAGCTGGAGATGGATGTTCTGGGCCATCTCGATTGTGGTACGTTGCCAACCTTGTCGGATGAGAGCGGACGCTGATAATACGTAGATTGGCGTTGTTACCATTGTGGCATTTCTTGTGCTAAGGGAAACATACCCCGCTGTCTTGCTGGATAGAAAGGCATCTAGGCTCAGAAAGGCAACGAATAATCCCGCTTACCGATCCAAATTAGCCTCCAATACATCATCTAGGCAGCTCTTTGCACAAAGCATCATGCGGCCGACAAAGATGCTCACGTGTTGTCCGATTGTTACCATCATGTGCACGTACGTTGCAATTCTCTACGGCATATTGTACCTGCTTTTCGCAACATACTCGTTTGTTTTCAAAGATGTGTACCACTTTTCAACCCTTTCTGCCGGACTGGTTTTTCTTGCTGGTGGCATTGGAACTTTAATGGGTCTTTTCTATGTTGCGCGTTTCAGCGACAGCACCCTCAAGAGTCGTGCAGCTGCAGGGAAAAAGATCACCCCCGAAGATCGCCTTCCTCTGATCATAACTTTGCCCGGGGCTCTGACATTTCCCATAGGCTTATTTGTGTATGGGTGGAGCGTGGAGCACAGCGTTCATTGGATCGTTCCTCAAATCGGAACAGCCATTACGGGATTTGGCTCCATCTTAATCTTCATAGCCATCCAGACTTATCTGATTGATGCATTTGAGGAATATGCCGCGAGCGTTATTGGCGCCAATGCAGTCCTGAGAGGTTCCGCTGGCGCATTCCTTCCACTTTGCGGCCTCAAATTATATGATGCCCTTGGGTGGGGGTGGGGAAACAGCCTGCTTGCGTTCCTTGCGCTGGCATTCGCTCCAGTCCCTTGGATATTTGGTATATATGGCGCAAGAATTCGTGAATTAAAGCGTTTTCAGCTTACCCTCTAGGTACGCAAGGGAATTTCCATGATAGATGAGAGGACTGAATGGAGAAGGCTCGTAAAGAAAAGAAAATAAACTAAAAGGAATGCTTGGCAAAAGTCTGGTTAAGGTTTGTGGTTGGTACTATGTTTTTTTCTATTTAATTACAAATGGCTATCGATTTGACCAACCATCGGACTGAACCTTTGGATTAGCTCATTTGGCGCAATGTGTTCCAGATGCAGCTTTTGTAAGTTCCTGCCAGTTTCTAAGTAGTTGATACCCGTGGCCATTTCCACAAGAATAATGATGGCTTTGATTGGAGATGCGTCAATCCCAAGCTTTTCGGCTAAGCCGTGCCAGCTAACAAGGAGGTCAGGAACATCCTCTGAGATATTTCGATTGTCAAGATTGGATGGAGCCCTGAGGGTTTTGTGCGGCCCTGAGTTTTGGGCCAGATCTACCAGATCAGTGAAGCCGTGGCCATAGCACTCGTTGGACACCTCAATAGCACTCTTGAGATTGAGTCCGAATGCCGCTCCAATATCTATCCGCACTCGGTCCAGAGCCACCATAGCATTTGAGACGGAACGTGTCAATCCGTCGCCGTACAAGTAAAAGTCACCTGCTGTGTTTTCGATGCGGCCGGCATTCATCAGCATCATTAGCGGATGGAACACCCCGTTTATATTGGACAAGGAAACTTCAATAACGCTGCTGCACCACTTGAGGTCAATGGGAAAGAGTTCCTGGACTGCGTTGTAGATGGCTGGGCTTAGGCCCTGTAAGGCCGCGATGAAGATGAGATTCTTCTTGCCCATCACCGTCAAGCCCCTCTCATCCATCCTGCACGCGTACGGCGATAGGTTGGTCTCGAGAATGCATTCAAACTCGATATCGGTATCTTTGATGAGGGAAAATAAATTCCCGGGAACTGCGATCATAGTATGTTGACGTAGGTTGAAGCCCTTGAGCTCCTGCAGCACCGTTTCTTGCCCTGTCGATGGGACGGTGAGGATGAGGATATTTGAGAATTCAATGACCTCAGCCATATCTGATGTAACGTGCACATTTGTGAAGCCTTCAATTGCGCCGCTGGCTCTGAGGCACCCCTGTTCTTTGACATAGTTGGCATGTCGGAGGTGGCTGGCATGCGAATATATCAGCACACTTTTGCCGTGGAGCTGGAGATCAGCGGCAAGCGCAAATCCAGCTGGGCCGGCACCAAGGATAGATACGTTCTGCTCTATCATGGCCATGTTGAATTGGCGCTGAGAAAGTTTGGAGGCTTGTTGGTGTCGAGTTTATGCGAGTTCAGGATCGAATTAGTAGCATCAAGGGGAGAATAAGTAAGGTAGATCAAGTGCTTTTGACCATTTGAAGTCTGAGGCGGCAATTGGATTGTAGTGGCCAAAGGCTTTGGTTAATCAGCGCCAGATATATGAATGAATAATGATCGCCAGCAGCCACAGCCATAGCAGCCCGGTCTAGTGGATAGCTAGGTGCGAGGGCGGAAGTCGGAAGCTTACCCCATATTAATGGGGATACACGTCATGAGACGTAGTAGCGGCTGCATGGTGCTACTGCAACCGAAGTCTCATGTAACGCCGAAACTTTGGCCTTGCGAACCCCTGTAAATTAGTTCGGCCGATGAGCAAGTTCGCTCCATTTATCATGAGGTGAGCCATTTGTGGCGTTTAATCATCGGTCTCCCGAATACCCGACTGGGGGTACCTAGCCAAAAGAGTACATTGCATTGAACCGCATCTACGCTACATCCACGGACGGACACGCAGGGCTTCGTTTATTGCATAGAACTAGGAGACGTGATAGCACACGGAATAATTTCAAGAAATTGCGATTTATCCTAATTTGGTATCTAGATAACGAGAGCGTTTTATTACCACCTTCCCTGGATTTCCATTTCTCACAAATACTATGATGCCCCGAGGATTAGAGAATGAATACGGCGCGCCTAATCGCATATAAAATGAAGTGATTTACCACGCAAAAGCCTCTTCAACCAGATCCACTTTCAGTCCATCTTTGAGGCAGTTTACGGTCTGTTTCGTAACCTCATCCGCCATGCTGCTGGGACCGCACACGATAACCGTCGTTTGCTGGCCTGGTTCCGCATGCTCCCTCAACACAGACTCGATGTTCATCCTCCCTGACTTGACGGATGTTGATTTTGCAGAGGACACATAGCTGGCGTTTTTACCATCATCGAGGGAATTTGATTTCACAACAGCATCGGCGGAGTCTGTGCACCAGAAAGAATATTCGATTCCTTCGACATCGAGGAGGAAGTTTTGTCGCACATATTCAATGAGGCCAATCTCTTTGGCGGACCACGCGAGAATGAACCTCTTGGGGTTCTTCATAAGCCTGTGTGCTTTCGCTTGGCTTTCTCCCCCTTGAAGAGTTGCGCTTGCATACTCTTGCACGAAGCCTAGGATGTTTGTGATGCCGATACCGCCAGCGATGCATAGGATTGTGTCGGCAAAAAATAGCGGGTTCAAAGTCGCTTTGTGGCCTGCATACGGCCCTTCATTGTAGATGGAGAGCTCTAGCTTGGAGCCGGAAGGCGAGGAGAGCACCCTGTTTCTGAGCCTTGACGTCATGCCAGAGTGCGCGCGTATAAGAAACCGAACAGATGCATGGTCTTGGACCTGAATCTTTCGCGCCGGTGCCGCCAGTTCCTTGCTCTCTGGTGAGGAGGTAGAAGTGGGCACAGCCTGACCTGGCTTAGTCCAGCTTGCAACACTGAACGGGTGGTTCTCCCAAAACTTGCCCAGCGAAGGAATGTATAGGAAGCTGTGCTGACCTGGGCCGAAGCTAGAGGCAACTCTTGGGAAGATGGTGACCTGTATGATTTCACAGCCTGGGATTGTCTCCACAATCGCTGTTGAGTTTCCAAACCGATTGTAGTAAGCGATGCGGATAATCCTCGCAAGCCTTTCGGCACCCCAATAGGCAAAACAAATATAAAGCCAGACTTGGTAGCCATAGTCGTAACCAAAGTGAGGGACGATGTGATACCAGCATCCAATCAAGGCTAGAATGGCGAGAACAATGTGTAGTATCAAGAAGCACTCGTAGAATTTGATACGAATAGGGAGAATCGCGAAACCCACCGCCAGACACAACGCTATCGTGGCAATGATTCCCCACCACTGGATTAGAGTTAGCAAAAGCTACAAGGATAGCCAGTCAAATTGGTGACCGACGCCAAGGTTTGGGGGGTAATGCGAAACGTACATAGAAGGACTCTGCGGCTTTAGCGGCGTAAGCTGAAGCTCCATCATAGCCCGGCTCGAAATAAGCCAACGTGTAAACAATGGAGTGCACAACAGCCTGAAGCGCACAAACCCTCGCAGCCCAGCGATGCAAGGTAAGGAAGGTCGTTTGACTCCAGCCGGTGAGAGCGATTAGGAGATTATTCCGCCCAGCGAACAGGATAGCCATGCTCATGTTGACAAAGCTGAGGGTGCCGGTTCGGTTGCCAACGTATTCGCACATCTCGAACTGAGTCGACATGAACCATGTATTCGGCCAGAAGTTTCGGAACGAGACAGCGGAGAAGATGATGTTGAGGATAACATAGAAAGCGATGAAGATGCTGAGCACCCTGCTCGGCAGGTAGCCTGCATGTCCGGGGAGAGCCTCGAGGCGCCGGGACCCGAAGAGTGCGGGGAGGAATATGTGCTGTCGGAGCTTGGACCAGAGGTTCGAGGTCTGCAGCTGCTTGTTGAAAGCAGGAACCAAGCTGGCAGCTTGGGCCAAGATGCCGCATATGATACAGATGCCGATCGTGACGAGGTAGAGGGCAACGCTAAAAAAAGCAAAAGGTTAGCTACTTGGTCAAAAGATGGGGGTTGCACCTGCAGATGCGGGTCGCCAAGACGTACGAGTATTTTGTATGCATGTATTCCGATCGCGCAAACTCGCCAAGAGTTCCGTGGGTCGAATAATAGAGCTCCTTGTTGACTAAACTGGTAACATTGAGCCACATTGCATCCTCGGCGAGCTCCACCGTAGGAGCCTTGGCAGGCAAACTCTGTTCGAACGTCGGTTCTGAAGCGCCAGCAATCGCCTGGATGCTAAAGCATTTGGCCTGTTTGTCTGCCGGGTATCCATCTGCGTTGCAATTCTGCTGAATGCAATAGGCCATAGTCTGCAGCCACGGCTTGTTGCTTGCGTAACACTCGTCGCTGGTGGTGCCCATGGTGGACATGTCAGCCATTTCCATGCCCGCCATGTCACTATTCTCGCTTGTGAAGGTGGTGCAATTTAGAAAGAGGGATGACAGCGAATCGTGACATGCCTGGCAGCACAGATCGCGGTACAGGGAGATGCCAAAGCCGACGATGCCATTTTTGGTTCCGCTGGCGTCATGAACTAGACAGAGTAAAGAGAGGATCAGGACGGTAATGGAGGGAGCCATGACGGATGGACTGCTTGCCGATCAACAGCTCGCAATACAATGACAAATGTTCCTTTTCGATCAAGTTCTCAAAGAGCGACATGGTGCCAAGAAATATGGATTGATGTTGTTCTGGCAGGGCACTCGACAGCGCGCCAGGCGAGTGGCGTTTCGCATTGGGACAAGAGGGAGAGTGATTGAGCTGGTTTCAACAAACGGCTTCAGAGCCATGGCCAATCATGATGGGCGAGATGGGGTTGGGGAGCGGGATTGAGCTAGTTTTCATGAAGCATCCTGGTGCTCTGACCAATCATTGCTGAGCTAAGTCGCTAGCGCATGGTCGGGGTCGTAGCGGCGGTCTGCATCAGGAGGGAGACACAAAGCTGCTGTCATATGGATTGATAGCTTTTTGCATGTCCCCCTACCAAGTGCAAATAATCTAATTCAAGCATAGCCATGTTTCCCGCGCAAATCTATTTACATCAATACCTCTGGGAAAGCGTTTCTCTTGCGAGTATAATTCTCCCTTCTGTAGTTCTAACATTGACTTCTCCTCCTTATCCACTACCAACTCCAACGTGTTGTCTGATGTTGCCCTCACTGCCACAGTTTCTTGCCATAAAGGATTCTCTATCACACTTACCGAATGATCTTTCAACTCTGGTGGAGTGTGTGATCTCCACGCCAGTAACATGAGTTCCTGCAAGTCCTCTAGGGCGTCAACTGTATTTGCTTGATAATAGAATGT
The DNA here is from genome assembly GCA_013403855.1 of Calonectria honghensis. Lineage (NCBI taxonomy): Eukaryota > Fungi > Ascomycota > Sordariomycetes > Hypocreales > Nectriaceae > Calonectria > Calonectria honghensis. The sequence goes on from VTGB01000016.1 coordinate 19,509, forward strand.
TGTCGCCCAGTAGATTTAGATTCCACACCAAACATGTTAAATTAAAAGAAAACCAATAAAGTATAATCAAATATACTGGTGGATTTATTTTTGTTTCATTCACTTTTTTTCCGTTCAAAATTCAGGTGAATGGCGTTTAGGCATGCACCTAGTGATTAGCTTGTGCAATTTGAGAGGACCAAAATTTGAGACCAAGGTTTTAGTTAGAAACTGAAGCCGCTCTCCATCGAGAAAGCCAAATACAAAGACAGGTAGTAACCGCCATAATCACCCAAGACTGTCCCGATTCCCCCGTGGCTCCACTTCCCAGAAGCTGAAGCTTTCCAATTTCTGATGTCGAGAAGCCTGTAGCATCTGCCCAAACCGCAACGATCTCGTTGCCGTCACTGGCCATGCCCATTGCGCTACTTGGACTTCTTGCCGGGCCATTGTGCTCTACCATTCGAACTAGCTTCCATCCCCATTTTGATCCGTCAAGACTCTCCACCTCGAATCGATGTGATCGACGCCACTCAAATTTCTCCAAACAGCGGCTTGATCCTTCGCCAACCTCCAGCCCGAACCAGTACCGCTCATTTTTGGAGATGGCTTCCCACTTTACCAGTTAATGTCTCGCTGACGTACCCTCCCTTAAAGACGGAGGTAATGTGACAGCGAAAGCGTTGCCCCGCTTTCCTTCGTCTTTGATCGTAGCCAAGGGTGTATGCAGCTCGCTGGGGCCATCGTGGACAATCACTGGCCCCAAAACCCCGCAGGCAGGCTAGCAGTGTACAAAGGTTCCGAGTTTGGCTCACTTAGGAGACATACAATCCTTGACGTGTACTTTTGCAAGTATACCTTCAAAGTCGCGGGTATTACCGCCGTTGCAGTTGCCACAGATATTTGTGGAGCGGGGAGTGCTGTGGAATTTGTGTTACCCATGGCGGAATTATCAAGAGCAAGTGGGATATATGATGAGCAGTAGAAAATGGAAAATATTAGAAGTGGTTTAATGAATTTTCATGTTCGCCGGGACTGTGCCCATTTATTGATGTGGCGTCACTTTCGACGAAGCATATCTCAGTGGCACGTCACCGTACCCCAAATCAGGTGAGCAGCTGAATAGTCGCTACACGCATCTCGCGACCGAGATGGACGCGTAATGGTATCTTAAATAGTAGTCTGAGTATGAAGCCTTGGATCTCCACCTGATGAACTGCAGCGAAAAATCTGGAAGAGGAGAATGATCGTCTGCATTGCCATAGGAGGGTTGTATATGGAAGGATGAGGCTGCGCATGTTGGCGGGGCATGAGCGGCAAGAAATTGCCGGATATGAACATGCATCCGTCTGACCGCCAAGCACATCAAACCCGATGGTATGCGGATCCAAGGAAATCGCGAAACTATGGTGGATGAAAAGACTTGATCTATGAATGAGTGTCATGTTGATCGAGAGGAAACCATGCATTTGTTCCAGTCTCGCTACGTTTTGAGGGAGGAGGTTCAAGCCCGAAATATCGCTGCTAATTGAGGTTGAAATCGCAACATTTTTTCATAGGGAATCACCATCTTTATTTCATGCCTATACCGGGATAGAATCCGAATGCACCTTCCCTACTAAGATTCTGACACGGTCTTCGACCTGTGCGGGAAGTGCGATGAATAGGGGAGGAGACAGCTTGTAATTATTTGGAGAAGTGAGAGATTACAAAATAGAGCGAAAAGGTGTGAAGCGAGCTTTATTATGCCACTTGAATTGTGCACCATAGATGTTATGCATCTCACAGTTCCGATTCGTAGCGTAACCATCGTGCCTCAGTCTTGTGACAGCCTAGCCCCAAATCGAGTTGGGGGCCTCAATACTCTAAGCTGCATTAATTGGTGCGATATTGTTTCGATGGAATGTTAACAATCAAGGTTCTCAAGAATGCGTTGCACTTTGCTTGATCTTGGGGAAACCCTGATGACTCGCGCACTAAGTCAGCCACTTGCGCACTGGTGATCGAGTCGGAGCATTTTAGCCCGGATACTTTCCGGTGACTTTTTAGATATCAGTGTATATAAGGCCACATTTAACCCCTAATTCTCTTCAGACTCAGAATTACCTATTCATCTACCGCGCTACCATCAGTCAAGTGAATTCGACAATCATCATTTCTCCGCTAATAGCCATGGCTCCCAACAATCACCACCACCACCATCACCACCATCACCATGTTGACCAAACCGACAAATCTTTGGGTGAGAAGAACAAGGATCATTACAAGTAGGGGAAAATTCTGCATCCGTGAAATTTTAATCGTCAACTAACAGACCGTAGCAAAGTGACTCCCGATGTTTTTGCGATTCCTTGGATTGCTCAGATGTCAAATCACATCGTCGAAGAGCTCCAGGGAAACATGAAATGGGTTGGAATCAAGTCCAAGGGCTCTGAAGAAGCACCCAAGACCATTAAGATGCTCGATTACGCCTGTGGAAACGGCTTAGCGTCACGTGTAAGACTCACATTCTGATGTCCGATCTCCCTCGCTAACATTCCAAGGCCTTGGCTTCCCATGTTGATGTCATTCGTGGCATCGATATTTCGTCAGGAATGGCCGATCAATACAATCAGAAGGCTCAAGAAGAAGGCTCTTACCCGGAAAAGAAGCGCGCTGTCCAGGGGGATCTCCTCAACCCCGAAGCGACACCCTCGCCAGAGCTTGGCTCACCCTCGTTTTATGACTTTGACATCATAACCATGTGCATGGCGCTTCATCATGTCGAAGATCCCACAGCCATGATCAAGAAGCTATCCGAGAGACTGAGCGAAGATGGAGTCCTTGTCATCATTGACTGGGTCACGCCATCTGAGAGCGGATGTGGTCTTTCGGAGGATGAGATTGTGAAAAATGCACAAAAGATGTCAGGCCACACAATTACCCGCCTAGGATTCGCCGAAAGCGAGGTCAAGATAGCGTATGAGGAAGCTGGCTTGGAAAGCTGGGCATGGAGGTGGACATCTCAACGGTCAAAGATGCCCGACGAGATTGGGGGCGAGCAGCAATTGTTTTTTGCGCGAGGCCAAAAGCCGGCTATTCAATAGTCTACCAATGTACGGTGGCTTGATCATGATAATAAATTGAGTGGTAATTATTCTAAATATATATATTCTGATCATATGCTCTCGCGATATTTATTAGCAGGCTGGAGGATCGCGTCTTATAATTCCACTCACCTTGTTGGGATGTGGGTCACGTGAAAACAACTGGCGCCGGAGGTATGCCCCGCATGACACTTGCCAGCTGAACGGGGCAACAAGACAAGAGTTTTTATCTTCTTTCCGTCTCGCTTATTATCAACTGTGTGAAGACTTCCAAGTTCAAGTTCAAATAAAACTACCATGGTATTAACAGTCAATACTAACAACCAGATACCTGAGCCCTGTGGTCTTTGCAAGGGCCTCCAGCTTGATGATGGAAAACTGAGAGGTTTCCAAAGCATCTCAGCAGACAACCAGAGGTATCTCGATTTCGACCTCGAGTACCCAGCCACGTTCCTCAAAGGTAAACAAGAAATCTTCTTAAACGATTTCAATATCGAAGATGTTTTTCCTAGCCTCCCAAAGATTTCCAAATCAACCCAGGCCGGATGCCATATATGTGACTTCTTGAAATCAGCGATTAGCCATGAAGAAGTTGGTTACATGTTGAAGCATGCCACGTCGCAAGCTGATATACCTGAACTCGAACTAGATATATATGCATCATATATTTGGGACCCTCCTGCATCGGGCCGTGGTCTATATGGTCTGCAGCTTACCATATACCCTACTCCAATTATGCACGGCATCAAATTCGTAAATGATGGCTTCTTCTTTGGGATTATTTGCAGAGCAACAAGTGTTAGTTGTATATTTTTGCGCTTGATTTACTATCTGCTCCATCCATGCGTACATCTATACAAGTCAATGACTTGACATCTGACTTGTTCACTAGGCGTCAGTTTCGATGCCTGTGTAACACGGTTAAGACTAGCCGAAATTACCTTGCCAATGACTAGCGAGGGGCCTGTTGATTGAATAAAGTCAAAAATTGCGGAATGCACTAGTCTAGCTGTCACATTCAGATAATAACCAGCATTTGCACTACGCATTAGCGGAGTGTTCATTCCCTTTTGCTTGGTGCAACGGTTATTTGACACTAGCACATAAACACACATCATGCTTGCCAAGGTTGACAAATCATGAGTTTGTCCCGACAAGACTCATCAATCTTCAAGACAACATTTTGCGACTTACAAATGGCAATGAACTTGCGGTCACAGAGGTGTCTGAAGAACAGCCCACAAGATATGTGGCTCTCAGTTACTGTTGGGGATCCGACGCAGATAGTGAGTCTCAGCTCAAAACAAAAGCCGCATCCGTGACAGATAGAATGAATAGGTTCCTAATCTCGGATTTTCCCGAAGTCATCCGAGATGCGGTGACTTTTACCAGAGAACTCTCTATCAAATATCTTTGGGTAGATGCACTTTGTATTATCCAGGATGAAACGGCGGATTGGGAGCGCGAGTCTGGGAAAATGGATCAAATATACGGCCATGCGTACCAGAATATTGCTGCAGTGCATAGAGATCGTCGACTATCACGCCCTGACGACGCACTGCCTGCACTTTCTGGGCTCGCCAGAATCTTCCAAGAAACCAATGACGATCAGTATGTGGCTGGTCTTTGGAAAGCTGACCTTGTTCCAGGTTTGACCTGGCATTATTCCCATGCAAATGGAACAGGGCCTGTGCACAATAGCCTAGAAACGATTCTCAACACCTTGGAATCTAGTACATGTTACATCGCTCCATCTTGGAGCTGGGTCGGCCATTATCACTTAGAGTTCTTTTATCTGCGACGTGGCAAAAGAATGATGGTTGACTGTCATATTATTGAAGTATCAACAAGAGTATTTGGTCAAAATCCGTTTGGAAGAGTCGATTGGGGAGAATTAACAATATATAGCCGCATCGCTAGCTCATACCCACGCACAGCTATAGGCTTAGGGAGGCATTCAATTGTAATAACTTTGAGAAATAATACGACATTGCTTTGCAATTTCGATTACTTTACTGAAAGCTCGGCTGTTTTACGGACAATGTTCAAGTTTGTTGTCTTCAGCCAATTTGAGTAGCGATTGGGTGAGAAAGAGTCGCAGCCTGAGGTATTTGGTCTCATTCTTCGCCCTGTTCGAAGTCCTGGGAAGTACTTTCGTGTGGGGATGTTTGAACCAAAAACAGATGCATCAAATGAGAAATTATTTGAGTGGGGCGGAGAAATTATAAATGTCATCTAGGTTTCAAGCGTAATAGCTTGTTCAGCTGTTAAAATCGGACGCTGAAGAGTAAGATTCGCGTGCATGAATTGCAAAACATAAAAGCACACGTAATCGAGGTGTCAATCGCCTCGTCTCAACATGCTCTATCCCGTGCTAAAAACGATAGTCGTCTCGGCGATGTAGTTTAGGTTGCATATGAAATATTTTAATTCGTTCTATTTGAGCTTACAAATACAAGTTATCTGGTTCTATTATGAATATTCCTGCGCCATGCTGGCAATCAGTGATCGTGGGGCGAATAAGATACCGCGCGGGAAGTGACCCGCACGGGCTCAACCGTCCGTGAACTCGAGGCCCACCTTCCTAAGCTGGAATTCAACTTTATTCAATATCCTAACATCGAACCTATGATGCTGTGATTCTGTTCGAGGCAGCTGCCAGCCATTACATTTTAGAATGGGTAGCTCAAAAGAGAGAGCTTGGTTTTAGAAACATCTATCTGATTTCCTGGCTAGAAAGAGTCCGCACTAATGTCATTTGAACCATGATCCGATCTCCCCCCTGGGTCAAATCCTAGAATCACGCTTTGAATGGGCCTCAGAGTCAAAAATGGGTGTTTAGTGATCATTCGAACCAGCGGTCATAGAGATAAACCTTGGAGTCATATGGCATTGGGCAGGCTACTTTTATCTATGCAGAATAATAAAGCTTTATTCCGTAGTATTATACTTCATAACTGGATGCTGTATCCCCTCAATCGAATAATAAAGAAAATAGTGAAGACCAACACAAACCCTATGCTCTAATTGTGGTATCCCTTGGGAAATTGACCAGCGCGTTACAGCAACATGCTGATCGGATTTATCCTTGAATCTTTTGAGTTCTTTATATCCTCAACAATTATTCCACTCCGATCACACATGCTTCTAAATATTCCACCCAATTTCCATAAGGCAAGTGGTGTATCCAGCTCCACAACTCGTCCTGCATCCAGTACGCAAACACGGTCATATCCAATGATTGTATCAAGCCTATGTGCAATGCATAACAATGTCTTGCCCCGAAAGGCTTTCGCCATTGTACGTTGAATTCGATGGTCTGTTTCGATATCGACCGACGAGGTTGCCTCGTCACATAGAATGATTTGGGAATCACGTGCTAGCGCTCTGGCCAGGGCCACCAGCTGCCGCTGTCCGAGCGAAAAGTTGGATCCACCATCCTCCACTATACTGTCCAAGGCTAAAACTGGCGGTAATCTAGGATTACACGGGTCATTGGTGGATGAATTACCGGGGGCAAGCCCGGCTTGCTGCAGAGCGAACTGTAGCTCATGGTCTGTCTTTTTGTTAAATGGATCCAAGTTACTGCGTACAGTTCCGCTAAAGAGAGCTGGATCTTGAGGGATGATGGCTAGACGAGAACGTAGGTCGAAAAGACCCATGGTCGAAATGTTGAGACCATCAATGGTGATATGTCCACCTGAAAGCTCAATGAGCCGGAAAAGAGTGCCAATAACAGAACTTTTGCCGGCACCAGTTCGGCCAACAATGCCAATGTGCTCCCCTCCACGAACATGCAGTGAAACATTTTGCAATACCAGTGGCAGGTTCTTCCGATACCGCATTTGTACATTGTCCAAAATTATTTCACCCTCTTCTGGCCATGTTTCACGCACCGGCAACACGTGCAAGGGAGCTTCTTCTTCAGTCTGTGTTCCATAGTGATGCATGCGCTCCACGGAATGCATGCCAATCTCAGCCTGGTTGAATTGCTGGAGAGTCAATTGCAGCATCTGGACTGAATAGAAAATTGCTGTTAAAACCAACCCATTGATGGATGGGTCAATACTAAACCGAGAAGTTAGAACTAAGATGCAAAGAACAAAAAGAAAGGCATTCCCAATCATGTCAATGCGAAGGGACAACCATTTTTGAGTTGCGAAAATGACGTAGTATGCACTGTTCATATCATCGATTGCGACGCGCAACTCTTTGGTGAATTGCTCCTTGAGGCCATATGCACGGATGCAAGCCACTCCAACTAGTCCTTCACTAAATTTGGCGAAGACATGCGATCATAGAATGGATTCAGTTCGTTTCAATTCTCGGGCTGAATTGCGGTAATACAGTGCGATTCCCGCATATATTAGACAGAGAGGTACCGATGCAGCAGCAAAATAATGAAAAAAAGTGATGATCAAAATAAATGTAGAAATTATGCCGGTAAGGCTGCGTATGTAGGCACGTAGAGGTGTGCTCAGGTCATTATCCATAACCTCCACATCGCGCGAAAAGCGATTGGTGATGCGCCCTATAGGTGTGGTATCAAAAAATGAGGTAGGGGCGCGGAGAAGGCGGGTCATGGCGCTAGCAAACATCGCATTCGAGCCGTTGCTACCGATAATAGAAAATATAAATGAGTTAAGAAAGAAGAGAACAAATCCCAAAATGCCGAGGCCGATGTATGCGGCAATGTACTGCGCTCTTGACCAGTGGAGTTTGTCGGACGTCCAAAATGACAACCACAGTCTAGTGATGAGACTTGTACCGTGATAGAGCACCAACGAAGTTGTTGCTAGAAAAGCATGTAAATAAGATCCTGAAGAATGTAGATAAGCCCTGTAGACAGACCAAGGAATGGTAGATTCGGCCCTGTCTTCTGGTTGCATGAGAGCCATCTTTTTGGGCGTACTTTGCATTCGGTCTTCTTTCATGGCTGGCTGATTTTTGTTAGAATTTATCGGCGGCTTCTTAGTATCGTCCGAAAACGACTGTTTCATCAGGTTCTGAAACTCCAAGTTGTGGCACATGAGATGGTCAAAATCCTCGACGATCTCTATTTCTCCAGATTTTATCCAAATGATGCGATGGCAACGTCTAAGAACCCAAAGCTGATGCGTGGCTAGAATACGACATTTGTCGCCCAGGAGCCCAAGGATAGCCTTGTCAAAAATGTAACGACCAACAGTAGCATCGACGGCGCTGAGCGGATCATCCATTAAAACGAGACTAGTTTTGGTGTATATGGAGCGGGCCAAGCTGATACGTTGCTTTTGTCCACCGGAGAGATTGATGCCACGCTCACCTATTTCTGTTTGATCGCCATTTGGAAGGACTTCAAAGTCAGGTTCCAATGCGCACCTAGGCATTATGTTAATGCACTACTGTCCTAGTAGACACTTCGGAGAAAGCTTCCACTTACGCATCAATGACCTTGTTGTACCAATCCCTGTCCATTGGTTTACCAAAAGTAATATTCTTCTCCAGCGTAGTGTTTTGGATCCAAGGAGTCTGCGAGCAGAAGGACCTCGAGCCGGAAATTGTTACTTCGCCTACTGTCTTGCGCATTTCTCCAGCCACAGCCGACAACAAGGAGCTCTTACCACTGCCGATGGTGCCTATAACAGCAACTAATTCACCATGCTTGATGCTGATATTTAAAGCACGAAGTTCAAACGGCCCCTGAGAAATAATACTGGAACTCGCGTTGTTGTTGCTGTCATGTCTCTCGCATTCAGTAAGTGAGGGATCAAGGGCAGCCCTGACATTTTGTGCATTATTATTCCCATTTTTGCATGTCTGATTTTGAGCTGCAAGAGGGGTGATCTCCCATGTAAACCAGGCGTCACGAAAACTGAGAGCTCTATTTCCGTCAGAAATGAATAACGCATTTTCTTCCCGCTCTTCCTCCAACAGAAACTGTTCAATTCTTTGAAGTGAAAGAGAAGCATCGGTAACCTGACTTATAATTTGCGGCAATTGACTGAGCGGAAATATTAGGGTATAGAACAATGCCAATGCTGAGAAAATCTTTCCTGGCTCCATTTCGTGTCCCGATAAAGAAAAGGTAATGAATGAAAGCAAAGCTGCAAATATTGGTATTGAAAGGCCCAGGGCACCAATGGCATCTTGGACAGCAAAATGGGCCTTGAGGGACTGTATCTCGTCTGAGCGAAGCTCATTGACGCGTTCTAGATACGGCCCCTCCCATGCAAAACATTTGATAATCCGGACAGAATGAATGATTTCTTGCATCAGCGAGACACGCTTGTCGGTAATATTGTTGATTCTCTTGCGTCGTACAAAAAGCTGTTTCATTGCGCTGGTCACCACCATTGTACCGACCACCAGTAGCCCGAAACCAGGCACTGCACTATATGTGAGGTGGATAGACAACCCAATGAGAGCAACGAGACAGCCAAAAGGGTATGTCCAGATAGCATGGAAATGTCCGAAGGCGACGTCAACACGATGTGTATCAACACTCATGAGGTTGACAATGCGGCCATTAGGCCAGCCTAAGGAGCCATCTTCAAATGCCCCCCGAGTTGTTTTTGGTTTCTTTTCTTTAATATGTTGTTCATTTGTGTCATTTTCTGACATTGAAACTGGGCAGTCTTGAGTTAAGCCAGCCTTGGCTCTATTAGAAATGACCAGTACTTTGTCGTAAATCATGTCAATGAGGACGGCTCTGCTTTGCCCACCCACCATCTCACCACGATATAAAAATTGACTGACGCATAGACTTTGCAAGATTTGCATCGCAGTAATTAGTACTGCTAGAACAAATCCGACCGTAATGTGTGATGTCGGCTCGTTTCTGATGCGAGCTGTGTATGCCTCCGCGGTAAATTGGATTAAATACCGAAGGGTGAATGGCGTCAAGACACGTAGGACTATGCCACACAGTGAACAGATTCCTCCCATCCAGAAATCGAACCGGAAACTCTCGTATAGAGACCAGAAAAGTGGGTGTTTCCGACCGTGGTCGACATGATGCCAAAACACCATTCTCACCCGTTCAGTCAACGTTTGGACGGCGCGTTCAGGATGAACACCCCAAATGTCATTTTGCTCCAGATTTCGCTTGAACCCTGTGAAGATTAATGGACTTACCCAATGAAAAGTCAGTTTGCTCCAGAAATTAGCTTCATGCTCTGGCGATGGGGCACGCACACCTGGAGCCGGTGGGATACCTCCCCAGGGTGAAGCACTGAATTTGATATGCCACTTCATCGTTTCAATGGAACAAGCTCTATTAGAGTTAGATTATGAATAATGTGAAGTGGTGGCTGCTTTGGGCTCATTGTGATCAACCATTATAGGGCCTGTTCGATTTCTAGATACATACCCAGCATCAATTTAGAAATTTGCAATGTTAGGTGGAAGATTTCTCATGGGGCGCGAAACCTACAATGGCATTCTATTTCTAGCGAAATTCAGATGTGAAACGTATAGTTCAAGTCAGTTAAAACGGATTTGAGAACATCAAGTACTCAAGCAATTAAGAGAAATATTGAAACTTCGATGGTGTGTTGAAAGGTGGAACAAGCTCACCATGGAGATTAGACGGACACCAAGTAGCGAAGTTGTCCCGCTGAATTAGTCACCGAATAACTGCTTGTAACCACGACGCAGCTCTAACTTCGGTAAATTTCCTTCATAGTGTGATACCGCGTTAAGGCCGAGACCATAGTTTAAAAAAAGGTTCTGAGGAATGGACTTCTTGCGAAATATTGAAACCGAGAGCTGGAGATGGGTGGCGAGGAGGCGCTTCTGTCTGTCAAGGCTGTAGCGCCATTCAAGTCTCACAAAATTCCCTTCCACGTTTTAATCACAGAAGCGACAATGATCAAATATCAATACGTCATGATTTTGCGAGTAAAATGCGGCTGGTATATTAGCACTGAACTAAAGTCATTCACCCTGGAATTTAAGACAAATTTCTATGTCTCGGCGATTCAAGGGTTTCACTGACTTTTATGGGTGTATCCGAAATTGCGCCGTCGCTTGACATGCATCAATATGATTAGACCGTGTTATACCTCGAGTATAATTGGCTAGGTTGTATTGCGTACAAGTGAATCTAGAACCTAACGGTGATGTCAGTGAACTGGATGGCCCGTTTTCTGATTCAGATAGCCAGTGTCGAAGAATCTTCATTAGTGATCTGTCTGTCGGGGCTGCGAGGTGGCTGAATGACTAGCGCAACGCCACCATGGAAGCGAGCTTTATACAGTTATCAAAGCCCCTATTGACTGCTCCTTAATTCATAGGAAATTAAGCCTCTTTCAGTTCTCAATTCAACAGTTCGATGTGATTGATCTAATCAGTGCAACATAATTCAAAATAGTCTCGGTCACTAAGTACGAGTGATGAAAGTAGTTGACTTCATTTTATTTTCAAGTCTGATTTGGCCTGAAACCTGGATAATTCTGGACATATCTAGTTCTCCTGACACGAAGACTGCAGATCCCTCTCCGTAAAAACCAACTTAAGATTTCGAGGAGCTAGTGGTCTCATCTACCATCACGATTGTTAGTCAACGACGCCACATTAGTTGTGCTATGTATGCTTGCCAGCCACAAAAGAAACGTACCGCATTCTGCCTTTCCAACCACATCGGATCCAGTGACCATTTGAAGTTTTTCACCAACTCGACAAGTGTTATACGCAATTCCAGCATCGCAAACCTTTGCCCCGAACAGGCTCGTCGGCCGCCATGAAATGATATAAACTCTCCTCGAGCGTTGTGAAACCGATAGTTCCGCTGAATATCCTTGATGGTCTCCCCCCATCTCCTTGGGTTAAATTCTTTTGCTGTTGAGCCCCAACTTTTCGGGTCTCTATTCGTTGAGTAGGCATGCCAGGTAATATAAGTGCCTCCGGGTAAAAAAAGGGAATCGCCCAAAGTTATATCTTGGCTTGCACGTCGGTTTGTAAGATAGAGAATTGGGGGGGACAGTCTCAGGCATTCATATATGATGGATGTTAAATACGGCATCTTCTTTAATGTATCATAATCGCATGTTGTTGGTTTCATGGACTCGATTTCTTCAAATAACATGTTCTGGGATTCCTTAGGAGATTTGCAGAGTTAGTCTGATGCATGTAGAAAAAAACTCTTCAAATGCGGTTTTCTCCCCAAAACTAGCGACTCACCGGCCTTTTCGCCATCAAGTATAGAATTGACGTTAGGGATAACTGTGGGTTTTCGTGGCCAGCTATGAATAGAAGGGTGAGATTATTAACAACCTCTGTCTCAGTGAACTCTCCAGTCTCTAAAGCCTCAAGCAGTCGGTTTCCTAAATTATCTGGAGAAGGTGTAGAGCGCAGTTTCTTAGGACATTCAAGAAGGAAATGCTTTAGTTGCTCTCTGAATTTCTTCACAGCCCTTCGGCTCCCTGACCGAACTGGCGCCGGAAGTCTGTCAAGAAATGGGAATGTCAAAAACAGGGGGTTGAATATTTCTCTTTTTACTTCCGCAAGAGATGTGATGAGACGAGCCTTGGGATCAAGGAGAGCCTATGTTATATTAGCAAACCTATGCTCAATTTACTCCCTTGAGGAATGTTACGTTGAAGGTCTTCCCGAATAGCTCTTCCGCGCAGTTTGTAACTGCGTAGCATTCCAGGAGATTTTGGACGAAGATACCATCCTGACCGGAAGCCATCTTTTGATGTTCCAGAAGAAGGTTGCAAAGCGTTTGTGCATTGCTACTAATGTTTTGTGCATCGAAATCCTTTTGCAGTCCAGGTTGTAATACAGTCCTGAACCTCTTCCAGGATTCACCGTGGCTTGAGGTAATTTCTTCACCTGTCATCTCGCGTGAGTTTGCCTGGAATCTTTCCATCGTTCTTCGCGCTCACCTACCGAAAAGCTCTGCTAAGATACCATATGGTAGCCTCCTAAAATTCCCTCTCTTTTGATATATATCTTCATTTTTGAAGACCTCGGTTATCCAAGATGGGCGGTGAATTATTACATTCCATTGAAAATTGCGAAACCATTTGACAGCCCCATACTGTATCAGTGGCTCTTCAAAATATTTCTCAAATATTTCTGTCTGATCCGCTGTTTTGACAAATGGAATAAATGCAACCCAAAAGGGGATCGCGGGGATGCCTTTTGGGTATTTCGGGGGTAGAATCGTATAGTAAAGAAAACTGAGAATCAATACCAAAGCGAGAGATCCCAAAGCATGTAAAGTCATTGTTTCAACATTATCATCAAATACTTTTGCAGGTACTGGGGATAGTTCAAAAGATTTGAATATATAAATCCGAGCTTTAAATAGCTCCTACTACGTTCACAATTTCTCCGATGTAGGGCCTTTTACGGACATAATTGAGACAGTTTGGTATGGTGTGACACAGCCCTCAAGAAATTGAGAATGTCAATCGGGATAACCAGGGTCTAGGAGTGGCAGGCATATAGTGTCCATTGATAACGGCCGTTGTCAGTTATGGCGATCGCTCCAAATGCGATTACTTGTCAATATTATCCTTCCCCTGGTGCAGTGGATCGAACCGATCCTACCAGTAGATGAGTCTACCGCTTCCCTCCCTGAAGTCATTCAAAGATGCACACAACTGAATATTGATGGGTGAATCTTCGAATCGAAGACTTGAAGATTTATCTTTACATTTTAATCAGCGATGTTGAGTTATATTATTCTCTGGTATTGATAGTCTTTATTGTAAAGGCAACACATCCCTTATGACATTGGACGATATCAGCTTCTGTGATTAACACACAACATCTACCACAAGAGGAATCTTAGGTATCATATTCCTCCCACAATCGATCAGAAGAATAAAAAAGAAACCACGAAATACACTTTCAAACATCATCAAATATCTTGGCCTGTCACGCTCAACTAATTCTAAGTGACATAATCTCAGTTAGAATCCACCGGATGACCATTTGGAACATTAGTCTTGAATAGCCTTCCTGACACCCAGATATTCTTTGGTATGCTTCCAGGGGAAAATATGCAGGTTCTGGGCATTCAGCAGGTTAACATAGCAGGCAAAAGCCGCCACCATCGCCAAAAAGTCATCACGAGCTTCCTCCTCGTTCTCGTTTGTCAAAACATTTGTCTCAATGAGTTTGCACACCCCCTGGAACATAGACATGAGTGATGTTGCTCCAGCATAACCAACCGATTCAGACGGCACAGAGGCAAATATTTGAAACAACGTAATAAGCTGCCTGAGGTCGAACTGAGGTTGAGTTGCTGCTATTTTTAGAATGTTATTCAAAACGTTATATCCCAATGGTCGGATCTCTCCATTGATAAATATCATGGTCGCAAAGTAAGAGTCTTTGGACCCAGCTCCAGATGGCATGAGGCCTTGATGGACAAGAGAGAGGTCATTTGATATTCCTGACCATGAATGCTCCGTCTGTTGTATTATCAAGATGGTCAATATAAATAGGGGTATGTGAGATGGGACAGGGTTCATGTACTTGCCTCGTTGTGGACAGACCGAACAAACTCTCTGACATCTGCCGAGGATCCTCTTCTTTTACAAGTGAGTGGAATTTTGCTTTCTGGTTCGTCTTTGGAAGCATCCCAGACAATGACCTCGATTATTTCCTTTGTTTCATTGCAAGCTTTCCAGATTGCATTGCCAGCCTTCCTCAATTGTACCATATTCTCAGGCACGATATTGCCACATGGTGCAGCGGGCAAATATTAGGACAGGGGACCGTATTTGACGGCCAGATGCTGGAGCCCGGAAAGGAAGACGGTACCATCTGGTTCCTTGGTACGATCTTCGACTTTGTAGTCTGGCTTGGTGCACTGTGTGATCCATGTTTAGCGAGGTTCAATCCACACGACATAAGTTTCTCACAATTAACTCCTCAGAGGGAACAAGGTGGTACAGATGGTCACCGGAAACCAAGGCATGATTTTGCAGTGATCTGTACGGTAAATTTTCAAAAAGGAGGTTTATCAAACGAGGGTTAACCTTATCGTTCATTTCAGCCGTTACCGTAATATCCAATTGCGGCCATTTGATTTTAATCAGACGAGGCTGGATATAATCAGTTACGATCGGCATTTTAAGTGTTCTTTGCAGTTTTCAGTTTATCGGTGTGGGTGAAGGGGATAAATTTACCAATGCATCGGAAATCGGGATATATATATACTCATTTTGCGTGATAGCCATCTTCGATCCCTTTGTCTGCATTCCAGATCAGACCTGCATAATGTGATGACCCAGCCTTTCTTGTGTTTTGAATAAAAGCTCTAGGTAATTACCATTTACTAGATTATCATGCGACTGTTTGCCAAAGACAATACCATGCTGTAAATCGGAAATCCTGGACACATTGAAGGCTCATACCACATCATCAAGCTAATCAACGCTACCCCATTGTAGAAAGCCTGCGCAATTGTACAAAGACAGTAGACAAGGGTCTCTGAATCATACTGTTACCTTGATGCTGTGTCTTATAATACTTCACCGAGACAATTCCGGGGAATTAGAATCACAGACCAGCATCGCCCGTTTGGCCGGATCCTTTGATCAGTCATTGCCTTTGGCATATAGCACCGCCAGTTCGACAAATACAACATAAACGCCCATTTCTTGGATGCGTGAAAGAAGATTCGATTTGCCTGTCTCTATAGCCCCCTAACCGCTAGTTGAGGCTTCACAAGCAAGGTTTGATGAGTAAAGTACAAACGATAATATGCTCTTTCATTGACCAAAGTTTAGCATGTCACCTCAGACTTCCTTTCGCGTGTTCGAGCCGGTTTGCCGGTTCTTGAATGTAATCAAAGTTCGGCCAAATTCCAAACCTCCGAGACATCTCTACTTCCAAGTTCCGTCTCAGGTCCTTTTTTCAGTCATGTGTAAGTTGGGTGGCCTCAAAGCTCGATCACCGTCATAATACGATGTCTCTCTGTGTCTCTCCAATTGAATATGGGTTAAATGATTGAGGCCGACCCGTTTTCCGTAGGCCTGTGCCGTTCATAGCGTCATACTGTCTCGCTACTCGTTCCGGAACTAACACTGTTTGTGACGAGTGACTCTGCAAATATCCGGTATGGTGTTTCAATATAGTGGATAAAAATTAGTACTGGTATGCAGCTGGTGGACCTCGAATCGCCTTTGTGCTATGGGACAAAAAGTCGCTCATCGGAGAACAATCACGCACAAGACACTTCATCTAGGGTTCTATTGTGGTGCTTTTGAGTACCATTCTCGAGAATCGTATTTCCAAAAAAATTAATATTCACCCAATCTCTCACAACCATGGCTATCTCTAGATTGCTAGATGCCTTCTACCAAGAGAATTTCGGTGTGGCCATAATGGCCGCCCAGAGCACTCGGGTGCTTACTAGCGGCTTCTGTGGTATTCTACGTCGGAAAGTCCATTTACCGATTGAATCTCCATCCTCTACGAGAATTTGCCGGCTTGCGTGAAGCTGCGATATCAGATCGTTGGCTACGACGTGTTACAAAGGAGAAGGCCCCTGAAGAAGTTTTCGAGGCACTTCATCAAAGCTTGAGTGCGTTATGAATACCCCCATTCTTTCATGTTAGCCTGTTTCTAACACACGCAGATTGCCAAGCACTTCGCATAGCGCCCAACGAATTGCACATTTCAGATGTATCATTGTACAAGGTTATTTACAGCCAGTCCAATCCGTTCCCCAAACTGAAAGAGTTCTATGATTCTTTTAATGCTCCTCATTCAAGCTTCACTGAAGCAAATATAAGGTTACATAAGGAGCGCAGACGCAAATTGAGCCCGTCTTTCTCTTATGGCAGTCTGCTTAAGCTTGAGCCCATCATCCGGGGAAAGGTCATGCTACTTGGAGACAAGATTGACCGACTGGCTATGGACAGTCCAGCAGACTGCTATTATGCTTTCCGGTATATCTATCTGCCTGCAGCCCTCCTGAATGGTTAATACTTGAATTAAAAGTAATAAATTCACTTTAGACTTTTAACAGCGGAGGTGGTGATGCAATTCGGCTTCGCACGATCCGTTGACCTTGTCGGAGAAGATCCTCACGGATTTCATTCTTGGTTCCTTGATGGGCCTTATCTGCCTTCACATGGTGCAGGATACCGACGAGTACAAACGCTCATCAGTGTCATACCTCGGTGGATGATGAAATGCTTGAGTCAAACAGTTGATAAACCAAGCAATCTAAGAGAGGCAAGTTCTATTCTCCTATGAAACATACACCCTATCACTTTAAGAAAAAGAAAGGAAGAGAGAAAAAGAACGAAAGAATAAAAGCTTTGATGATTCCTAGGGGTTCTGTTCTTAGGTTTCTATTGACATGATCACTACAATGGAATACTTACAACGCAGATAGCTCGCTGAAGAATCCTTTCATCATTTCCAACGACGCCAGGAATTGCCACATCATCCGATCGTTTTCGACAATCTCCGTGGGATGCCTGATGACCTTTGTATTTCAGAAGCCATGAATATCATAGTTGCCGGTGTCGACACGACTGCCTTTGCCCTTACTACCGGTATCTTGCAAATCCTAAGCCGGCCAGAAATTCACAAGAAACTTGTTGGAGTGCTGGAGGAGACGATTTCTCGAAAGAGGGAGTTCCCTTTACTCCTAGAACTCCAAAAGATAGACTACTTGGTATTTAATTCCTATCCGTATCAGCATCACCAGATCTGCTCTTGTCTAACTAGAATAAATCTCATAGAATGCTGTGGTCAAAGAAACACTCCGATTTTCTTCTCCCGTTCCCGGCAGGCTTCCCCGAGTTGTTCCTAACAACTTACAACACCCACTTGTGGTAGACAATAAAGTTGTTCCTCCTGGTGTCAGTGGTCAATCCTTTAGACGAACCGTGCCCTTTTAACATTGCTACACAGACAATCGTTTCTATTTCAGCGTACACAATGCATACAAACACTCAATTGTGGGGCTCAGACGCACGCCTGTTTAATCCAGAGAGATGGCTTACCGCCGGCGCCAATGAGTTGGACCAGTATCATTGTACCTTTTCCAAAGGTGTACGGAGCTGTCTTGGTCAAAAGTCCGTTGTAATTGAGCTATAACTTGCAGAAATTATGCTGATAATGCCGGACAGTATTGCGATAGCAGAGTTGACAATAACTCTTGCCTGGATATTTTACAACTACCATTTATCACTGCCATCTGACTTTGTTTTCCCACCCAGCTTTGATGGATTTGTGAAGATTTATCTTCATCCTGGTGCTAAGGTTAATATTATCAGGAAATCTTGATTGGTATATTTATGTCTTAATAAAAAGCGAGCTGGGAACTCAAACCGCGTCCCCTGGCAAAATAACATCCTCATCTTCCTATGCATTTGTTGGGTTATTTTCACAATCGAAGCGATACACTTCATGCTTGACCCATCTCATTAATGCATTGGATCATGCGCCACCTCGGCAGCTGCCAATTTATCCCTCAATTTGAGAGGGTGGATAAGACCATAGTTTTCGGGCATTTGAGATGCGGCTACGAGTTCATAACGAAGCAGCCACCACAGTACCACGAATGGTTTGGACTCTAGTTTACTATTCTTTGGCGCTGCTGGCTATCCATCGACGTAAGGGTTAGATGGGGCTGGGGCATGAATGCGGTTCAAGCCTTCCGCTGTCGTGCAGAGCTGCCCCCAGTTATTACTATGCCTGGAACAAGGGTCATGTTCCTTGTTTGAGCAGATTGATCCGGCCTAATCGATCGGCAGTGGAATGGTTCTAAGACAAATCCAGTGTACGAGAACGCCCTGCTGACACAACTCCACATTTGAGGGGCGATGGGTGACACGCTAGTCTCAATTCAACGCCACCATGGGATCTGCTGAGCATGGTCCACCAATTTGTGTTAGGCAAACTACCTGCTTGTAAACCCTCGTTTCATACTTTAAAAGAACCTCAGGACGCGCATCAAATAGTCTTGTCTCTCTTTTCCAAATCACCTCGCTTAAAAATTGATGCAACCATGTCCACCAGCCACAGGGACGTCGATCCGGCTTGGCGACCGAAAGTCGTCATCTTCGATCTTCTCACTGCGCTCATAGACTCCTGGACCCTTTGGGATGCATCCACGCCCTCAGGGACTACAATCGAGGGTCGCGCCTGGCGCGCGCAATATCTCAAAGTCACATTTGGCGCTGGCGCGTACATTCCCTACGAGGATTTCGTCAGGCAAGCTGCACATGAAGTCGGGTTGCCACCATCGGCGCCGGAAACGCTTTTACGGCAGTGGGAAAGCCTGCAAGCATGGCCTGAAGTCGGAAGAGTGCTGCGCCAATTGAACAAGCAAGGATACAAGTTGGGAGTGGTGACAAATTGCTCCAAAAAATTGGGACATCTTGCTGCCCGTGGGGTGGAGAAGGTCGCAAGTGAGGAAAGTTCGGATGCATTTGCGTTTGATGCCGTCATCACAGCCGAAGAAAGTGGGTTCTACAAGCCCGTCAAGGCTGCATACGAGGCTATATTGGCGATGATGGAGGTTGAGCCGAGTGAAGTACTTTTCGTTGCCGGTAGTGCAGGGGATGTTCAGGGCGCGACCGATGCCGGGATGAGAGTTGTTTGGCATAACAAGGTCGGGCTGGCCAGGGCAGGAGAGGCCGTTGCACTTAAGGAAGCCAAGACGTTGGATGAGGCGTTGGGGGGATTTTTGTAAATTACTGCTTTGGGCGAAATGCCCGAATCACACGCAAAAGGCCTGTTCATGGAGCCCCAAATACTCTACTCAATACCCAGTCTTGTCTCATGTTCCTGCACCGAGTTTTCGCTTCGACAACCTTGTCGAAGCTGGCAGAAAATACATTGACCCCTGTCATCGCACAAATGCCAAAACTTATGACGTCTTCTGTGAGGTCGCGTTCTTTTTCCGGGCATGGGGTTGATCAGTTATTGATGATGCCTCAATGAATGTTTCACGCCGATCAGACAGCCGAATTCCAGTGCTTTCCAGCATATTCCAGCGGTTTTCCTAGTGCACCAAATCCACGCCACTTCATTTGTGCCCACGACTAGCGCCACTTCTGCCTAACATTACCCCACAACACGCACCATGAGCCACCGCGTAAGGGGCAAGCTATAAGCTTACATAGCATCAGGATCATTCCTCAATTCCCCAGTTCGCCAATTATTTACCTAAAAAAAAATATGGACCTCAAATTTGCTCTATTCTCTCAACTCCCTCCGGAAGTTCGCCAGCTCATCTGGCGCCATGCCTTGGATCAAGAATGGTCTTACTCACAGCCGCGAAGGGTGAAGCAAAATATCAAGTTCTTTGGCAAAATACACCGAGCAGTGGCCCAAGCATGCCGTGAATCACGAGGTGTTCTGCAGCTAAGGCAAACTAGTATTGAATCTATGAGATGGATCAATTTCAGCCGCCACCTGTTCTTGTTCCGCGACTCAGCTGACGATCTCAGCCTGATGAAACTTGATCGTTTGCGATTGCTAGAACACATTCAACACATGGTAATTTACCCGCGAGGCATAGGGAAGTTCTGGGATACTCTCGAACTCATCCAAAAACGCTGCAAGTCCCTGAAGAACCTCATCCTCATTGGGCCTTGGTTTGATCCTGGACCCCTCCTCGCCAATGGCAGGGATGATTTGATGAGCCTTGCGCCAAGCCACCCCATGGATGAATGGGAGCCATCGGCGTCGGAAATTTTCGCTTCCATTGATATGAGTCCGCTTTTGAGAGCCATTGAGGCCGGAGATGCCGCCGCTAGGACTGCTCAGCTGCGAGCGAATGTGGAGGAGGGCATAATGCACATGCCATCGGTCATGGACGCACGTGATATTGAATATACTGCATGCGGATTCATGAAAACACGGCTGGAAGCAATAGAGCAGATGGTACAGGACTTCCCACACGGAACACCAAGTATTTACTATCACACTAAGCATGAGCTATGTCCGTTGACCGTGTTTCGAGGTAATGGTGATTTGAGGGTTCCTGAGGCGTAATAGGATTGGGATGACGATGTATGATTAACACGATTTTCTGCGAATGCGTTGTTGTGGAAAAGGGTTTAGAAAATGCCCACCGCAATCATTTGATTCCATTTTTATGCCATGAAGTATCTAAAAATTCTATTTTAAAAGTTATTACAGTAAAATCGTCTCATTCGTGCTATATGTTGATCCCGAATCTGGTTACAGATCATATTGCTGGTTCCAGACTCCATGTCTGTCTATCAAACATCTTTTGAAGCTCCTGTGATCGCTCTCTCCCTCCTTCTCCTTTTTGGTATTTTTTTCTAGACCAGTTTACTCAAGAATTCTTCGCAAACTTGCTCCAACTTCTAATCTTTGTCCCATATTTAAAGAATATGACCGGGAATGGCAACAGAAAAACTGAAAATACGCCCAGTGTGGTCGCCGTAAACTCCACTCCAAGTGCCTCGTACATGGGCTTCGCCCAAATCGGGAAGCTAGCTGCAGCCAAACTTCTCACAGCAATATGAATGGAGACGGCTGAATTTGGGCAGGTAATGTAAACATCCACAATGTATACGATACCACTGATGAACATCAACTGGAGAGCCAGGCCAATGAAGAAACCGGAGATGATTTGCGACATCCAATGTGTGTTCTGTGACCAGCCAAACCAGAGGAGAGCCACAGGAATTATGCAAGCTCCCAGGATCATTGGGGGCAGACGGTCTTCAGGCTCAGAAGCACCACCTCGTTCCAAGAACCGCTTCTTATACCATGTCATTGTGAAAAGGGCGACCACACCTGGAGCAGCAATGACGCCAAGGGACACAGCAATGAATGGAAGTGTTGCGGATGTCGCTGGCCAGCCACGTTTCTGGAATGCATATGGGAAGAGTTGATAGGTGAGGTAGAGCGTGCCATACACAAAAGTGAGATGCACCGTCAAGATGATAAGAATCGGTTCCTTGCAAATTAGCAAAATGGGCTTTGCAAAGTACTTGTTCACGAGCGTATCAACATCGACTACCTCGTCCTCAAGAGGAGCCCTGATTCGTTGGGCGTCCTCCCCACCTGCAGCACGGAGCCGCTTGGCCTTTGCGACCAGGATGCGTCTTGGCGACGACTCCCGAAGCCAAACGCAAACCACGACTCCGATAGCGGCGAACATAACCAACGTCACCCAAGCAGTCCAGCGCCAGCCATAGCGAGCCACGATGTAGCTACCAGCGCTTGGCGCAACGGTGCTTCCGAGATTAATCATGGTGGCGCCATATGCTAGAGCAATTGCTCGTGGGATGGGCTTGTAGACCTCAGCTGTCATACCAGAGCCGCATGCCAGCATGGCACTTCCGAACGCACCCGACAAGAAACGGCATACTAGGATGGCAGGGAGGTTGTCTACAAGGGCAATTGGTATCTGTAAAAGCCCGCACACTGTAAACCCGAGGACGGATGGCGGAACGTGGCCTGTGATGTCGGAAATCGGACCAAAGAATAAGGGTCCAACCGCGAACCCAGCCACGAATAAGGCTACGCCAAGGCTGATTACGGCGTGAGAGACGCCAAAATGGGATTCCAATGTCGTAGAAGCTGTCCCAAATATACTCGAGGTGAAGGAAACAGCAAACGTCATCAAATTGGTTGCGATAAGAAAGGTCAATTTCTTGGGAATGGACCAGTTGTGTGGGTGTTCGGGATCATCTGGGCCTTCAAAGTCGACATATATGACGCCCTTGTCTTTGGTTTTCTCCCTCGCAATCGCTAGCTCGGGATCAAGGCGTTCTCCGAAATGAATTGGCGGCGCATTTTGTGACGGGTCATGGGTCGTGTCGTCGGTGTGGAAGGACTCGGTGGTTGAGGATGCAAGCGACATCTTGACTGGGACTCTCGCTGAGGCTTGGATATCCAGGAATTCTACAACAAATCTACGGGAAATTTTACTTCATTTATCACTTTACAATCTCACCGAACTTTTCCTCGCCGTCATCTTCACCAAGCAAGAATCACGTATGCGGCTCCGCTCCCAGCCGATATCTGTGGGCCTGGGTGAGCAAAAGACAAGGGCCCTGCGAAAAAGTTAAGCACGCGGCTCCATTTTTCAGAGATAAATTGGATCTCGAGTTCATCAGAATCTTCAAATATCACGATACGGGGATCTGCGGCTGCTATTGTGGTGTGATAAATGCTGGACCCAAGTAAGCGCAGCGAGCAGCCGTAGACTTAGACCCGGCTGTATCCGCGAACAAGTGGGCGCGGTACAGTCTAGCCGCGGGGAGCCGAGCGGCGGCTTGAATTCCGCACGCGGCTTCGCTTTCCACCACCAGAACAATGGCGAGATTCTGGGATCCCAATTGACATGCCCATGACGAGAAGGATTTTTTACTTTGATCTTGATTGATAACTTGAAAATGCGCAATCAAATTCCATGACTAAACTGACTGATAGGAAGAACTAGTGATATCCATAGGAGACCGATCCGAAGCTCCACAATACGCCGAAATACAATACTCCGAAATGCCCCTGAACACCACAAGCCACAAACCCCAAGCTACAACCAAGCTGCAAACCCCATGCTGCAAACACACCTACTCAAACAAAACACCAGTGCACTTACCTAATAAACAACTAACTATCCCAAATAGCTCCGTAAGCTGGAACGCCTCGCGTTTCCAGCCCGTACACAATCTTCTTGGTAATCTTCTCATTCGCAATGATGATGACGGCCTCGGCCTTGAAGCTCTTGGCAAGGTTGTAGCCCATCTTGACCAGATCAGGGCGGCCGAGCTTCTTGGTGTCGTGGATGACGGCGTTGGGCACCTTGCTGCGGATGGTGTCGCACAGGTCCTTGCCAAAGGAGATCTCCGGGCGAGAAGTGGACCAAATTAGCTGGGTGGGACAGCTAGGATCTTGAATGTGCCCCAAGCAGGGCCCAATGCCAGATCCCGTGGCGATAAGGACCACTCTGTTGAAAAGCGTGGCGATCCGCATCACGCCGCACGTCGGCACTCCGCGAGTCCAAATGTGAGTCGGAGCCTCTTTGATCGTGGACTTTGTCCAGTCGCCTGCATTAGAGACGACAAGGGAGTGGCCAATTGGCCTGCCATTTTCCGGCTCCGGAGCCGGGATCGTGGCGAACGAGTGCCACTCAAAGAGGGGCCGCTTTGATAACCGGGTAAACGTTCCATTCACCGGCATGGCGAAATCAAAGTGCAGCCTGATGGCGTGCTCCGAGAGCACTTCTGACTGCACCGGCACCTTCTTGAGGAACAACCAGGAACAAGCCACGCTGCAGGAAGCAGCAAGCAGGAGCCAGAAGGATGGCGAGCGAACACAAGCACCGCCCAGCGACATGCCAGCGGCCTTGGTGTCGTTGTTGGTGAGAACTACCTGAGCCCAGAACAGGCCAAGCATGGTCCATCCAACAAAGCGATGGGTCTTCTCGAATAGATTGTGGTGCGACTTCCTGATTGTTGGGTATGCCATGACCAGCATGACACAGAAAAGCAACATGAGGATCCAGGAGACGACTTGGGCAGCAATCGATTGATGACCCCAGACGGTGCCGCATTGCGAGCTCATGCAGGCGACATCGCCCACGTTGGAAGCGAAAAGCCAAGCGCCCGCACTCACCGCAGCACCCGAGTGAACGCCGCCGAGATGGATGATTTTAGCGCACCGAGACCGAATGAGCATGGGCCAGGACTTTGGCACGCTGCAGGTGATTGTGTACAGGGCGTTGATGACAAAGTCCTGGCGGATGAGAACGGCGACGGCAAGGTTGATGGCGGTGATGGTTCCGAGCCACTCCCTGGGGAACCCAGAGAAGATGACGGCGATGGCGGCTGCAATGTTGAAGATGCCCACCAGGGTAAACAGGCGGCGGTAGACGATGAGGATGCGGTGGCGGATGCCGCGCGCAGGCTTGCCGAGCTGCTTCTCGGGGAGGCCTTTTTCCAGATCAGCAATCGACTCAACGCTGGATGCAGTGGTCAAGCTCGAAATTGAAGAGTCCGTCCTTCTGTGGCCGAAGAAGACATCCTTGGGGTAGGTGATGATTTCAGTCGACTTCTCGCTGGCGGCGGCGGCCTGGCGGTTCTCGAACTCGGTGGCCTTGAGAGCCTTCTTGTCGATCTTGCCGTTGCCCGTCAGAGGGAACGCGTCCAGGAGGTGGAATTGGGAAGGAACGGCGTAGTAGGGCTGGCGGCTCTTGAAGTCCTCAGCCACCTTCTCAAGGTCGCAGGTCTTGGGGGTGAGGAAGCCGTGAATCTCGCCGTCGATGAGGAGCGCCGTGGCCCTCTGGACGGTGGGGCAGGCGCTGAGAGAAGCGGCGACGCCATCAAGCTCAACTCGGAAGCCCTGTGATCGGTGTTAGCGCAAGTAAGAGAAAAGCAAGTATACGGTAATTCGTACCTTGACCTTGACCTGGTCGTCAATTCGACCCAGGATCTGAACGGAACCGTCCGTGTTCCACTTGCAGAGATCGCCTGTGTTGTACATCTTGGAGCTGGGATACTCAGTTAACGCGTTTTCCCTTTTTTCTCAGCTCGAAAAATCTTACCCATCAGCCTTGAAAGGGTCGGCGAGGTATTTCTCAGCCGTCTTCTCAGGCAGGTCAACGTAGCCACGGGTGACACCCAGGCCACCAGCCCACATGACTCCAGACTCACCAACCTTGACTGGCTTGTTGTCTTCGTCAAGGATGTAAACATTGTTGTTGGGGGTTGGCTTTCCAATAGTCAGTGGGGTATTGTACTTGTGGTTGTGCATAGTGTTGACAATAGTGGTCTCAGTTGGGCCACAGCAGTTGTAGTAGGTGCAGCTCGAAGCCCACGTATCCGCAAGTCTGAGCAATAGTTAGTCAATGATGCTTGGAAAATCAAAAGTTGTCTTACAGCTGAGAAGAAGGCTCGCCAGCAGTGGCTACCACTTTGATGTTGTGGTTCTCTTCTGGTCTGAACTTGGCCAAGATGCTTGGTGTGCAGATGAGGACATTAACCTAAAATAGATTAGACATGAAACAATCCTAGGCTTCAGTGCGCAAACCTCTTTAACAGCCTTCTTCCAGTCCGAACCCCTCAAAACGAGAGTGCCTCCGTTGCAAAGGCATCCAAGCATTTCCCAGGCAGCTGTGAGGTTGAAACTAGGTTAGCACCAATCAACCAATAACAAGACCAGACGAACTTACCCATATCAAAGCTAATGCTAAGCACTTGCCCAACGCGTGTGCCAGGTTTGATCCCCAGATCTCCGGGAGATTGACACACCAAGTTGGTGACATTCTGGTGGGTCACATCGACACCCTTTGGTGTTCCGGTAGTGCCTTGCAGATTAAGGTTAGCGGCCACAGATGATCAAACTGAAAAGTTTCAACTTACCGGAAGTGTAAATCACATAGCAACCATCTTCTGGGACGCCCTGGGGGAGTTCTAGCTTAGAAGATTCATCCGCCTTCTCGTCCTCGAAATCATCAATGGCAACGACGTTGGATTCGCCCATATCAGACAGACGCTGACGGGTTGACTTTAAGGCGAGGACAATTCTGGACTTTGTCTGCTGCAACACGAAACGAAGGGTTGCATCCGGAACAACAGAGCCATCCAGAGGAACATACTGAGCTCGGCAGGAAAGTACCGCAATGATACCCACCAGCATATCAATTCCCCTCTTGACAACCAAGGGAACTCTATCTCCCGGTGACACGCCCAGTCTTTGCAACTTCTGGGCAAGTCTAGAACTCCTTCGGGCAAGATCGCCATAGGAGATTTCTGAAGGGGGTGTAACTGATAGGTCTCGGGCAGCGACCTCATGCGGCCTCACGGCTACATGATGGTGAAACGCAGCAGTGACAGTTGCGAAGCGCGGGGCGCTTGATAGGCCGTAGCTGAATGGGACTGGCATTGGCCCATTGGTGGGTTGGCAGACTGTGGAGGAAGTCTCCATTGTGTTGGAGGGTATGAATAGCTACAAAAGCAGGAATGAACAACAAACTAACGCAGGAACAGAGCAGAAAAGGTGTTCGCACCGGACGGGAGAGCGCAGGATGTCAAACTAAGGTGTGGTGAGAACGGCTTGAGCTCTAATCATGACAAGTTGGAATCCTTCAACGCCAACGACGCATTCTTAAGTAGTATAACCAATAAGTTGTAAGCCCCATTCTTTCATGTGCGTTTCTGCCGCTGCCGACATCTTGTCGTGGCTACCATCGTAGTACATCCAAGCTGAAACCAACGGCACATGCTACATGGCCTAGTTCGAGACGGCCGACGCGTCCCATTTCCAATTCGAGGAGGGCAAGGTGGTACTCCGTCCCAACGCATCTGCAAACGGGTTCGGCGGATCACTTTCCATTATCGACGTGGATGCGCCGACGGGGCAATGCGGTGCATGGCGCCAAGGTTGCCGGCCTGGACTCTCTCTCTGCGAGAACCCACCTTTTGCGGCACCTTTGGGCTCGCAGGCTGGCGGCATCGCGCATCACTTGGTTCGGGTCTTGGACACAAGTGCAACCAAGCAAGGCCCCTCACGGACGGTGCCATGGCCGTAAACACACCTCATTGCACGGTTGGCTCGGGGTGTGGGAGCCCTCGAAGTGGACCATGCCAAACCGGATTGGGACGCTGGTTGAGGTATGTGCCCCGCGGCCAGGTACTCTAAACATCTTCAGCACACCTGCGGCGGGTGCAGGATCGTGCATGGGTTCGAGACCAAACGTGTAGCATCTCGGGCTACCCAGCCTGGGAACAGCTTGACAGGGGCGTCAACCAGGGGGCCAGGGGGGTGCTGTAGCTTTGCGGGCCGTGATCGCCGATGGGCGGGTTGCTGTCAAAGACCAACTTAGCCGCCTCCCGCCGGCCTAGGCCTCGCACTAGCTTCAAGCGAGGCCAATTCTAGACGAGAGCCTTGTGATTCCTTTTTGTGATTCACGGCCTGGCGAGGATGAAACATGCGAGGCTGTCAAACGAGTCCCGTGGCGGCTTCGAGGGAGAGAGGAAACATCTATTGCTTTTGCGCAGCCGCGCGCGCCGAGACAGCTTCCTGGTAGCACCGAGAGGGCGGTTCAGCACCCCAAGCCATGGCATCATGTCCGCAGCCGCTAGAACACGATCGACAACCAACAGCCCCCAATCGAGCCGTCGGCGTCCAGCCTCCCTCGTCCAAAATGCCTCAGTGCGCAAGAGGCCTTCTAGAGCACAGCCTTGACCATGTTCCGCCATGCTGGGTTTATGCGGGACCTGTCTCAGTTGGTCAGACTATATTGTCCATTTTTACCTGCCGAGTCATTGTTAGACATGGCTAGGCTACGTGTCAACTGATCGGCACTTCCAGATTGGTGTTTTTCGAGTGCCGCGAGTATTTGAGCCAACAAGGTACCGGCTGGCAATTGTGCCCCCCAGTTCGTCCAAGCCGTCGGATTAGTCCCAACGTCACCACAACGAACTTTTTCATTTTTCCATCAGTTTTCTCCCCATCTTCTCAAACTTGTTCTCTTATTTTTACTAAATTCGATCGATCTACAATCTCTTTGCATCACCCGACCATCATCAACAACCATGGGTGACGAACTGGTCACGGACTCCACCCCGGCCGACGGCGTGCGCGTGCTTGCATTCAACCGCCCGAGCAAGCGGAATGCCCTCTCGGGCGCTCTGATCTCCATATTTCTGGAGAAGCTCGCTGCAGCAGCAGCAGACAAAGCCATCCGCGCCATCATCGTCACCGGAAGCAGCTCCTTCTTTTCCGGTAAGTCCCAGCAACCGGGCGAGGCAGCGAGGCAGCGCTAGCTCCCAGCCACCTGCTGACAACACGTGTTGGTGGCAGCGGGAGCCGACATCAACGAGATATCAGAGCTAGACGGCGAGGCAGCGCGACAATGCCGCTACCTCGGGAACCTGTGCGCGGGGATGCGTTCCGTGCGCAAGCCCTTGGTTGCGGCTGTTGAGGGAATGGCGGTGAGTGGCTCGACGACCTAGAGCCTTCCCCACCTCGGGGGACTAGCTGCGGATCGACAGAACGAACTGACGCGCCATGGTTGACAGCTCGGTGGCGGCTTTGAGGTTGCCCTCATGGTAAGACCAACACACTTTCTTGGCCCTTGACGGCCTAATGCGGGCAAACTGAGGATATCCCCAACTAACAGTTGAATCACAAAAAGTGTGACCTAATAGTTGCCTCGTCCAACAGCCGCTTCGGCCTGCCGGAGGTCTCCATTGGCCTGATCCCCGGTGCAGGCGGCACGCAGCGACTGACGAGTGCCGTGGGCAAGTTCAAGGTACGCACACCAAAAAGCCCACACACGAGCCGCAAACGCGCCCCCCCATGCTCTAGCGGGCCGCTTGTTAATCCCCCATCTTTTTCGGCATAGGCAATGCAGATGATTCTCTTGGGATCTCCCATTACAGGGATCGAGGCCCACTCGTCCGGCCTCGTCGCTCAACTCTTTGAGCCTGGCACGGTCCTCGAAAACGCCATCCAAACGGCGTCCAAGTTGGCAGCTCTGAGCCCAACGGCGCTGTCGCTAGCCAAAGAGGCGGTGTCACGATGTAAGTTTCGCTTATCCCCCAAGAGCTGCGTTTTTCTTTCCTCTTACGTCTCGACCTAGCGGACGAGCTCGGCCGTGACGACGAGTTTGAGCGAAGCTTGTACTATTTTGCATTTGGCACCAAGGACAAGCAGGAAGGCGTTGGAGCGTTTTTGGAAAAGCGAACCCCGAATTGGAATTTTGAGTAGGCGAGTCGTTTAGTTCGCTGTCAGCAGCTAGTCATGTGGTTCTGCCGATCAGGTTTAGGCGGTCAGGATGTTCATCGGGATAGGTAAAAAGTTAGGCAAATCATCGTTGGTGTCAACCGTCGCGCTTCATAGGGTCATGATGACATGTCAAATATTAGCTGCATCGGAAATTCAGAGTAAGCGAAAAGAGCGATCGTTCGGCAAATGTCACCACCTCTGGGGAATGCTGACATTTGTCTCAAACCAACATGAAATGACACCCTCAATCTCATCGCGCGCAGCCTAGCAGGGCATCTGATGCGCATTGATCTCATCACTTTGGAACACGATGCGGATTTCACACCAGAGTGTGCATTAAAGGCCGTTGGCAGGTTTGTAAAATGTTTCAAATTGGAGCCCCATGCTTGACTCGGAAATTCACTTCGACTACACTGACCCTGACACAACCTTTTCGGACTTTCCAGCCTCGTCCCCGTGATGACTGCTGACTGCAGACGAGCCCGCAGGTTCCTGGGCGATAATCGTCTCACTCTCAACTCGGTGCCTTTGCAGCGCATCAAACACCTCCCAGTCGCCAATGTTCTCCTCGAAGAACTGATCCATATCCAGGCCACGCTCCTCCGCTTCGTCAGACACACGGAGGTGCATCCCGGGGATGTACTTGAGGATGACAAGAAGGCACAGTGTGACGACGAACGAATAAGATGAGATGGCGGTGATCTCAGCAAACTGTCGCCCAACCTGCACACCCACCCCGTCGATTCCTCCAGAGGCAATCGTCGATCCGTCAAGCGACGAGATGGACTTTGTCGCAAAGATGCCCGTGAGAAACGATCCCACCATGCCTCCGATGCCGTGAAGCTTGAAAACGTCCATCCCCTCGTCGATGTGAAGCCAGCTGTTGACGTCATCCATCAAGGCGCAGACGACGGCGGTGATAAACCCGATGACGGCCGCGAGCCAGACGCTAACGTATCCAGCGGCGGGGGTGATGCCCACGAGACCTGCAATGACTCCCTCGCAGGCGCCGACTACCCGGAACCGTCCCTTGAACTTGATCATGTCAACCAACACCCAACCCAGAGCGCCGGTAGAGGCTGCGGTGTTGGTGTTAAAGGCAGCGAGCATGGCACGGATGCTGCCATTAAGCGCCGATCCGCCGTTGAATCCGAACCAACCAAAGTAGATTAGGACCGTTCCCAAAAAGACCAACGTAATGTTGTGAGGGCGTCCGTGGGCTCGGTCGTTGGGGTTTGTCTTGCGCTTGCCGAGAACAAGGGCATAAGCCAACGCTGCCCAACCCGACGCGATGTGGACTGGGCCGCCACCAGCAAAGTCAAGGGAAGGAAGCTATCGGGGTTCGTCAATGCGGGCTCTAATTTCTCGCCGATACGCACGTTGCAGTCGGTGACTTACCGTATACAGCCAGCCGTTGGGGTTCCAGGTCCAGCACGCAATCGGACAGTAGACGACGGTGGCCCAGCAGAAGCCGAAGACGAGCGACGGGATGATGCGGCCGCGCTCAAAGGCGCCTCCGACGACGATCTGCACCGTGCAGGCGCAGAAAAGTAGCTGGTACAAGCAGAATACAATCTCAGGGATGTTGGCGTTGCCGACGGACGGGGCCGACATGACATTCTTCATTCCGAAATTGGCCAGGTCGCCGATGAAGGGGCCGGCGCTCCGGCTGTACGCCAGCGAGTAGCCCCAGAACATCCATTGAAAAGTCGTAACGGCGCCGATCAAGATGGACTGGAAGATCAGGGCCAGAGCAGACTTTCTGCGGGCGAGACCGCTGTAGAGGAGACCGAGACCCGGAATAATCAAGTAGACGATGAAGCCGCAAAAGGCAATGTAGGTGTAGTTGAACTGAACGCCCTCGTACTGCGCATTGACGTCCACCTCGAGCGGGTTGCCGCCGTTGGGCTCGGACGCATTGTAGACAGGCTAGTCATGGAGAATTAGCCCGATTCTAAGCTGCAAAAAAAATGATTAAAAGTTAAATGCAACATTGATGCTTACCGCTGACATGTCAAAGTGTTGCCACTGCTATGCAGGGCTCCCGACTATTTCCTCGGGTTGGGCTGAAGGGGGTCCGGGAGGCGCCCAGACCTGGCGTAATGGAAAATTATATTGGCAGGTTGCCAGGGAGGAGGACAAGACAGCACAAAGCAAAAGCACGGCGCAGGCAATTAAAGGGGTTTTGTCTAGGAGAGACGCGCAACCGTTCCGAAATTTGAATGTCTAGGATAGGTGTGGGAATTTAAGACCGGATTGCGTACCGCGCTTCCCCATCCTTATCAGACATAAAAGGGCGCTTGATATGATACCGAGGAACCAAAGGCCGGCGTCGTTGGTCGTAGCGCCATAAGGTGGGCGATAAGCAACAATGGTGCGACCTAATTTTGCACGCCGCGGGTAGTACCTGCGTTCAGCTCGGCTTATCAGTGATCAATATTTACCAAAGAGGTTGGAACTGGGCGTTCATCAGTCCATTATGGATTCTGAGCCGAATAATCTGGGCCGAATAATCAAGTAGTGGCCGAAATGAGGCTGCCAGGTGAAGGCTCGCGCTGGCAGCAGGAGCCTCGAATTGATAATTCCCCGCCATTCCAGAGGTATCCAAGGAACCATCATGGCGAATCTTGGTGTTTTGCGAAATTAGCCATTTGTGTTCCGTAATGGCAATGTAGATACTATCCGATGTGTTCATGCTAGAACCCCCAAGGCTAGCATCCAACCAACTTAAGCTTATACTATCCTTATCTCCCCAGATGCTTGGGGAGCGCCACGGTCGGTTCACAGGAAACGGGTTATTATCGCCCATTCGAGGTGCCTGAACGTGGCTCCGGGAGAAAATTCCCAATCGAGCATAGCTTGGCACTCACGCCATGGTTAGCGACCCAATAAACCAGTGCTGTTTCAGCCATCACTGCAAGGGCACTGATAAGCCAGCGCTGATAAGCACGCCGAACCATGGCCGAGATTTACCAGGCCACTCAGAACCCGGAACACGGCAACGTTTTGGAAAATGGTTGCAGTAGATGAGTAAGATTGATAAAGCGTGGAGTCTCTACCTGGTAAATCCAAATGTAACCGTATATCTTGGGGTTGAGAGTGGGGGAATCGATCATGGGTTGACAGCCGAAGATGAAAAATTTATCATATGATTCTTAGTCGAGTTCAGAATTCGACACGCATACTAATTTTTTTAAGATATACCGGAGTATTTGAAAATTTTGTCTCATTTTTATTCCATCAAATTACTCGAAGCACTCCATAGTTCGGGGCCACAAGGTTGTGCGTTGATGGTTGCAATATAGCTACAGGGTAACTCGATCTACGCGTCGCGGTTCAGATTGCGATGACTCAACCCAAGCACCAAGACACGGGCCGTGCCGGTGAAACAAAGGGTTCAACGACTAGTCACGCGATGATGGAATTATAAATGAAAATTGTATCGCAAATACGCGCTACGGAAGCCTGATTGGCATCATGAATTAGTTGACGCGTGGGTAAAGTTTGTGAGGGAATCTATATTGAGTGTATCAATGACACAACAAGCACCTATTGAAAAGTCTTGATTTTTACAAATTCTACCAGGAGTAGCTTGGAAACTCTTCGCTTGAGGCGGAGTCTGAAGCTGCTACCCTGACCAACTAACTTGCGGAGTGGCAACCCCGATCCGACCCGTCACACCTTGGCGTCCCGATGGGCTGGGACTGATGGGCTGGGGTTCCCCACGTGGAGCGATAGCAGACTGGAGCACAGGCAGATTGGTCAGATCGAGCTGCACAGGGTTTAACTCCAAGTTATGTAATATCAATTTGTAATTTGAATTCCTTTCCTATTATCATTGATCCAGAGCGATTGACTACTCTAGTATTCTTCCTCAGTCGTGCTCACTACCACCTTCTTCTCCCTCCATCGTTGGACGAGCGGAAGTCCAATTCCGGTCCAAAGAGTCAGAGCCACTACAAAGGCGAGTGCGCTCCCCCACCCATGCGTCTCCTTGAATTCAGGAGCATCGCCACTCGCCATCTGAACCTGCTGGAATGGGATTACCACAGCCTGACCGACGGAAACGATGAATCCGAGAACGAATGCACGCTTTTGCTGATCCCCTCCGCATGCCTCGTTTGCCCAACCGGCAAGGAGAGGAGTGAAGCATCCATAGCAACCGTGCAGAATGAAGACGGCCATTCTGAATTTGTGAGGAACATCCCATGCAGTGAGAACTGCATAGTTGAAGGTCATGAGAGCGCCAACGGCGAGGCAAATTGGGGCACGGCTGCCAATCTTGTCGGCAATGTATCCGGTAGAGACCATGAAGACAAAATTGACAGCTCCGATTCCGGTAGGAATGTTGTTGATTTCGGGAACTGTGTACATCTTGGTTGCCTTGAGGTAGATGCTGAAATACTGCATCACGTAGCTGAAAAGCGGTTAGAAATCTTCGTTTTTGGTGGCGGAAAAGTGTCTTACCTTCCACATGTGAGAGACCAAAACGCGTACGCCGCTGTGAAGCTATACACCTGCCAGGAGCCAAAGATGCGCTTGATGACGGAAAAGTTCATTTTTCCAACCGGCTGGCGTCCCTCTTCCTCAATTCTTTGGCGAGATCTCTCCCTCTCCCACTCGTTCAAGTAGAAAGCCTTAGTGTCGTGCGGAGTATCGGGGAAACAGAACTGCAAGATAATTAGTTTAGATTGCGAACGGGGGTGCGGCGAAATCTTACAAATCCGTAAATGGCCACGGGGATGGCGAGGATGAAGTCGAAGATGAACAGCCATCTCCAAGCCGACATACCGCCCTTGCCATGCATGCCGCTGAACAGAGCAGACTGCAAGTACCCAGAGAACATCTGACCCAAAACACCGCTCATGACGAAGAGACCGCTTCTTCGGGAGAGCTCGCTCCTTCGGTACCAGGATCCGAGACAGTACATGACTCCTGGCCATGCCGCAGACTCAAACATTCCGATAAAGAAGCGAAGGACATAGAACTGATACGCGTGGTTGCACTTGTACAGCGCAAGGACAAACAAGGACCAAACTAGTAGGCAGGACGGAAGCCAGATACGCGGGCGAACAACGGTAATGATGAGATTGGCAACAACGCCACCCAAGATGGTTCCTGTTTTTTCCAATCAGCATTGATTTGAA
This sequence comes from Calonectria honghensis, assembly GCA_013403855.1. Classification (NCBI taxonomy): domain Eukaryota; kingdom Fungi; phylum Ascomycota; class Sordariomycetes; order Hypocreales; family Nectriaceae; genus Calonectria; species Calonectria honghensis. The sequence goes on from VTGB01000016.1 coordinate 54,403, forward strand.
AATGGGCGTGTTTGAAATACTCACCGATTGAAAAATATGTATTCATCCAAGACAACTCGTTGCCCGGCCCGAACCCGAGCTCGTCGGACATGCCTGAAACATAGGCATTGGAAATGTTGTTTTGATCAAGCTGCATCTCGGTTAGCCACGCCCCATCTTGAGACCATCATGACAAAGAAACCCACCTGCTTAATAAAGTACGTCAGGCAGCTGAAACTCAGCAAAAACCAATCGAGCTTGAAAATGAGCCTCTTTTCCTCTTTCGAGGTTCCGGGCTCGTGCCAGTGGAACCACCCGGTTGGCTCGGGTGGCGGCGCCGTAGCGTCCAAGGCCTTTGACACCGTCACCTCGGCGTCATGATCCTTTGTGCGCGAGTCGACCGACTCTGCGGCGTTGGAGACGGGGCGTTCCTGTGGAGCCATTGGATTCCGAATGTCGGGGGGCGGCCACGGACCTTTACGAGGGTAGGTGCACGGCGTGGACAAAATTTCTTCGGTGAAGGCTCGGTCGCTCGCTTGTAATCCGCCTCAAGCGATGCACTGTCCCCAAGGTGAAGAGGGCCCGAATTCTGTAGAGAATTGGCCTGTTTGATATATGAACCTTGGCCTCTTTTTAGATCTAATAACGTGCTTTGTTGGGGCGAGCACGTCGACATCGGGGGGAACCTGTCCATGAGCCCAGCCTTTCTCATTCTTAAATACCGAGTCGTGACGAACCCTGTTCGTAATGAGGGACTATCTCTTGCCGGTGGGGCTCCTAGCTGGACTGGGAAACTCTGGCATCGGGGCCGCCCCGACACTACTAGATTTGCGCCTGTTTTGATCGGATGGAAGCCGTGCGTGGCCCACATTGGACGCAACTATCTTGCGAGTCGGCCAACTCTGACCCTCTGAGCTTGTGCCTCGCACGGTCCCGCTTGCGGTTTTAAGCAGAAAAGTCGTACGCCGGCCTGGGTCATGACTGATAAGCGGCTTGGCTAAACGCTTGAGTATTTTGAAATTTCTCATTCACAACTGTCGCTGGGGTGCATAATGGTCAAGTACGTCACGGTCAACGGGGCCGAGCTGGCATACGAAGAGTGCGGGCCGAGCGATGGCTCCCTCATGATTACTCTGCACGGAGGAAGGGGAATGGGTATGATGCTCAGTTGTGTATCATGACATGCACCTGCTTATCGATTTCCAGGTGACCACAAGTCTGACTTTAGAATCTACGGCCAGCTGGGTGATCCTCTTCACGTTGTGTCTTTTGATTTTCGCGGGCACGGACAGAGCTCGCGGACTAAGCCGTACACATTCAAGCAAATTGTCGACGACATTGAAGGTTTGAGGCGTCACTTCGTTTCGCCCGAGACACAAGTTATCATCTGCGGTGGCAGTTTCGGCGGGTTTCTCGCCCAGCAATACGCCATTGAATACCCAGCGTCTGTATCACATCTGATTCTTCGAGGCACCGCTCCATCGCATCATCGTAAGGCTGTGTGATCTGAAATGGCCCATATTAGTAGCTGACACCTGAATAGATGAAGCTGGAGCGATCAAAACCCTGGAGGCCAGACTTCACAAAGTACCAGGCTTTTCCAAGGAGATGTTAGTCGGCAAGGTCTTTGGGGCTTTCGAAGACGATGTTGAATTTAGATTGGTGCATTTTGCCATGATGCCTCTTTACCGCGAGGATTACGACGCCAATGCCGGTCTATTGGCTTGCCGAAACACTGTATATGTTGCTGAGTCGCATAGTAAGCTTCATGACAGCTATGTCGACCATACTTGTTTCTAACTGGATATAGATGACCTCTATTCCGAGGAAGAAAAGTACTTTGACTACACCACCAAGCTTGAGACAATTTCTGCCAAAACCTTGGTTATTGTTGGCGACCAAGATTGGATCTGCCCACCAGGTGCGTGTCTCGTTTTCGGAAGCTATCGGTCCTCCTAACACCAGCAGATAACTCGAAATTAATTGCAGAAAAAATACCCAACTCGGAGCTATTCACGGTCAAGGGAGCCAACCACAGCGTGCACAGCGAGCAGCCAGTGCTGGTTCTTGGCAAAATCCGAGAGTTCCTGGCCCGTGCGTGATAGGGCGATGATGGACTGGCTCACATGCGTCGAGCTAAACCGCCGGGCAATGAATGGGTTGCCTCCACCACGAAGATATGACATAAGCCGAAATCTCATTTCCTTGAATTGAAACTCGCCTCCCCGGGGGGCTGGCGAACAGATGCCGTCATGAGCGCCCAGCAGGCGATGATTATGCCCCTTCATAACTCTGGCGACCCGGCTCACCTCGGAGCTCCGACCAACCCAAGCAGCAGACTGACAACCTCGCCAACGGCATTGGCTGCTCGGGGCCCGTGTGGGGCCGGCAGCATCAGGAGTTGGGCCACATTTTGTCAAGCCATGACGCTATGCTCGACGTGGACGGACCACGTTTTTTCGTCAAAAGACCGATTTAAGACGGCGAATTGGACCCTGAAAGGGTACTTGGGACGATGGGGGGCGAGCCACCGAGTGTGCTGGTACCGTCGGACTTTTTTCGTATCCCCGACCCTGGCACCCACTTTGCTGAGGCTGCTTGGCATCCGAGCCTGGAACTGTCCTGTGAGAAAAATAAAAGCACATTTAAACCTCCCATACTTGTAGACGGGCTGGCTTGTTTTAAAACCTGGCTTTTGTTCCAGCGTTTTTTCGTTGTTTAATTTCTGTCTTGTTTCCTTAAAGCGCTGCGTATCGTATTGTTTTTAAAAATGCTTCTTCGTCGCCTATTGTCAGAATTGGGACTGGTGGCCCTCTACCAGTCCCCGACCGATGTCAAGCTGCTGTGCCTGCAGCGCTTCGTTAGACTCTTTGCCTATGGCGCTTCGACCCTCAACCTCGTCATGTTCCTGCGCATTCTGGATATTTCCCAGCTGCACATTGGCCTGTTCATGACGCTGACGCTCGTGGGCGACGTGTGCATAAGTTTGGTTCTCACGTTGTTCGCTGACAGAATCGGACGCAAGGCCATCCTGGCATCGGGTGCCGCTCTGATGGTGGGAAGCGGAATTGCATTCGCCAAATGCAGCAGCTTCCTCGCCCTACTGGCTGCGGCTATTTTTGGTGTCATCAGCCCTAGGTATGTATCACATTGTATCCCTTTGTAATGCACGTCATGGCAGGGGACTCTGACAAGACGTTCTAGTGGCAACGAGATTGGCCCGTTCCGAGCCGTTGAGGAGAGCATTGTGGCCCACCTCACTACCCCGGAAACTAGGGGTGACATATACGCCTGGTACAGCCTTGCCGGCACCGCTGGAACGGCATTTGGTGTCATGACGTGCGGCTGGGTCGTGCAGCACCTCACGCACGACCTTCACTGGACTACCGAGCAAGCTTACAGGGTTGTTTTCTTGACGTACGCTGCATTGGGCTTCGTCAAGTTCGTCTTGACCCTTTTCCTGAGCAAGGCCATCGAGGCCGATCCTGCCCCTAAAAAGGCTGATGCCAACGGGGAATCGGCCCCCCTGTTGCCCGATGCGGCACTCCCTGAAGAGACCAAGAAGCACGGCTGGCTCAAGGCCCTGGTGCCCCAGATCAGCAAGGAGAGCTTGCCTGTTATCATCCCGCTCTGCGCCCTGTTTGCAATGGATGCCTTTGCATCTGGTCTGGCTTCCATGTGAGTTCCCAATAATTCCATATTTTGGAGGCCATTTGTTAACTCGGCATAGGTCCTGGGTGACATACTTCTTCCGGTGGAGATATGATGTCCCCGACGGAGCTCTTGGCTCTCTATTTTTCGTCACTAGCATTATCGCCGCAGCATCGATGATCATTGCATCATCCATCGCCAAGCGATTCGGCAATGTCAAGGTGCGCTGCACAATTTCCGTGAATAAAAATGTGCACAAAATGCTAATGCAGAACAGACCATGGTTTTCACGCATCTGCCATCGGCCATCTTCCTGGCCCTGATTCCAGTGCCGCAACAAGTGCAATTTTCCATGGCTTTCCTCGTTCTTCGCGCATGCACGCAGTCGATGGACGTGGCGCCTCGCTCGGCCTTCCTTGCCGCCATCATTCAGCCGCAGGAGCGCACCGCGGTAATGGGCCTGATGAACGTGACCAAGACCCTTGCGCAGAGCGCAGGCCCGAGTCTCACGGGTGCGCTGGTCAGCCAGAATCTGTTCTGGGTCGCATTTCTCTGCGCTGGTATCTTGAAGGCTACGTACGATCTGGGTGTACTGGCTTTATTCAAGGGCCATGAGCATGGTCGTGAACGGCACCACGAGTCAGTATAGCTTCGTTGAGCTGTCGGTTAGCGGGGAGCACTTGAAGAGGGGTAAAAGTTTAACGCGTTGGGTTCACTAAAAAAAAAGGAGCTAGGACCACAAAGGTGGGATAGATTGGTGCTTTGTAGATTGGAGGGGCCATGCAGCATGGCAATTGTTATACGAGATCAATTCTGTGAGGAAATAAAAAAACTTCTAAAACATGAATTCATTAAACGCTTCCATCGGACAATTGGTTCCCACGATATGCATGATCTGATCCCTCCCTGAAAGACGTCACCAGGGCGCGGCTATATGCATGCATTTTACCAGCGGGGACCTCCGTGGTGCCCGTCGTGGTGTCCGCCGTGGTGCCCATCATGGTGTCCTCCGTATCCCCCGGGGCCTCCGGGGCCACCGTATCCGTGGTCACCGCCATAGCCGCCGTGGTGAGGAGGAGGACCTCCATGGTGTCCGTCGCGGTGCTTGTCGTGGGGAGGACGGCCGTAAGCGAGGTCCTTCTCATCATCTGAGGAATCGCTGCTGCTTGTGGAGTCGCCCGAGTAGTTGCGGGCGCGGCCGTCGCGGTGGTGCCTCTTGTTCTTCTCCTTCTTGTGCCTATTGCGCTACACGTTAGCGATTGCGCTGGATTGATTGGGTGGTTGGAAGCGCGGCCACTCACTTCTTGAACTTGTGCTCAATCACGTTGGCGCCAATGGCACCAGCTGCTGCACCAGCTAAACTAGCGAGCAGTCCTCCTCCAGCCTTGTGAGCGGCAAAGCCAGCAGCGCCGCCACCGAGCAGTGTAGCGCCTAGGCCTCTTTCTCCATCCTGGCCCTGCCCCTGAACGCCACCTGGGTAAGCTTGAGCAGCTCCGTACTGGCCACCTTGCTGGTGCTGCTGCTGTGAGTACCCCGAGTTGTTGTCATAGTTGGGCTGCTGAGGGTATGACTGGTCTCGCTGGCCGTGCTGGAGATAACATGTCAGCCGTCAAACGGTTCCCAATTGCAGCGCGGGGTTGTCTTACCTGTTGCTGGCCGTAGCCCTGCTGTTGGCCATAGCCCTGCTGCTGCTGGCCATAACCTTGCTGCTGGCCATAGCCTTGCTGCTGGCCGTAGCCCTGCTGCTGGTTGTAGCCACCACCCTGTTGGCTACCGCTGTTGTAGTAATCGTTGGCCGACATAGTCAAAAGACTCTTCTGTTGTGTATGTGACTGTGTGAAAAGTGGTTGTTTGAGGAAACAAAAGGCTAAAGTGAGAGAATGCGCTCGTCTTTAATACCAGCCATGTCGTCACCTGGTCCATAGTCAGCTCCAGCCATAGCACCCACTCGCTTTCGCATGTTGGTGGCGCAGGACCCGGTTGCCATCTCCACCTTGGCGCCGGATACATCGGCATTTGGCGGTGCTCAGCCAAGGGCGTTGTGGCTCGGCGCGCTGAGTTCGCCCAGGAATGTGCCCTTCCAGAGCCGGCTGTTCGGCTTTTGGCTATGCAGCTTGGCCCTTTGGAGCGCATCTGACGGCGTGGGCCACACACAGTCAGCAGCGAAGCCCGTGGTTCGTCCCCGCCTTTGGCCTAGGGCTGTGGCTGACGAACACGCGGCGTCCAGTCAGGCACCGTACATGTCTTTCAATTCAATCGGCCTCGCCGAGGCTTCCCACATTGCCAAGGGCTGGTTCCTGAAGAAGGAAAAAAAATGAACGCATATGGCGACGTCACTTTTCCGTTGAGAATCCCGTTGGCGGCGTCCGTTGGTCCCGAATGCGGTAGTCATGCCACCTCCGGACGGACACATAGCAAGGGCCCGAATGCCGGAGACGATTCTCTACCCTTCTATTTTTGGCCACTTGGCGGATTTTGAGTGTCCGATTGCATACGCTTACCGATAAGATTGAATACCAAGAAGTCTTGATTACTTTATGCTTTTGAGATAGAGTCCGAGCCTGCGAACCGATACAGCTCGTCACCACACCATGCACATCTCCACTAATGAGGATGCAGGGCGATGACTGATCTCACCAAAGTCAACAATCTTCTCATGTGATTCGGGCAAATCCGGAAGGTTAGGGTTGGCCAACTACTGATAGTTGCTTTCATTATTGCTTGGCATCTCAATGTTTCGCGGATGTTGCCCCGCCGAGCGAGTGCCGAACGCAGTGACGTGGATCGCTCCACGCAGGATCCTCATTTTGGGACATTTTTGTGGTTCCACACTGATGATTGTCAGCGGCCATTGGGATGATGGATCATGCTCAGGGATCTTTTGGCAGGAAAATATGGGACTAAGGAGGAGGCACCTGGTTTGTTTTATAGATGTATAGATCAACCTCTCACGAATGGGGCTTCGATTTGACCCACGATACTCCCCCGCAATACTTTTTTCAACGATCTACTATGCTCTTTAGACTCAGCCTTGCGAATTAGGACAGCAAGGATTATCATGACTCTACCCACCGCATTTTCTATACAAGAGCTCATATGGGGATCGACTTGGATCCTTTGGCCTTTCTAGTCACACAGACCAGGCCATCATATATGAACAGGGGAGCAAGTCAACAATCACTATCAAGCATGAATCGGGTGGGTATTGCTTAAAAATAATATCATGGTTCTTCAGGTAATATTGGTATCTAATTCTCATCTCGCCATCATTGCGGCCGTTTATTCTGATGCCTTCTCGGCTTTGACATCTTCGCCTCTCGTCTGCACATCCGTCTTGTAGTTGGCGAATTCGCGCACACTAACACCCTTCCTGAAAAGCTCATCCAGCTCTTCAAAACTGCGCCCAGCAGTTTCAGGCTGGTAAAACCAGAGGTAAATGACCGACAGCACACCCAATGCTCCGAACAGGTAGGCAGTCTTCGCTCCGAGGTTGGCTTCGTTGGGGTTGAACAGATAGGGGATGACAAAGGCCCACACGCAATAAATGATGTATTGAAGCGCAACTCCGATGGAGATGGTCTTCACGCGAAGCTTGGCAGTGGCAACCTCGCAAAGCAGAGTATATGCTGTGGCGCCAATTGTGATGTTGTAGAAAAAGTTGTACATCATGATGAATGCAACAGATCCCTTGATGGCTCCTGGGCTGCCTTCTGCCGCAAGACTGGCGGCGATGAGAAGGATAACTGTGATGGAAACAGTTCCCCAGAGGGTGAGTGCGCGGCGACCGACATGATCGATGAGATACCAGGAGCAGATGTTTCCAGCCATGGAAATACCGTGCTGAGCGATTTGCAGTTTGAAGCTTTCGGCAGTGCTGTATCCGGCAAGCTGGATGTAGTACGTTCCGTAGGATGAGATGAAGTAGACACCGCTCAGAGCCTGGATGGCAAGGGGCATGACGGAAATGATGGTGCGGCGCAGATTCGATCGTCGGAAGCAATCCAGATAGGTGGCACCGGCCGTCTCTTGCTCAGACTCCTCAATCAAGACCTCGATTTGCGCAAAGCGAGCATCGAGATCGGCCCCGGAGTATCCAAGGCGCTTTAGCGAATTGGTGGCGGATTCCTTCCTTCCCTTGCTTAGTAGCCACATGGGGGACTCAGGCATGAAAGGGGCGAAAATGGCACAGAAGCCGGCAAAGCCAAATTGGGCACAGAAAACTGCTCTGTAGGCCCACCGAGAGTTGTCGGTTCCTGTCTTGTCAATAATGATGGCGGCGGTCAAAGGCCCAATGGTCATCATCAAGGCACTCAAACACGTCGTGATGCCTCGGAGAGCCATCGGTGTGACCTGAAATGGATGTTAACGTTGGGCAAGATGAACAGCAAGTAGAAGCGGCTTACTTCACCAATGTAAGTGATACAGACGGAGAGAAGAGCACCGGCAAGGAAACCGTTGAGAAACTTGCCGCCGAAAAAGACAGCATTGGTCGTGGCGACAAACTCCAAGGCGATGGCCGCGAAGGACAGGGCGATGCAACCAATGATGATTGGCTTTCTACCGATCAAGTCGGCGAGGTAACCGGCTGAGAAGGTTCCGAGGACTGCGCTTGCGATTGGGCCGCCATACAGCGCAGACTGCCAGTCAGTGTAGAGCACGTATGAACCCTCATACGGCTTGCCAAAGTCTTTGCGGAACTCTGGGATGCTGAGGACCATGCCACCGGCCTGGTTCTCGAATGACACGAGAAGGCAGGTAAGGACGGAAAAGAAGGCCCAAGCAAAGACCAACGGGCGCTTCCTGATGGTCTGAATGGCGTTCAGCTGGTGTTCTTCGTTGTTGGCCATGCCCCCGAGAGCAGCCACAGCCGCGGCATCGTGAACATGTTCGATGCTCTCGGCATCGTGTTCCTTGGTCTTGGACTGGCCCAGCGCCATTGTTCAAAGAGAATCCGACTCAGTGCTGATCAGGTTTACCCGCTGAAAGTGGATGCAGAAGCAGCAGAAACAAAACATTGGCCGACAAGACCGGGCTATATATATGCTTTGAGCCATTTCCCCAGGGCAACGGTTCACTACCTCGGGACCGCTTGTCGATCCCAAATCTGGGGTCTCCAGCTGGGGCCCCAGAAACAAGCAGACCACATTTTTGACACTTGACACCCGTTTCCACCTCCAGGATCCATCAGGTGATGGCGCCAACAGGCATCGGGGAGTATCGGTGTGGGGATCGCGATAGTGCCGTGTTAGCGTTGGCCGAAGAGTGGAGTCTGGTTTTGCCCGTTGGCGTCAAATCAGGACATTGGATGGAGCCAAGGGCCAACTCTATCACCTCACAGGCCTTGCCCCCGCAAAAGCGTCTTGGGGTCTGCATGAGGAGCACATTGGTGGTTCGGGGAAACTTGGGGATATTATCGCTCGTGCTATTCACACAAATGGAGGCCTTTCGTCGAGGCACCGCAATGCCGCCCTTGGTGGCTAACTTGCTCTCGGATCCGTTGCCCATCTCCCAAACAATGCAGCAGAACAGCACGGCTTTGCAATTTTCGCCTCATTCGCCCAATGAGCCTCCGCCGGGGCCAGGCCCAGCCTCTCGCGAATCAGCCTCGTATGCTCGCCGGAGGGCTGGGACCGCCTGCCTTGTTTGCCGAGCTAGGAAGACCAAGTGTGACAACCAGCGGCCAAGGTGCGGGTTTTGTACTGCTACGGGAGGTGCTTGCGGCTACCCAGACGATAGCTCTTCAGACCATTCAAAGCTCGACAGAGGCAGCCTCGCCATCCTGCAGCGGCTTGGCGAGATGGAGAGCAACATTGCGGCACTTCTCAACCGGAATAATGAAACCCAAATTAACCAAAGGTCCCAGCAGCAGGGGCCGTTAATTGAGGAGAGCCTCAGCTACCATGACGTTGCTATTTCCGAACAAGCGCAACAGGGGAGCGATCGGCCCCCTGCGGCGGACGTAGTTAACCGCAGCTCTGAAATGAGAGTCGAAAGCATTGTCCAATGGCCTGTCTTTGGCGTACAACACCACCCTTCGCTTACATCCAGCCTGGGACACGACGATGGGCATCTCCAGGTTACGTCCAGAGAGGCCATTTTCGACCTGGACCCGGAGGTGATGACGCAGCTTGTGGAAAACTTTCTCGAGAACAATCACATAAAAAATCCCATATTCGTTGTCGATCGATTGTGGGCTGATGTAAAGGACATTGCAGAAACTGGGCTACGGTGGGATGGAACGACATGTCTTATCGTAAGTGCTATCGAAAGCTTCCACCACCATTGCTCTGGCCTGACACTTGCAGCTTCTCATATGCGCTCTTAGCGTCCTCTCCCCTCAATCCAGAATGGAACATCAACCTGGATACTCGCGGCGGCCGGACCGACTGAAGCGCGCAGAGCTATACTTCCAGGTGGCGCAGCGGCGAATCGGCATGCTGTATCACAGCAATTCTCTACTGGCAGTGCAGTGTAGCTTCCTTACTGCCGTGTATCTCATGACGACATTTCGCATCATGGCGGCCTGGAAGGCCTTTACACAGGCCGGCACACAATGCGTCGGATGGTTAGCAGCCAGAGACCATACGGGCGAGCCAATGGAAATCCAATCACCGGGTTCTATGGACAGCTCCAAAGCAGACAGCGAACAGCACATGGAAGAGAGCCTCTACTGGAGTTGCTTGAAGAGCGAACTGTGCGGCTGAGCACCCCCGCAGATTTGCATGCAGGATTGCTAACTGTTGCAGGGAGCTGAGGACCGAGCTAGGCCTGCCGGGATCGAGCCTCAATGAGAGCCAGTACTCGCACGTGTATCCGTCCCCACCGAATCCCAGCCAGCTGGTGGGAGGTCATGCGAGATCAGAATCAGCTGCCCAGCGAGAGCGGGACCGTCTCGAGACCGGCTGGTTCTTCTACCTGGCAGAAATAGCCCTACGTCGTATTATGAATGAAGCCTTGTCGTCGCGATACCGGGCCGATTCGTGGTACTACACGACGAATTGGTGGACAGTGGGCGGAGAAGAGTTGTACCGCAAAGATGTCGAGAGGTTCAAGCTGAAGCTGGAAACGTGGAAAGGCATGCTTCCCGCAGCCATGAGGTTTCCCGATGATGCTCACGAGTATACTGGCGATGTGCTACGGGGGATATTGAGAGGGCACTTGGTGGACATTTTGGACGTGCTCTATTTCCCTTCAGTTCGAGCCGTCGCGTGCAAGGAGGTTGCAGAACTGGGATCGTATATAGTAACCGCGGCCAAGGAGGCACTGGAAAACGCCGTGTATCGCATCACGCTATGCGAGGAGGGATTCTGGCATCGCCACCAGGGTACGTGGCTGATGATTCGGACGTGTTCGCGGAGCGCGCTGCAGCTCCTTGCCGTGGCGTTCCGTGCTCGGAGGGAGCCCAGCCTGGCAGAGCTGCTCCCAGAAGGATGGAAGTATTCCGTTTCTAGGGTGATTGCGCTCATTGAATACTGGGAGTCCGAGAGCCCGGACCTGACGATCTTATTGGAGCGGCTACGGGGCATGGTGTCAAACCTTGAGCAGGGGGGAGGCTGAAGGTTAGCGGGCGCCGTCAATTCAGCAGCGGGATTGGGCGTACTGTAGCAAATGACGATTCGGCGATAGCTGGAGAACGCGGGGAATTTTAACGTCGGCCCTACTGTGCATGCACTGCTCGGAGGAGATCTGGCTAAAGTGGTTCGTCGGAGCTGTCCCTTGGCTTCTGCTCTGCATCCGAACTGGTCACCAGGGAGCGGGGAGGCTCACGAAACGAGGATATCCCCATATTATTCCCAGTTTTGCTCTGGTGACGAGTCATGGGGCAATGCCGCACGGCAAAAGCCATGACAACTGCGGCTAGCAACCGTCCCGGCTTGTGGGGCACCGATACTCCCCGCACACGAGGCCACCGATATTCCCCGGTCTACTTTTTGCCTCTCGACTCTTGGTGTGGAATGGCTAGACGCGCCCAGAAGTCACGACGACATACGAAAATTACTATTTACTCTGGAGTATGAGCAATCTTGCTAACTAAGTTTGTGTGACAAAAGAAGAAAAAGAGAGAACCCTGCGAGTTGTATGCGTTCGATTTGAGATTTGGCTGAGGACAATAGGTTATGTCAAATTTACCAAATGATGCGAATCAAGGAGTTATCATACATGGTGTCCTCGCTGCAGCCCCTTCTATCTCAAATATTTGTCCATGTTTCCGTAAGGAGCTAGGCTGCGCACAGACAGGTGATGAGATAAGGACTAAGAGGATTCAGCGAGTACCCGTAGAGAGGCTGGCCAAGTTGAAGTTTGTGTACACAATATACCATGGATTGAAACCAACCCATCTATACGCATGTTGATCGATTGACCCTTGCCGTTCCAAACTACCAATTGACTCTTGAGGGATTGTAAGAGAGCTCTGCGATAGTTACGGTGTAATTTTAATTCGAACAATGATCCCACTAATAACCATGATGAATTGATCTCAAAACTTCTGCGGAATCATCTCCATATAAATATGCTTATTCTTACTCAGAGATCTTGATGGCGCGTTGAGGATCGAAAAGATGTTTCATCTTGGCGGTCCGTTGGGCTTTTTATCCCTTCGTTGCGGCGGCCAGCAAGGTATAGAGTCATCTCCGATTCAAGAAGTAAAGCTTTCGCGAACTTTGGTTCTATTGATTTCTGCCTTCCTTCTTACGTTGCTATGTTTAATATAGGCAATAGCCCTGTGGCCTGCTTCTGACCTTTGTGGGCAATGCACACATCTTGAAAAGCTTAACGATTTAGAGCCCGCAATAGCTTCCGTTGACTTAGACGGCGAGGCAACAAGGTTCAGGAACACACCAGACTTTACGGTCACTGTCAAAGGCAAGGTAGAGCCTTTATTATTTACACATGGATTGTTTTGGCCTCTGGCTGCAATATACTGTTCACTTCTCCCAGAGAGATTGCCCTCCTAAGTAGAGGATAAAAAATACTAGTCGATAAATATGCTTATTTATGCAAACTAGCCTCCCATTTTAACTAGAAACCCCTAGGCATATGGTATTTTTGTGGGAGATGCAAAGCATATAATTAAGCTAGGTGTGGCGAGTAAGCTTTGGATGGCCTTTTTCCTAGTGGCACGAATCCCCCCAAATTATTTGGAAAGAATAGCAAGCCTACCGTATGTATTTCAAATGAAGAAGTTTGAAAGCAAAGTTGGTGTCCGAATTGAGCACTCCGTGCTTTGTCACTGCTTGGTTGGTGGCATGGAGAGAGTTTGAGACCCGCCAGCCCAGTTCAAACTGCAGCTCAGGGCGGCAAACACCTGTGCGACACTTTGGACTTGACAAACTAGGTTAGATTAGTTTTAATTCGACCCTTATTGGCTATGATTCGTATTTTGAACTCACCTGGCATCATTGTAGTTCCCACAAATGGCTTAGCCTGCTGGATGGACCAGTGGGCGCCAACTCAATCCAATCAGTGAGTCGATGACCTGAGCTAGGTCAGCCACGTCCAGTTGCCTCGGTATGCTTTAGCATTCTGAATCGCGAACCAAGACCAGTTGCCTTTTCTCCACTTTGCGCCACAAAGCAGTACTTATTCAGCCCAGATATTTCCTCTCGGCCTCATCACCCTGTTCCTTATCAAACTTACCGAGTTTCCATCACAGCCCAAGGACGCGACTACGAACTTTAGTTTTGCCTCTCAAGGGCTTCACCTTTCTTCCATCTACGCAATCGTGGACGTTTAGGCCATCGCCTTCACGAAGCAGGGTGCAATGGGCCTGGTAGCTGGAGTAACCCTAAAGTTCGTTCTGGTTCAAGAAAAGGCTCCCCCGGCCAAACGTGTTCTCGACAATGTCGTAGACCAATACCAAGAACAGATACGACGCCTGTATCTCGAAGACGGTCTTACTCGTTCCCAAACTATCAAGGTTTTGGAGGGTCAGGGATTCAAAATCTCGTAAGTGGAAGAATTTGTCATCTGTGAGATTGCTGATATATAGAATTAGCCCAGACCAATTTTCCAAGGCTACAGCGCGATTGGGCCTCACAAAGCAACCACGAAGGAAGCTCCAGTCAATCACCGAGGTAGATAGCGGGGAGGGCTCGGCTTTCATTGACCACCAAACCTCGGAAGCAATTGCGACAACAAAAGGATTGTCCTCATCCACTAAGCTCAACAAAAGACCCAGGAGCCCAGAAAAACTGTCATCTAGCTCCCATAACCCCTGCGAAAACACACAGAGCTCATACCATGTCTACGCCGCAAAAAGATGTAAACCATTGCTTCAGCGTGAGGGAGGCTTGGTCGCAGCCCAAACATACCACGATGGCTTGCTTGCAACTGAGAGAAACAGGACAAGTTGTGGTCAGGCAGAAGATATCTGTATCGAAACCCGCCCTTCTACTGGGCCCCTGGTCATGTCCCGGGGGTTTCTTTCGCGGGTTGACTGGCTTCGTATCCAGTATCTAACGTGCTGTTACTTTTTTGAGACAGCATTCGAAATCGTCTATAAGGCGTCTCTTCAAGAGAAGAAGTTGCCAAGGAATATGATAGCGATGTGGCTACATCTTGTGCGGACAGCCAAGTCGAAGCACGCGCGCCATTCAATACGTGAGATCTTGGAATCACTGCGCGTGGGACCTTGTGGCCTTTTTGGACCCCCACATGTGGACGGCATTTCAGACATGGACGCAAGGCATCGCTTGGAAATTCACCAAGAGCTATTCCAGTTTCATCGGAATGTTGCTCGAATATACTCTTACTACCCTGAAAAACCGCACGAAGTCAAAAAACACTTGAAACTATCGCGGTCATTTATGTCGAGTGATTGCATTAAACAGATATGCGACGCGAAATGCCTCAATCTTTGGACTTTATACCACCTGTTGGAGGGCCGAGACAACGGTTCTAGTCGAAGCCACGGGAAATCGACCGACGATTGGTTGATTACCGTTGATCCCTCTCAAATATCACATCCTGATCCATGGACCACTCGTCACCCACTACATAGCCGCAATGGAACCTTCATACCAGGTCGATTTATTGATGCGTTGCCACCCGGCCTCCATAACACAATGTTTTCTTATCTGACATGGTGCAAGTTACAATTAGAACTTACCATGTGCACGCAAGGGCGGGAAAATCTTGACAAGCCTATCCATGTGTCAGGGGATGTACTGCGCGCCAGGGCCGATAATCTTTGCCCAAGTTCTGTGAGCGAATGGAAATACAATTGGAATAATCTAACTTTGTGGGTTCACAGCAGCCATTTGTTTTCTTACCTATGGCCAAGGATGGACCTAAACCACCTGTTGGAAGATATTGGACAAGCTGGCATTATTTCTGGCGATGTCCCTTTGACGCAAGTATTAATGATCATCTGCAGGATGATAGTTGATGAATCTCGCTTTGTCAGCTCTCCATTACACATAAATAATGATGACGCTTCCCAACAAGGCTCCACGCCTGGGACAACCATTCCTGGGCTCAATATTGATTCTTGCTTACAAGCCATTTCTATTCTTTTGGATCAATGCACAAATTTCCCACGGACAGCCCGAGCTCGGTTTGCCCACCACTTTTGCGATCACCATTCTGGCCCTTCACCTATGAAGGACAAGAGCGAATTAATTCAAAGTGTACAAGATGGATTATTAGAGACTTTCGAATCCAGGACCGAAAACGTCGTGCCAACTCGGAAAAAAGCCCCCAAGTCTGCCCCAAAATCCCCCGTCTCACCCAGCGTGAACATTGACTGGGTCGTCGAATTTCCTCATGAAGTGACTGATAAAAAGCCACCGAATACCGAGAAACCAGGGAGGTTGATAAACACAAGCTACTACGAGGAAACTCAAAGATTTTCAATGAACTCGCTCTTAGGAACCGTATCTAGCATAGCGTCAGGGTCAACGAGCTCGTTGATGGCGAACGAGGGGTTCCTCAGTGCTTTGGAGCGAACTTCCACGTCCAGCCCATCTACATTCTCGCTGCTATCAGATTCTAGTTCGCTTAGACGATTTATGGCGGCTAGAGACACCATGTCTAAGGCAAGGATCGAGCTTAAGCAATCTCAGGAACGACTGGGCTCTGAATCTGGACTGGGCTCTGAATCTGGACGGGCAAATGGTTCGTTTGGAGACAAAGGGGCAGGAATTCCCGCTAAGCAACACCCTGCGCATGATGAAAGTGGCAATAATACGCAGGGTACTCGAAATCGCCACTCCTTGAGTCGTAAATTTGGATCTTTGAGGAAAGTTTGGGGATGGAAAGAATAGGTGTTTCATTTTCCAACGCTGGAATTTCTAGCTTAGTGGTTATCTATTCACCGATGCTTGTTCGAACTCACCTAGGAATTGATATTGTAGACTCCTAATAAGCGCGCAATTCGTCTCATTTACGCTTGGCAATTGTCTCCTATTCTTCAAATTCACCATTTTACAGGTCTGTAATACTAGACCGCTTGTTCAGCCATTGGTCGTCAAAAGGTCACATCGGAAAAGCCACAAGGCCTTCGAGTCCATGTATGTTGTAACCAACCTACCATGTATAAGAAAACAACGACGCACCGTATGCGTGAATATGCCAAAAAAAACCATCATATGTAGCGAGTGGCGCCAAACCTTTGGCAAATGCTGCGTGACAAGGTAGCGTCACATGCCTCTGGATGTGGTAAGCCCGCATATTTTAGGTCTCGCAAAGAGAAGCTCCGCAAGCGGAGATGTCAGGAACTTGCTTTGCAGAACCGAAGGTGACGATAAATCGCGGATGCACGATTACGAGTCATCGGGGCAAAGGGCTTCGATATAAGATGAGGCGTGAGCTTCGTCTGTCGTGGTCACTTGCTTGTGCTCTTCTCACATTCATTTCATCTCCTTTCGCAAACATGGAATCACAAATGGCCACTTACCCGAGCCTCCGTGGCAAGACTGTCCTCATCACGGGTGGTGCGGAGGGTATTGGGTCTGCAACGGTGGAGCTCTTTGCTCGTCAGGGCTGTCAAGTTGTGTTTCTAGACATCGCCAACTCTTCGGCCCAGGGCACGATTGACCGTGTGGCTGCTTTCAAAGAGACCTGCCATGGTACTCCCATTAAGCCTCCCGTATTTTTATTTTGCGACGTTTCCAATTTGGCGGAGTTGCAAACCACGGCCAAGAAGATGCTCGACGAATACGGCACTGTGCATATCTTGATCAACAATGCAGCCTTCACAAGCCGCGAGTCAAGAATTGGCACAGAAGCGATGACATCCGATGCCTGGGATAGAAATATCAATGGAAATCTCAGGCACGTGTTTTTCATGACGCAGGCCGTGGTGCCCGCCATGAAGAAAGCTGGAGGCGGGAGCATCGTCAACTTGGGCTCCATCACCTGGCGCATTTCATCTGCGGGAAAACCTGCATATGCAGCCTGCAAGGCCGCCATAATGGGCCTCACGCGCGTGCAAAGCAAGGAGTTCGGGTCGTCCAACATACGGATCAACAGCGTCATGCCGGGGGCAATCGCGACGGAGAGGCAGAGGAGGGACGTTTTGACGCCCGAATACCGCGCCGAGGTGATGCGGGGCCAGAGCTTACAGCGGGACCTTACCCCTCAAGAGGTGGCGAAGGTCATTCTATTTCTGGCCAGCGACGAAGCTAGCGCCGTGACGGGCAGCACTTACGTTGTCGATGGTGGCTGGTGCAGCGACCCTTGAATGCATGAGAATCTTGTTGGGATGAAGCAATGATCGTCATGGATGAGCACAGAGAAATACGCGCGCTTCTTAACATTGAGTTGGATTTATCTATTTATTTATTTGATTGATTGTTTGTGACCAGCGATGGGAGCTTCCTCCCTCCCCCATCAGCTAGGTTTCCATGTCCAAGTGAGGCACAGGCTCATGCTTAGCGAGCTTAACAGCGACCGGGGATGCGGAGCACCTGGCCCGGGTAGATCATGTCGGGGTTCTGCACGCCGTTGTGCTGGGCAATCTGCTCAAAAGAGGTGCCAAAGCGGGCAGCGATGCCGCGGAGAGTGTCGCCCTGGACGACAGTGTAGGTGTCGGGGTTGCCGCCACCGTGGTGGCCGCCGTGGTGGTGCTCGTCACGGCGGCGGGATGAGGAGCGGCTGCGGGATCGGCTACGAGAGCGGCTGCGGCGACGCTCACGCTCACGGTCTTCGTCACGGCGGCGGTCCTCATCGCGGCGACGCTCCTCGTCGTCGTGCCGTCTTCTCTCGTCCTCACGCTTGTCGTCGCGCTTGTCCCGGAAGTCCTCGACGGCATCTTCGGCCTTGTTTCCAACAAAGGCACCGGCCAGGGCGCCGACGAGGGCGCTGGTCTTGCTGTGGCCGGTAGCCTTGCCACCGAGCTTGTAGCCGGCGGCACCACCCAGGGCACCACCAGCTAGGGTGCCGATGATGTCTCTGTCACCGTCCGCGTTGTGACGCTCGTGCTCGCGGCGGTCGTCATCGCGGCGGTCATCATCGCGGCGGTGGTCATCTCGTCGGTCGTCATCCCGTCGGTCGTGGCGTCGGTCGTCATCGCTTCCGTAACCCATGATGGATGATTTAACACGGCTTTTTTGAGTGTGAGAAAAAAGAGTTTGGATGAATTGATGGCACAATAATGATGGAACAGAAGATGGGCGAGTCGATTCAACCCCGCCATGGCTGTATAAATAGTCGATCCCCTTCCCCCTCAGTGGAGCTTGGTTTCAGCTCCACAGGGAACGACCCCTTTGGACCCCTAAACTCACGACAGCTGAGACAGGCCTCTGCCATTTGATTAGCTAAAATGTCATGCTAGCTAGCCGCTAGGCATTGGAGGCCTGGCGCGATGCTGACGCCGAATTGGCCACGGTGGATGGGGAAACTTTCCTCCTTCATTTTCGTGGCATGACTCGAAACGCCGCATGTGACAGGTCTTGGCCATGGTACCGTCAAGCCACCAGAAGCTTGATGCGAGATGGCGGATGGCAGGCGACACAGTTTCATATCCAAAGCAAGAGAACGTCGACGTGAGGATGGGGGAAAATGATCATGATGATTACCACTATCAAACACTCACCCTCGATTCTCTTGATGCAATTGTTGGGTTGAAGCTACAGCTGGGCCAGACCCACGATAGCTCCCATTCCAGCTGAACTGTGGGTAACAGCTACGCGTGTTCGGCTCTCCCATGTTCTGGACCTTGGGAGTGCCAATGGGAGATCCTAACGCATCACGCCAATCCATCGGGGATGACCGGTATGGCGGAACGTCCATCCAATCAACTGGTTACATGTTGTCAACTTCGCATGACTGACGTGGAGATGTTACCCTATGGGTGCTTGTCTGCTTTTTGGAGGTAAAGAGGATCTTGGGCTGAAGCTGACTAATGCCCAATATGATCCACTTGACCTATGGGGATGAATCAAGTATCCGCATTTCTCATGCGGTCTTGCAAGGCCTCACTTTGTTCCGTGACTCTTACTTGAGGCCTAATCTCACTGCCAGAATATCGCTGAACTTGGCGTGATTGCCCGATGTGCATGTCTCAGAATTTGAAGGGCTTTTGGCAGTGGCAGGTTGTCCTACGTTAGCTGACTGTCGCGGAATCCACAATGCTCTGTCAAATTGACATTTGAGAGCCTAGACTCATGTTAGGATGATATTGAAGTTACCTAGTACTGGGTTTGATGGCATGCATCAAGACGGTTGGCGTGGAATCTTGCGACGAACTGGAAATCAGTCTAGACGGAGAGAAGTGCCTTTGAGAGCAACAGAATAAAATAAACCCCTCACCTTGTCTATAAAGTGCTTCCCTTTTGTTTGAAGCGGAATCCTTCTGTTATCGCATATAAAAAAGCCAACAGGCTTATTGAGCTCAAGACCAAGCCCCCCCAAAGCCTCACATGGGTTGTGAAAACCCCATGCAATATTGCTACTTACCCTACACTACGAATGGTCCACGATAAGAGAAAGGTGCTGAAGACCGCCCGATTCCGTTTAACAAATGCGTCAAAAATTTGAACCAACAAGTGAAACTAATATCCAACCTCAAAAGACTTGACAACTTATCTTCTCAAGGTAAACCAGGCGGTGCTGCACAGAAGTGGCTACACTTGTCACATGTCTGGATCTGACCTGCTAAACCAGCGAGCTCTCTTGTCAATATCGGTTAATGTCCAGCCTTGTGAACTCATGAAGAATGAAGTATACAATTTTTTGGAGTTTCAATTAAAGTACCCTATGTTCTGAAATGTTGTTGAACGAGGACTGGAGGTGAGATGGACCGTGCGGTGGAGTGCAAACGACATTTGACGAGACGGAGAAAGACAAGTAGAGTAGAAGGCTAAGACTGCAAACGCGTACACAAAACAAATTTATTTGAGATTGAAGACAGCTAGCTTGCATTTGGTAAGAATGAGAGTGCTATGGATAGGGATGATGATGACTAACCAAAATCCTCAGCGCAACCATGTGTTTTTTATATTTGACAGGTATGAATTGCCATGCCCATTTTTATTGACGGATAAGCTTATGCTGAAATGACACGTTCTGGTTCGATGCTGTGCGTGGGATATGGGGAAAAACACTGTACAAACCTTGCTCGTATCAAGTCGCGATCCCCGCAGCACGACAAAGATGTGACTTGCGATTGGCAAGCTATTAGACTGCAAGAGGCAAAAAATGATTCGATCCGAAGGTCATGCCAGCCCCATTAGTTGGCTGATGAATTCCTTTACTCAATATAGGGGCGCCATCTCTGTGGTGACGCAGCATGGTGATTTCGCTATACTGTGATTTGATGTCGTCATGGCCGGGGCCGCGGCTTGGATGATGTGATGGACCCCACAATCCCACGCAGCAAACTAGAAACAATCGAGAACGATCGGGGCCAAGTGGGATGGGATATTGCCCAAAGATTGGTGCTATTATGTACAATTAACACGCGCGAGTCTCATAGCAATGGAGACAAATTTAGGCGAAGTCAGATTAAGTATCCAAGGCCGATCCACCGCTCACCGAAGACGTAGATACGCCAGGCAAGACACATTCATTTCCTTAGCTCTTTGGGGCTCTGGGAGCCGCACAATCAGTTTGGTTGCCAGCTGCATTGCCAGTTTAATTCTCCGACCAGGCTCGGGAAGCTGCAGGTTCCGAGTGTCAGGACAGTTCGTTCCGAGTTTCCCGACAGTTCGTTCCGCCGTTGCATGGCCGCTACTGGTGCATGAGCTGACGTGGTGGGTCTGATTACTACGCGCCTCTCGGATCTCGTTGCCGTTTATCGCGAATGAAGGGTCCAGCAGCGTGTTCAGGCTGCTGGGGCACAATTGCACCATGAAGAGCCACATTTGCGACGTCTGGAGACTGCAGGTGTCTCGTGTTTAGGAGGCGAAATTAAATTTAGAGTTACCTAATACAGGTCCTCTGTAATACCCTCTCTTTTTTATCTGTCACATATATAGTCCTAGTGTGGCCGGCTTATTAGTGATCATCAATCATTAGATGGTTGCACTAGTTTATCCACTCTTCCACCCCTGAAGGCAGAGCTATGGCTCTCACGAGTTTCTTGAACGGCGAAAAGTCCAATAGCTCCATCAACGTTGATGCGGAAGCCAGCGACTCCTCCGAGCCATCTATCATCCGCGATGGAACCTTTGCGTATACCCGCACGCAGGCTGGAAATGGTTCCAAGGCCGCATATCAAGAGGCAGTCGGTGCGCCCGTGGAAACCAACTCTCCCTTGGGCTATCATGTCGGTTGGTTTACTGTTATTTTCGTCAACATCAACATGTTGATCGGTACGGGTATCTTCTCAACCCGTAAGTATTCGAGGTCCAACGAGTTAGTGCAGTGGATTGGTTTCTAATGGATGCAGCGGCAAATATTCTGACCCGAACCGGATCTGTTGGCTTGTCCCTCATCTTTTGGTTTATTGGATTTCTCATGGCAGCAACTGGCATTAGCGTGTACTTGGAGTTTGCAAGCTATTTCCCTAGCCGCAGTGGCTCCGAAGTCGTGTACCTGGAGCAAGCGTACCCCAGACCCAAGTATCTATTTCCAATTGCGTTTGCTGTGCAGTCAGTCATCCTGAACTTTGGCAGTAGCAATGCTATTGGTGAGTCTGCTAGAGGTGCAACATGGAGACCCATAATAACGATTTAGTCTTCTCGGAATACGCATGGAAAATCGGAAACCGCAACCCTTCGGAATGGCAAGAGAGAGGTGTTGCCGTAGCTGCATACACGATTGCCATTATTTGCGCGATTGCGAACAACAAATGGGCATACCGTGTATCAAACATCATTGGCGTGTTGAAACTCATCGTGCTTGTTTTGTGAGTGCAGCTGGTTATGGCGGTAATCTTTACTGACTTCCTTCTCAGTATTAGTATTGCTGGGCTCGTTGTTCTGGGTGGAAACATTCGCCACATTGAAAACCCGACTGCCAATTTCAAGAATGCATTCGCAGGAAACATACCTAACGGTTACGATTTCGCCAATGCTCTCGTGAGCGTTCAGTTCGGCTATGGAGGTTACAACAATGCATTCAACATGGTCAATGAGATTCAGAACCCCATTCCGACCCTCAAGAAGAACACTAGCATTGCACTTGTAATTGTCGCCGTGCTCTATCAGCTTGTGAATATCGCATACTTTGCCGTTGTTCCGAAGGCTGAATTCGCAAGTGCTAGTCAGACTGCAGCCACTCTCTTCTTCCAGAAGCTATTTCGTAACGAACACGCGACTATTGCGCTTAACTTCTGTGTTATGCTATCGGCTTTTGGAAATCTCTTGGCCACATTGATCGGCCAATCGCGAATGATTCGCGAAATCGGACGGTATGAATCAGTTGTCCCTGGAAGTTAATTCAGCACTGACTGTGACAAAGGCAAGGTGTATTGCCCTACCCCCGTTTCTGGGCATCAACCAAGCCATTTGGAACTCCTCTGGGACCTTGCCTCATCAACTGGCTAATGACATTCATTATGATTGTTGCACCCCCACAAGGTGATGCATTCCAATTTGGTAAGTCTGACCGACGATTTCGTACCCCGAAAGCGTAAAAGTACACGAATCTAATAGCGAGCAGTTGTTGATCTACAGAGCTACCCTTCTGCCATCTTTATGGTGGCCATGACTGTTGGGCTCTACGTTATTCGTTGGCGAAGAAAGCGCTCTGGGATCGGCCGCTCCGAGTTCCGGGCCTGGGATGCTTCGGTTCTGTTCTTCTTGGCTTACCAGATCTTCATTCTCGCTATGCCATGGTGGCCCCCAACTGGCGGTGCCAATGGCGGTGATGTGAGTTTCTGGTATGCTACTTACTGTGTTGTGGGCATTGGCATGTAAGTCACACGGACCCAATCATTTCAGGGCAAAGCTGACATTGAATCTAGCATCGTCTTATGTGGCATTTACTACGTGGCCTGGATTTATGTTTTGCCAAGGCTTGGCGGATATGAAATTCGGTCGGAAATGGTTGTGGTGGAAGATGGGGGAGCAAATACTCACCGCCTGGTCAAGGTAAAAAATGAGGATCTGGCAGATTGGGATGTCAACCATGATGAGGCTGGCAATTTGAGACAACGAACCACCACTTATCAATATGATGGCGAGGAAGATAAGTGAAAGTCGCGCAGTTTCGATAGCCACCTAACTACTCAAATTCAACTTTGTTGCTGTAGTCTGTGTAGCCAAATTGAAAAATGGCTATTTTAGTTTTCTTTTGGAAAGGCCTACTTTTACAAGTCTGGTAGGGCATGGTTGCAACGATGTCGTGAAGTGGCTGGCGGCTCGGCGGATAGACGGCCAGTCGGCAAGCCGGCATCCCAGACTCTAATTTGTTAAAGCCAACCTGCAGTCTTGGGTTCAGTTATAACAATGACTTGTCATTCTGCTAGTTGAATTCGCTTGCAGAAGTACGTTGGCTCAAACTGGTGCGGAGGACCATGAGCCCTTTTTACCCAATCATTCACGGCAATTGTCAGAATGGCCTATTTTGCACTGATTCATGATTTGGAACTTCTGCTCATGGCTCTTCGTGCCATTCCTGGAACAGAAGCTGTTTTGATTAAAAGAGCAAATATTAAGGAAGCCAATCGGTATTTTGCCATTTGAAGCAGCGGCAGGACAGCATCCGAATCTTGGCGCTGCAGGTGTGCGTCATAGCCCTTGCATTATATCCCTCGCGTACAGCCAACACAAACCTACGGGTAAAGAGTGATTATAGAGGCAGGGGTTGGGCATTCAACTGTGGGTCCCCTGCCACCTCGATGGGCATTTGATGCCAGACTCAAGTGTTGTCTGGTGGTGACACGTATGTATCGGATACCGCGACAGTACATGACCATGCACTATGTGTTACAACACCTGGTCTCGCCTTTTTGGGCATTAGAAATTCAAACGGCCATCTTTCTAGCTTGATAGACCACTGGATCAAAAGCAAGTTCAATGCAACGATGCATATGTGATTGGGGCGTGACAATTTAGGGCCATTCACCTGCATAGCACAACTCAAGGATAATGAATATGCCCCTGTAAGATTCAACCCTGCATTATTTCTTCATATCAAATATCAATTCCTATTTCTCGCTGCATGACATCTACTGTAATTTTAGAATATGGAGAATAATACCACATGCTTGATACATCCACCAACCTTAATCCGTATTTAACATACCGGTTTCCAGACTATCCCGCATTCAGGGAATAGATTGTCCGCGATGCTTTGCCGCAGAATTCGAAGCATACCTAATGTAAAGGTGATTGGAGAAATAAAGATGAAAACACAAGCAGAAATTGGCGCTAAACCTGCTTTACGCACAAAAAGCGATTTGCGAACAAAAGATTTCGCCACGCGCCCATACTGAAAATGCCAACTCGAGATTATGTGTGTGCAATTAAACTCACTTCTCCACTTGTGTTTCTTTGCGACCTTTTTGTTCAGGAACGCTAAGTATTTCATCATTGCCCATTGCATGCGCAACGTCCTAGACAAGTTTGCGCCCAACTTTGTCTTTACAGAAATTGGCAAAAGTTGTTTTTTAGTTATTAGTTCCTAGATATGGCAGTGGTATTTTTTGAAGTAATTGAAAAGGCTTCTCTGTTCATAAGAACAGGACCTCAACAAGGTCAAAAACTGAGGAGCAGGCTGCCTAGATGTATGCTTTCACATCCTACGATATAGCGAACACAACGGTCTTTATGGCAGTGGTATAATTTCAAATTTTAGTGATAGATGCTCTTGTTCTGGGTTCGAGAGCAACGTTTGGAAAGCCGGAAAACACACCTAGAGTACGATATTATGTTACTAAACAATCGCGTTGTCTCACCAAGACATGCATGTGTCATCATGCACAAAAAAGCAATCATACGACTTTGTGCACTATTTTAGGCATAGCGCGCAGCCTTCTCTCTTTCGCGTGCGGCTGGAGAGAGACCACAGCCTTAAAGATAACAACCCGCCCCGCGCATTCCATCATCAGCTACAAGATTCGCCCTTCACTTGATGTGTGCCATTAACCTCTAGCAACATCTAACACGTTTCAATCGATGGTAGGAAGCCAAGGAAGTAGATTTGGCGTGCTGCCAGACGAGTAAGATGGCCGACGATGCCCTCGGTGACCTCCCCGAGCTCGTGCGAGACTCTCGATTACCAGCGACCTTCCAATCCGACCATGATCATCAGTACACGATCCACGATCGAGCGGGGGCTCTCCGAAGAAAACAAACCCAAATATGGGTCGATATTGAGAACCTCGGCAGCGGAGGTCAAGGCTCGGTCGACTTGCAGGCGAACAACGAATCTGGGAAGCGCCAGTTTAGGGCCGTCAAGACCATCAGATTCCGTCGGGGTTGCCTCAACGAAAATCCCAAATTATACATACGCGAGCTGGAAGCAATATTCAAGTTTTCTCAAGCCAGGGTCAGTTGATTACTAAAACTCCAGTTGCTGTTCGGAAACTAAGAATGAACTTTTACAGTATTCGCCCCTCTTCGTTCGATCTTCTGGTTGGTTCACCAGCAAAAGCCATTTACATATTGCGATGGAATACTGTGAGCGCGGGGACTTGTACCACTATCTTCAAAATCCAGACAAATGCCCCAGCAATCGATTATCTGAGGATGAGGTGTGTGATATTGCCGTGCAGGTTTTGTACGCTTTACAAGAGATGCATGGCGAGAACTTCGCCCATCGTGACATAAAACCAGCAGTAAGAAACACCTTTACAGAAACTTGGCATAATTTGGCTAATGAGTATGGTAGAATATTCTCATTGAAGACCACCCTCCTAATCCTTGGCGGGTCAAGGTCGGCGACTTTGGCCTGAGTAAGCGGAATGGAGATGCGGACTCCACAACAGTCCGAGGGACACCCAGTTTTATGCCCCCAGAACTACTTGGATACCATGCAGACCCCAGGGCAGCAGATCCATATCCCGTAGATATGTGGTGTCTTGGGGAAACCCTATTTAGGGCTCTTGCTGGCCGCGCCATATTTCTCAACACGGCAGAAATAGGCAAGTATTACAATGGCCAAAAAGAATTTCCGTTCCAATTCCTGCAAGAACTACAAGCAGGTGAAAAGGCTGTGAACTTTTTGCAGTCACTTGTCCTACCGATCCCCGAAAAAAGACTAACAGTGAGAGATGCCTTGACTCATCCCTGGATCAGAACGGAAACCATGACATCAGCATCAGGGCAGCTAATCGCCTCTATAAAGGGGAGCTGGGTTACTGATGAGAATTCATTACGAGGTGCGGTGTCTGGGGAACAGCTCTCTAAGGCGTCAGCTTCGTGGACAAATACAGTTTCTTTCAACAATGAGAGTATTCTGGTTGCAGGAGATTCGCAAAAACATGGAAACAAGTATCATACCGATTCTTCTAATAAAGGAAAAAAGGAAACGACTTCAGGATCACATGATTCAAATTTAGACATGGAAATTCCTATCATCTCTTTTGGGGACCTTGACCTTACTATCGGTGGACACAGCCTGGACTTGACTGATATCTCTTCCTCAACTGATGGTTTCGGAAATCTGGAGGCTCAAGATCACACAAATCCGCCAGAAGAGTCTTTGGATCGCGATCAAGAAATGGAAGGTGTTGCAGGACGGCTTTTCAATGATAGGAACTTCCCACAAGCTGAGAGAGTGTATCGACAGATATCCAACAGAAGAACAAAAGCCTTGGGTCCCCATCATCCAAAAACTTTGCGCAGTATGCAAGGTCTTGCAGATACACTTTATGCACAAGACGAACTTGAGGGTGCGGAACTAATTTACCGAGAGACCGCAAATACAAGGAGGAGGGTATTGGGGGAAGGAGATCATGAAACCCTGCAGAGTATGCAAACATTGGCGACTACACTTCACAAATTAAAGTTATACGATGATTCGGAAAGGGTTCATAGAAGAACCATTGAGTTACTGACAAGGACGCTTGGAGAACAGCATCAAGATACTCTGAGTTGCAGACAAGAGCTTGCACACCTGCTCTACAACCAGGGGAAGTTTATAGAAGCGATGCAAAATTATGAAGTAGTGCTTGAAATCAGCGAGAAGGCTTTGGGTAGGAAGAATGGCCTCACGCTCTCGAGAATGGGGCGTTATGCGGTTGTTCTTATGGAACAAGGAAGATATTTGCACGCAGCCCGGATTTACAAACAGCTTATTATCCTGCAGGATGAGGTGTTTGGGCCTGATCATGAGAACTCTATTCTAAGCAGACAAGGGCTGCGAACTGCTGTCGTGGGCTTGAGGTCTCTGCGCGAAAGGGAACCGCATCTAGCGAAAGAAATCGACCAATTTATGACCGATGCGGTGGGATTCGGGAAAGATACGATTGGCGATCCTGTATTAGGCGATCAACGAGAACCTTGGTCAGAATTTACTGGCACATCGACTGAGGATCAACATACGGAAACACACAGACCAGTGTCAACCTTCACACAAAGACCATCTCAAACACGTAAAGCCCCTACGACTGAAATAAAAATTCCATCAAGGATGCTTATTCTGGGGAGAAGAGTTAGAAAAATGATCAATTATCACTCTGATGCTGAAATGGCAATGAGAGAAGGTCAAAGTGCTCCTTATCTTACTCTAATTGCATTTTCACTGATATTCAATAGCTATCAATAGCGATGTTTCTGAATTAGAGGCTAACAATCTCCATGAGATAGCTCGTATGACATACGAGGAGTAAGTTAATACGAACTATACACCACTGCTGCGTTGCTAATGAGATTCGAAAGATATGGCTGTTCAAAAGTCACGAGAGCCATTTTGAAGCGATTGCGTGACGACAAAAAGGATTCGAATTGCACTGTCAAGATCCTAAAGGTTCTAGAATATTGTTTATGTCATGGATCAAACCGAATTATGGTGTGGGCTTTTTCCAACCGATTCCTTATTCAGAGAATGCAATTCCTCTTTCACATCGATGGAGAAGGTCGTGATGTGCACCAAGAAGGTATAGCCTGTTCGGTATATTGGAATTGTGTGATCTCAGTCACTGACATGTGATAGTTCGAGCTGCGGCCAAAAGAGTGTCAGACTTGATTGTAGAGCGTAATAGTGCGGCTTTAACCCCCGAGCCGATTTCACTTCTCGTTGAAGACTAACCCAAAGATGGTATGGCTCAGAAATATTATGGCGCAAGGAATATTTGAGGTTGTAATGTTTTTCATCTTTCGTACGCTCCCGTTTCACAACACTCTTTGCTTCGGTGGCCCCAACCAACAACACCCCCCCGCGGTAAATATACAAAATAGTTGCAAGGTTTAAGCCAAAAATGGCAGTAGTAGAGCACAAGATTGCTGAGAAAAGCTCGTGATTGTAGTCCTCCGCTACACTAATAGGCCCTTTGACCAAATGGCTAACGTCTGTTGGGATGTCACACACAAACTCCTAGAAGCGAACCAAAGACAGAGGAAACGAATAGAAGTTGGCTTCATATCAGTCTTCCGCACAATCATCCCTCAAAGCCGTGTTAGCATGCAAGTCTAAGCAAGAAGAAGGCTTGGTCTCTTACACTTACTCTGTGTCACCACATTTCCATATTTTCTTTTAAAGCACTGCTTGTCTGTGCCTACACACGTCGCATTTTCGTGTTTGGGACCTCAGAGGCCGTTGATTTCCCGGAGGTACTCGTGAGAGTAGTAGCATTGGCCTTTGTATGTTGTTGAAGATGGAAAAATTGGAGATGATAAACCTACATGCTTCCACACAATACTCTGTGTTTGGTATGATGGACTCGCAGCTCGCGCTCAATCTAGGGTTCAACTGGATACGGGGATCAATCGTGGTTTCGTACTTTTTTCTCTGTGGAGACAAGTTTTAGACTCGACTTTGGGCCCGTGTTAGTCCCAAGTCGACAGTTGATTTTGCCGATATGAACGAACTTGCCGTTCTAGGATTCCGGCCGGCATTCATCACCAATTGCAGCATCCTTTACCAGGCCAGCTGCAGTTAGCGAGATAATATCGTTGTCAACAACGCCATTCCAAGGACCATTGCAGTGCCTTTAGAATACCGAACATGATACAGGGCTCAAGATCCAATATGCAATACATAAATGAGGTGCAAAAGTAGGAAATCATGAAAACGGGTTGAGATAAGCAGATGGATCAGCTACTAAGTCAGTAGTGCGCTTGAAACGCGATTTCAAGACATTGGATCCACATCCTTGTCCGGAGGGTTCCCCGCCAAAGTACATACCAGGTGCTGACCTGCTTTCTTCACCTTTCTTCTCAAATTCCCACAAATATTCATCGTTCTCAATTGAATCTACATCACGCGCACAACCATGACTCAACCTACCGAATCAGCCATTCTGGACGCGCTTAGCGCATACCGGGCACACATTGCCGAGGCCAATCACCGGGCCATGTTGGTGATTATTCCACAAATTGAGGCGGCCGACATGGAAGACGACGATCTTTTTGAGTCGCCTGAAGAGGAAGAGGGAGCGCGTCTTGAGTTTGTTCACAACCTCGTCGGAGTACCAGAAGGCAACACCCAGCCGCCTATTGAACGCGCGTCTGACGTGTTAGACAAGTGGGACTTGATTGTGCAGCAACTTGCCCTGGACGGTGCATCGGTTAATGCTGACGCAGAATGGCGGGCAGAAAAGCGTGAGGCTTATCGCTCAGCTATCCTCGAGGGTCTCGGGCGTATCTCATGTCCCGATGGAGAGTGGGCATTGCCCTCCGATTTCGAAATCCTGATGCAGTACGTCGATAATCTCGAAGGGCCCGGCTGGCGCCGACTCCGTGACATGACGGAGCGCTTGATCTTCTGGGAAGGCTGGCGACCAGACGGTATCTCGGAGGACAGAGAATGGATTCAACGGAGAGTTATGTCCGGGCAAGCCATTATGGATGAGGCCTTTGACCTCCACGGATATGAAGTGGCTGGGGGATGGGTATGCGGCAAGGGGAACGAGTCCAGATGCTACGTGGTTTACAGCCGACCGGTGAGGGACAAGACTCAAGATTGGTCTTGGCGCTATGTGGCCTCCATGGGCCAGTTCGGCTCGAAAATGTTTGATGATATCGTGGCTGTTCTGGATTGGTACTCACACCATACCGAACCTGATGAGGGAGAGTTCGAAGTAACCGCAGAGGAAGTTTTTCAGCCCTGATTTCCTGTATAACCAACACCATAGCTCCACAATCGATATCTCTCTAATAGCAATCCCCGTAGCCTGTGCAAGCTCATCACTAATGCAGGTTCACTCCGATCAAATCATTCCATTCAGGCAGACACCCTCATAATTTGCAGACACCCACCAAAAATGAAGTCGGTATGCATTGGCTTATCGCTTGCATCTGTGAACGGACCGGACTCTAGGAAGTAAGGGCCAAGCTTTGTGTATCCAAGACATCCTCAACATCCTTTAGTATTTGTTTGGAGCCTCTAACTCTTAGTTAATCTCATTGCCTTCCCATTTCATGTTGCTCGGGAAATTTTGCAAGACGGCTTCGTTAGCAAGTTCGGTTGTTCACGGCTTAGGGGCACGTACAACCCCGCAAGCGGGGCACCGTATGCGATGAACGTGTGATCGACCGGCTGTTGAAGAAGCACTGCAGCACCACCGTCTTGGGTTGGAACAGCTTCGCCAGTTCATGGTTGGATGACAAAGCATTCCTATTGAGGTGTAGCGCGATGGCGAACGTGTCGCCCACTTGTACTTCTCACTTTTCGGGTCCGGCAAACGGGTCGCGAATAAGGAGCGGGCGGTAAATCGTCCATGTTGGCTAACCGGGAGCTTGAGGGTATTACGCGCCTTGGCCAAGTCCCGGAAAGGATCCCGCATTGCATTGTATGAGATCTTGGCAAACTTTAGCACGGGGTTTCAGGCAGAGTTTGCCAAGACTCCAGCGACGGACCGAGATGCCGAGAGCCACTGCTACATCTCCGACGGGTTTGGTGAGGACGGGTACACCGCCGGTCAAGTATAATACCATAAAATGCAATGATGGCTTTATGGAAGATCATCATGGAGGGGCATGCCATAGCTGAGTGTCTAGGCTCAGGGTCGCTGTGCTCACGTATTGAGTGTCAACAGATTGAACTTGGAGACCCAATCTCCCCCGCCATTATTGACCTTCGGAAAACACTCTGGGTTCCTATTACAAACAGTGTTGTGGCGATTATCTTATCTAATAATCTTGAAAGGCACCTGGAGCGGGCCGATGAGATAGCTCTGTGGAGATTTGGCCGGTAATCCTTGTTTCCCCGGATTTTCGGAGTCCGAATATCCCTCTCGATATGCACGTGTGAACTGTTTTCCAATTAGCCAAGATAAAGTGACAAGGATCACTAAATAATTTTATTGTGATAACCATTCATTTCGGTTGACTCGGATACTCACCTTGGTATCTACTCCAAACACACAACTTGCATGTTCTCTCAATCCCAAAATTGTCGTGTAGACGGTAGTGCGTTGCAAAAACAAAGGATGCGGCCGCAGCTTCTTCGAGCCGTTAGTCTTTCAGTTTCTCGGTGTGTGGATTACGATAATTTAGCTAACTGTAGCAGTGCGATTGGTGTCATACCAAAAAGGTACTGAAATAAATATGTTCATTGAATTTTCTATGTGGTGGGGGACTCGTTCTGACGGAGCTGACCGGCGTGGGTCTAGACAAAATGTGATCGAAAGGACCCGTGCACCATCTGCATAGAAACATCTGTCGAATGCACCCGAGATAGACCACGCATCCCACGTAATTCACGGCACAAGGATGCAAGGTATAAAACCCAACAAAAAAAGTTGCAATCGTTAGACAAAAGCTGAAGCTAACAAGAATCTGACATTAAGAACCATCGAAACGCTCACCGAGCGGCTACTCCAGATGGAACAACTTCTGAGAAATCTCCAAGATGCACCAGTTCAGAATGTGCAACAAGACCGCAACCAAATCATTGAATGGTCGTTGGAGAATCAAAACGTACCAGAAATGGAGTCGCAAGCCAGATTTTCTGAAGAAGTTAGTTTGCCGCAGGACGAGCTGGAAGGTGTCTCACAATCTCCTGAAGTCAACCGAGAACATGGCAGTGCAGAGGTAGGGCCACACACTAAGCCGATCCCGGTAACCAATACACCTAGCTCTCATCAATGGAGCCTATCGGTAAATGAATGCTGCCTGACCTGGGGCAATCCTATTTCGAGACAGGCCCAAACATACCTCAGGATTGAGATTGGGAAGATCACGTCTGATATTCCGTCCGGGAGAAAGTGGGTATTGGACTCGGCCCTCCAATTGGCCCAAGAAGCCAATATATCACCAACGGACGAGATCGGACTTGGGCGCCACTATGGTAGCGACTCTGACATGTACATGGAGACCATGTATCCTGCCGTCGATTTTATGTATATGGCTCTAAATTGTATGGATCAAAGGTCACAAATAGTCAACGACTGACATTTTTACAGACATCAATTCCGGGAGCGTCATAACCCGCGTATACGTCAATCTCCTTTCCCATTTGTCAAAAGCCACCCTCGAAAAAATGACCTTAGCACTTGTTAGCAATACCGTCCACGGCCAGAGACGACTAGAATATCTCGCTTGCGTAAATCTCTGGGCATATCTGATAATGACTACACTTGAGACTGATATACTATCAACGCTATTCTCTGAACACCTAGAGGGTTCACGGGAGAGGTATTTCGAAAACGCAGCAATGGCACTAAACAGAATAAGCATGTTGGCGCTCCCTAGCATTACCCTTCTTCAGGCCTTGACCTCCGGGGTGAGCTTTTATAGTATTTTACTATACTAAAGTCAATTCTGACAAATTATTCACTAGATTATGCTGTTTATCGATTCAGGGGATATAGAGCGATGCTCGGCACTTGTCACAGCCGCCTGTGGCGTATGCGGAACTCTTGGGGAAACATTCTTTACTCAACCATCATCGGATCCAGTTTCCGCTGAAACAACAGAAATTCGCACTTGCCTCATCCATTGCTATATGTTTGATAGGATCTTGGGGATGATTATGGATCGTCCGTGTTCCTTTCCTGACTTCGATATCGATATAACAGGTTTGTTGGAAATGGATGAGAATGACCCCGCCAGCATCCTATTTGACATTTTTATTGAGCTAACGCACATGCTAAAGAATATCACCGATCAACGAAGAGCTTTAAAAAACAAAGAACAAATTGAAAGGGCAATAGAAAATATTCACAATATTGCGGACAAACTAAAAGTTACCAAGGACAAGATAGAACAGGTCAGTTCAACCCTCCCACACAGGAGCCTTATGTGATTTGAGGCTGAACCGCCGGTTAGGCCCGGTTATCAAAGTTTGCCTCCGACAGCTTCTTCCAAAATGAATTGATGGTTTCAGAATTTGTTTACTACTCAATGCAAACTGCCATCTTCAGCCTTGTTCCTCGAGTTCAATTGGATGCGGCAACGCAGCAAGGTTGTTTAGAAAGTGCGAGAAAAGCACTCAGGGTACTTAAGAAAATTCAAGATCACACATGGACCCAGAGCACCCGTTCGAAGGCTTTTATATCTTCTCTCACATGGTTTGTATTAGAACATATAGAGATACTTACAGGGCACAGGCTGATGCTTCCAGGACCTCGTTGCTGTTCCCCTTCTCGGCGTTTTTTGTGGCCTTTCGAAATGTAGTTGCAACGGCCGACGCCGATGATTTGCGTCTTCTTAAAGACGTCTCGAGTGGATTCAGTGTTTTATCTAGGGTCTGCCTGACGCTAAGCAGAGTTGAGGACTTCTGCCAGAGCTTGGTGATACTTTGTTTTGATGCCATCACTGACCCGGCTGCCGCGAATAAAATCGGCTTGAACATTTCAGCTCCGATACAAAATCGGCGTCCTGCACCCCGTCAAAATATCCAGAGGCAAGAAATGAGAAATATACATCCGGTAGACGATGGGGAATGCGAACCGAAAACCTCCGGACTTTCTACGTTAGAAATTCCGGATTCTTACGATCCGGCCCTGTTTTGTACAGATTGGATGAGTTTGACGTTACCCACACCCGCTGAACTTCCAACCCCCGAGTTTGCACGTCGTATTGATCCGGCAATGTCAAACGACTCTGCACAAAACTTCGCACCTGGTCCTGGCTAAAATATCGATGGGCTGTCGCTAGTCAGATCCAACACCTCACAATTCAAGTACTTGGTTTCGTTGCGGTAGCCTCCGATATATGTTAGGGAACGAAGGCATAATTCTTCAGTTGGAAGCTCAATTAGCGGGTTATAATTCCGCTAAGCTGTCTTATATTCCTTATCAAATTTCTTGTATCCATTCTTATGCATCTACTAAGCTCAAGACACATGATCGTAGACGCATTGTGCGTCTGCCACAATCCTGTACCAAGCATCCAATCGCCTATATATTGGGTTACCGGGTCACAATCTGCTTCATTCAGGCTTTTTGAATCCAGCTATAGCCCAGAGACGAACCAGTGGACCAGCCCGGCCAAAAATGGGATCTGACTTAGGAATGGGAACTGATGCCGCATCAAGGGTCAACTGCCGGAACCTTTCTTCGGTCTCTTTGCCCACGTTCACATCCCAATGCGGACTCTCCTTTGTAGTGTAAATATAATTCCATGGGACGTGATCTTGGGAATATCCTACCGTTGGATAAGAAGATATATACTTCAGATCCTCTGTGGAGTCTTGGGTACAATGAGACGCACCAGCCTGCTTTGTTCAAACCAAAGTCTCATTTAGTGTTTTCTTGATACGCGAGGTTTTGGACTTGCCGGCAGAATCAAAACATCTCCTTTATTCATCTTGACCTCACGCCCTACAGTTTCGTCGTCGCCCGGCCCACGTCCAAGTACAAACGTGGATGAGCCTTGAACGATGCAATAGCACTCATGTGTGTTAGAATGATAATGACTCAGACTTATATGCCCAAAGTAGCCGTAGGCCAAGAACCCGTTGCCTTGTAAGAGGGCTCGAGTAAAGTCATGATTATCAGGGTCAGGAATGACATTTTGGTAGTAAATGACAGGATACTTTGAATTTGGAACTCCAGTTCCTTGCGGAAGCGTGATTAGTTCCATCTTACTCGCCATTGGAAATGATGTATGGTATTTCGCGTCAGTTCAGTCGTGTTTCTGTAAGGTAGCACCACCCAAAGTTGAAGACTGTTAAATATTTGGAATTGGAACGATAGCGAAACAGTATAGGTATAGCGACTTGTATACGGCTTTAAATAGATATCAGCGGAACAGTCGGAGCCCGGACGCGGAACACCATCAAGAGCCTGGAATAGCTTAGTCATCAACGCACGACTGAATCCGGAAATCGTAGGACCGTACCGGCCCGGCGATGTTTGAACAAGCCAGTGATTTATACGATCGCTGTTCGATACAATATATTGAGCCATAGTCGGAATCCGACACACTCCATCGTCTCTCACATATATAACTCAGGCTTTTCGCCCGCCTGTATTCTTGACTTTTTGTCAGCACACCGGCGCTCTGGCCAGTTGGTTCCAACACCGCCATTCATATTACAATCAATTCGGCTTTCTTTTTACAACAACTTTGCCATGGGTTTCAAAGTCATTATCGTAGGAGGGAGTGTTGCCGGCCTCTCGCTTGCCAATATGCTTGAAAAGGTCAACATCGACTATCTCCTACTTGAGGCATACCCGGACATTGCCCCCCAAGTTGGAGCGAGCATTTGTTTGCTCCCTAATGGCTTGAGAATTCTTGATCAATTAGGTTGCTACCACCCGGTACGAGAGATGGCGGGAAATTTCTATGTCAAGGCAATGTTCAGGAATTCTGAGGGTCAAATACTGTCTGAAATGAAAGACGCGACCGTCGGGCAAATACTAGAAGAAAAGTAGGTGCTTTCGAAAAAGGATTACAGGGAAATCACATCACTAAACGTTTTCATAGGCTTGGATACCCATCCATGTTCCTTGATCGGCAAATGCTACTACAAGCGCTATTCAATAATATTCAGCACAAGGAGAAAATTTTGCCGGGAAAGCGAGTCACCAAGACCGAAGTTGGCGATGGTTGTGCAGTAGTTCACACAGAAGACGGGTCGACATACAGTGGTGATATTGTTGTTGGCGCCGATGGAGTCCATAGCACAATACGAGAGGGGATGTGGCGGTTAGCTAGGGAATCAAGCTGCGACCCGTTTCTGCCAGACGAAGGTTCACGTAGGTCAGGGATCATATACAAGTACTATGGGGATGACTGACTTTTATCTCAGGGCTCAAATCAAAAACCCGATCTATTTTCGGTATTTCTCGCATTCCTAACAACTACCCTCCCGGAACACAGCAAGCAGTTATACATGATGGTTGGAGTTATCTTGTCGTTTCTGGCCCCGGCGACAGACTCTATTGGTTTCTTTTCTGCGCAATGCCAACCACTACCTATGGGAAAGACATTCCTCGGTGGACTCAAGAAGATGAAGTGGAACTGGCCACGTCTCACTTTGATGATAAGATCACAGAACTTGTAACATTCGGCGATGTCTATAAGAACCGACGGGCCACCGCTTTGGTCTCATTAGAGGAACATGTGTTCTCGCATTGGTATTTCAAACGATTTGTTACCATCGGCGATTCCGCCCACAAGGTAAAAATTACCGCAACACCATCGATCTGATTGTTAATATTCATCTTTCTTAGGTTCACCCTATTACTGCCCAAGGAGGCAATGGTGCGATTGAATCCGCTGCTCTTTTCGTCAATGCGCTCGTCAGGAAGCTTGGAATTAATTCTCAAGCGCAAGCCCTGTCAGACGAAGATGTTGATGACGTATTCAAGGAACTTCAAGCTCGTCGTTTTAATCGTGCTAAAAGTGTTGTCAACGAAGGCGAATTTGTCCAGACAATCGTTAACAAACAGTTTCCGTTCGCAAACCTCTTCATAAAATGGGTGATTCCCATCATTGGAAATGGTTTATTTGTAAACGGATGGCTGAAGGGTTCACTGGGTGCGCCCAGGCTTGAAAGTCTTGCTCTGCCGGTTCGACCTCACACACAACCTTTCGATGACGAAGTGAAAAGTTCGCCAATTATTAGTTCCACGCTGTGGGGTGTTGGAACAGTTGGATTTGGCCTGTTAGGGGTGTGGCTCTATTCCAAACCACAGTCATTGGCGGCTATGTCATGGCACGGAAATGGATTCCTGCGTTCCCTGTTTGTATAATAGTCATCTCGGTCTTCATAAATCATAATCCTGGATAGAGGTGGAAATTTGGGACATAGATTTCACTAGAAAGCAACTGCAGTTCTAGAAGTTTCTCATTTCCGAGAATGCCAAATATCATGAGACGACCTCAACCTGAAATACCGAATTTTGGTGGGTCACCTCCGCAAATGCCCCGCAAACCTCCAAATGAAGGCCGTTACCTAATCAAGTATAGACTAGGTGGATCCCTTGATAAGCTTGAGCTCTCAAATTGCGGAGCAGTCTGGCAAACACTGAGTCGACACATTTCCATTCTAACACCAGGCAGATATGGAAAGTCCTAGACGTACCATCCTACCCGTACATACTCCGTTGTGGAATAGTGAGGAGAGAAAAATTAGACATGTCTCATACCAAGAAACAGCAGCTCAATCTATCAATCCAGGGGCTGGGATGCCCAGCTCAAAAGTTATTGGGTATTTTGGCATGACTGAGCAGGAGCGCTCTTTCCTTCAAGGCTATGTGCAAACCAACAAACAACCCCAGCATGCTCCACGCAACCACAGCAGTCAACCACCCGCGAAAAGACGGCGGGCCGCTCCGATAGACGCGACCAGTTGTGGCGATTCAGTTGATGGGAAACAACCAGGAGAACCCGAAGACTTCATGTGGAATTCTTTTCGCATGTTATTCTATGAAGTCCAGGCATTGGGGGAATGATGCGTGACAAGGTATGAGAGTTTAGTGGCCCACAACACTAGGAGCAACAGTGCTGATACTTTTTAGCGACACCGGTGCAAATTCCAAACATCACAAAAATATCATCCGTCGTCCATTTTGCAGAATGGGCAGCGCGACATCGGTCTACACTGGATTTATGGGGGAATAAAGGATGGTTGGGTCAAAAGCGAATTATCTGCCGAGAATTGCCGCGGCGGTGCCGCCATGTCATTGGTGAATTCCGGCATTGGAGGGCACATAAGTGTCTCATGCAATGAAAATGAAAGGCGTTCTGTCACCCAATATTTTAACATCAGAAATGAAGAAAGGAATCAGTTTACCTTCATTAGCGCGGCGCTGCCATCATTTAATTTGAATCAGCCTGCACCGCACCCCCTGTGCCAAATTCCTTGGCGGCTGTAGTATACAGGATTTGGGGTCCTACCCGGCAGCAGCGAGCTTTTCATGGCCCAAGGATGCAGTATTCTACCATTAGCACCCCGAAAAGTCTAAGCCAGTGGGCTTATGGGTGATTGTCTAAAAATAAAACTTTTCAGAAAAAATCATCGTATTGCTTACCACGTCCTCGAAAGAGAGCACTCAGCGTTTTGATAAATTTTGGGAGTTTGGTTTGTTTATCCTCCAGTGAGCAGGACGCCATCTCGCTTGATTGAAAGGTTTGTAAATTTCTCCGTTATTTATCCGGCTGCACTCAGGAGGTCCCCACATTTTGTAGTTTGGGGTAGGGTGACGTAATGTCGGTTCGGACAACCGGTCCGCAATTTCGACGCAGCCAATTTTTTGCCGTAGCGAACCAAGGATAACTTCTACACCTCGGGCTAAATTAGCGATCACCACAAGAACCTTTCCCCGTATGCGTTTAGAGCACAACACACCAACCCAATGCTGACATTGAAAATATTCTACGTCAATGGGATTCTTCTCTGTCAAGCACTATGACTCAGGAACTGACTCGATTTTAAAGTTTGCTAAATTCTGAGCATTCTCAACGGCTGATACTCTCCAAATCCTTTTTCTCGACCATGTGGCTGACAACCTTCTTTTTGTTGATGTGACAAAATTTATTTTACCGTACACTCGGATGATTCTTCTAATGGCTGAGGTAAGGCGACTAAACCAACGTTGTGCGTTGGCGCGGACAGTTTAGCTTTATCCGGGTGTCAATTATCCGACCAGAGCTTCCATCATGTTGCGCCCCTCATCCTCAACATTCTGATTCGGACCGCGCCCGGCTTCGGACCGCTTCCACATTTTGTACCGAAATTCTGAATGAGGGATAGCATAGCCTTTCGCCGATAAGCACCCCTGAACATTCACAAATGATGGTCGTTGAAGTTTGCTTGAAAGACCGATTATCTATCAGAGAATTGATATCGAACAGGAACACCGAGAAACCCAACCAGAAATGAGAGAGAACTCAAGCTGAAGGAAATTTTCACCTCCCATTCGCCCCCATATTCGTGTCAGACAACGGCCTGGATGGTATATATTCTGACTCAATGTTGAGATTCGCAATATTTAGTCACTCCTTGTGCGTTGCAACGTGACCAATAGCCAGATCAATATATTACCCCGCAGTCTGTGCACCACACCAAGATGATCGACTACTGATTGAGCTTGACCGATTTGGATCACAAGAGGAGGGATCTACGTATGTGTGAACGAATGCTCCCATTATCAAACCTAATGCTGGTGATACGAAGTCATTATCTGTCCAGACCACGAACATTATCAATTGTTCGGTCCGGACTTATCCAATTGTGTCCTAGAGATTGCCGCCTTTCAATTGGGAGCTCAAAATATAAAAGCACATCTCTGTGCAACATCTTAGAATTTCACATTCACCACTCACAATTCCTTCCTCTCCACAACTACCCCAGCTTTACTACGTGATCTTCATCCCACCCCACACAATGTCAATTCCCGAGTACGAGGAGACCAACGGCAAACATGGCCTTATGGATCACGCCAACGGCCGATCTGAAACCCTCGACAAGATACGCACTGCTGGGAGTGTGAACATGGACTCTGCGCTATTCGAGAAGCTTTACCTTTCCCCACCAAACCAAGTCAAGGGAGAACTGAGAAGAACATTTGGTAACCCTACTCCACTGTAGGAGCTGCTTGTATGATGACTTATTTCGTGTGTCCACTAATGTTACTTTAGGGCCTTGGTAGGATTTCTTGTGACTTTGCTGCCACTCTGCTGCGCATTGATGGGCTGGAGAGGAGGTGGTAACTTTGGCGCCGCGGTCATGTCTGTCTTCCCAATTGCGCTACAAAGTTTTTGAATCTGACTTTCCTATTTTCTAGCCCCGTCTACTTCTTCATGGGAGGAGTAATGATGTTTCTGAGTGGTCTTTTGGAGTGGGTGCTTGGCAACTCATTCCCTTCAACTGTCTTCATCAGCTTCGGTTGTTTCTTCCTCGCCTTTGGAGGAATTCTCAACCCTAGCTTCGGAGCGTACGGGTTCTACGCCTCTGCAGATGCTACCTCTTCGGCTGAGGGACTCACGACACGGGGCTTCAATGCTACTATGGGTGAGAAAATATGACCAAATGTCCATGAACCCCTGGTGACTGAACGTCTGTTTAGGTTTCTGGTTACTCGCTATGGCAATTCTTGTGACGGTATACTTTATTTGTTCCCTTCGCACCAACATGGTTTTTGCCTACATCTTCTTCAGCCTCATTCCAGCTTTCACTTGCCTTGCCGGAGCATTTTGGCTCCAGGCTGACAGCTACACTGGAAATGCTAGCACAGTGCATGATCTTTTTGTGGTAAGTGGCACAGTCGTAATGTTGATTGAATAATTAAACTGATCTGCTTTGCAGGCCGCTGGCGCATGTCTGTTTACAACATCAATGGCAGGGTGGTATATTCTGCTCTCTATCCTCCTAGCCACTGTTGACTTCCCAATTCAACTTCCCGTTGGGGATTTGTCTCAGGTGATTAAAGGCGGGAGTGAGAGGCTGATGGTTTAATTACAACCCGCAAATGGCAGATTGGCGAATCAGGGCCAATAAAAAAACATGGCGTCAATGGCTAGGGGTCGCTCGGTGCCGTCATGATTCGGAAACCCTCAACAGCGAGTGGCCAGAAATTGCAATTTTGAATATGAAATCGGATAATATATGCTATTGGTCCCAATATGCCACAAAAACAAGATGGAACCCAATTTTTGTCCAGATCTTGCGCGTTAGATGTGGGGTCAAGTATTCATCCAGGGCTTAGTTCGGTTCATGTGAGTGAGGTAAGCCACGTCAGATGCCAAATAAGGCTGCGCTTTCTCTCCAAGCCCAGCCGAGTGGGTTCGCGGAAAGCATTGGTTGCCTTAATGAGGCTCTTAAAATTTTGCGCGATTTTTGTGCGATCGCTCCTTCCATCTCTCTTTCATCCAAATACATCGATCTATTTGCACTTTGTTTCTGGCGTTCCCCACCTCGATACGACTAGGTTCCATTTCCGAAAATGAGTCCGCCCGCCACACGTAAAGATATCGAAATCGCCATTGTATGTACGCTTGTACATGAATACGATGCTGCACGGCTTGCATTTGACAAAGTCCACGACACCGACCTCGGACGAGCCGATGGCGATCATAATATGTATAAGACAGGGGAGATTGGGGGCTTTAATGCG
Organism: Calonectria honghensis; assembly: GCA_013403855.1. Classification (NCBI taxonomy): domain Eukaryota; kingdom Fungi; phylum Ascomycota; class Sordariomycetes; order Hypocreales; family Nectriaceae; genus Calonectria; species Calonectria honghensis. Next base: position 96,035 of record VTGB01000016.1, read on the forward strand.
GTACTTCTTCGCCTCCCAAACCAAGGGAGAGGCGTCGCTGCAGGTATGACAGCGAGCCTCCGATCCAGTTACCCCAATCTAAAGCTCGTAATTTTGACTGGCATCTGTGGTGGTGTTCCCGGTGCCGAGGCTTTGGATGGTGAAGAGTTGCTCCTTGGCGACGTTGTTGTCAGCACCACGGTTGTCCAGTATGACCTTGGTCGACAAGAAGAGACAGGGTTTAAGATGAAGGACGCAGTGGAGAGCAGTCTGGGAAGGCCCGTGAAATACATTCGGACTTTTGTCGCCGAGCTAGAGGGTGCCGAGGAGAGGCAGAAAATCGAGGACAAGGCAGCCGAGTATCTCACGGAGCTCCAACAAAAACAGAGAAAAATGAGACGCGGCCCTGATAAGTACAAATACCCTGGACCTGACAATGACAAGCTGTTTCAGTCCCAATATTTTCATAAACATCGTCAAGGGGATTGCCAGTCCTGCAGCGCAACCCCCGAGGGAATCTGTGGTGATGCCTCAGCGTTCACCTGTACTGAACTGGGCTGTGACGGGCAGAAACTTGTCCCCCGGGAACGCCTAGAAACGAAAAAAGAGTTGATTTCTGAGGGAAAGGTCAGCGAGGCGCAGGCTCCCTACATTTTCGTCGGTAGGATTGGATCTGGCGACACCGTGGTCAAGTCAGGTGCTTACCGCGATACCGTCGCACGACGACACAAGCTTCTGGCCTTTGAAATGGAAGGCTCTGGTATCTTTGACGAAATCCCGTGCATTGTGGTCAAGGCAGTTTCCGATTATTCAGACAGCCACAAGACCAAGAGTTGGCAAATCTTTGGATCTGCTGTGGCAGCAGCCGTGACCAAAGCTCTGTTGGCCGACTTGTATCCAAAGGCACCCAAAGACGCCGAGCAGAACCAAGCTGCAGCTAATGGACTTGGAAATGGGAGGTTTGGTTCCCCAGGTTCGCAAACTACGTTCAATGGCCCTATTACGGCAACGAATCTTGTTGCTGGCCAAAGCCATAATGGTGGCACAACAACCTACAACTTTGGTTCTTGAGTCACTAGCCGTTTGGAAGGAAAAATACCACCAGAACAAGATTGACAAGCCAACGATCGCCCATCTCATTTCCTGAAAAGAGACCCGATGAGAGTGATTTGGAAGATTGATGGTTCATCTTGCAACAATACCACCAGCTGGGCTTCTATAATGACCCTCATGCTGACCCCAACACCTCCTCACTCAACTAGCTGTTGCGGTACAACTTTTAGCGTGCCGTAGTTGCCAATTGTCTATGCGAGGCCGGATTAAATGTCATATTTTTCTACCTGGGTAAAAGCCAAATGGATCAAGCTTAGCCTATAGTTGTTCTATTTTGGGATAATCATATAAGACAAAAGGCAATATGCGCTAGTACCTCTGCCTGCCTATGTGGAACTGTCTTCGGCGCCAGTGTAAAGTTGATAGAATGCGGACGCGGGGTTCGCAAGTAACTCCTGGGGACTCGCACACTCCACAATCTTCCCCTTATCAATCAACACAATTCGGTCAAAGTCAAACACCGTGTGTAGCTTGTGCACAACTGCTATCAAGGTGCGCCCCTCCAATTCCTCCCGCAACACTCGTTGCATCAACTCGTCTGTTTCTGAATCCACGCTGTTTCTGGTTAGAAATTGCGGCATTATCCAGGAATTAGAACCAAGGTGAGCAAAACCAAGTACATACCTGCTTGTTGCCTCATCAATGATAACAATCTTTCCTGGACGCGCAATCGCGCGAGCAAGGCAGAATAACTGTCGCTGACCATGCGAGAGAGACTCCTCGCTTACTGGCGCATCAAGTCCACCGCGACTTTCCAGGATATCCCAGAGACCCACAGAACACAACGTCTCCTTGATTCGGTCGTCTGTAGAAATCCGTAGCGGGTCAATGTTCTCACGCACACTTCCGTGCAGAAAGAACGGATCCTGTGACAATGTGTTGAGGCGTTTGCGCAATTCCTCGCGAGACACCTTGCTTATGTCGTAGCCATCGACCGTGATGCTGCCAGTGCTGATCTCAAGCATGCGAAGGATTGTCAACAAAAACGACGATTTACCGCTGGAGGGGGCATTAGTTGGTCAATAATGAAAACAGCTACATGCAGAAAACTCACCTTCCCGTTCGCCCGCAAATGGCAACCTTTTCTCCCGGTTGGATAACTACATTGATTGCATCAAGTGCTGGTCTCACTGATGTTTCGTAAGACGCTGAAACGTTTTCAAAAACCATAGAGCCAGCAGACGGCCAGTTTTCTGGTAAGCTTTGCACTTCTCCATCCAAGCTCTCTGGCTTGGTATCCTCGACATAAGCTTTGACACGTGAGATCGCACCGACACCTGTTTCTAACTGTGTCCACTGTGTGATAAAGCTCTGAAGTACGCCACTGAAGTTGATGACATTGAAGAGAGCCACTCCAAGGAACCCGGTCGATCCGTCACGCAGTAGCACAGCGAACGCGACAAGAATGACGGCGATGGAGCCCGCCAATAAATCTAGCACCAAGCTTAGCCATCTTTGGATGCACCAGAGTAGGTAGTATGGTTTCTGGGATGCGTCAAGAACACGGTAGCTTCGTTCCATATACTCTGCGGACCATCCATATGCACGAATGCACGTGACGCCACCCAATGTCTCAATAAACTGAGAGAAAAGGGGCGATTTGGCTTCGATATCGAGTAAACGAAGCTGGCGTGAAGTACGTAGATAAATCATTTGAATGATTGAGACAAGGATGACACAAACTGGTATAGCAGCGGCAATATAAGGTGAACCAGTAAATACCAGTATGGATGAGGTGATGAGGCTGAACAGATTGATGACTGCTTGGTCGAATGACTCCGGGAGGTCATTGTCTATTAGTTGTAGATCCTGGCTGAACCTGTTCGTAGTTGTCCCGGCGTTTGTTCCTGTCAGGAATGCAGTAGTTGCACTGACGAATGATAAAGATTAGTTCCCATGTTCAACATGAAGATGATAAGACGACTCACCGCATAGTAGTGTCCAGTAGAAGTTGATGAAATTTACGTGACGTTTTTGGAACAAGCATCATTCGAAACGCCCTGAGCAGCAGTCAGCCTATTATGCCTCAAGATCAAGACTGTGATCACATACCAGTCGGATGTCATGCAACCCACAACCCCCATTGCTGCAAGACAGATATATCCTCCAACCCAGTAACCGAGCTTTTCATTAGGGTGTCGCTCATTAGCATCTGTCCACCACTGAAGCCAAATTGCTGTAGGAAAACAACAGTTAACAGGTTATGGAGGCTCTTTTCTAAAAGGAATAGAGAATTTGCTTACCTGGAAAGTTGAGGCTAATCATGTAGATCCCGCAGATAAGGAAGTATATCGCGAAGGTCGATCCACCAGCCACTTTGATGTAGTAAAGGTAGACCTGGACGTCGCTCATATTCCGGTTGGATTCCAATTCATCTTCCTCGCTGGGAAGACCAAGTTCTCGGAAGGTTTCATCTGATAACTCTAGCTGTGGCCGGGATGTCTCCACCGCTGGAAGACTCGCCAGGCGCTGCACGTAGCCACTAGCGGCGGAGACCTCCTCAAAGGTACCTTGAGTGGTGATACTACCTTCTTTGTTAAGGACTACAATGTGGTCGGCGTAGCGAAGATGACCAGCTATGAGCAATTCAGTAAAACAAGCACCGTATCGTATACACAAGCTCGCAAGAGTCTAAATACCTGAGTTGGTGGCAAGCACGACTGTTGAGTTTCTATTTTTCACAAGGCCACCAGCGCCGAACACATCATGCAAAATGCTGGCCTCAGTCTTGTGATCAAGTCCAGTGAGGCAGTCATCTAGTATGATCAGTGGATTCTTGGAGTACAGAGCACGAGCTAAGGACTATTCGATGTCATTACTTGTCTTCGATCGAGTAAAAAGGGGGTTACTTACAACACGCATTTTCTGTCCGCCACTTAGACGTGAGCCAAACGTTCCAGTTTTGGTCTGGTCTCCGTCGGGGAGGTCTTCAAAGTCAGTGACCAGCGCGCATGCTCGAACAACTGTATTGTACCATGTCCTATCCCAAGCCAGCATCCCCAAGATATTGTTTTGCACTGTGCCCCAGGTGATCCAAGGAGATTGGGGCGCGAATCCACATTTCGAATAGTTAGAGACAACTGTCCCCGAAACATGCGGCATCTCACCCAGGACCAGTCGCAACAATGTCGATTTGCCACAGCCCACTGGCCCAACAATCATGGTTGTCTTTCCACGAGGAATTTGGATGTTTATACCCTGGATGATCATTTTGTTCTCAGTGTAACCCGCTGCGCCATCCTGGATGCTGATGACACTCTCTTCTGCCTTGGCCGCAGAGGCAGTGGAAGTGGTAACTTCCGCCCTCGAGTCATTTTCAGTCAAAGCACTGTTCAGTTCTCCTAATAAGTCATGATCAGGGTTTTCAGGCTGTGCAGCAGTATCTGCAATCAGTCTGTGGTCTTCTCTCTCCTCAGATAATATGTAAGTCTGCACACGACTAAATGAGTTTGCGAGGGTTTGAAAGTCTTCAAAGCCGTGAAGCATGTCACCAACTGGTCGATCTTGTAACTGAAATAAACTCAAAGCTGCAAATGCAACACCTTCAGTTAAAGTTTCAGTACCATTGGCCTTTGCTAAGAGGATAAAGCAAGCAAAGCCCAACGCAGGAGCAAATGTCCATGTACAATTTACTATTGGTAGTGACATCGGTCAGTACTAAGCAGGAAATATCGAGGGATTGGATCGTGGAATATCGACTCACCGGCGCCGGTTTCCAATACTGAGAGGAGGCGAAAACGACTGGAAGCCCGGATCTCTGTAGTTCTGAGATTTGTAACCTTCTCATGCATGATGTCTGACAAGCCTGTCATTTTGACAGCTTTCATTGCTCCCAACATCTTGGAAGTCACAGCCAACCGTTTCTCAATTGCTTCAAGCCATGGTACTTGGGCATTTCCGGCTGCTGCTGCAACAGGGATACCGAACGCAAGGCATACTTTGAGGTTTGATTAGCGCTTTGAACACAAACCAGGTTAACCTTAGGGTCGAAATCATACATACCGGCAACAGAGATTGAGGAGGCGACAATAGCAAGTCCGAGGAGTCTGTACAGAAACCAAAGGCACAACAAAATTTCCACTAAGCTGGCATAAACGTCATGCAGGATTGCCATGCAAAGCCCAATTCGATCAATATCAGCGCTCATAAGCGTTATGGCTTCAGCGTCAGTTACAGCACTAGCACTCAGACGAAGGGTCTTGTCAAAAATGAGGGTAATCAGGCTCCCCCGAAACATTGTCAAGACACGATACGTCATATGCCCATACCATACTTGAGAAAGCTAGAGAGTGGGAAGTCAGCACATCAACGGCTATCTGAGAAAGCACGAACTCACGGCTTTGCCAAAGTGAACAAGTGCATAGGCTGCGATGAGACCGTAAGCGTAATTCCTCGTGTTTGGACTCTCTGGCTCCTTGGTAAAATCGAGAACTCGCTCGACGAGAAATGGCTCCGCGAACATGAAAACAATCAAGGTAAGGCGTGGTATTGTACCTGCCAAAAGGTCCCATTTGTAATGCGCGAGAAAGACCCAAAGTAATGCATTTTTGTTGGATTTGTCGGCTGCAAGATAAAAGCATCAGCAAAAAAACAGATTCACTGGTGGGATGCAGAACAAGTACCCTTTTCCCATCTGTCTTGAAGCTTGATGGGCCGAGAAGCTGCAAGAATATCTTCATCAAGCTCAGGCAAATTATCTACCGTCAGAACCGATTTATATCCTTTGACGAATAGTGGGTTTAACCAGACGAACAGCAGCCTGTTGTAAAATGAGGCTACAGCTTCGGGCGCTGCCTCACTCCACTTCCATATCAGTATACTGCGTTTTTCGGTTGTTTCGAGGCATAACAGCACTAGCTTGGTCCAGAAGGCAATCAGGTGGACAGGAGCGACTACGTCGTAACCAGAAATAAAAAAGACGGTGCGCGCCGATGCCAAGTCCAATAGGCTAGACAGGCCCAAGTAGACGCAGAGGATAGTTGATGGCCGAATCTGTCGCACGTGCTCTAGGCATGAAACGTAAAGGAACCACAGGAAAGCAACAATCCTGATGGCTGTCGCTGGGATGGTCAGTCTGGTGGTGGGAGTGTTTGGATCAACCCATAGAACTAATAAGGCCATTTCTAACGCGATATAGAAAGCATATGTCGCCTAGAGGGCCGAAAATCAGTTTCCAATGCGAGTAATGTAGTCGAGAGTCCAAATACAAATTTTAAAGTGATGAGCCATGATCCGCTCACTTTGCGAGAACTTTTTCGAAGAACGAGCACCCGAGGGATAAGTACAAGTGCTACAAGCGGTTAAGCACACGATACACCCGCGAAGAGAATGGTCGCGTATTTTACCTGTGATGAGGAGAGGCAAAAGTCCGAGGATGCTCTCTTCGAACAGCAGGGTGAAATCGAAGCCATTGAGGCAGGACGATGCCACGGTCGGGCCAAAGACATCGTGGACATCAATCGAGCACAAGTCTTCTGCCATTCTCAACAGTATTCGATAATGAAGCGTGATACGTCGTCCCCCAGTGAAATCCACCCAAAGGAACGCGATGAATATTTATCTCGGGTTCAGCTGACATGCATATTGAGATGACTCCGTCGGTCAGTCAGTGGGTAAGCCACGGACCCCCACCAGTCAGACGGACTTGGCGCGATGAACGAAACAGGGGAGTCACTCAGCGCTGGTTATAACCAAATTTAGACAAGCGCCCCCCCACCACCGCGTCACAGCCTGTAGCTCCAGCGTACAGGGGTCCTAAGGATGGAGGCCATCTCTCCTGTTATGGGTATCCCGCAGTCTTTCTGCACAGTCAATGCCAGTTTTTTGGACCCGCGACAGATGTGTCATTCAATGAAGGCACGGAAGTTCTTGTTTTCAGCCTTGCGGAAGTTTTATTCCCAAACCCAGCTCATTGGCTCAGCCTCTCAGCTTTGCGGTTTCACTTCATCGGTCGCCACCCAGCGCGATACATGTATGTTCCATGGCGGGTTTTAGCCATTTCTTGTTCGCGAGGTTTTGACGTGAAGTCCTGGGCTATTTTGACTCCCATTTTAGATGATCTCACTTGTGTTTTGAAAAACAAGGGACCTACCCATGTGGATATGGTCTTGAAGTCTTGTTCTTATGATGAGTGCCCTTTTTGGGGAAAGTGTTGACATGACCTCTGGTGATCTGAGCGGAAGTTCGCACATACCCGGTGGCGTGACCAAACAGCAGCGCTCGCAGGCTCACTGGGCTCATTAGGCCCGCCTCTCTCCTTTGGAGAGGTAATAACACAACCCGTATCCGCATTACTGGCGTATCTATTGTCCACTCATATAAAAATTGCCTAGGTGACAAAATAGGTTAAGTATAAAGTAGGGCTCATAGAAAATATATGCCCGACATTGTGGCTAAAGTTACAACACTGAAATTGTCATCAAAGTATCAACCAGTCCACATCAACCATGGTCGTGTGTCCCCAATATTCAGGGGATCGGTCTCTAATTGCGAAATTCCCCAACTTTACTAGCCGCTGGGGGGACCCGGAGCCTATCTTCTTGAGCAGAACGCCTCTGCACCCCCAAGTTCCGCGAAGAAGCTCTACAGCATAGTTGGGACCGTGATCGACATGATATGAGTTCAGCCAATGGCGGAGTTCAACGCGGCGGATCCGCAGCCCGCGCTCGCGTGCAGGATTGAGCCTCTCGTCCATCTCATCGTCAGCCTCGTGTGTAATAATGACGTCGCACATGACAGTTGCATTTCCACCGCCAGCCGGATCCGAGGGCTCATATTTTGGGCATGGAGATAAAAGCAGACCAACCCGCCTGACGCGCACCGAACCATCGACCAATATCACCCAATCCGACACAGCAGGATTATCTTGCTCGGCCCCGTATTCGTGGTATAGATGGAAATGGTCCTCGAGTACCTGAGATCCTGTAGTGGTGACCGCGTTGAACGGCATGAGCGACCCCCTGTATCTAACCGGGGTATTGCGCGCAATATCTGGCAACGTGAGGGTGCTGCTTGTCAGCGAGTCAAAAAAGGTCGCTCCCATAGCCTCAGCGACATGCCGTACAAACGATACCGGGTACTGTCCCATTACCAGATCTGTCTCGGGGGTGGAGTTATTGGACCAGGCTCGGACACCTATCACAGACATGATTGCGTCGGCACGCCTCTCCCTGCAGAAGCGGTGAGATCCTAGGTTGAGGATGGACTTTGGCGTCATCTGGTTCAGTTGAAGCATTCCTGTGCGTTTAAACAACTCAAAAAGCTCTAGGAAGCCGACGTGAAAGAAACCCAAGCCGCAAAGGAGGCCAAAGACCCTCCCCGGTGGATTAGTTGCGTACGCATCGTTGAAGTTAGGCTTGTATGGAAGCCCATGGAAGTCTTCGTCCTCCATCGGACTCATACGAACGTCTTGCACCAATGAACACTCATCGACCAATGTTATAAGCGTGTCCATGGCTACGGGCATCCCACCGACCTCGGTGGAAAGTAGTTCCCATTCCTTATTACAGAGCAACATATCTGGCCGTAAGCAAATTTCCTGCAGAGTCCAGAGGGAGCTAAACCATCCACAGACTGTCAGGCTGGCCGAGGACAAGTCAGAAGTCAGCTGGTAGGTGTTCAGTAGACCAGTAACATTAGGGCTGGAGAAAAGACCATCGGGGCGCGGCGTTGAGCATTCGTATAGATAAACATGGTCAACGCCCAGAAACACGAGTGACATCCAACTGATGGTTGATTGCAGGCCGCTCCAGTCTTCGACGTTGTTCATCCACACAATGGCGTGCTTGGCATTTTGAAATATCGCTGCCTGTTTGGCAATCTCGTCGATAGCCCTCGGTGATCGGTTTTGCGGGATGCAAACCAGATCTAACCACACGTAGCGTGTAGATGTGGGTATCTTGGAGATTATTGTAGATATATCTTCCACGTCAAACAAGGTGTTGCGCGGCACGGCCCATTCAGACACGCCCTGGACGTTTGCCATCAGAGTTTTGCCGTCGCGTCTCTGCTCCCAGCGGCCCCAGGTATGGCTCACAGCAGTGTAGGTAGGATGTTCAGTGAGGGTGGCGACTCGTATTGTGCAGCAGGACTGGCGATCCCACAGGTAAAATGGAAGTGAAGCATCATCCGGCAGCCATGGACACGGATCCACGGTGGCGCCAGTCGAGCATCGGGGAGCCAAACCTGGCAATGTTGAGTCGACCAGAGCGACTGGCGCGGGTATGTCGCGTATATGGTGATCTATCTCAGGAAGAGTATCCACTTCAGGTAGCGGCCGCAAACCAGGGACCTTGCTACCTGCTGCCGCGGTCTTGTAACAGTCTAGAGCGACAACATGGCATGCAACGTACCTGGCCGCGCGCCGGCGGGTGGTCGAAATGTCGGCGTGTCTAGTCTCAACATCAGGTTGGAATTCTTGCTGGAAGAGCCCAATAACAATCAGGGAGTAAGGTGACTTGGTTCTGATAACGTGTGGAGTGCCCTCAACCAAGTGCACGCGATAACTAGTCGTCGACTCCGTGGTATTGGACAAGGATTGCTCACTGTCGCCCGGTTCCAGGCAGCAAAATGATTTGTGGGCTTGCCACCAGTCCCAGATGATCCAGAACGACCTTTCTTGGGCTGGGTGAAGGTCCAATGCGAGACGGGGGACAGGTAGGTCGTTTGATTCGTTGTGTCTGAAGGTTCCGAGGCACCACGCCACGAAGTAAAGTTGACCAAATACCTGCCCAAACCCTGGGCCCATTAAGGTGGCATCGTAGTGTGGTTTGATAGCCTTCCACAGGGGCTTTTTATCTGACTTTTCCATCAGAAAGCGATAAAAAACGACGTGTTCCAGCTGCGGAACGCGCACGTGGAGGAGGCGGTTGTTTAAAAGTATACCGGTAGTATTAAGCCATATTTGCATCACAATATAGCTCAAACAGAAAAAGAGGAAGTTGGTATCTGTGATTGGTACCCAATGCGGGGAAGAGGGCGGTGCATCTCGGTACAGGATCAGACCCATGTTGTCATGCTACCGGTGGCACCCAATTATAAGCAAGAGAGATATTGCTGGCCAGTTGTCGCTATAGTCCAACTCAAGTGACTCTTGACTGGGCGGAATACGCGGGGATGGCGTTGTAACATGGGTTAATTTATTGCCCGGAAATATAAAAGCTCAAAGACGATGGATACCAACTCAATATGGTACGATGCACAGTCATTGGTAGCTGATTGTGATATGGGATAATGTCACCTGAGTCGCCGCCTGCGACCAAGTGCCCAAACGAATACAATGTCTTCATGAAATCACCAGAGTCTATAGTACGTGATAAAACTTCAATAAAGGACGTACAATAATTATATTCTAAAATTAGTACATAAATCAGCAAAGGAGTGCATTAGCTCAAGCGAGAATCCTTGCTACTCCTGAGCTGAAAAGCTCTAGTAGATTTTCCCATCAAGGTGCGCCAGTCATCAATCTTCCAAATCACTCTCATCGGGTCTCTTTGCAGGAAATGAGATAGGCAATCGTTGGCTTGTCAATCTTGTTCTGGTGGTATTTGTCCTTCCAAACGGCTAGTGACTCAAGAACCAAAGTTGTAGGTTGTTGTGCCACCATTATGGCTTTGGCCAGCAACAAGGTGCGTTGCCGTGATAGGGCCATTGAAGTTGGTTTGCGATGTTGGGGGGCCGGAGTTTGTGGGACCGTCATCCCAAATCCCCTTGCCGCCGTAGGAGTTTCCTATTTGCACCCTGGCGCCCTTCGTCGCCCCAACCCGCCCCGCGTAGTTCTTTGTATTATCCTGTATGTTGGTCCCATGCTGGGCAACTGCGTCCGAGTATGTGTGGCCAACCTGCATTCTCGCCCCGTCGTCAAGGTTGGCTTCACCGACCCCATTGCTTCCTTCAATGGCCTTCACCTTTTGCTCCACAACATTCACCAAGGCTTGGTCGATCCCTTGGGCGACATCTTGGAGCATTTTCAGGCTGGGCCCGTCTCGGACCTCTTCAATCTCAATCTCAATCTCGCCAAACTTCTGGCGCACGGCTTCTACGGGGAACAGCTTTTCCAAATCGTCGATCCAGGACGATATATTGTTAATAATACCCTCAAGGCTTTTCCCGTCGTACAATGCCCATGCCGTCTTCTTTGCGAGGCTTATGCTTTTCTGCCTCCGACTAACAATATTCCTGAAGCGACCGTGCAGCGCGCGGGGCACATTGCTCATCTCGTCTTCGCTGTAGACTTGTAGGTTTTTATCATCCTTGTTGCGCTTTGCGTATCTTTGTGATTTCTCATAGGCGCCCACAAAGCACCTTGCTAGTTCGTCGAGGATATCTTGTGCATTCTGCACTGCCTCATCCGTTGGAGAGTCAGAGGCGAAGCGCGGATCCTTGTTGATGCCAACTGCCTCGCCCCACCGGCCGAGGCGAGTTTGCGCAACGTCGAGCTTAAGCTGGCATCTCTGGTAATCCTCTCCGAAATGGCGGGCGAGCTGGATGTACCCGAAAGTGTCGACGCAGTTGTTGAAGAGGGCCGCAACGCTCAGCGCGCCTGTGGCGATGCCAAAGATTTCGGCCATTCTCAAAGGTGTAATGGGGTTTGTATGTGAGGTAAATGGGAAAGAAAAGGTGCAGATCTGGCCAATGGACTCTACAATTCTTTCCAGCCCATTTATGTATTTCCATGTGCTAAAGAGTAAGCCTCGAAGTCAGCCCAGCAAACCCCTCTCCTAGGACGATCCAGAATCGGGCCCTGCCTGGTGTGTTGTGGGGAATGGCTTGCCAGGCGTGGCCATGATCTAACCAGTAGAGCACCATGAAGCCCTCAGCTTGAACGCCGCCGCCGCCTCACGCGCCGTAGTCCCGGCGCTGAGTATTACGCGCCCCAACTTGCTGCGCCTGGCACGCCGCAAACGAATTCGGCTGCAGGCGAAACATGGCTGGACCGCAGTAGCAGTGTCATGCGTAAATCGCCTTGGTTGGCCACAACCCGCGGGCCTCAAAACAAGAGGCTTTCTGATAAGCGCCATGCGAAAATCCTGACACTTCCATTGGTCTCACAACAAGCATCCTTCAAAAGGGAATCCTTTAAACGAGAAGGAGTACGCGTCCACCAGCGCCAAGGCGCAAGCCATCGGATACGCCGAGCAAATCACTATACTTGCACTTTTGAAGCCGTTGCTTCGACTCACCCAATCATCTATCTACCTCTCGAATTTAGCAAACAACTAATCGCCAAAGCCTAGCGCTTCGATGGGCGCGCCCCGCAATATCCCATAGACATCGGGTCATTCATTTAGGAAAGAATAGGCAGGCCTAAGGCTAGCAAGCCACTTATGGTTACTCTTGCATGCACGTGACAGCCATCTTGCCGTGTATCGTTCATGGGCTCCCGAAATCTGGCGTCCCAAAACACTACTTCTTTTTTTTGTGTTTATCCTGCGTAAGTGACCGCTCAGTTATTTAGATGAGGAGACTCAAAGTCCTCCTTCCCCAAAAGCAGAATAAATAGGAGGGCTTACAACCCGCAATACGGCGATGCAGCGAGCTGGTAGCCGCTTAGATGAAGTACTCACAGTTGCACATTCCCGGATACCCTTTACTTGAAAATGGAAAAGTCAGTGGTAGTACAGCATCAAAATTTAAATACCGATTTTCGCTGCTAACATCGCCTTATTCGAGAGCTGTTGTACTGATTGTAGCTTTAGAAAGAAACTAACAGCTCTCCCAGATCATGTAATGAATGTCAATGGCAGAAATCAATTTAATTTCCGCCGACGCAAAGAATCAACTTTAAATAAACCAACAACCCTACCACCTTGTAGGCCTCGCCAACTGGAACAAATATATATTAAAAGGCGAATCGGGTTTCAAGAATTCCTGAATAAAGAAAAATGGATCATAATGTTTATTGAGTCTAGCATTAAGGCTGCCTACATGCCAGACGGCCTGATGGAGTTTCTTTCCATGCTGAGGGGCTGGATGATCATTTCGCAAGCTGTCTCCCCTGCCTTCCAAGATTCGTCTTTCAAGGGTTTCACCGAGGAGGCTTATGTGGAATCGATGAGGAGTCGCATCACCCGACCAGACAAGCCATCCGACTCAACCCGAGAAAGCCTTGGGAGCTTCTCTGCATCTCTCAGAACACTGGCGCCAATTTGCAAAAGCGCCACCGGGATGGAATACCTGACCGCCTTGGAATAAATTGCGATCATGGCGCAGACATCTCTATCTAGAGGTAATTTAGCCACCGCACCAACCGGGCATTTTTCAAGCCACAGCGAATAGCGCTAACTTCTCCTTAGCATGCCTGGAGCTGGTACCCTTCTTTGCCATAACCAACGAGCTTGGTGATGAAGAGTTTGCGGCGTTCACAGAGCTGCAGAATTATACAGTTCAAGTGTTGCTTGCACACTTCTTCATGCTAGATTTGCTCTTGGAAGTGTCAACGCTAGGTCCCAACGCGGAGCCCTTCGCGTTTCCCAGGGCCGTTATTTTGTCCTGGGTTGAAAAGATTGCGGAGAAGCCGCCCGCGGTGTATAAACAATACATGGTCTGACCGTTGGGAACAGCTAGGATGTCAAAGAGTATGCTTTATAACTAAGAAAAACTCGAGATGTATATTAGAGGCCAACAGTACTGCTTTCTCTTGTATTTTATCAGTATCCTTGTTTATATACGATTAGATGTTTGTAATTAATGAATGATTTAACTTAATTGTCATGTATAGTTTATCATTACATTCAACTCTTAGCTCCACTTCGGTATTTATTGCATTTAGTTGATTTCACGGCCAGGTCTTGGACTTAATGGCTTCGTTGTGGTGAGTCAAGTGGAGAAATTGGCAATAAATTACGGTGAAAAGTCAATGGTGTTGAGCGTTTGCTCCACTTTCCGCTCTCAGCTCCGTAACGTCTGTCGTCGAACGGGAGCTACTTCCGTCTCAGACTGGGGTCGTGGCAATGAAAAGTTCAATATGGGCGCCAATAGCTTGTAACCAAATTCTTGGCAGGATTCCGGATTTCCTCATCGGAATCATTATCAATTCAAGGTCTGGAGGATGTGGGGGAATCCGTGGTCTCTTTCCTGTCGCCCCTGTGCCCCTGTGCCCCTGTGGTGTCGGACATCAGCTGACTGATCAGGGCCCAATAAATCGAGGAAGTCCATTTGTCCGGGATAATGTCGGATGTGGATTCGCAAGCGAGAGGCCCCATATTCTCAGTGGGGCACCGATACTCCCCGATCGGCTTCCTACCGACATTCCCCGGCCCACTTTTAGTGAGCGTGATGTGTTACTGTGAGCTGAGTCGCGTATGCGTTGGGATTGACATATACATCAGTTTTTTTTCGATCTTCTTTGTCTTATTCTAGATATAGAACCGTCGTCTTGAAGCAATCGTACTCTACAATTCATTCTCGTTCTCCTTCAGATCCTCTCCCATCTCTCCCCTATCACGTCAATCCAGCAGCAGCCAAGTAAATTTTGAGAACAACAGCAGATATGACCTCACTAACACTTCTCTCCGAGGGAGAGGATACGAAAACCTCCATTTCTTTCAATACTTCCAACACCATTAGTGATATTAATCCGTTAATTTATGGTGGCTTCACTGAGTGAGTTTTCTGGCAACCTACCCTAAACTGATGCTGACCCAAGCAAGGCACATGGGACGGTGTATCTATGGTGGTCTTTATGAACCAGAAAACCCCCACGGACTATCAGATGACAATGGCTTCCGAAAAGATGTCGTTTCATACTTCAAAGAGCTACAAGTCCCTGTAGTTCGTTATCCGGGCGGTAACTTCTGTGCCTCGTATCGCTGGCAAGATGGTATCGGTCCCAAAGACCAGCGACCTGTTCGGCCTGAGTTGGCCTGGGAAGGTATTGAGCCAAATTCATTTGGAACGGATGAGTTCATGGCTTGGTGCAAAGAAGTCAACTCCGAGCCCTACCTCTGTCTGAACATGGGCACTGGTACCCTCGAGGACGCGCTTGCGTGGCTCGAGTACTGCAATGGTGATAAAAACACTCACTATGCCAACCTTAGAAGACAAAATGGCCACGAGAAGCCATATGGTGTAAAGTACTGGGCTCTTGGCAACGAGATGTGGGGACCTTGGTCAGTTACATGATTCCCAGAGCTGTCACGGTTGCTAACTGTACATTAGGCAAGTTGAACAACATACAAAAGAGGATTACGCCAAGAAGGCTATCCAATGGGCGCGAGGTATGCGGCAGATATATATCATCTTATTTTCGACACTTGATTGGCTAATATGGGGCTAGCATTGAAGCTCCTTGACCCTTCCATCACCTTGATTCTCTGTGGCAAGGATGGTCTCTCAGACTGGGACCGATACACCCTGCAACAGTGCATCCGGTCCATTGACATGCACTCTATCCATTACTACTCCATGGGCAAGGGCCACTATCAAAACATATCGTCCGTGTACGGCGCCGAGCGCGCGATTCAGGTGTGCTCGTCTCTCATTGATCTAGCTCGGTGCGAATTTGACCTGTCGCCTTTCCCCGATATGGAACGCATCATCACCAAACCACATAGCAAAAAGCGACCAACCATCTGCTTTGACGAGTGGAATGTGTGGGATCCCGAGCGTGCACCTGGAAACAAGGGCGCCGAAGAACAATACACGCTCAGTGATGGACTGGCCGTCGCCATCTGGCTCAATGTTTTTATTCGCAACGCCAAAGACCTTGGAATGGCCACCATTGCACAGAGCGTCAATGTGATCGCCCCGCTCATGACAACACCCCGAGGCGTGTGGAAGCAGACGACTTACTTCCCCTTGCTGCTCTTCTCCAAGTACATGCACGGCAAGTCGGTGTCTGTCCACGTCAAGACACCCACTTATGACGGAAAGACATTCCCCGAATGGATTCAAACCACATTGGCAGTTCCGAAGCTTGATGTGAGTGCAGCCATCGATAATGATGGATGGATGAATCTTTCCGTGGTGAACTCGGACGATACAAACAGCTTCTCGACGAGGATTGATGGTATCCCCAATGGAACCGAGGTCCAGGTGTTCGTCATGGGCGGTGAGAACTTCACTACAACTGATGCTAACTCTGAGAATGAGGAAAATATTAATCTTCGGGAATCGACATGGCGTGCTTCCGAGGAGAGTTACAAGTTTGAACGATTAAGTTTCAGTTTGTTGAGATGGAAGATATCTGTTTAGATACACGCTCTCTCATGTCGGTGATATATAGATGTCTATGCATATAGACGAATAGAATGAACACATAAGTTCTTTTCCACAATGATTTCATATTTCGACGGTCGATTTTGATATGAGAGGATCTATGGTTTTTTCCCTGACATTAAGGTCATGTAGCTCGCCAAAATACCGATCACCAACGTGCAGTCAAGCGTGCCATGACGAACATGTAGCAACCTTAGCCGTCGCCAAACACATCCTGGAACTCTGGCAACCGCACGTGCTACGGTATCATTACCACTGGTGGCGGGTGCAATATGGCAGTGCTCGTGTATCAAAGTTAGCTCACGTGACTGCACTGGTGCCTAATCTCTGCCTCCCATGCGCGCACCCAATCAACATCGCATCAGAATAGCATGCTTGCTTCTTGTCACTGTCATTTCTTTGCTTAAATTACGCCAACTTTCCCAACACCTTCCAACTCACATCCTCCACAAAGTCGTATCTGTGCGATTATTTTCCATCTTACTTTTCGACACTGGTCACAAGAGTAGCAGTCCAAAGGCGAAGAAAAGGAACTTGGGAGCTAGTAGCTTGTATTACCTGGACTACAGAAACTTTGGGGCGCGGGCAGCTTTTCGTCACGGGATCCGAGGATGTCTGAGATGGAGAAAAACAAGGCCGTAAGGCGTGGCGGCAGGGAAACCTACTTCTTCTACGGAACTCTTATGGATCCCTCGACTCTAAAGCGGGTACTTGGAATAGATGAGAGACCACGGCTGAGACCTGCTAGCATAAATGGCTACGCCATGAAGATGTGGGGTCCGTATCCAGCTCTCGTAGAAGGGGCCCCCAATGCGGTTGTCTGTGGGATGGCGTACGAAGTTGAAGGCAGAGCCATGAAAGATCGACTTGCTCAGTACGAGACAGACAAATACACTGAAAAGGATTGCTATGTCGAATTTGACGACGGGACACGGGTGACTGGAACGACATTTTGTTGGGCAGGGGTTATAACCGAACTAAAGGAGGGGGGTTTTAGCTTGAAGGATTGGCAGATGGATAGCTTGTCCTTATCCAGCAGGTAAAATCTATCGTGGAGTTGCGTCTCAAGGCAAACAATCACACAGTGGTGCAAGGATATTCACTGATTCAACAATATATAAAATTTTCAAAATGAAATAAGCCAAAAAGGACCGAACTTAGTATGAGTCATGTATATATACGTATGCTTATCTGGTGCTCCGTTGACTGGCCTTGAACGGGACATGTGAAAACTAGCACGTTTTCATCAAATCTTCGGATTTATCCAGCCATGTCCATTTCCCGTAAATAACCTCCCTTTGAGGATATTATGCGACCATGAAAAAATTGGCAGGTCTGCCTGACTGATTGATGAAGATGTATCTGAACGTTAAGGCTAAATGCCAGCATCGATTACTGAAAGATTAGAACCGAGATTCGGGTTATCAGCATTTAGCGCTTTATTGCAATATATGAGCAATCCAATGGGTTATTTATGAGTGCAGAATGTGGAATGTGGAATGTGAATTAACATCACTTGCCTTTTTCATAAATGTGTGGGAATTTGTTCAGATTAGAGTGGATTGGTCGTCCCCTTTAGATACCAAGTGCAACATCTCGGTACGGTATCCTTGATCACTAAACTGGTTCTCTGGGTACCTAGCGGCCCCACAGCGGCACATAGCGCTATACGTTGGCATCAAGACAGAGTGTTTGATGGAAATTATGGATTGACGGGAAGTCCTCGATGGCCAGCAAAAGTTGCATTGGGTCTGGATGCAGCGCTGGCAGAATGCAAGCCGCGCTACCGGGAGAGAAGTGGCGCCTGGTTTTAGCGCTCCCTTCGCTCCACCTCTTCGAGTGTGCGGAGGGAGTAGCGAGGTACCTTGGTCGTCACACTTGGCCCGTACTGGCGCTTCCTTCATAGGCTAGTAATAATATGCAGATGCCCTCAGTGGCCTGAGTTTAGCGTGGTACCCTCCGCATTCAAAGAGACCGGGGACAATTTTGGAATACTTGCGCCGCTGACGGAGCTAATAAGCCTAAACACAGGTGACGTCCTGACTAGGAGCGATGTGAGTGGCACTTGGCATTAGTACAAGACTGTTTCGGCGTTATCATTTGTCGTAGTAGTCTTGTTTTTTCTCGACAATCTGACGGTCCAACTCACAGCATCCTTCTCTCGGTGACATTGATTGCTGACAGAAATAGTTGCAATGAGCAAATGAAACACCTGGCTGGTTTATGTCGAGAGGGTGGCTGTATTGTCACAGCTTGCACATCATGCAAGGAGAACGGGAACACCTCTCGGCCTGTTGAGGCAATAAGCATAAGAGATTCAATAAAGACGACTGGGCTGTGCCTGACTACCGAAGGCACCTCGCAAAGGAAGAAAAGAGGCGGACAACGAAGCCCGACGTTTTGGCTAGCCAACCAGGTCAAGCGATCCCTTTCGGCTTGTTCAAACTTTGACCAATGGAGATATTTTATGTGGAAATATTTCTCATTGGGTGACACTGGTAAGAATATAAGATCTAAGATATAGGGATGCAACCTACTCCGTGATCCTGATAACACAAAAGTATTTGGGGGCTGGTACGGATTTAATTATGATTGCTTAGTAAGGGGCGGAATCGAGATATTTTTGGACGATTCATTCCATTCTAGTCACCCATGACAAATATTCTCTTTCTCTTCAGCCTAAAAATATCACTCCAAAAATGTCTGCG
The DNA here is from genome assembly GCA_013403855.1 of Calonectria honghensis. Classification (NCBI taxonomy): domain Eukaryota; kingdom Fungi; phylum Ascomycota; class Sordariomycetes; order Hypocreales; family Nectriaceae; genus Calonectria; species Calonectria honghensis. Next base: position 115,051 of record VTGB01000016.1, read on the forward strand.
CGGTGACAGTGGCCGCTAATTAACGGACTGTATTCTGTGGGAACTCGCCGGGTTCATGTCTGTTGTGAGTGCCTGCTGCGTCCCAAAAATCCGCAGGCCAGTGTCTCTAATGAGGGAAGAAAATTTTTGATGCACCACAGTTGGGAATTTCAGGAGTTTCTGCGGGAGCGTTGTGGGTAGCGAGCAACTGGCCTCGGCTACGTTGTCCTAGATTCATCAAAGTTGCAAGAGGAGTTTCTTTGAACTATCTGCGTACCATAACTTGCCACGTCTCCCATGTGCTTTTAGTTAGTGACAACCTGGCCACTGAGGCTGAGCTAACTGAAATCGAACCCAGTCCGTAAATCGCGGGGACGCCTACATAGGTGCCCAAGACAGGGGTTGGGTTCTGTCTCAAAAAGGAAAAGTGGTATCCACAGGGTTCATGAAATCGAGTTTCTTGTGTGCTACCGGTGTGCTAAACTCAATCATGGATATGATAATACTAGTATGCTGAAAGTATGCACCATGTGGCCATTATTTGCATGCTACTTGCGTATGTATTCAAGAATGATACGATTGATGCTCCTTTAGGAATTGGCCGAAAACAAAGGCTTCACCACAACCAACAGGTCGGTGGCGCAGTGTCTCCGCTGCGCCCACATGGCTGCATTCAATGCCACTCAGTGATTGCAGTTACGCGGGACAAGAAGGCCGATTGGCCCTTCAGAGTCCTCCGATCTGCAATTCTAACAGAGCGTCGTAGATTTCATATGAGGGATTACCGACTGCCGATTGATACGGTAGTGTTGTCGTGTGCACACCCCACGCACGGGATGAATGAAATCCGAACTGGCTTGGTATGAAGCTAGCGTGGAAGACCAGTTTCTATTTAAGCAAACCACCCGGCTTCTTGGTAACGTCGCAATTTTCACCCATCGCCAAGAAACAAGTCCCAAAACAATTCCACATCCACTAAACCCTGACTGCTCCAGCTGGCAGATAAGATGATGCCACTGCGTCACAGCCTCGGGCTGCCTCGTTACGCCCGCCGCTGCAGCGTTGCCGTGCCGCGCGTACCAAGAGCTCTTGTGGGAGATTTGAAGCCAGTGTCTCGAGCTTTGCGAAAAGCAAACACGAGCGTAAGGCACCAGGCAACACAGGCTTTACCTGCACATGAATCAAGAGACAATACCTCTACGAAGCCAGCCTGGACACCTCCGACGACGGGAATACTTTCCAAGATTCCGCCATCGTGGGTGCCCTACGCAGAGCTGTCAAGGATCAACAAGCGAGGAGGCTTCTATGCCTTCTACATGCCGTACCTCATAGGCTTGAGCTACGCTGTCTGCGTTCCCGGTGTTGTCGTTTCCCCTGCTACACTGGTCAGTACTGCTGGCGCCTTGGCAGTGTACAATGTTTTCTTGAGAGGGGCCGCATGCACGGCGAATGATATCATGGACCGGGAGTACGACAGACAGGTTACCAGGTGCAAAGGCCGACCGATGGCGCGAGGCGCAGTTACCCCAACTCAAGGATGGGCCTGGTACGCTGCGCAGAACGTCGGTGCTGCAGTCACCATTTTCGCCGGGCTCCCCAACCCGACCATGGCTCTGGCTTACGCCGTTCCCATACAATTACTCTTCACCGTTTACCCACTCGGCAAACGGTACACAGACTTTCCACAGCTTGTGCTCAGCGTGCCAATTGCTGGAGGAGTTCTCATGGGCGCAGCTTCTGCGGGCTTGGACCCCTTTCAGTTGCAGAGTCCCGAGGTTGCGGGAGCACTCACAGCCCTTTTCATGTCGCATGCCGCTTGGATCACTATTTTTGACTACGTCAACGCATGTCAGGACACAGTTGATGATATCAAGGCTGGGGTTCGTAGCATGGCCGTTCGATATATGAACACCACAGCCTTCATATCTACTCTTGGGGCCTTCCAGGTCGGCTGTTTAGCCGTTACTGGCATCCTGTCCGGTTTCTCATCGGTATTTTTTGCTGGGGCGGTGGGGGGCAATGCAATTTTGTTGGCTGTAATGGCGAAGACGGTGAAGCGATCAAGGCCCGACATTTGCGCTTGGTGGTTTTCTTGGGGAGGTTTGATTGTAAGTGGTACTACTGTTGCATCACTATGGGCAGGATATGTTAGCGCTTAGACTACAACAATATTTGATAACGTATTGAGCACTTATTAACTCGAAGTTCTACTACCTATCTTGCGAGAGTTGGAACCGTATGCATCGTACTCGCCACCTTCTGCTATATGGTTAGGCAATGGGAGCAAGCACTGGCAAGCTACCTCCCAAAGAACCTGTGGCTCGCTAAATGGTACGCAACTTGATACAGTATCAAGAAGAAAAGGTTCATGGGAGGAACGAGAAAGAACAACCTCCTCCTGGATATCTCGACGAACATTGAATTAGACATCCTACGAGGAAATCCCTTACAGAGTGGTGTTTGGCTCGCGTTGAAACAAGGGCCAATTACATTGACTTTTAGTTGAAGTGGAGGCTTTTATTACTTCTATCGCACCCTGACTACTTCATTTTACTATATTGGCCATGTACCCCGCCGAATCATCTCTGGTGAGGAAAATACCCGTGCTTCGCTTCATTTTCATATTGCAACGCACCGCGGCTTTCCGCACTGTTGCACTCACTTTGACAGGATATTATCGTTGTCACTACAACACCAACTCTCCCAGGGGCGCCATTGGTATGGTAGTTATAACCAGGTGTTTGGGGCGTTGGTTTGACAATAGAAGCTCCGCCAGTGCTGCTTGGAGTCAACGAAGACTTTGGAGTGTGCTTCGCTTGGTACTTCTCAGCATCATGCTTTATATGGCCAGCACCACTTCGGGTTCCCCGAGGACAGTTCTTTTTGTAATTGCCTGAGCCTACCAGATCCTTGGAAGTAACCCATTGAATAACAATGGCAGAGAATAGGACTACACGGTCAGGTTAGATGATCTCGTTGCAAGGGGACTTGATGGATGTGGAGTGAACAAACTGTCGAGATTACAGCACATAAAACAAACCCAGCCAGGTTCTCCTTCGAGCAGCATGAGTGCGGTAATGTTCCTGGCGCTTCGTTAGCTGATGGTAAGATTTCATTGGTATATAAGAGCCCATACACAATGCTACTAATCAGGGTACAACAAGATCCTACGAATGTGCGGGATGCAACAGATCGAAGTCGGGCACTAGCCTCTGACCTTGGCGGATATCCAAAGGAGCATAAGTCTAAAAGGTTAGCTGATTGTCGCTATCGCCGAAATAATAGACTCACTGGTGAGAGGGAGCAGGAAAAGGGCGGTGAGATAAATGTTGATAACCGTATCAAAGGTAAGGAGTGGAATCATGACCGGCCTTTTCATGCCAATAATACAAACACCTTCCTCGTTAATAACAGCAATGTGGCTACGTAATTGGTCAGCATACCTATCAGTGGGCCAATACCACAACTACTTACTACACCATATTTAAGATACCAATGATAAAGTATATGCCTAGCATTCCAAAGGAATTGAAACAATACAGCTTGGACTGAAGGCGAGATTTTCCGCAGTTGCGAATAATATGCTAAAATTGGTCAGATTGTCACGTTAAAGTAGTAGCGGAGTGCTGCAAAACTTACAGCCTTCTCCACGAGGAATGCGTAAATGAGCTGCAGAGTGTCCTAGTTAACGACCAATCCGTGTACTCAAAATGTATACATCATTCATCAAATAAATATCGAGTCTTACAATCTGTGGAAACTGTCAGCAGACGAAAATGGGTTGGCGAGGCAAAAACACCGACCTTGGTGGTGATATAACTAATGAGACACAACCAAATAGCCGCATTGCACGCAGAATGGCTGGAATTTAAGCCGACAATTTTCTCCAAAATTGTAGCACAAACCACAAATATTAATGAGTCGAAATAGATAGCAAAAGTGACTGCAATCAGAAAGACTAAGTTTTCTGCGATCCATACGGTCGGGGACAAGCGACTCACGCCAAGCACACGCAGGCAGATCTGACCATATTCGGACTGCATCCATTCTTTGGACTAGATTAAATTTGGCCATTAGAAAATATTCGCTGATTATCGTTTTGTTGGCTCAAAATGCACCGAGGTGCGATTGCTCAACCATGCCGGATCGGGTGCTCACAGATGAAGATAGAGAGAAGAGAAATGGAGCACATGGATATAACTAGGGTTGCAGCACTGCCAGCAGTGGGTACAGCCGCACCGGACATCTCATACGAAACGCCCTCGGTCGAGTGAAGTGGAAGCGACGGTGGCGCCATTGTGAAGAGTGAATGCGTTTTTGACGGACCGCAAGAACTCGTAGGAACGAAAGGAAGAACAAGAACAACAAAAAAAAAACAAGACCAAAAGTATTAACCCATGGAGAAGAACAAAGTGAGCAAACTTGTGTATCTGGCGCGTTGAAGTTTACGGGAATAGTTATAAAAACTGCCACCAACCGCGCAAAGTGCCCCTGCAGCTGAATCGGAGCCAGATAAACTGCTAGGGAGATGCTCAGATGAGCGGAGGGGACGGGTGCCTCAATCCATAACACCGGAACCCATCCCGTGTCTGTGTGTCCGCGTGGCCCATGCTGAAAGGGGCAATTGCGTGGTTCATTCGGGGTTAGCCTGCGAGTTCGGGAATTTTAGTGCCAGAGCGGTCGATCCGTGTTTACTCGCAGGTTTGCCAAATTAAAAATTTCTCGAAGCCGTCTCTTCGGGCAAGTGGCCCACCAGCACGAACCGGGGTAGTGAAACAACCATCCCGTGTCGCTAACGCAGAGGATGTTTCAGCCCTTTTTTTTTTTTTTTTTCACTGCACGGACAACACGATAAGCACCGAATGGGCGCACTTGGAGGCCACGACGGGACCGAAAAGTATGTTTGAAGCAAGACACTAATAATTCCATGACGTCTTGGATAAAATTATCCATTTCGACTCTGTATCCTAGTCAGTTCCAAGTTTCAGCCCGAAGCCGATTCGGCCTCAAGTAATCAACATTAGCAGATTTAGGCGCGTGTTCCAATTGCCAGAGCTTATCTCGTGCAGTGTTCGGCACCGATTGGGGCCCTGCTCATTTTGCCCAACTGTCTTGTCTACCAACCGGGTGATCAGGACAACGGCATGGAAATCAATTGAGGGCCTGAATATAGATCAAAGAATAGTATGCAATAAGGCTTCATACTTGCAGCACCACATACAGGATTTGTTGAAAAAGAATCTTGTTTGCGCATTGAACCTCTAGATTCTTGAGACTACTCATCACAGCAAACTCCCTCTTTTGTAACGCCCCACATACCCTAAATCTATGTTCATAACCCCAACTGTTTATTTAAAGTAATGAAACCGGGCTGGGGTTTTAATGTATAGATAAACCACATACTAAGCCTAGCAACAATAAAGATACAAATACCTGTTGGCATTATGGGGCATGATAGCTAGCTCTCTTACAAGATTGATTATAAAAATCGCGGATAGCTACAACAGTCTGGATAGCATTTTGCATATCAGCTGTACTAACTATGATAAAAAATCACTACAATTTAGAGATTTCTAAGTGATTATAGTCTAGTATTAATATCCCTTATACTAAATTTATGTTCTAGGTTTTCAAGCACAATACCAACAAAGGAAATCAATGCTATGCAACTGCGTGGGAGAATGAGCAAGAAGACAGTGATATGATCATACAAACATGTAATTTCTTTATAATGCTACCAAATACAAACCTTCAAACACCAAAGTGAACATATGGGACCCATAGTGCCTCTTGTTCTCGGTCATCGGCCTCGGCTTTTCTCTTCCCGCGCCATTCTCCATTTAAGAATTCATTCTTTTCAAGAACCCACTGATCTCGAAGTTCGCACGTTGCATCATGAAGCGCTTTGCTTACTGAATCATCATTGAGTCCATCCTCACCAAATGTTTGGTATATTCGTTTGGACATGTCACCACATAATTTGTCCTCAACTTCCCATAATGTCGCAATGGCGTGTCGAAACCCAGAGAGTTGGAAGACGGCTGCAAGATGTATGTTTTCGTTGGCAAGGCCTGTGTCGTTACCCTGACTGGTTCCGCATGCCGATAGGTATGCGAGAAATGGAGGTTCAGCGGTCCTATCAACATCAAGCAGATTCTGTACGGTTATCTCGGATGCTGATAAGACGAGAGAGCTCTGTAACGGGTTTTGCATATCAACATCAGCGTGGCCGATATAGTGAAATATTGCACATGAATTTATGGCCTGGACCGAGGTCATATGGACCACAGAGTCGATATCGACGCAAGGCATTTTCATAGATTCACACGCCTCCCTGACTCCTTGTGCCTCATGCACTGCGTGAGGAAGGGTTTCTTTCCCTGGTGGATCTGGTGCGACAAGAAGCTGCACGCCTTTGGAAAATTCTGCCGAGGCTTCCGAGGACTTTCTTTGTCTGGTACGTACGATTGTGGTGACAGATAAGCTAAATGATGAGACTACCTTGTCCAAAGCCGTCTCGCAATTCTTCTGGAAATGATACCCCGCGGCATGCAATGGTAACCCAGTAATCGGGCCAGTAGGAACCCACCAAATATGCGGCAATGGTTGGTCTTTGAAAAGGGGGCCATTCATGTTCAGGCTTTCAAGTACTGGACACACGATGATTTCCCAGAGCCACTCTAGAACCTCACAAGACCTCTTATCTTGGTTCTGGGCCCGAATCCCTTCAAGTGTGAGAAGAGGTAACGGCAAATTGGAAATTCCGGTTGATTGGATGACTATTGCATCGCAGCGGTGGATACTGGCATTGATGACAACGATCGGGCCTTTCCGTGCTGCATCCATCATTTCGAACTTTGAAGGGAGGCTAAAGAATTTCTGAACCATAGCTGTTCCCCGAATCTCTTCAATTACTTCTGAAAGATTTTGGTGGTGTTGACGACGGTTTACCTGGCCGTTTATTGGGTGCTCATTGTTGAATTGACTCTTATCAACTGGCATCAAGGGAGCCCTTGATCCATCGAACTTCGTCCTGAGTCTGTTAAATCTCTGTACTAACTCAGATTCACAATGGTCCAAACTAGAAGTGTCTGCACGAAGATTTTGGAGGGAACTAATGATTACTCCTCTTCCAGTCTCGAGTAACTCTAAAGCAGAAAATGCGGATTTACCCAAATGAAGGGCGACAGCTACTGCATCTGCGACCATTTCACCAACCTGGGAAAGAGCCCGTAGTTTATCCGCCGGGTTCAGATAGTACGGGGCCGATTTAGAAATCAAGTCAATGCATGTCTCTGCTACTTCGAACGCTCTATTGGCATCTTGTAGACAATTTGGGAGTGATAGGTAGCCCCGGCCAGCTAGGATGCGCGTCATACGCAAGGAATATGGATGATTCAGCGATGACCAGTAATTGTTCAAAGCGGTTTCGAGGTCTTCTGGCCAGCCGTTCGTCTCAGACCTTTCATGATGAAGGCGGGCAAAATTGTAAAATATAGTGGCTGTATTTTCAGGCTCAAGTTGAAGACTCGGGCTCGCTGCCTCTTGGATCAAAGACATCGCGCTTGGGCTGTCGGAGAACGTATTGCCACAGGCTTCCATATAAGCCACTAAGGTTGCAAGATTATTTAACCGAATCCCCCTGGCAGGGTCGTTCTGTGGCGTATCACTGACTGCCAGCGTCATGAGAGACAACGCTTCCTGGAGATCTAAAATGTCTTCATCGTGGGAGTATTTGTCGCCGAGTATTACCGCAAGGTTACTCGTTCGAGCCGCTTGAAGGGTTTTGTTTTCATTTTTATGCTTTATGACTCTTCTTTCCATTAAAATGGCTTCTTCGATATCCGATTTGTACCCCGAATGTAAATATCGTTCGCTTAGATAACAAGCTAGATTGTTTTGACATACAAGTGCTAGATGTTCATCGATATATTCTCCAGTCACCAACGAACTCCACATTCTTCCAGCTGGAGCGAAAGGTGATTGGTCTCGACCAATTTCGGGTGTGCCGTAAAATGTGGTACTGGGATCTTGGTTTTCTTTGAAGTCATCTGCTCGATGCGGGTATCTATCCCTGAAACCCGACCTTTTCACAGCCCCAAAAGCTTCAGACTCGACATCATATCTACCAAGAGATCTAGAGTTTTCTTGAAGAATCTTTGGCGCTAGTTGAATAGCATGGTCAAGATCCTCAGCTGCCCCAGTCCGGCAGTATCTGGTGAAGAGAAGGTTCGCAACATTGCATGAGAGCTGAGGTCGTTGGTGAACGGGCGCAAATTTCACATTTTCCAGGGCCTTGGCGATTCGATCATCGAGCGAAGCCTCCCCAATCTCTCTTTTATCCGTTGGCATAGGACTCTGCTCTTGAAGGCGGGAACCGGAATTCAAGGCTCGGTTCCCAAGTCCTCCGCCAAGTCCTCTCCCAAGCCCATTACGATGAGCCGGGAAAACGGTATGGTGGTAGCTTTCAACCTCTCGCAAGCGCAAGAGTGGCAGATCGTAGTTAGAATAGGGGTTTTGAAAGGAGGGAGGTGTGCCTCTAGTCCGATTCTCAGATGAGTTGTGATGCAATCTCCTGGTGCTGCGCATTTTGTCGAGACGAAAATGAAAAGGAATAAGTTTGGAGATAACCGCCGATGATGTAATGTTGTTTCAATGTATATGGTTCACAGGGTTCACTTATGATTTTATCTTGGGTTCACCATAGAAATCCACAGGGCTGGCGCTATTGGTCTTGCTCTGACTTTAGGGCTGCTAGATAGGACGCTGCGGCAGCTTCGACAGTGCTTCAATTTTGGCACTAGGGGCGTGTCTCAGTTTTGAAAAGTTGCATTTTTAGACGGCTACTGGTTGCTGATTCTCGTGTTTGAAACAGAATTACGCAACGTGCGGCTGAATGGCATCGCTAACGTAGTACTGCTCAGGTTGTCCGTAAGCTGACGGCGCCTGCATCTGAGTGAAGGGCTTTGATAGGTCCAGTGTCGGCCACAGTTTTGTGACGGATTGGCGAGGAACCAACCATATCATTGTATAGCCGCCGCAATATAATGGCGGAGAGTAGGCCAGGCCGGGAAGACCAAACTAAGGGCGCCTGTGTTAAATTCAGGCCACCCAATTGGCCGACTATGCGGGATTAAATCCATGGCTGAGTGGTGACGGCTGGTAGTAGCAAAGCCCAGCTGATGCGGCCTACTTTTAGGTTGTGATCAGCCGAGAATGTTCAGGTTCAAAAAGGAAATCAGGCTGGACCAGGCATCTAAAATTCACCGGCTGAAGCTGACAGGCAATACCGTCAGTGAAACTCACGGAATTCCTCCATGCTGTGGGACTAGGCTTGTAGATCATGCCACTTTGTGAACTACACACTAACCATATCTAGTTAGCCACTTGGCCTCAAAACTTCGCGATTACTGGCATCACCAAGAATACTTCACATTTGTCCAAAAAAAGCTAGAAAGCGGGGTAATTATGACACCGTGGCTTAAAGAATCCACAAACTATTTTCCTCTAGTGGTTTAGTGTGGTTATCATCTGCAACGACTGAAGGAAGCCCTGGCTCCCGCGCGCTTAAGCATGGATCAATTTCGCGAGTTGTTACGGTATTACAATTCAGAGTCTCCAAAGCCATCCCCCGGCACCTCGCCCTTTTCTTCTTTGATGCAAAAACTAGTATTTTACGATATTAAGTATAGCCAAAATATAGTAATTATTTTGCCGACAACTTTCTAAGAGTTACTCTTTGATGTTTAATCTCATTCAAGCTTGCGCACAAACCAAGATCAACTTTTATTCTCCCTGAGCTCACAATGCCAACTGGTCTGACCGGTACCACATCTGGTGTTACGACCAGCGAAATTTACTGGAAGAGAGCGTTTGAGGAGCTAACTAACGAAGAAAAGTCAATATTATCCTCTATCAGCACTCGCAAGGTTGATATCTTGTGTGCCGTGAGAAGAGTGGCAGAGCGCAAACGACAGCTATGCATACGACGTCAATGGAAATTTTGCGTCGCTCAAAGTAGCGATGAAATAATTCTTCGAGACTTGATGGATAGAGTAGTAGCATGGGTTGAGGGATCTGAGTCCATTGAAAACGTTGCTTGTATGGACAGTACAGTTTATACTGTCCTACCCTGGACAGCTGCGCTCTTTCTGCTCCGCTGTGATTTTGTTGATGTTGAAGTGTTTGGGCTTATGTTGATCGGGTTGGAAACCATCACACGGTTACTCTACCGCTTCAAAGGTTGGGAACGCCTCCAACTCAGGTCCGCTGACTCCAACTATCAAGCTTTTCAATCCGACCTCAGTCGATTGAAGGCTGGCGTTTATAGATGGCTGTCAAAAGCAGTAAGCTGCGTTCAATATCTTACAAGAGGTATGTTCTCTGTGCCCCACTGAGTTCCCGTTTCATTGCGATTAAGTCTCGTTTTTCCAGAGTCTGGAGACCATTATTTCCTCGGCCATTTTGACAACGATCCAATTATCGCCATTGCGAAGCTAGAGATTGAGGCGTGTAAGAAGGCAACGGAATTACGAGCACAGATGCCTGGCACCGACCATTTTAGACTTGATAAGAATCCTTTTGAAGTCAACATCGCAATTACACGCGTCATAGATACATCTTCCACGGTGTGTATGATGCTCGACGAGTCCGAAATGCGAGATGTCCTTGATTGGGTTTCAGCTACCAATACCACCGCCCATCACGAAAGGTTGAATAAGGAGGCAATTCCAGGTTCCGGGGAGTGGGTATTTGGTCATAATGAATACAGACAATGGTTAATCTCTTCCTCATCTGCCACACTGCTGATCCACGGAGTTCCGGGATGTGGAAAATCGGTTCTTTTTTCAGTCATCATGGAGTCTTTGTGCCCTGGGAGGAGTACAAATATGAGCCGTCTTGGAGCACCAAGAGCCTTCTTTTACTGCTCCGATTCCCCAATAGATTCGGAAAGTAATCGTCCAGAGGCAATTTTTCGAAGTATTGTTCGACAATTAGCCGTGCACCCGCAACAGAACCTGATCAACGAAACAATCTGGAATAAATATGAAACAGCTCGAAGATTGACCGAGAAAGACAGAAGTTTAGGTCTCCTTGACCTTGAAGAATCTATCAACCTGATCTTGAGTCTTACAGCAAGCAACCCTGCATACATAGGTGTAGATGCCTTAAATGAACTTTCTGAAGAGTCTCGCAATGTTATTTTAGGAGCCCTCCACAGAATCGCAAGGGAATCTCAAAGCGTCGTTAAAATCCTGCTCACTAGCAGGGAGCAGACTCAAGTGAATGACAAATACTCAACTCGGAAAATTGGGATTTGCTCGGAGTACAATGGGAAAGATGTGGAAGCGTACTGCCAAATGAAATTGGAACTAGCCAACGCAAATAAGCGAGCATCTGGCGGCCACTTATCAGTTCCACTGACCAAAGAAATCTCAGAGATACTATTAGCTGGTGCTGCTGAGGTGTTTCTATGGGTCCGACTTCAAACAGAAATTCTTTTTCGTCAAAGCACCGAGCAAGAAATCTCGAAAACCTTGAGCAATGGTCTTGCTGACGGCCTTGAAGACACCTACAGCCGGATATTCAACTTCATGAATAACATGTGTCACAGCCGTCAGCGAATATTCAAGCGCGTGTTTTACTGGATATTATACGCCAAGGCTCCCATTACTTCAAACTTATTGTTTCATGTTTTAGAGCTAGACAAAGCCCGTGTTTGTAAGAATCCCATTCAAGAAGTCTGCTACAACCTGGTTCAAGTAGATGCCAAAACAGACATCGTCGGCTTTTATCATGGTTCTGTCCGCGAGTACGCACTTCGGGTCAACTGGTTCCCAGAACAGGAAGCGCATGAGATTCTAGCGATCGATTGCCTACGGCACTGTATTCGATGTAAAAGTATTGAGCCGGAGGATTCTATGGCTGAAAGATCCTATGCCTATGCAGCGACATATTGGCCTGACCACGTTCGGGGTGCGGGTGAGGGGGAAAGAACGCGAACAACCCTCCTGGACTGCACGATCGAGTTCATATTTAACATTGAAGATGAAGGAGAAGAAAGGGCTGTATCTTTGCCCTTCCTTACATGGATTGACTGGATACAGCAATCTTCAAAAAGCCTTAACGAATGCTACGGCCACCAAACAAATATTGACACTGAGCGGAGCCCAGAAAACATCCCATACCTAATCGCATCAGCGTATGGATTGGATGTTCTTTTGGCGAATGTGTTGGAATACTCGAGACCAATGACGATGAAAGTTCTCAATGAAATTGGTAATGTGTGTGTTTATATAGCCTGCGCGAACGGACACAGTATTGCGGTGTCAAGGTTGTTGGCCAATGGAGCATGTACACAAATGGGTCCAAATAACAAAGGCAGTCCGATCGAAGCTGCTTGTCTTCAAGGACATACCAACGTCGTCAAAACTCTTCTCGACTATGAAATTATGGATCGACCGAATTTCAATCTTGAAAATACTTTGAAAGCGGCATTTGTTGGAAAACGGGAAGAAATCCCAATACTGCTGTTGACCCACAACACAAGCAAGTTGAACATGTCTATCTACGAATTGGCCTTGATAGGCGCTGCAAAGCATGGATTTTGCAAACTTGCGGCTTGGCTTTTATCTCCCGAAGTGCGTAAACTATTTTCTGGATTAGAAAACAGTGCACCATATGCATTTCAACAGGCCACATTTGAAGCAATCCGAAATGGACACGCGTCGATTTTGCAGCTGTTTATTTCACTTGATTTGTCCGAGAAATGCAAAATCCCCGAAAATAGCATCGCAATTGCATCTTCGTGTGGTAAACCTGAGATGGTTTCATTCCTTTATAGCATGGGAAAAGATGTCCAGGCAGAGGGGCCTCTAGGGTCACCCTTAATTAGTGCCTGCTTAACGGGACACGGGCATATCGTACAACAGCTTTTTCGCTGGGGTTTGGATGCCCGCGCAAACGCAGGCGAACTTAGTCCGATGCAGGCTGCAGCTCGTCGAGGCCACACTCATGTTCTAAGGCTTTTATTGCGGAATGGAGCCACTGTGGGTATTCAGGGTCACCCTCCTACTACCCCACTTCAAACAGCCGCCTTCTACGGTCACAAGCAAGCAGTTTCATTTTTGCTAAATGAGGGTGCTGATATGTATGAAGCGGGTACGTTCAAAGATGCATTTTATGCAGCCGTGAAAGGAGGCCAAGACGCCATTGCGATGATATTACTGGACCTGGGCTATGAGCTCGATGTCGGTTTCTTCATACCTGGGATTGCCCGCAGCCAATGGGATATCACCTTCGTGTCTCGTTGGAGCGGAAAAGAACCAAGAAAAACAGGCCATCAAGTTTCAGTTAATTTTCGGGTGAGTCAGTTGAACAGTAGCTCCATTGCAGAGACTTTAGGAGCTATGATGCCATACATACGACTAATACTTATTCCAGGACCCTTATTCGCTTGAATATTTGGGTGCTCTAGTATACATGGCAGCGCATGGAAGTCTTTCCATTGTTAAGTTACTGCTAAAGAGGTTCTTTTGGTCTGATGAGGATATGCATGAAGCTATGGTAATCGCAGCTTCAAACGGTTGGCACGCCATCGTTCAAGAACTGATCGCCAATGGGCTGAAGCATGTGCAAAGACCAACCTCTACAATATATGAGAGCCTTGAAGCAGCAGCAATCAACGGATACCCCGATGTCGTTGAAACGCTCTTCCAGGAGTTGTTGGCGAGAGATCCTAGGCAGCTCAGGTCTTTCATTTCCCAAATGAGATGGGACATAAACAATAGTCAAGCCCGAGGATATCGACCCGCTGATTCTGGTGTTGCTGAATGTGTTATTGTATTATCGCCTTACTATTCTTGGCCATCCACTCTTAGTGCTCTTGAAGCGGTATTGAGCAGTACCTTTTCCAAAGGGCACAGAGAAATATTCAGCCGTGCGCTTAGTTTTGCGAGCTCTCGACATAGTGATATTGCAAGAGAGCCGGGGTGGATTGGACTTTCAGCGGCCTATGGTCGACCCGAGGATTTAAAACGTTATATGGAGCCAGAGGCTGGCTATACGAGTCAAACAAGCTCTCGGCCAGGTTCGAGGCCTAGCGCAACGCTGTTGATAAAAGCGATCAAAAGTGGTAATGTGGACACTGCTTGTTACTTGATCCCTTTTTTAAGTCCGAATGAAATGGACAAGGATTCACATATCTCAGCATTTCTTTTGGTATGCTCTCGAGGTCTGGCATCAATTGCCTTGAGGCTAGCTGAAGAGAAGGACAAATTGGGACTCAATCAACACAACATTTCCCATGGTGCATACTGGGCCATTGCGTTCGGTCACACCGATTTAACGATGGAGCTGGTCGAAACTCACGGGGGTTTAAATTGCTTGACAGACTATTCTCTTGGAAATGCCTTGGCTATCGCTAGCAATAGAGGCTTTGGGGCTCTAGTGAGACGCATGCTCGCAGTTCCGAGTATTCGTAATCGCAAGGGCTTTTATGAGATTACTAATAAGTGCCTCGTTTTGTCATGTTTGTCTGGTGACAAAGAAATGGTGGAAATGTGTCTCGAGAACGGTGCACAAATTGATAGTGCTGTCAGCATCAGTGGACCGGACGCAACGGACGAAGTCAGTTACAACAAGGCCCTGGATCATTTCAGTGTTCAAGCCCGTTTTGAACCGTTCCCACAGGTTTTGGATCGTGAGCATGGCCGTTCATTGCTTCCAATCTCGGCTGCGGAGTATACCAACTCACTCCAAGCGGCTTTAGAGGGCTACTCATTTGTAAGGACCCGTGAATGCGTAACCTCCTACATCGAAGATCTAGCAGAATTGCGAGATCAAGAAAGACGGCGGGATGGTATAGTCTTGCTCTTACTAGACAGAGGGTGCGATCCTAATGGTTATCTGGGAGGAGATTACAGATGGCCACTCCACTACGCCGCATTTTACACCAATGAATTTGTGGTTCAAGCTCTCCTCGATGCTGGGGCCGACATTACTCGTGAAGCTGAGAACAACACAGTCACTGCTTCACCAATAGAATTAGCCTGCAACATGTCATCATTTGTTTCTCACGGTGTGGTCCTGCGACTTTTAAAGGCTGGGATTTCCATACCAACCACTGATGAGGGATATCTGACTCCTGGGATGCTGCGAGTGCTCGAGTATTCTTTAAAGCCATTGAACATGGTACCCAAAGGTCTATGGGATTTGACATCTTACGACTCATTTGCACCCGAGCTATGTCAGAGGGTAATGGGGAATGGTATTGGAGAGCTAATTCAGACTATTTTTCGAATGCTACCAACCCAAGGAGCTGACACGTCTGTATTTGGGAAAATCCTGCATTTGGCTGCGATAGCTGGGGATGCTCCATGTACCCGACTTCTCGTAAAGCATGGCGCCGATGTAAACTTCTCCATAAAGCCTTTGGGTACCTGCCTCAATGTGGCCGCGAGGACCGGGGAAATTGAAGTTATCAAAAATCTCCTTCAGGCTGGCGCAGATCCTGGATTAGGCATAAGCCATTCGATCTTTGGTGGCCATCTCCCAGCTATGAAACTGCTACTGGAACAAGAAGGGTCTGTTGCAAAGAACTTTCATTTCTTTGTCGCATCAATACAAGACGATGAATCGTTTATGGAATGTCTTTTGGAGGCTACAGCAGACAACGAGGCCTATCAAACTGGCAAGAACTCAGCCCTGGGGATCGCCTGCCACCTTGGGAAGGCCTCTCTGGCTGCCAAGATGATCGCGAATGGTGCAAATATAAATACGAGATGCCTAATAATATCGCTTAAGGATCCAAGGTATATGGGCCAACTATTATATTCCCCTCAAAGCCCAGTCGTATCTGGCTTGATTGACGAATTTCTCTCTAGTCCGCTGTACGCTGCATCCGATCATGGTAGCCCTGATATTGTACGCATGCTCATTGATAAGGGAGCTGATGTTAATTTGGATATTGGGACTGGCCTACGATTTCCGTTGGTTGTCGCGTCGAGCAAGGGAAACCTAGATGTTGTCAAGGTTTTGCTTGAAGCAGGCGCACATCCGGACGACGGCGAACTACTTGAGCCCAATCAGGTTCACCAGAAGTCCAGTGCGACCGAATATAATGATGAAAGCGAAATTCTTGAAAACAACGTTGCTACTCCCTTGTGGGAAGCTTGTAGAAATGGGTTTCGGGACGTCGTTAAAGAACTATTATCCTATCAAGGCCGGGTATCCGGGCCGCCACGGTTTCCAAACACTCTCCTATCAGTTTGCGGATCGCATGAGACGCCTTCAAAACTTGAAATTCTCGAGTTACTACTTGGAGCACTTGATGATGGCGAAGATGCACAAAATGCCTTGATGGAAGCCTTCCATTCTGCCATGCGTTCTCGGTGCTGTGGCGCGATTGAATTACTTCTCGAATACATGCCAAATATCGATTCAGATTTACTCATCATGGCATCTTTGGCCGGCTCATTAAGTGGAATCCGCATTATTTTGTCTCGTGGTGTTTCAGTATGTGCACCACATAGCGGGGGACTTTTACCACTGCATTCTGCCCTTTTCGGGATGAATATCGAAGCTGCTAGATTTCTCCTTATCAATGGAGCCGACCTCAACCAGATTGATGGAATGAGAAGAACGCCCCTGGAGTCTCTTTTAGCTGGTTCCGCCGCACTCTTAACCAACAATGGTGATGACATACAGATGCTTAAGAACCTGAATTTAATTCCTGATATAACCAAGACGCTTCTAGATCGCGGATGCGAGCTCCGTTTGAGCGGCTCGGAATTGCAAATGGCAGCATACATTGGCTGTATCAAAACTGTCCGCTTATTGCTAGATAACGGGGCTACTGTCAACAGTACTGGAGGTAAATTTGGAACGGCACTATTTGCAGCGTTAGAAGGAAATCAGCCCCAAGTAGTGGAGCTTTTAATTCAACAAGGTGCCGACCCAAACCTATCCAGGGAGCTTGAAGAGGGTGATCCACGGCTTTCCTTTGAACAAATTCCCTCAAGAGAGACTACAACTCAGTCACCATTTGAGACAGCGCTTGGAAATCCGAGCCCGGAGCTCCTTGAGCGGCTTCTGACATCTGCGGCAGATTCACTCGAAATATCTGACTCGGGTCTTGATACCGTGGTCAGAGCAAGCATCTGGCAGCAGCAACCCTGTAAATTCGCAAAAGAACTTTCTCAGTTTGATTTGCAAACACTTTTTCTTAAGAGGCCAGACACTAGGTTTAGTGAGGATGTTATATGTACCCTGATAAAGGACTTGGGTGACCTGTTTGGATTCAAAATGGACGTTCTTCGAATGGTTCTCGACAACAGCATGAGTGGTGTCACTCAGAAAATGCTCGATTGCGCAACACAGCATCATTTGTTGAAAATGTTGAAGGAATACCAGGGTAGGGGTGATGTGGTTTACAGTGCACAAGAGTTTAGAACTCGATCTGCCTTGGAGGCTGAAAGTGAGGAGCGGTCATTTTTGAGGCCAGGTTACATTCGGCACATACCCTCAATAACTGACAGCTATCAACACGCGACACACAGATAAGATTGTAGCTAATAGGGGTATTTGATATTGTTGGTAAATGTTAAAAACCGGTTTTGATGCTTAAGTGGATGTGTTGCATAACATGACGACGTATCACCGGAGATTCTGGACTTGAAGAAGCCAATATTTAATAGAATTATTGCCAAATAGGCTTCTTCGCCGATGCTTATCAATCTATGTACGTTTGAAATCGGAAGTTGAAGGCTGCCCAGTCATCTCTTGTTGGAGGAAGCACCCCCCCTCGTTTCACCCCACGCGCTGTCTTACCATACAACGCACCGATCTCAGACAGCTCCAAGGACATGAATGAAATAGGGTTGGTGGTTATGAACACCTTTATGATATCCTCACATTCCGTTTCTCCCCTACGGCGTTGTATGTCCGGAACTGTCAGCCGGATGCGCTGCGTGTATGAAGCATTGGTTCCTCCAACTTTGTTGTTCCTACATGCAATGGTTTCAACTCCCCAAGAGGAGTCCATATCGAAAATATGAAAATAGATTGGGCGGTCCGGCGAGCGGGCCTTATTCCTTACAGTTAGATATACTCTCTGGTTATGGCGTACCTTCCCCAGACAATCGCTATGAGAGCAAAGCTGATCTCCCAGGAGACACCCTGGGTGAAACCTTTTCGTATTCGCTTCATCTTTCATCTCAACTTCAAAGGAGTCTAAGAAGCTTTGGTCAGGACTGTCATTAAATAGACTCCTGATCATTTGAAAACGTGCCAAATGTTCCATGACATCCAGCACCAGAGAGACACCTTCTTCAGCGTCTAATGACGCCAAAGGCATGTCGGAAAGTAATACCTTTGACATATCCTTAACGACGTAGAGGTTGTTATCGCGTATGGTCAAGTAAAACGAAAAATCAGCCTCTGGCTCGGCATCACCTATAGTGATATTGAGTGATGGTCGGTTTTGCAGCTGACTCCTCCAAATTTCGTCATTGACACAGTCTAGACGCATATGGATGGGGAACCTTCTCAGTGATAGGTTTGTGCAAGCTGTCACGGTTTTACTTGATGCCGTACTAACACTAATCCCACCCACAGTCTTCAATTCTGACATCGTGGGCCCAAGGGTTGCTACTTCAAATGCTTCTTCTCTTGGCTGGATATTGCATGGATTAGAATATTCTTTCAGAGTAACAAGGGCAAACCGGTCACCGACGCAGATACCATGTGCCTGGCCAGCCTCTAGTTGATATTTGCCCTGATAATGAAGAACAGGAATAGGGTTCGCGTAGAAGGGTGAGTTGAAAGATTCGAAAAAGCCCAGGCGTTTGTTTCCATACAGCATGGGCTTTTGTTCCGATTTACCTTCGCGAAATCTAGCGCAAACATGGGCATAAATGTGAGCCTGTCTGCCTCCCACACGGCCTAGTTTGGTAAACACTCTCACCAGGTGGTAAGATAAAGCGCCATGGTGTGTGTTGCCAATTTTCAATTCACGTGAACTCTGAAAAGGATCACAAGCAGTAAGGATGGAATATTCTTTTGGGTTCAACAACCATGCCACCATGGAAGCACCACGGAAGTTTGGATTCCCAGTCCCTTGGTCGACGCCGAGGGCTAGCTCTGGGTCTAGAGGATACCGGGCATCAATTTCAGGGTCGTATGGCACAAACCGAATTGATCGGTTGTTTCGAACCACACTACCGGAATAGCAGCAGTCAAGCACAACCGTGAGCATCATGCCCTTATCCGCTGCGCGCTTTAGTAGCCCAGCCAACTCAAGACCCCGCAGGTATCGATATGGGGTACCGAACTCGCTTTGCTTTGTGAGAACCTGCAGGGCCACGTCGGTTGATGTTTCGAGCTTGTAGTCTTCACTGTCGGCGATGTGCAGCAAGTTTTCAGTCTGCTCATTGTTGGTCGGTTGAAACGGGGTTGTGGTACCATGGCCAGAAAAGTGAAAATATAAATAATGGCCAGGCTCCGCGCGCGATACAATATCGCCAAACGCTTTTACAATGTTGTCAAAGGTGGGTAGTTGCGATGAATCTTGGGGTGACAGAGCGGCACCGGGCTTGTCCGACAATGCCGCAGTAAAAGTCTTTATATCCATGTTCCGACGATTGTGAGTCTTCTCCAGCATTTTTTTCATCTCTTGAACATCGTTGATAGCGCCTTTGAGCTCAACGCCGTCAATGCCAACCAAGATTGCATGGTGCGTAATCATGGTGAGTGGAGAGCACGAGCAATGACAAGATGTAGGATGTTGATTGTGGAGATGCAAATTGCCAAGTCTTGTGAATGAACCCCGATCCCAACACGGGAACAAAAGCTCTTATCACTATGCGCCCAAGAGAAAGCTGCAGGGGGGTTCAAGCAAAAATCCCGCATGATCTCGGGTAAACACAGGTATGATGCAGTTGACACTCACTATGGGTTGGTGGCTGCATAATGGCGGTGGCTGAGACGGAAACTGGGTCGCGAATAAGCGCCAGGCCATCATTCTCGCTTGCAAGCAACCTGGTCCATACGCCTGACGTCACAAAAAAGGTCAGGCTAGGAGCCTGGCTGTGATACATCACTTATGGACACCAGAGAGGAGGCAGTTTACACGATTGATTTGATATTTAACTAAGTGCAGTCCCGCGACGAAGGTCAACTCTAACTGTGAATTCGCAGAAATATCCCAATCCCACACTTCAAGCCTTTAAAGGCTGGAGTGAACTCTCAGAGAATTCCCCATCAACTGGCTTGTAATCTATTTGGCAGAGGGTGTAGGTCCCTGTATCGGAGCGAGGTGTAGCAATGCGATATTCTCCTCCGTAAGTTCCATCTCGTTGGAGTCGGGAAACTTTGTCGCCGAGATTGAAGAGGGGCAACTATTTATACATTTTAGTGACGCAATAATTTGTGAGTTTTCTGTGGGAGTCCGAACACCAAATGCTTCCACGGCTGGGCGTGTACCTTCTTCGGTATACTC
Organism: Calonectria honghensis; assembly: GCA_013403855.1. Taxonomy (NCBI): domain Eukaryota; kingdom Fungi; phylum Ascomycota; class Sordariomycetes; order Hypocreales; family Nectriaceae; genus Calonectria; species Calonectria honghensis. Next base: position 135,527 of record VTGB01000016.1, read on the forward strand.
AGGACTGGGGCTGCGACTTGGAAAATGTCACCAAACTGTCTAGAGAATTGATGTAGCTTGTGACAACCTACTCTTGAGGGTTAGACATTTTGGATTGAATTATTCGACACTTGTTATGAGTTATCTTGCGGAAAATATCGACGGTTTGTCTGTGTTTAAGTAGATGGAACCCGGAAACCTTTTAATAAGATGCTAAGGCCGCTCACAGGGCCGCCCACAAGGCCACTGACAAGGCAACCTACAAGGCGGTTAGCGAGGTGGCTGAGACGATGTCTTTTTGCCTCGTTTAGGCATCCCGCTCCTGTTTATGCATGTACTGCGGCTTGTCTGCTGGCTCTCGTTGGCTCTCGTTGGTTGATGGATCGCGCAGCCGGTCGTGGCAGCTTTTAATTGGTGGTTGCTTCAGAGCCACTTCTGTCGCCTCTGCCGTTCCTGCATCCGAGCGAAGTCTTAAATTCTAGGTCGTGCACAAAAATAAGAATTCGCACCTCCATTGGAATTGATCCATTGACTAAACACAGGATAATAATGCCAGCTTCTGGAATATGTCTCCCAATTTGGGAAACGCCCAGTCCCAGCAGACAAAAGGCAAAGTCGCCGCCACCTGATGCACGATGGGATGAAACAGCAAGAAAAAGTACGCAAATATTTGGTATGAGTAAGGCCAGGGACTAACTTGCCGCAGTCGAAGAGTTTCGGCATGGATACCCTCAGTTCAGCGCGCTTATGTCATCTCACGATGGATTCTTCATTTGTCGGCGCTTCAACATGCTGAGATCCCGGTTGCTTATCCAGAAGCAAGACAGACTTTCGGTTCTAGAGAAGAAGCTCAATGACATCGACGAAACGGAGGATTGTCCAATCTTTTTAGGGAAAACCAGGGCGGATAGCAACTCACATAGAATATCTGTTCTAAAAGAGATTGATGAAGCACTTGCTGATTATGGTAGGTACGACCAGATTTCGAGGTCTATTACTGACATGAACAAGATGAATTTCTGTCAAGAACCCGCCAGGCTCTAAGTCTTGACTTGCCTCAACAAAGAGATGTGAATAGTCTGAAAAACTGGCTGGGTGGTGTTGGTTCCGTGGCTCGGGACGAGACATCATATCTCACTCATGGTCAAGATCTAGTTTCCTTAGCGATTCTAGATGATAACGCTATGCGGAGGTTTGAAACATGGGTAGAGGCCAAATTGATTCGGTATTCGCAGCGTTTTCGAGAGGTGAGAGGATTTCGCATCAGTCATATAAACATGCCCATGCTGACACTGTTGAAGAGCCACTATCGCACCGCTTCAACTAGAAAGGAAGTGCACATCTACTCAGGGCCTCTGATTAGAAAGATTGCTCTCGCATTGATGTTGACACTTATTACAATCCTGCTTCTTTTGCCGATTGTCATTTGTAATATTGTCAGCAGCAGTGCAGCTCGCATAGTTATTGTTATTGTATCCACGATTTCCTACCTCATCATTCTTTCAATCTTGACTAACTCTAAAACATTTGACTTGATAGTCGCTGGGACAACGTAAGTCAAAACCAGTGCATGAACACCAATTAAAATACCGATATTGTTCTAATGCGTTAAAATCTAGGTATGCTACGGTTCTTATTGTGTTTGTTTCTGGAACTGTGTCCATCAATAATTAAGGTTATGAGATATATTTAATTGGATTCCTCTCAAACTGGGCTAAATTGTCCTCCCGCTCTATGCCCAAGAGTACATCCAAACTAAATAGTGTCGCCACCTTTGCATTATCCATGGGGGCACGCTTGTCAATGCTTTGTGTTACGTTATTGGTGTTAATTCTTGCAAATATGACGTCCCTATTTGGTACCACCACGCATCAAAGGTCTCGAGCCCATACGTGGAATATCCTGCTCGTTGACTATGACCAATGAGATATGGGTTCCGTAGTGAGAATCACGTGAATGCGGCTTCAGAACACAAACTTTCCAACAGTCGCAATAGGCTCCATATTTGAATACTCAAATCCCATTGCAGTCAAGAAAGCTGTTTGAAGCGCCGACTTCTGGCCTGCTCTGCATATCCAACATGAAACATCCAAAATATTGCGCAATGCGATAAATGGCACAAACGGTCAATACGGTGCATCATCTGTCATTTCTTACATTTGCAACCAAGCAAGATACCCGACTATGGCCGACTCTTACCTGCTTGGCAGCCTTCAAGACATCATTCATACGTCTCAAGTTGCCTATCACAATTCTTCAGCTGCATTTCCCGCCCCGCTCAATACAACAGATCTAGATACAGTCGAAGCCTACCTCAACCCCATTGGTTCATCAGTTGATCTCATGCAACCCATTGAGCAAGTCAGCCGATTATATTTCACCATCGTTAACATGCTTACCCCACCTCTAGCTATCTTCTTCTTTATTATTGCATTAAATGGCATTTCCTTGCAGATTAGGTTCGAGGCTGACGCCCCTAATGTCATAGATGTATGGCTCTTCCGGTTTGTCATCAGCAAGTTCTATACCTTTTTTGGTGGCCTCGTCATATCAACCTATATTTGGGCGTTCAAAAACGGCTTGCTAGTGGATGGCCTAGACTTTTTCAAAATATGGCCAGTGTATTAGTCCCTAATGGATATCCAATCTCAAATTATGGAGTCCTTGATTGACTCATATTTGTCCATGAAGTTCACATCGTTCTTTTTATACACGTGGCTCATTATCAATCTCTCTAGCGCTGTATTTCCATTTGAGCTTATGCCCGACATGTATAAGATTGGCTTCGCTTTACCATCTCACGGTGCCTACGCTTTCCTAATCCAAGTTTGGTCTAGCTGTCCCAACAACACGCGGGTTGCCCTTCCAGTCCTATTTGCTTGGTAGGTTCTTGGGCACATAGCCTCAGCTTTCTTGGTGAGAAGACGGGTTATCACTGCTAGGAATATGTTCCGTTCTCTCAATAACGACTCCGAGATAAGACAGACATGGAAGTAGCTCGGGGCACCGATTAATCAAATTTACATGTCAAACTAAGAATGTCACTTGAAAGCCAGTTCAAACTTCGCATGGCAACGCCTGTATTGCCAGATACAGATATTCGGCACCAACGGTCTTGAAACCCCCCTCCCTTTGCGGGGTTCAAGAAACGTACATCAGGATCAAAAGTTCAAAGTAAATTCAATATCAGAGGCCGCGTGCCATTGCCTCAAGGGGAAAGTGGAGTAAATATTTGTGATGCTAGAACTAAATTGGGAAAAAGCGCCCGGGCTTCCTTAATTAGTAAGAACTAGATCGAGGTGGAGGTTCGCAATTGGAAATAAATAATACAACTTCCAAAGCAAATCAAAGCGGGGTCTACTGCCTGGGCAATCCCTGGCAAGCAAATCTTTCTCGGGCAGGATCTTAAAGCCGGACTAAAAACCAACCCGCTTGAGTTCATGTTTGCAGATATCTCGCCACTTTCACCTCACAGGCAGCATCCTCTCAAAATAGTCCTGCAGCAGGTGCCGCCGTGGCTCATTCATAACCACATCCCGAACCCGGGCAGCTGAGTATTCGCACAGCTGGTCCTGTCATTTTTGAATAACCCAGCCAATCACACACACATGGAAATTGGCAGGTTGGTACTGAAACTGGCGTTGGTTGACTTGTCATCCATGGAATGATTTAAGCTTATTTGTCAGCCAATGCCGCCTAATCCCGAATTTTTGGTCCCGGCTATATGACAGTTAGCTCCCTGTCGCTTAAGCAAGAAAATGTGGAGTTTTGGGGCTCTGTCAGATGGCGCCTTGGTCAAAACTTCGGCTCAGGCCAGGTACAGATCGAGACAGCTTACTAGCAATGATTTTCTGTTATACTGGTAGATCAATGTATTGCCGACAAATTCAGCAGGTATGCACCTATACATCATTTTGCGATTCACGGTATGAAGCTTCCATCACATTCTAAACTGCACAGAGTTCAAGGTACCTCTGATTCATGCCACCTCGATTGACTACGCATCCTTGCTTTCATCCAACTGTGGCTGGCATCTCATGGACATCAAACACCAAGCAGGGTCATAGCTATCGAGCGATGATGTATAAAGACCCCAGGACTCGTATCTAAACAAGATCAAAAACCATACAATTTCACAATTTCCTTTGCCATTCAATTCCAAACAAATATTCCAAAACAGAGAGATCGTCCAACATGTCCACTCAGATCCCTCCCAAGACCACTGTGCTCGTAGTGGGAGGAGGCCCAGCCGGATCCTTTTCTGCTTCTGTGCTCTCTCGTGAGGGCATCGACACTATTGTTCTTGAAGGTGATAAATTCCCAAGGCATGTTTGAAATAAAGCAATCGCAAAAATGGATACCTTAATATCATTCGCACTTGCTTTTGACAAGGTCTCCACACAAGACTCTCTGCCATAGCAGCCATCGGCATACTAATGGACAATTACAAATTAGGTGCCATATCGGCGAAAGCTTATTGGCTTCTGTTCGCCACCTACTCAAATTTTTCGAGTTAGATGAGAAGTTTGAAGCTTATGGTTTTGTGAAGAAGGTGATGGACAATAATTCAAGAGTTACGTAAGGAAGGCTAACCCAAATAAAGCCTGGTGCTGCCTTCAAGCTGCACCCGAAGAAACAGGAAGGGTGTGAGTATCACTCCTTTCGCATAATTCGAAAGTTTTGCATGCCTAACCTGAACCGCCAGATACTAATTTCATTGCCGCGGGCGGGCCTGGGGACTGCGCCTGGAATTTCGTTCGGTCTGAAGCTGATCAGTTCATGTTTGAGCACGCTGGTGAAAGTGGAGCTAGATTATTTGATGGTGTTAAGGTCAAGTCTATCCAGTTTGAGGGCGGATTCTAGCCTGCGCAAGATGGATCTCCGAACCTTAGCCCTGGTCGAACCATTGGTGTCTCTGATGAAATCAAGGAGACTAAGGAATAAGGAGAGATTTATTTTGTATATATCATTGACTTAAGCGGCTGTATTGGTATTCTAGGTACTAAGTACATGAGAAACCGAGGATATAACCAGGGCCTCAAAAATATTGCTAACTAGAGCTATTGGAAGGGCACTAACCCCTATGCCCCTGGTATGACTCGGGAAAATGCGCCCTTGTTCAAGGCACTGCAAGGTTTACCCATACCTTTGATTCAAAAAAGAATCTTTACTGATAACCCATCAGATGAAAGTGGCTGGGCTTGGTACATCCCTCTCCATGATGGCATTGTATCTGTTGGTATTGTCGAGAACCAGAGTCTCTTTGTTTAGTAAAAGAAGGAAGATAACTCTAAAGATTTACAAGAATTTTATTTTTATAATCTTTAACTTGCTCCATTGGTTTAGAAGCTTATCTGAGATGGAGAGTAGGTTGGCAATGTCAAATCTGCATCGGATTACTCATACTGTGCTTCTTCATACGGCTTCCCCTATGCACGGATTGCAGGTGATGCCGGTTGCTTTATTGACCCTTTCTTTTCCTCTGGTGTGCGCCTGGCTTTAGTTGGCGGCCTCTCTGCTGCTGTTACCATTGCCGCATCCATTGGAGGCGATGCGGATGAAACCAAAGCTGCAGAATGGGACACGCACAAGATTTCTGATGCTTATACTCGATTTATGCTTGTGGTCCTTAGCGGGTATAGGCAGATTCGAAACCAAGGCGAGGCGGTTTTGGCCGACTTCGATGACAACAACTTTGACCGCGCTTTCGCCTTCTTCAAGCCTAGTGCGCAAACCCCTCAGCATCATCACATTTGGAAAATGGCCAACCTTTACTTATTGAACAGTCATTCAAGGTACTGCTGATATTAGCAACAAGAAGCTCAAACAAGATCTTACCAGCACCGCATTTTTTGCAGATTTGTCGCCTCAACAGGTAGCTTCGGTAAAGCGGATCCAGGCTCAAGGCTTAATGCGCATGGAAGATTCCATGAACATCGATAGCTTTGGCAGCAGTCCCATTAGTGGCTTGCTGCCAATGTTGAAAAGAGGACAATTGGCCCTCAAGTCAGTGACTCAAAATCATATTACCAATGTTCCTGGGCAGATGACCTCTACTACCTGACACCAAATAGGACATTGACTGATTGACTGATTACCTTGGACTGTTTCATCATCGCAACCTCTTGTTCTAGGGCCAGAGTGAGCGTCACACAGATCATCTTGAACATTACGTTGAATGTTTTTGGTGTGGCTTGATAGGTTTTGTCTTAGACTTTATGCGCATGTATCTATAACAATAAATTTGTCGTAACTCAGGGTAGGAAGTAAAATGTTTAAGATATGGCCGGTGTATGTACAAAATCACAATGTCCTTACTTGAATTCTTCTCCCACCCTATAGTCCCCCTATTGAGGAGGTGGGCCACTAAATTAGCAGGCTCAGCACTTGACCCCCCAATTGGCTCGCCAACTTGCAGTGAGAAGCACCCGCAACAGCGCCCAAGAAAATTTCGGTAATTCCTGGTTTTGGGCACCGCCGGAAGGAATAAACTACATTGCCAATTCTGCCAATGCTTTACGAACGTACTGCCTTTCACACGCCCGCCTGTCAAAGTGCTGTTGCGCTGTGAATGGCGACTCTCTCAGTGGGTCCCCATCCTCGGTTAGGTTGCCAATTGGGTGGTTGGAGTGTCGCTTATCAGGCAGGCGGCTGGGAACGTCTTCACTCACCTCATCTCGCCAGGCGCTAGCGCGTGGCTGCCTGCGAGGATTGGACGGCCTGTATCAATCAACTTGTGTTATAAATTGCGTCGGGCATCATGTCTCTGGTTTCAATCCATCACTCAACAACAGCCATATTCATCATTTCCTGCTTTTTTCCACAGTCAATCTACAAGGGTCATTCATACAGCTCATCCAACAAACCTAATAGCCTTTCCAGCACAACGAGGGTAGCCAACCCTTATACCCTTCCGGCTATTGTAAAATTCCTTCTTTACACAAGCCAAACTTTCATTTCTTCCTCTCACAGAAGCCGCAAAATTGTCACTGCACCTGTCATCCTACAAGAATACTCCTTCGCCCAAGTTATTTGCAACCATGATCAGCCTCGACAACATTAAAGATGGGGAAGTAGTGCATCAGCGCTGCATTCTCATCGCGGGTCAATGTAAGGACCATGTCGAGACGGAGGAAGGATTTATCGAGGTTGGAAACAAGGGCCTCGGCGATAACGTCAATTTCCCAACGCAGCGCTGGCCACTGTGCCGAGGTTGGTTTAAGGCGTTGGTCATTCTTAGCCCTGGTGAGAATGTCATCAACTTTGCATCCGACGACACCGTGCACACTGCTCAAGTATTTTACCCTTCAAACGCAATCGTCTCACCTCTAACATTGTGTAGGTACGCCTTCAATACGTTCCACTGCTCCAGACACCACCACTGCACCTGGCCATCATGGTGGCCAAGGACTCGCCGCTTCTGGTTGACTGTCCTCCTCGAAAGTTTGGGGCGCTCTCCGGGGCGCATTCAAGCCTCGAATCGGCCATTGCCAAGCTGCGCCTATCAGCGTACATGTGGCAGGCCCTGACTGCCGAGGAGCTGCGTGCAAACGGACTTGGGCGACGATCGTTCCGCTTGGAGGAGGAGTGGGCAGCCGACACACTGAGCCAAACGTTTGCTCGTGCCACCGCCATGCAGTCCACGGCAAAGGTTCATCTTATCCGGTCTGAAATGACTGTGGCCGATCTCCGCAATGTTGAGATTGCTCAACAAAACTCTTCCGGTTCGAGACGGGACGAGTTGCACAACATATTCACCAAGGCACTCCGCGCGCACGGAGCTCCGTTCAACTCCGATGCCAAGCCGGTTGTTGCTGGAATGATACTTGATTCCCAGTACGACTCCGAAAAGAACCTCATTCTCGCCCACGCTGCGCTTGGCGCGCATAACCCCAATGGCTTGTCGCTTGGTATCTTTGGCAGCCACCTGACCTACTCTTGGCCGCGATTCTTGGAAGAGGTTCCTGATTGTCTATTGGATGTGGCACCGCCTGGTGACCAAGTCGGAAATGATAATGGAGAATGTGCGTCCATGTGGGAGGCCTGCGCTGTTGGTCAAGGTGCTTTTCTGCACGAAGTCGGTCATGCTTTTGCTGCACCGCATTCGTCTGGAATCATGATGCGTGGATATTCCAAGGATTGGCCCAAATGCTTCCTCTCCAAAACCTCTGACAGCATCCACGCCGGAACAAAGGGCATCGAGCCAGTGACACCAGACACACCAAACGACTGCCACTGGGATATTCGGGACATGCTTCGCTTCACAACTCTTGCACATTTCTGGCAGCCTTCGGACAAGAAGCTCAGCGCAAACCCACCCTCGCTCGAAATCGACGATCAAGATGAGACATCCACTTTGGTCATCAAATGCGAGGCTGGAATTGCCCAAATCCTCTTTGACAGTAAGCTTGAGACGACTCCAAACGTAGCCAGCCCTCAAACCGAAGTCAGGTACGATATAAGCGAATTGGAAACTCGTTTCGAATTTGGGGAGGACTTCAATGTGGAGGTTGTTGCAATGAATGGCAAACACCTGGTAAGAAGCTTGTCCAAATTGCTTGCAAACAGATCCTATCTTCGTGTCCCGGGAAGCACCATGCGTCTGCTGAAGAAGAGCATCGGAAGTGAAAATGTTCAGCCCTCGCATTGGAACTGGGGCGTCATGTTCAAGAAGCGAAACCGCAATGGCGGTCTTGCTGCCGTGTCCAAACTCGATTTGAGAGTGGGATGTGTACTCGATGGAGTAATTGCCTACTATAAGGATGGCAACGCTGTTCCCTGTGGCCCAAGGGGGCCAAACGGGAAGGACGTGGACATGGGGGGTCACCAAAGCCGAAAGATTGCCATCCCAAAGGGCGTTGATGTCACCAAGGTTGCACTTGGGCGACGACGCGATGAAATGGTCGGTATCAGAGTCTGGCTCTCCAACGGCAAAGCCATGGGAGCACTCAACAAGGATAGCAGTGACTCTGTCGATGTGCTCGGTAAGTCAATCGCGTCCACAAATTTTCTATTTGTTTGCTCTGTTTTGAAGCTAACGATACGGTAGTACCCGACGACAACCAAAGAATCATTGGCTTTTACGGCGCGAGTGAGACCGATGGATTCCAGGGCATTTCCGAGTTTGGAATCGTCACTGCACCTAAAGATGAGGAAATTCCAGACTCTGTTTATGATATACCTGAGCTTCGAAACGAGCGCGACGGTAGATCGTCTAAGCGTCGTAAAATGGTGAGCAACAGCCCAATTGGCAGTTAATGTTGATCTTCTAACCAATACCTTGAAATAGGACGAGTCAATGACCGAAGATGACGGCTGGACTTCTGAAGACAGTGATGGAGGCTATGACAACGCATCAGATGTTGATTTCGAGTGATGCCCCATGTCTCTTTTTTTTACTACGTTTAATCCGCAATATCCTTGCACTCTACTCTTCTGGAGAAATGTTTCTTATTTAGCTTAGAGTAGGCCAAGACCAACGATTAGCAATAATGAACACAATTTGTTACTTCATATATCACGATGCGTATCACAACAGAATTGACACGATTGACATTAGCAGCCCAGTTCTTTCATTCTTTTCGCTCAGACCGAAAAACTATTAATTGACACAAATTCTATCGCTTTAAAAAGCAGTGTACAACACGTCAAAGTTGTACTGTTGGTTGCTGGCCGACCAGCTACCAGATGCCTGCTTCGAACCGCGGATGCATTGCTGGATAATGTTACTATTCATGTTAGCTGGAAGCAAACCTATCAATACTTTGCAACTTACTCGGTAGCGGCCTATAAAAGTTAGTTAGCTCAGTTCATTTGCACTAGACAGCGGCGTATATCTTACCCAGCAATCAGGGAAGCCTCCGCTTCCACTCTTCTTCCTGGAAAGCGTCACGGTGACCTTCTCTCCGCCAATGTTCTTGGCGTTGGACACGGAGCAGGGTTGCTGGTAGGTACACTGGGTGTTTGCGCAGACTTTTTGGCGGACATCCCAGTACAAATCCTCCCACTGCGAAATGCGGTTGTCGGGCCATCCGGAGCAATCAGCAGCGTAGGCCGTGGTGACGAGAAGGCCCAAGACGGCGGAGAGGTTGATGATCTGCATCTTGAAGGTGGAGTTGTCGTAGTTGTTGTGTTGAAGGAGGAGCTGGTGCTTGGAGTGAAACTTCTGAAGATAGCTTCGGGGACTCTTTATATATTTGTTCTTTGCTCACACAAGTGCCCTCTCGCCAACATTTGGTCGTGCCATTGCGCCGAAGAAGAAGCCGGCCCACCAAGCTGAATGTGAAGTGGATCCTCGGCCGGTTTGCTCAGAATGTTGGGCGAGGGCATCGTATCCAACCTAGCCAGCATGCCGTGTGCACCTGCCACTGGCTCCCGTGCCTGGCCTGAAATCACCCAGAAACTTTAATTTTCCCGACGCTATTTTAACCTTGATGCCAGCGCTATCGGGACTGGCTGCCGAAGAAGGGTCTCTGCGTTGCATGGCTCGCTGAAGAGGCTCTGAGCCTGGACTGTTGCGGACCCGCTGCGGTGCAGACGATACCCCTGCGACGCGCTAAAACCGGCGCTTGTGGCCACATTTTCGGCGATAAATAAGCAATGCAATATGCTTACTCTCCTGACAAAGAACACTAGGACCCCTTCTAGAGCCTCGTGTTGGCGGTCTACTGCACACAGCGGCCGCCGGGTGGATCTGTTCAGGTCACATCCCACGGGATGGGCCGAGTCGGTTTCTTCCAGACACAAATTATCCGATGCAGGCCTCGGACCTGCGCAATGAGATTGGTGGGAAAAGTGAGCGACAAGCTCATGGTATCGCCGGACTCCGTCGATTGATATATTCTTTGACTAGTCTCTCCATGTTCACAAACACAGTGATAGGACCGAACAGGAGCAAAAGGACTTTCTTTTTTTGTACTGAACAGCAAAAGGACCCAGACTAGCCTTTTTTGTTTTGCCACCAAATGCATGCACCGAGATGACAGGATGGGTTTTGTCATTGCTGGGCATCAGTCAATGCTTGGGCGTTGAAGCATGGAGACTAGTCAGACACGGGCAATTTTGGGCGTACCATGTTGGGGGTTAGGGAGAACCAGAATTATCGGTCATGGGATCAAGTTAGCTTGGCACACTAGCCTTGTTCCAATTCACCATTTCCCGCCCATTTCAAAGAAGGCCCTCTTGTTGAGGGTCCCTTATCAGATTTTTGCTTTGGCATGTGCGATGTTGACTTGAGCCAAAATGCGACGACTCTTATTTTTCTTTGTCCCCTCCCCCACGGCCCTGGGCCTATTCCTTCGATGAAACGAAGCTAGAGAGTATGGTGATGACTACACCTGCTATGCAAAGAGCCGCGGAGGCTCATCTGATCTTGCTCCCTAGAAGCAACATACCCACTACCCACGCACCAATCAATCACCGAGACAACATTGATAGGTAGTTGGGGCAAAGTGACACTAGTTCTGGTCCCTGCATAGCTGATTAAGAACTGGGGCCGATATTCGGGTGCCCTAATTGGCGATCATGGAACGGAGCGGTCATTCAAACGCTGAGCTGCACGGTTCATATTCGTTTTCTCATTGCAATTCGTGAATTACACATCATTGTACATCCTCCTTGGTCCTCTTAAATTCGTATTGAAAATGGCCAACTCCACGCCAATGCCGTACAACCCAATTATTGCTATTGCTAGCCCACGAAATTACCCATCAGGTTTTGTCTTCAGCTCGCCCCCGTGTTTTTCAGATTTGCTCTGTCCACTCTATTATGATGTGGTATTCTGATTCGGCCCCTTGAACATCCCAACGTCCAGTTTAAACTGTCTTAGCCACTCTTCATTGTCTGCAGGCGTTTGGTTCCACGGGTCATCACTAAAAGTGTAAGCGTTAATGAAAGCTTCGCGATAATGGCATTTTGAAACTTACTCATCGTAGAAAATAAATCTTGCTTGGTGTCGGAGCTCTTCATCCGTCGGAATATGCTGGTTGGGGTTGTTTGGTGACATTGTTGCTGCGACCCACCGAGCCAATTCTACCGCCACCCATCGATGGAAATTGGTGTTGTGAGTGTTTAAATGGCCATGCTTCACCGGCGACTGTATCATTCCCAAATTTGCTGAACCTCCAGCTCCGGTGGATGGACTTTGGCCGGGAGTCTGGTCCACTGGTGGCAATGTCCGGGCTGATTCGGACATCAGCTTCCCAATGGGCGGGCTTATCAGGTGCGAAAAATTACGCGTCGGCTGAGTGTTGCGAATAGTCGTGTACCGTCTTTTGAAAGACATCAGCCAAGTCTCATTGGACAAGGCCACCTGCTTCCACTCCTCATCCTCAAACTCCTCGATGATACTTTGCTTCTGTCCCTGAAGTCTCGTATCATCCACCTCGATTCCATGAGCCTGCAGTAGATCAACATACTCCGATAGCCGCCTTTCCAATTCGCTGTAGTTGTTCATGATGGAGTCAATCTTGGATGAATCTTTAGACAGCTGCGGTGGTTCCGCGCTGGCCTCCTTGTTGGGGATCTGCGCCCGCGTTCGAAAGCTGCTCAGCCAGCCAGTTGATGATCCCGCCAGTTCTATTAGCCAATTGGCAATGAATTCTGCCGGACAAGTTGAATGGTCCTCGACCCGGCGTATGATTCGTAGCGCTTCTTGTTGAAGTTCCTGATCAGTCAACGGAATTGATTGGTCTGCCCCTGCAAAGTCACATAATTGAGATTCCAGTTGGCAGGCCTCGAAGAGGGTGTCTTGTCCGATGATTTTCAGGACGGGAAGTCGACTCTCCGCGCTTGATCTCATCGAATTAAATCTCGCTTGCCGTTCAATGGTCTCCGATGACATAATCAGATCTCGAAGCCACGAAGAGCCTGGGGTTTCTTGTTCAGACAAAACTTCGGACGCGAAAACGATCCTGCATGCCTCTAGTTGCATTTCATCAGAAGTAGGCAGTCTTTTTGATCGCTCATACTGGACTTGAACAAAGTGCATCATCTCCAACTCAATAAGCTCGTAGGCGTTGCGTGGGGATTCACAGAGCGCGTTGCTGGCTTCGAATGGGAATGGTGTGTTGCGTTCTGTGGAAATGAAATCTAATCATGTCAGCTTGCTTCAAATTGACATAATATTGGGTCCTACATGGTGGGATAGAGTTCTCAAGCCTTGCCAGAACATTCTCGTCAAACCCCCAATTGCCCTTCCAATCGGCCATCGTATTTCCGGCTTTGAAGTGATCGGCGAGGTGATCGACCCTAGCCTTCCACGTGTCCAAGCTCACATCACAAAATCCACAACGGGATCGAATATCTGGTGCCGCTATTTTCCATTGAGCGAGTGGTCCGTCAAGATCCTTTGCTTTAACATTGTGAACTAATCGTAGATGCTGGCCGAGGTGGTCTTTGCGATTAAATGTGCGCTCGTTGGGGAGCCGACCCCGGCAATCCAGGTAGTTGTGGGTCTTGAGATGAGCATCATCTGGTTCGGCTTCACCGCAAAACACGCATCGGAGCAGTTGGTCATCGTCCATTTCCCGCGGGCCATGAGGAGCGCAAACCCATGTTTCTAGTGCTAAATGGAGAGACTTTTCGTGTCTCTGCCAGTTGTGTTTGGTCCTAAATGTTTCCGTGCAAAACGTGCACTGGAACGTATTTAAAGTCGTCAATAACGACGTTTTTGTGTGCATCTGCTTCTGAGCAGCTCGTTTCTTGCGGCGTTGGTGTGCATTGTTGAAGGATTTCAGTGGCCCAGTGGCGTCGCGAGACTCAAAGGAATACACAGAGCCGCCGCTTGATTGGGAAGTACCCCTGCTACTTGCTGAAGATGCTCGTGAATACGGCGTGTTAGATCCATCATTAGAATTGTTAAAGTTGTAAGGACTTCTCGTTCCTGCCAATTGTCAGATTTATGTTGATCCGGTGGAATCATTTCTGCCAATTTTTCAGCTCTTCTTACCCGGCGAATCGGAACATGCAGCCATGGCGCGCGCAATCGCACTTGCAGAAACTGGTTCATATTCAGGAGGCGAATCAACCCATCTTTGCAGTGGATCAAATAGTTGGTTTTTTGTATCGTATGCAGGGGTTGGTGGTCTTCTTGGAATGTCAATTGAGCCAGTTGAGGTGTTCTGCGCTCGGACTGAAGCTCCGATATTTTGCGTCTTCCCCCGACGGCGGGCGTTAGCCAACCAATTGGATATTTGAGTCTTGTTGAGACCTGTCTGTCGCTGGAGCAACTCCTTCTCTTCCTCGCTAGCAAAAGGGTGCTGGCTGTGGTTCGTAAGCCAGTTCCTTAAAATCCGCACGGCATCTCTGGAGAATCTGGATCCAATTTTGGGTGGGGGGGCTCCATTCGCCACAGCCTTTGCAGGCGGAGTGAATGGAACCGGGCTCTCAGAAGGAGTACTGTTTGGCGCTGAAGTTTCCATCGGCAGTTGAAGGTTGTTATTGTCCTGGGCGCTTGTCATGGCGATTCCCATTGGTGCAATATTAGCTTGGAGCATATGGAGGAGCTCGAGGTCCTGGAATAGGCCGTCGTCATTGTCGCTGAGAAAGGCGGGAAAGCCGTTGGCATCGACGGAGCACATGGCCTCGAGGCCGTCGTCCATTGCGATGGGCGCGCTCGCTGAAGAATCCATTGAACCACCCGCAGAGTGGCGGTTCCCTAGATAATTCATGGTTCCGGACGTTTGAGGTGGCGCAGCGAAGTTGATGATGAGATGAGATGGTCACGTTGCAAGGGAATCACCACCCAGGTGGGGCCTTCTCGTCAAACACTCCCTACGAGATCCACTAGTACAAATCGGGAATCGCCAACACCGCATTCAGGAGCTGATCAAGGCTATCTCGCAGCACCTTTTGCACCTCTGAGCTGTGAGAAGGCTTTGGGGCTCTCCAAGCATGGTTGATGCTCTCTGACGATCTGAGGGTGATCATGATCAGCTGAGAGTGTGAATATGTCCTGCTCCAGACCTCCAAGTGGTACAGTACAAGTCTCACATACGAACATATTTAGGTTCTAGACATTGTAAATGAAAGTTAAATCTACCTGATTCTCGCCAAAGCCGTGATCTTGCTGATTTCTTCTGAACTGTGCTGACGCTCCGATTCCGGATCCAGAGTAGCACCCGCGATAACCCAACTCAGGCTGCTGCCTTGAGCTGGCAGCCATTGGCCACTCCTCCATTACCAATTAGCTGCAATTGAAAAGATGCCGATTGGTATATTGTTGAAGTATCTTGAGGCAAATTTTCTTTCATTTTTATCCATATCTTGTCAACATAGAGGTCATGGGATCGGAGTGTCGGTGAATGACTCTAGACTCGCGTAGCGCCGCGGTAACTTTCCCAATGCAAATCCGGGAAGTTGTCCCGATTGCGGCTAATGCCAAAGCCAATCGACGCCACCAAGCCAATCTGATCGGAATAACATTTCTGCAGCGTCAGCACATGGATATGAGATAACCACGAAGTAGCACAAAGCAAAGTGTTGCGCGTCATTCCCGAGACATCCGATCTATCAGATAATCTGTCGTAGTGTTGTGATAGAGGGCTACAGATGACATGCATCATGCTAC
Source organism: Calonectria honghensis (assembly GCA_013403855.1). Classification (NCBI taxonomy): domain Eukaryota; kingdom Fungi; phylum Ascomycota; class Sordariomycetes; order Hypocreales; family Nectriaceae; genus Calonectria; species Calonectria honghensis. The sequence continues at coordinate 151,074 of VTGB01000016.1, forward strand.
CAATGGATGTGATATGGGATATGAGGTTACGAATCGTCTTGAATTTCATTCCGTTTCGTTTGATACTTGCGCAAGAGCCAGCCTACCGGAGACCTTCCATTTGGTTATTGGTGGTCCTTGGTCGTGTTCCAAGACGCCCTTTCATTTGTCAACGTCTCTGGTGTCTTATTCGAAGATTGCCCTTTCAATTTATCAATAGGTACTGAGGACGAATATCACCGCCTCTTGCTAAATCTTAAGAGACCTTGGAAAACTGCTTAGATTCTTAGGATGACTTGATTACCAATATACTAATTCTGGGCTTGATATGTTTTTTGCCATGGTGCCTTTTCCCACATTATGATTCGTTATCTATTCTTAGCTATGGTTGCCCTTGACAGTGGAGAATGCATACGCCACGGACGTTCGTGGTTTTGCATGGTGATTGGTGAGGCCCACCAAGCTCATTCGTAATTAGTTATTGAACCAAGGGATTCATAGTTATCCCGCTGTGTCTCCCTTTTTATCCTACCAACCTTAGTTACTCGTGGTTGTACGTATTGCTGTGGCATTCAGAAAATTGTGCAATTCACGCGGAACATTGTCATGCTATCCGTATTTGGTATTCCCAAAGAACTATCGTATCCGTATCCTGAAACAACCTACATCCAGCTTTCCTTCTGCTCGATAATAGGACAAATGATGTAACTTAAAACATTCGCTTCACATCAGAAAAATCGCACCCAAATCCTGACCTTGGGAATTCTCATTTTACACTTGGCGAGTGTGCTGCGCACTCAAACCTCGCCATCCAATCACACTTAGTTAGCGGCAAGAGACATGGGAAACTCCAGTTCCCACTCGGCCTGGGGGTCTCCCTTTCTGGGGACAAAGGTGACCGTTAGGGCATCCTTGACAGCGAATACGGAATCGTTGTCGAGGTACTTGGAGTCCGAGTCGAAAATCTGCGTCACGACCCTCTTGTGGCCCTCTGCAATGACCTGTAATAGAGGTTAATACTTTGCGAAATACTCTGGGGGCTCATAGTCAACGTACCATGAAGTGAAGGTGGGCAGGCCGGTAAACATGTCTGTCCAGAAGGTTGAGCAGCTTACCTGCAGGGCCATCATCAGGGACCTAGGAAAGCGTGTTAGAGGTGATAATGATTCACTGTTCTGGTGGACTTACGGGGTAGGGAGTAGGCTTTAGGCAGTAGAAGGAAAAGTTGCCCTCAGCATCAGTGATGAACTTTCCTCGCAGGTTGTGCTCGACCTGCTTATCGTCCTGCTGCTCATAGAGACCTGAAATCTACCGTCAGCTTGCAGGCTTTGCTAACAGCTCAAAGATTACATACCATTTGTAGAAGCCTGCCAGACCTCAACGGAAGCATTGGGAAGGGGCTTGCCAGTCTCGGCAGAGGTAATCTTTCCGTAAAGGAAAACAGTGATAGCATCCTTGGGAGTATCGAATGAGATTGTGGTGCCGTTCTCACGGGTTGGTGTGTCAGCGCGCCAGAAGGGGCCAAGAATGGCAGACAAGGTGCCGGAGTTGGCGTTCTTGGCGAACTGGCGGTGGGTAATGTCATCAACGAGACTGTGCACCGCTGTCAGCACGGTAAGCGAGGGATCGACATGGCTGATCACTTACGACTCGAGTCCAATGACATCGCAGACGAGCTGACCCTCGTTTCGGCGGTCATTGCTCATCTGACCGGCCTTGTTAATCATGTCAACAGCAAGAAGCCACTCGTCCACGGTGAGGTTGATCTCGCGGGCAAAGTCGTGAATGTGCTGGACGAAGCAGCTCATGACTTCTCGTAGTCGGGGGTCGGTCTTGGGTCCGAATGATTCAATGACACTCTTGGTGAAGGCCTGGCCGAGGCCCTCCTCATTGCCGTTGGGAGTCGACATCTTGAAGCTGTGGGCTTTTTTTGGTTTTTGGTAAATTGTTTCTTTGTGGTGAGCTGGAGCAAGCTGGAGGCTACAGATGCTTGAAGTCGGATGGATGAAGGTGAAGTAAATGTCTGAGAGATGAGTGAGCGCCACGAGTCTTCTTATGTGTGCTCTCCGGACGGATAGGCGGATTTAGAAGACAGGTTTGGAAAAGGCAGATGCATGTAAAAGCGACGATCCGGGATGGGATACCTTACGCCGCACGGATTACAAACAGCGTGCTACTCAACGGTCAAGCTGGATAAAGAGGGACCCCGCAGCGGCCCTGACATGGAGAGCCCATGGGGCAATGCGGGGTTCAGATGCTCGCCAGGTGGAGGATCTAGATCTCGGAGGGCTCCGCCTGCGCCTGCGAGAGGCCATCGGTACGCCGTGTTTTTCGGCTACGGGGTGCCATTGGGGCCCTCTTCCGACCTGGCAGCCGATGAGGGCCGTGCATTTGCCGACCGAGCATCGCGTGATGCGCCGCGGCGGATATTTCCCTGATTGAGCGACAATTCGTTGCGAGTCATACGATGGCCGTATCATTTTGACGGCACCGGGTTATAGGTAAACTCAAAGAGAAACGCATTCCGTTGATAGAAAATGGGTGGCATTGGTTTGAGTAGGTGGCTCGCCGGGCATGTCCCAAATGGGGTCAATTAATGATGAACCGAGCGTCAAGGCAATGCTAACAAAAGCTTAATATTTGCTAAAAATAAAATTTTCTACGGCAATTGGCAAATGGTACAGCCTCATCTTCATTTTCTGTAGTCCTCGTCTGCTCCGAAATCCCATGTAGGCTTGTCGGTGCCGTTGGGGCGGCTGGCCCTTCGGAAGCCGAGATCCAGACCCTCAATCTCCACAACGGGCAAGACAGCCTGGACGTCGGCCTTGTAGGCCGCCGAGTACCATGAGTCTAATAGACGAGGCTCGCAGAAGACCTCGGGGCTCGTCACTCGGAGGCGGCGGAGCGCAGTGCCGGAAATCTGGTCCACGCTGTGTCCGTGTCGCAGCGACAGGAACTCCTCGCCAATCGCCTCGCGCAGCTTCGCCTTAACCTCCTCGGGATATAGGCCAGCCTTGAAAAGCAAGAGATCGTATTGGAGGAGGGACGCCTTGCCATGCCAGGATCCTCCCGCAGTGGCCCGATTGTACAGTCCAATCAATGCCGTGATGGCGCCGATGCACCCAGTGCCGTAGTCGGAAATGGGGAACGGTGGTACGACTGGCTCGTTCAATCCCATGAACCTGCCCTGCTCCCACGCAACACCACTGACCTAATCGGGGTATTAGTCGCCCAGATATAACTTGTCTGGTTTAGAAACGCGGGGAAACACTTACACAATCCGCAATCTGCTGCCAACCAGGACGGCCAGCCCACTCACCCTGGTATCCGAAGCAGTTCTCATTCACATAGACATATCCCTTGCCTCGCTCCTTAGCTAGTTTTGTCAATGCCGTCGCACCATATCCCAGACGCTCCAAGGCACCCGGGCGGTATCCGTCAACAACCACGTCTGCTTCCGCAAGGAGCACCTCGAATTGCTTTCGGCCTTCGGGTGTCTTAAGATCAAGGTCTGCTGCATGCTTTCCCATGTTTCCGTCAACTTGGAAGAAAGGAACATCGCTCAAGTTGGGGCTAGTAATCTTGAGCACATCGGCACCATACTCGCCTAGGATACGGGTGACGATGGGGCCTGCGATGATTCGACAAAGCTCGAGCACCTTGATGCCTGCCAGAGGTCTAGATGACTCTCCAGGAACATTGGTTGGTAGAGGTACTCGCGGAGTCTCACCCTCGAGCTGGTCAACTGACCAGGGAGGAAGAGTGCTGTTTAACTTGCCCTATAAACACATCGGGGTTCAGTATACCATTTTGAGCGCTACAGTGCAAATTGACTCACATGCGGCGTCTGCAGGAATTCCTCGTGCTTCAATGCAGGGACACCAGCTTGGCGGTTTTTGGCATTGAGCTCTTCTAGTTCTTGCACCGTGAGCTTCTTGACGGCGGTCTCAATTGTGTCGACGATTTCCTCGTGGGTCTCCAAGTCAGGTCTGAACGGCTCCAGTCCAATCATCCCCAGTGTTGTGTTCGCTTCCAGAGATCCATGAATATGATAGTACCGTCCCTTGTCCTTGGTCTCGTAGAGGTTGGCAGACATTCGCCTATAAGAGTTTGACTGCGCCTGCAGCAGATCGGTATCTATGCCAATTCAGTATGAGCCTGGATCATCGCACTGGGCGCACGAATGCCAACACACCTTTCAGGAGCTTTTTGACCGAAGGGTCTAATTTTCCCAGGCCGCCCACCTTGGCCAAGTAGGCCTGGCACAGGAAAGCAGTCGTCTTTTCTAGGTCTACCACGACATTTCGCTTCTTCTCCTCTCCATCCTTGAGGTCTGCCAAGAGGCAGGCAACAGATCCCTCAATCGCCTTCAGGGCAGCTGTGGATTCCGTCTCCTTGAAGGGGATTGGGAAGTATGGGAAATCGCGAGCCGAGGTGAATTTCACCTGCGACGCCAGACCGTGCACAGCCGGGGGCAGATCGACCTGGTCGCACAGCAACTTTAAGATGCGGCTCGTCTCCGCCAGAGACGAGTATGTTTGTGATGCATCGGCAGTCATGTTTGTGTATTTTTTTTCTTGTCTGTTGTTTGTGCACAGCGCTAGCGCGGATTGAACAATACGGGAAGGATCTCAATTGCAGTATCTTTATACAAGATGATCACCTGCGCTCCACACGGAATACCCATAAAAGAGGCCTAGGTGCTAGGGAAGCTGGGAGCGCCGATTGCGCTACTTGGGGGGCTCCAATCCAGTCCAAACGGGAATGTTGGGAGCGGGTAATGGCGCTGATACGAAGCCGGTTTGGACCGGCCACAGCCGGGAACCTAGCTCTTACTCATCTATGCCGGCGTGAGACGACGAGCCTCCAGTTAGCTGCCTTGTTTATGCCTCATTCGCACCCTCTGCTCTCGTCAAAGCTTTGTCCGTCCAATAGCAAAATAAACCAGTCCAATGCCATTACCCAGCTCCCGACGGATATACAATCTTGAGAGGAGCACCATGACCCCGTTTCCGAATGCGCCCCGCTCGTCTCTCCCGGCACCCGACGGATCCACTGGAGGCGCTGCGGCAAATGCCCGCCAGCCACGACATTCCCCACTAGCAGTCCACTGAGAGCCCCATTGCTAGCGCACTCTCTGCCGTCCCTAGCGGGAGCAATTGGCGATTGTGCTCGTGCTCCTCTCAAAAGGCGTCCTCATACGATTCGCATTATACCTTGAAGATTGCATGCGAACGTTGTTGACTTAGCAGACGTTTAATTGAAACTTTTGCACCAAGATGCCTTTTCTTCAAGTCAGAGGCAAACCCCTCTTCTTCACACATGTGAAGCCAGAGGCACCGCAGGACAATCTGACCACCCTCATCTTTATCCATGGGCTGGGCTCTTCCCACTCCTTCTATGCACCACTCGTCACTCAATTGACCAGTGCCAGATATGCCTGTGTTTCCTTCGATACACATGGTATGTGAGACTACGGTACCTCTTCCATCCCTTACTAAGCAGGTGTGTAGGAAGCGGCCTCTCGGATCTGCTACCGACCCAGGAGCCACCCAGCATCAAGTCAATTGCCCAAGATGTTGAAGACATAATCCAACAACTTTCCATTCCACCAAGCCAAGCCGTCGTGGCGGGCCATTCCATGGGTGGCATCGTTGTGGCAGAGGTCGCAGCCAACCTGAGTCTAAAGGGTGCCATCCTCATTGGGCCGGTGCTTCCAAAGCCCGCACTTGGCCAAGTTTTCACAGCGCGAATCGAAACAGTCAAGCAAAGTAAGCAATTCTTCCAGTTTAATTCTTCTATGCACCAGCTATTACCGGATTCTCTTTTTTAATTTTGTAAAAAAATGATTGATTGACAAACAACCTTACAGAGGGAATGGAGGCTATGGCAGACGTCATCCCCAGTGCAGCCACTGGCACCAAGGCATCAGCAACCCACAAGGCATTCATCAGAGCTCTTATTCTGTCGCAAAAGTCAGAAGGTTATAATGCGCTATGCCAAGCTATAGCTGAAGCCAATCGGCCCCAATATTCGGATGCTCATTGTCCCGTCCTAGTTGTTGCCGGTGAAGAGGACAAGACCAGCCCATTGGCAGACGCACAAGTGATGCTCGACGAGTGAGTCTCAACAAAATACATTTACCCAAGTTTTACAAAGCACTAACTAACTATCTTCTTAACCAGGTGGGGATGTGAGCCGCAATCGAAGTCGATCAAGGTCTTGGCTGGTATTGGACATTGGCATTGTGTTGAAGCCGCAGAAGAAGTTGGCAGTAACATACTCGAATTTTTATCCAAATAAACTCATATAGATAAATTCTATTAAATTCTATTCATTTATTTTTGTCAAAGTCATTTGTCTCTGCGTTTATTGTCTAAGCCTTGGAGCTCACTTCTTCATAGCCCCGGTGTCCTGTTAAAATCGTTAGTCAATCGACTCATATAGACTTTTATAGGTTGTAGAATCTTACCAGGTAAACCTGATAGAAACTCATTCTCCACTCTCCATCGGACTCATCTTGAGTCAATTGTGCCCTTGCTGCCCAAGGCACATCGACGGTTGATCCGGAGCGGAGACCGAGCTTGACAGAGCCGTCAATCATGACCTCAGTTGCATTGTCTCCAAATGGGAAGATCTTATACAAAGTGTGCTTGCGAGATTCAACCAGTGTCCACATTCCCTCTCTTGTTGTCCTAATTTCTGTACCAAAGTTGTCAGCATCGGGAACGCGTTTTTCCTTGTTATTTTTACGGTGCTTACCATCCGACCCCTTGCCACTCTTGGATGCCATGACAAACTTGGCATCCTTGGTGAACATGTTCACATACTCATCTGTAAGACCAGGCGTGTCCGAAATACTGTAGAATTTGGCGAAATACGGGGCCACTGCGGGGTGGACGCGCATATCTTCAGGGTAAGTTGCCGTGTAATCAGCCATTGTGTTGGTGGTGGTGGAAAAGCAGCGAAGGGGTTGTGTAACGGCTCTGAGGCTTCCAAGATTCTACAAATAGGTAAGACTTTAGACGACAAGTGTATCAGGGCTAGAGTTGAGTACAATTCTTGTGCCTCACTCGCTACGTCAAACTTTGGTCATAGCCGACAAGTGTCGGAAGCCGGGTGGCCCACTTTGGACTTACTGCGGGGAAACCGAGTGCTCCAGCCAATCAGATGCAGCGTAGCATTAAAGCCGGGGTAAAATTCACCGGCTACTCGGCCCAAGTTCTACTTCTAGCAACAGTGCTGCTGCTGCATTCCAACCACGGGCTCGACGTGAGGATGGGCTATTGGCATCTTCATCCTTCTAGCACCACAATTCCTGGTCTCACCTAATATTTCACTCTAGGGTAAGTGTCTCTACTCAATTCTGTGGCTTGCTGCATCATTGGCGTGACTGGGCGGGACCGGCTCCCATCGTGCCGTCGGATTGGCAGGCCAGGTTTACTTCTGCTTTGCCGCAGATTGACTGATGCGACAGATAGAAAACCGGCGGCCCGACGACCTGAGTGGCGCCCACTAGAATTTTATACCCTAGATAAGTGGCCAATCTAGAAAAAAAAGAGTGGAGAAGAGGCGCGTTGCAGAGGAGTGCGAGCACCAGACACAGGGCGGCGGCAAAGGGCCAGAGGCAACATGCCGACCAAGAGGGTCCGAGATAGCGATCGCAAGCGGTGCGCCCAGGCATGTGAGAGCTGCAAGCAGCGGAAGCAGCGCTGCGACGGCCAACGGCCATGTCGGCGCTGCGTGAGACGCGGCGTCGGCCGAGACTGCCAGTCGTCAACAACCCGGTATCCGTTGCTGGCCTCATCGCTCCCCAGCCCGGACCCCGACCACTTCCGGAGGGAGACTCCGCCGGGCGGACCGGACCCTGAGCGGATGAGTCCCGGGGACCAAATCAGCATCGACGTTGATGCTGGTCACGCAACGCCCATGGCCGGCCAGATGTCGTCCCATGCCCATGGCGCGTCTGATACTTTGCTGGCCACCGAGCCATCACCGAGCGATCGACAATCAACCTCATCCCACCTACTATCTAGCGGCTTTCCAGCACGGGTTCCGCAAATGTCCCGCCTGGTCAAAGATACCAAGGGACAGTACATGTTCATTGGCGATTCGGCCACCTTATCTTTTCTTCAGAACATCCGTCGCATTGTCCGCAAGAGCCTCGGAACATGTCCGTTTGTGGATGATCCGCTGCGGCACCTGATTGTCGAGTCGTCGCCCGAGGCTCGACGGGGATGGATCATGACAAGCGCCCAGAACCCTCCACCAAAGCAAACACCAGAGGAGCTCGACTATCTCCAACGATGGTACATGCAATCTGCAAATTGCGTGCTCCTCCTCTTTTGCCAGCAAGAACTTGCCCGTGCCATTAGCAATTGGCAGGAAAATGGCAATGACAAGAGTGACCCCGCCAGCCCGGTGTACTATCTTGTGCTTGCCATTGGGGCTCAAACTGGCCCTGAAGATAAGGATGAGCTTGCTGAAGAATTCTTCAATTATGCCCGCTATCTTACTGTCGAGTCACTCATGGAGGACCCGGACATTCCTACCATTCAAACATTTGCCCTGATCACCATGTATCTTCTCGGGGCATCAAGGAGGAATTCCGCATTCATGTACCTCGGCATGGGCGTTCGAGCCGCGTACGCTCTAGGCCTTCACCGAAAAGACATATCCGCTCTGTTTCCACCAGCAGAGTGTCGGGCGAGAGAGAGGCTCTGGAAGGCAATTCGCATCCTTGATCTTTTCATGAGCGCATCATTAGGTCGCCCCCCTTCAACCTCGGAAACACGAGAGACGGCGAGCAAAGAAGATTACTCAGCCTGCAATGACCTTTCCATGATATTCGAATCTGTTTTATCGCAGATTTATGCCAAAAGAATGATCTCAACCGAGGTCATTGAGCGAATCAGCCAGCATCACCGGCGCTGGTCCAGTCAATCACCGGAAGGCTTTGAGATTGACGGTATCCAGGCTGGCGAGCTGCTCCAAAATTCAGATGGCCTCCAGCGGCCTAATATGGGACTTTTAAACCTGAAGCAAACGGCCTTCTGGACAATAATTTTACTGTCTTTTCCCTTCCTCCTCAAAGAAGTGTCTGCAAACGTAGACGCAAATCCTAATTCAGCACACCCCGGTCAGGATGTACGAAGCAGGTCTTCCTCAAACCAAGTGCTTGTTTACGCGTGTCTGGAGGCTGCGATACACAACGTCGACATGCTGCAAACCATTTTTTCGACAGAGCATGTACCTAAACGGTTACCGATTGTCATCAATTCTGCCTTTGTCTCGGGACTTGTCCTTGGTGTCGCGACATTTGGGGACTTTGATGTCACGTTTCCAATAGAGCGTAGCTTGCGGTTAGCCTTGAGTACTCTTTCGCGTTTTGCAATCCAAGATGCCGTAGCCAAACGGCACCTTGTTATTCTAGAGCACCTCCAAGGAGCCTGCGAAAAGTACATGGAGATGAGGGCGCGATGGAAAATGCAGCGCCAAACCCAGCTGGTCGGGGGGCTCTTTGGAAGTATTCACAGCATTGGAGTTCCAAGCCAGTCCAAAGAAGGTCAAGCAGGGGCCCAGAACGAGCGAGACGCACCAAACAGCTCGCGAGCTACTCCAAACCTTTCGGCCCCAGGATTACAGACCCCCGCCTTGGATGTCGGCTCCATGGTAGGGCAGCACCAACATGATGAGGAAATGACGACCAATTTTTCTGACTTGATACCGGCGATATCGCCAAGCTTTGTATGGTTTGATGCGTTTGGAGAAACTGTACCACTGTACCCTACTGTTGACGCGGGAATGGTGGAGATGAATGCCTCAGGGCCTGAAGCCGACATGAGGGCTTCTGTAAATTATAATGAATTCATAATGTAGAACGGGAATTTGCGACGCGAAAATATTAACTATTACAACCTGGCTGGTTTATCAAAATTGCCCAAATTTTAACGGAATGTAAAAAGTGAGGTTTTTGAGGTCTAATACTCGACGCCTGACTGCACCCGCATTTATTGCTATACCGAACTTTGGGTATCTGAGTGGTCTTTTCGGCAGAAAGGCCCTGGGCTATACCCTGAATCAGATTGAATAAGATTTCTTGAGACTATTTTGATGTTTCATCGAGTGTTGGATTCTATAACCTTTCGGCGGATCACGGTAAACCTTTTGTGGAAAGCCGGGAGCAGAACCAATAGCGGATTGATGGAGCGGTCAGCAGCTGACCCCGCCGGCATTGCCGAATTGGCGGCTCGTATTTGAAGCCCACTCCACCATTCCCCGCCAGGAGATGGTTCAAATGTTCGTGAATTGAGTGATTGTTATGCATAGTTCATTTCATTTTTTCATCAATCAGTAATTGCACCAAAATCGGAAACCGGGAAAATGGCATCCACGATTGAGCCCAAGCTGCCGGCCACTATGATGGCTTGGAGAAAGCACCGCGGAAGTTCTACACCGGTAAACCATGAATTAATAAAACTGTAGGAAATAGCCACTAAATTCTGATAGGTATACGAAGAGGTGCCAGTCCCACAAATCCCGCCAAATGGGATCCTCTGTCAAATGCTGGCGTCTGGAGGTACATATTTTGAACTAGCCTGCAACCCTCCATCCGAGTATGGTAGCTAATGGCCATAGTCTGCCGGAGTGACCATTCCCTTCTCAAAATAGATACACAAGCCTCATGGTTCCAAGAAAAATATATCTTGGTATGATTACTACTAAGAAACTGCAGTCCATTCAAACTAATACCAACTCTAGGGGCATGAAGGTTGTGGCAAAGTAATTGGGATTGGGTCGGATGTCCGAGATCCCAAGTTGAAAATAGTAAGAGATCTTACCCTCATGATTAAAATCACAGCTAATGCCTGTTGTAGGGTGATGTTGTTGCTCTTCATGCGGTCCCCGGCTGTGGGGAAGATGACTGCCCAGAGTGCTCCCGCGACTTGGTTCAGATCTGCGAGAGAGGTCATCATTCGGGAATTGGCCAAGATGGATTCTATGCACCATACGCAACGCTTGACATACGCGGAGCAGTCCTTGTACCTGAAGGTAGATCATTCCATTCCCTGCAGTTTGAACGAACCAGTGCTTACGACCCCGGTCTCTCACTAGGAGTAACACCAGCCGAAGCAGCAGTTGCCACGGATGCTGTCAGCACAGCCTTCCATGCAATCAAAAGGAGAGGAGAAGTTCAAAAAAGCGACGTGGTCTTTTTATTCGGACTTGGGGGGTTGGGCTTCAACGCCTTGCAAATCCTCCTGCATATTGGGCCACGTATAATTGTTTCGGACATCAAACAGGAGCTGCTTGATGAAGCACAGAAATTCGGGGTACCGGCATGCGATATCGTCCCTATCAGGACAAGTCCTCAGGACTTTGTCAGGGAAAACAACCTGAAAATTGACACGGTGCTAGATTTTGTTGGAAGCAATCAAACGTTTGAGGATGCTCAACACATTGGTAACCTAACCCTCAACGCACCCCTTAGAACGCACATTAACTAATAAATTTCTACTAGTTCGCCGTGGGGGAAAGCTCGTGTGTATAGGAACTCTTGATGCAGACAACACGATCCACATGAAGATCGGTACGAGAAAAAGACTTTCTTTTATTTTTTCTTATGGAAGCCAAGTCCGAGATCTTGAGGAAATATTACAGTTGATGGCGTCTGGATTCATCAAGCCTCAAGTTGAGACCAAAAATCTTGCCGACTTTTACGATGTCCTAAGCGAACTCGTGGCTGGCAAAATCGCGGGCCGTGTTGCTCTGACCCAGGGGTAGAAAGCACAAATTGAGGGATAGGTAATTAGGGACAATTCAGATTCTTGAAACATTCTTTGTTAAGCGCACATGTCATACCGGTAACCAAGCCTATACATAAATACATCTGCTTCCACCGATACCGTCAACTTTGCTCAATCATCCAATCCCTGATGACGAATCTAACCGTTGAAGCGTGACAGCAAACTTAGGTATATCCACTGACACCACAGCTCCAGCATTCTTTGTCCCAAACCCAGACACCGCTTCCCGAATCCTCATCATGTGTCTCGCTGACGCTCGCGTCGTAGACGAGGCATTGACCCGTGCTAGGCTCCCAACTAAACGCCACGCACCACCCAGCTGGCCTGCGGCCATCGGAACACGTTTCCCAGCACGAATATGGGTTGTCGCTGGAGCTTGAGCCAGTTGCACGCAAGTGCGACCCTGCTCCGTCCTTCAACTTTCCTTCCACCTCGCACACGGCAGTGGATGGGAGACATGTTGGAGTGGAAGTGGAAACGGGAACAGTGGGCGAGGGAACAGCACCACAGTCGCCGCACTCCTTGTCCCAGATTTCGTCACCGGTTCCTGCCACGGCATCGCCAGCTTCATTGGCGGGCACTTCGAAAATCCAGCACGATCCGTCGTCCCACAAGAATGATTTGCATTCTCCCCAGCGACGAGGCTCGTTGCAGAATTCGTAACAATCGTATACTTCGGCGAGACCCGTTTTCTTTCCGAAAAATCCACCGCCCCAGGAAATCTCAGTTCCGCAGGTAGCGGTGGGTGAAAGACAGGACGACGTCGATGTTGAGGTAGATGCTTCATCCCGCTGGAAGACGCGGCAATCGGCGCCTGGAAGGGCCAAGCCTATCATTAGGCTAATTAAATTGGCTGTGATCATACTGAGGTTTGAAGAAGTGGTTGAGTGTGGTGATGGGGTTCTTGACAATTCGAGTCAGTTGGTGCATTTATAATTTTATCTAAGGTGAGGTTTCGGCCACTTCCTTATTCTTATTGTGATGTGGCCGTCTGACTGCAGTAGTTAGGTCGCTCAACATGTTGAGCCATGCAACCAAAGCTCGTATTAACCCTGCAGGGACTTTTGAGCATGGGGAATTCGGCCAATGATATTGCGGAGAGCCTGGAAATTTACGTGGGCTTTCCACCAACCGGAGATAATTCACCGCAAATAGCTAGATGAGCTGATCTTCACATTTCCTCCCCCCACATGGGCTATAGACTATTGACTTGCGCATAACTGTAAGCAATCATTCTGGGAAATCTCATTAGGAATAGGTGGTACGGTGAGCAAGGGTCCTTTATTGCAGTTACAGTGAACCCATCTGGGTGCCTCATCGAGAGGGCCTGGCAACCAGATCACGACACTCTTGATGTGTCTTACTCTCCTGGCATGTCTCGTCACCCACCTCACATAACCCCACAGAGGCAATGCTACAAACAGTATATTGAATATGACCACTAACAGGAAATGCCTACCGGCATCAGCCTAAATTTTCGCACTGTTCGGGGCGACAAAGTGGACTGGAGAACTTTCTTTATCGTTCAAATTCTTGAATGCGAAGTAACGTGTTTCCAACCATAGTGTCCATTCGAACAGTTAGGCCGCCACCAAACGGGTTGATCCCTGCTGAGACTCAGTCATGTCAATAAAAGCTCTACTGCTCACTTTGGCGATTCGATGAAAGAGAGTGTGGAAGGGAATAACGTTTCTTGCCTGAACCTTCTTACCAACGGGCCTGAAAAGTGATGCAATTTACTGCGGACGGATGAAGTCAAGTTTAAAGAAGATATCCCGATTTCTTCTCGGTTCCTCCTACGTATTGCCTAGAGATCGAATCAATAAGCTATTTGCAATTTGTAAGATTTAACATACAATTTTGTGTGATATTAAAATTTGAAATTGGGAATAGTATTTTGATTTTATTGTGAAAGACGGAAAGAAACTTGCGAAACCTCTCAGCTACATGAAATGAATACAAACTTTAGATTGAGAGGTTGTTCTCCTCGAGATTTAAAAAAACTCTGGTTGTGTAGAGTATGAGTTTCTATATGATGAGTAATATAAGTTGTTAATCCACTAGACAACATAGTCTCAATCTATACGAGATGAGGTCTCACCAGTGGTGAGACGGTTGATGTCAAAACGCATATGCTCTTAAATCAAGACGCACCGCGGCGTGTCAAATAGCCTTTGGGCCAAGCCAAAGGGAATACCTACTCTGTGAATACGTAGGGTAAATACTAGTGATGATTCGATTTTGACACAGTGGCTAGGTTAGACTCACACACCGAGCACTCGTGTTTTGCGCTGATTTGTGAAGTCCAATAAGCTCATCCTCGTGGAATTCGACTAAGCCAGATAGAGCGAATAATCTGCAATATTGCTTATCCACCTCACAAAATTTTCGCCCTGCTGACCGTTGAATATTTTCTTGTTTGAAAAGGATTGGCGAAAGTCCCTCCAACACGGGGCCATTGAATGTGCAGATTGAATCGCGAGGGTGTTAGGATGACCTCATATGATGGTAAAGTCTGAAAAATCAATCTTTCGCACTGCCTAGTACAAAGCCCCAGTCAGCAACGCACTTTCACATGGTCAAAGAGTTCCTTCCTCACAGATCTTATTAATGGGCATTGTCGTTAGCTTGGTTTATGGTTGTTCTCGCCCTCCGTTTCCAAGCTCCGAACTTATTAATAGCACTCCAACAGCGTGCAAAGATTGGCTTCTTAAATATGTCCACTTCCAGTTATCCTTCAAATTCAACAAAGTGTTCAAATGAGGCAAAAGTTGCGGATTTGCAGTGCCTTTCTGAAGAGAATGGCAACCTCGGTTCGCCGACCCATGGAGGTTACCTAGAGCCATGGAATGGCGACTTGACCAAGCGGATATGGTCAAACATGCACAACTTTCGGCCCCAGTCAGAGATCCAAATTCTTACCTTGACGAAAGAGGAAATCACGTGGTCGACTCAAGTTTGTGACGCCGAAATCAGCCAGTTATTACAACGATGTAAATATCGCCAGACAAAACGTTCGAAACACGCCATCATTGTATTTTTTATATATCTTGAGGATAATGAGAATGGGCAATATCAGAGGCAAGCTAGTATTTCACTGAGTGGCTTCCAGAGCATCGCAAAACATGTAAATATGCATGATTCAGCCATCCAGGATATTTTAGGCCGGCCAGATTGTTGGTCTCCAATTCGGCGATTTAAGTACGCAGACGGAACAGCTTCTGGGGATTTCTAATTCCTCTGCCAACATGCACGATGGGTGGAAGATTCCCGCCCGGACGTGGCTCAAAATAAGGCACCACGGTCGGTATATCTCCACCATGGCGCCAAACTAAATATCACCAAAGTTGAGGGCAAATGAAAGGTCAAAGATTTTTTAATCTATGTAAATATTGGAGGCATCTCAACAATGGTCTCCTTCACCCTTCTTTCAATTACACGACAATATGCTATAAATCGTTGACTCTGCAGATGAACTTTTCAACGTCAAACGCACGGTAGGACCCTTCCAGTAGATCTGAGAGACAATTCAGAAAATTGAAGAGTGCGGGTCTGTATCTAGTCCTTCGAAGTGAAATAACAGCGTCGTAGTCCGATACTTTCGACAAAACTTACTGCGAATCAGAAGACTTGCTGAAATGTGAAAGATGGGGAAAACCACCAAAATTAGCTTATCTATACTGTGGTGGAATGTTCGCTAAGTACATACTTGCGGTAGGAATTAGTTTCTTGATACCATCGCGATTCCGTCAGTTGGCATGTCACACTCACAGGTGGTCTCAATAGTCTCAACCAACAGCTATTGTGTAGGTCAGATACACAGGATAGCCGGCATCAGGTTAAGGGGTAAAAGGAAGATAGTCACGGCCGCAGTTAGCCCCGAAACACCATACTAAATAACACGCACAGCTGACCTGTCAATCTGCTGACTACGGGCTCTGCCGGGCACAGCCAATTGACGATCGAGGCAGGCGTGTGATCGTCATGCCGATCCATTCCTAAGACCCCGAGGCCGGAGGCAACCCTCAACGGCAGCCTCCAACGGCTAGCAACAGTAGCTATAAAAGACCCTGCTAGATCCCTTCCATAGTCACAAATCAAGAGCTTCTATTCACTATCACTTGCACCTATTGACACAGCTATCCAAGTGATATGGCACCACATTTCTCTGTCTTTTCCGTAAAGGGGTGATTACACCAGTTTTTGGCTTTGCAGCAGCGGATCATTACTTCGGATTGAATGTTCAATGTGGAACTTCAAACAAAACCAGCTGCAAGGTAAAGGCCCAAAATTACATCAAAGGCAAAAGGCATACAATTTTTGTTCGTCATTTCATCAGTCTACGTTTGCTTGTCCGCTGTATGAGTGAATTAAGTATCTATAGTTCAACAGTGAACTTAATCCGCTGCAAGGAGTAGGTTTATTCAAAGGCTAAACTTGACATATTCTAAGAGCTCTATAGTCTGACAAGTCCAAATATATATCCCCTATATATATGGATTATCAAGCATGACTTGTAAGACGATTATTGTTTCGAAAGTTGCTATTTGTAAATAGCTCCTCATCAAACCCGATAACAATTACTCTTCCTGAACTGGCTCCAAGACCGATTCTCTTTTGGGAGGGGTGTACTCTACACTCGCTGCGAGCAGATCTATACTCAGGAGGAATCCAAAGTAGATTTTCCCCGTACCGTTGGACCCAAGAGTTAGATTCATCCAAACTGAAGTTGTGGGATGTTAATCTTTCGATCTCAGCTTTCGCCTTGTCGCCATAAGAATTAATATCAAATTCTCTCTTTGAAGAATTTGTTTCCACAAGCAGATGTGAACCTGTGGGAGAAAATGATATACGTGGAGACCTTTCCCAGCCTTTAAAAGCTTGATGAAGAATTCCTTGTGTTAAATCCCAAATATTGATCTCACCGTCCCATGATGCTGATGCTAATAACTTAGAATCAGATGAGAAGGCAATTGATTCAATACTCCACTCGTGCCCTTTCAATGTCCATTGCAATTTTCCTTCCATTGCATCCCAAATCTTGATTGTTTCAAAGAAACATGTGCATAGTAACTTGGAATCGGCTGAGAAAATGACTGAGTTGAATGAGCCAGTAGAGCAGGCATACTCTTTCAATGTGTGTTGTAATGTTCCTTGTGTTGGATCCCAAATCTTGACCGTACCGTCTTCTGATGCTGATGCTAGTAACTTAGAATCAGACGATAAGGCAATTGATTCAATATCCCCACTGTGCCCTTCCAATGTCCTTTGCAATTTTCCTTCCATTGCATCCCAAATCTTGATTGTGTAGTCATATGAATATGTTACCAGTAGCTTGGATTCGGGTGAGAAAATGACTGAGTGAACAGAGTAGGTATACCCTGCCAATGTCAATTGTAATTTCCCTTTAATTACATCCCAAATCTTGACATCGTCAAATGATCTTGATACTAGTAACTTGGAATCGGATGAGAAGGTAATTGATTCAATACGACCCATATGCCCTTTTAATGTGTCTCGTAATGTCCCATCCATTGCATCCCAAATCTTGATTGTATTGTCCTCTGATGCAGATGCCATTATTTTACCATCAGCAGAAAATTCCAACGATCTGATTGAGTCAGAATGACTTGCTGGGTTTTGCTGCGTGGTCTGCTTGGTAATGTCCCAGAGCTTGATTGTTTTATCTTCTGATGCTGAGGCTATCAGGTTGAAATTGGGTGAAAAGGAAATTGAGCAGATCCTGCTGGTATGGCCTTGAAAAGTTTGATGGACTGCTCCGTTGGTGGCGTCCCAAATGACCAGCGTACTATTTTCGAGTCCTGAGGCAATCAAATTGCTATCACTCAAAAACGCGACCGAGTTGGGCCCACTGCCGTAATCGATGATCCGCTGGAGTGCCCCACTTGCCGTATCCCAAACCTTAATTGTTGTAGTATCCCGCCCACCGCCAAACGCCAACGCGATCTGCTCCCCATCGCTCGAGAATGCAACATCGGTGACCAGGTCTGGGTCTTCGTGGCCGCCCCTAAGAGTGTAGCAGATCTTGTTTGTTTCTGCGTCCCAAACCGTGAACGTATCCCTATCATCATCATATTTATCGCCTTTGTAGTCTTCATCGTGTAACCCCGATGTAAATAGCAATCTATCACTTGAGGATGCGACAGAAAGAATATGAGCCGGATGGTTCCCAACACGGTAATCGCAGGACTCCCATGTTTTCATATTCCAAACCTTGAATGTGTGTATGTCTGACACCGATACGAGCAAATTACTATCGCTCGAGAATGCGACAAACGGGTACCAATAATCCTGATCCCTGAAAATTTGCTGAAGTTGCCCTGTCATTGTGTCCCAAATTCTCAATGATTCGCCCTTTGATTCCCCTGTCATCCGGTCGCCAGATGACCTCGATGCAATCCACTTACCATCATGCGAGAATACGACACGTCCGATACGTTCTCCATCATGGCCCTCGAGTGTGTACTGAAGTTCCCCTGATCTTGTTTTCCAAACCTTAATTTCTCCATTGTCTGATCCCGAAGCGATTAGAGTCCCATCGCTCGAGAAAGCAACACACTCCACCGTTCCATTATGACCCTCAAGCGTTTGGAGGCAAGGGTCCCAATTATCTTCCACCACCGGATGTTGTATTGCCCAACCAAGATGTCTATCCTGAAAGGTCCGGCGAACTATACTTTGGTGGGGAGCAAATAGAAGGGCTGAAGAATAGATTTGGAGAGGCGCAACGTCAATTGCCGTGCGGAAACGAAGAACAAAACGCTCTGCGTCACGGAGGAACCCCAGTACCTGAACGCCGCTAGTGCCCTAGATATCGCTAGTTAGCAAATTTAACCTTGACTGCATCAAGCAAACATACATCAACCATCACCTGTAGCTCTCGGATAAATTGGATAAGCTCTGAGATTCTCCCTATAAGGATTAATGCTTCAACCCAATGAAGGAAATGTTCTCGAAGAAACTTATATGCTCGATGTCCATCGTCAACTTTGATGTTGCTCTTTCTTAGATGCTGTACCCAATAGAGGCATGCATATTGAACATCTAGGGGTAATGCTTTCTCCATAGTATCTTCTAATATATTCTTGCGCTCCTTCCCAAACCTCTTCAGACCACACATATCATCCTTAAGAATACCTTCTTTATGAAGGAGAGCTAAGCACTTATTTGCTAATATCTCATGTTTTGTTTTCATATCAATGTGGAATTCTTCTAGAATACCTCTGTTCTCGGTATTCTCGTTAATAAGGAATTCGCGGAAGGACAAATGAAAAGTGGTAATTGGAGAATTTGGCTCTGATGGTAGTGGTACTTTGATTACTGAACGGAGAGAGTTGATCATTCCCTTGACCTTATCTTCTTCGACTTGTAAGAGCCTGGCGAGAGATAATATAGAAAGTGGCTTTTCTAAAAGGATGATTGAACCAACAATTTCCTGGAAGTCTACCTTGATCTCTTCCATTAAATCATCATCATCTTCAGGAACAAGACTTTCAAGAACCGGAAGATACGTTGCGCTGAGCTTCTGGTTGGACTTCGCAGCTGGTTGGTTCAAAATCTTTATAAGTTCGCGGTCTGGTCTCCGACGTTCCACATTCGCGAGCAATCGACAGATCGTCGCAGCGAAAATGAACAAGGGCGTTGCCAGATTAACCAGTTGTTTTAAATCGTTTTCACTAGGCCAGTCTTCGAGCCGAGTCGAATTTTGTTGAGTTGCCCACTTGTTGTAATGGTCCCTGATTTGTTGCAGTTCATCCGCAAGATACGCGCGGATGTCTGTTTCCACCACGCGTCCTGCTATGTCATGAAGAGCAACGTCTAGGCGAGAACCCGTTTCCTTTGTCATTCTGGCGTATCGACCGTAGCATTCTGATCGACTGGTAAGGAAAAACCTGAAGTCGAAAGTTGGTCGTAGGCTTTTCATCTTTGAAAAACTATCCACAATTGTCGCAACGTCTTGGTATTTTTCACCACATTCATCCAGAGCATCAATAACAACAACTATTGTTGAATGACCTTTGCCCTTCAAGGATGTCAAAGGGGTCATGATGAGCTCTCGGAACTGTTCATTAAGGTTACCAGAGATGTTATTCTCATTCCCCTTGCCCATCAGCTTTTCTGCAAAATGAGGAAGCTCGGAACACAGCTGTGCTACAATGGTCTGGAAAAGGTAGACGGGTTTAGCACGCTCATCATCGCCCCTCTTGAAGAAAAAGCTAGCGCCAAGCTCCCCTGTATCCCGAAACATCTGGCATACAGTACGAGAAATGGTAGATTTGCCTGTCCCAGCCATACCCTCTAGCCAAAATACCGTCTGTCCTTCAGGATTATCAACCCAATTTCGGATCTCTTGAAGGAGTTCGATGCGAGTATCTTTGTGGCACCGGGGCTCGTTTATAACATTATAATCCTTGAATTCGGCTGTTTCAACCCGGTGCAGTTTTTTGGAAATAAAAATGCTTTCTTGTATTTTGCGAAGATTTTCTCTGAGAAACTTTAGTTGGGGCCCAAAAGGAAAATGAACCGTTTTACCCACTGTTGATCCTCTATAGTTTTGTAAGAATTCTTTGCAAGTTGGAGAATTTCCTCGCTGGTGGTCTGAATTTGATGACTGCGGCACTTTTCGCAGTCATCTGTAGCCTGATCAAGCGCCTTTTCAACAGTGAGGAGGTCTTGGGTATGGGAGTCCATAGTACCAAGCTTCAAAATGTTCGGAATGGCTAAAAAGCCACGCTGGCCTTGAAGTTGATGAGCTGCGAAACCGAGAAATAGTAGCGATTTGGCGTAAGCCTCAATAATTGCTTCTTCGAGCCGGTTGATCATATCCTGATACTCTTTCGATGAAAGGTTAGAGCTATTGTATAACTTTTGATAGGCATCGCATTGAAAGACTAGTTTTGTGACTTGGGCAAGACCAATAACTAAATCGCTTTCAAGTTTTTCTTTAGCATCCAACATCTAAAATTCGGTTAAATAAGCCAAGAACTTTTGGATATTACAGGAAAGTAATACTTACCACCAGAATAAGCCGTACAGCAGCCCAAGGCAAAGCAGCATGGACAGGATCGATACTGACGAGGGTGTCCCCAATTGGAATAGCACACTTGAGGATCGTAAAGACATTTCGGAATAACTCACGTACAGAGTACTCCTTGTCATTAAATTTGATATTCCACTGGTTCTTTTCTTCGTCCACATGTTTGTCAAAGATTACCTTCCTCAAGTGCTGGACAATGTCTTTGCCTGAAGTCTTGGCTCCGCCTTGCGAATTCTCGCTAGCCAGTTCATGCTTAAAATTCTTGATATTGGCGATGATCTTCTCGTCTTTTTTCAATTTTTCGATACGGCTCAAGGCCCTTTCCCATAGAATGAGCTCATTGGAGGATGTATCACTCATCTCATCCTTCTCATTAGTGGTTGTGATAACTTTTCGATCGCTATTTAATATCTCGTTCGTGTCAGTTACGTTCGAAAGGACCACAAATTCATCTTCATCCTCAGTGATTGCGACTATATCACCATTGCCCCTTGATTCGACTTCGGTGCCGACTTCATCCAAGGATATCTCATCCTCATCCTTACTCGGGCCACATATAACAGGTTCGTCCTTTGCTTGATCGTTGGTCTCAGTTGCAATCGTAGTATCTCCAACCACATTAAAATCGCCCGGTGATTCGACCTGGGTATTGGCTGCGTTCAAGGGTATCTCATCTTCATCTTTTATTGGGGCACATATACCGCGTCCGTATTTTGCTTTGTCGTTGGCCGCAGTTGCATTCGTAGTATCCCCAGCCACGTCACCATCGCCATTCGGGTTGACGCTTGTACCGCCAGAATTCAGTGCATTGATTGCGTGCTTGACCGAATGCTAATTCATGTTAGTTTTCCAGAATATATGACAGATTGGCAGTGAAGGAGGTCGATTGAGTCACTAACTTGGTCATCAGGGTCAGTCGCTTCATTGCCATTGCCAAAGCAGCCACACTTTTGAGCCCAGCGCTTCCAGCTTTTCTGGGCCAGCTTCCTTCGAGTCATATTTCCAGGATGTACAGCCTAAAAGTCGAGAAAGAAAATTCAAATATGGTGTCTGAGCCGAACTACCAACAGTATGGGATAAGACTTCGAAGATGAACTGCGCAAGGGAGAGGAAGTTTCCGCGCAGAAATAAACCCGAACTGTGTCGGGCAGCAACAGATGTGCCAGCGCACTGACTGTGGCTTGCAGCAAACTATGACGTGGCTCAATGTGGGCATAATTTTGAATTCTGGCAAAAGTACACAATAAAGTTATGCAGATATCTCAATCAGTTTATCTTTTGGAAGGCACGGGCTACAGCTGGTGTCATTTTTGCGGGGTGTTTCGAATCCAGCAAGAAATAAACATAAGAATTTAGGACAGTTATTCCTCTGAAGGGCATTCCACAAATCCTTGACTAGTATCGTACATCCAAAAGCCACCATATCCCTAATTATTCTCCTACGTTACTCTTATACACGAAGATCTTGTCTGAATTAGGAAACGCCTCTTTTTATACTAGTTATTCTTTGGTGTTCATTTTGCACATTTTCGGTCTTGCCAAAATCCAGAATCACGTCCATCATCCGTCCAATAGGAAGTGCCTATTTCTGTCTTGCATATTCAACACATCAAAGTTACGGGCGAGCCACGCAACATAGATACACTTGTCACAGTTCGGTCATTGGGGCATAACGAGAGATCAAATCAAACCAAATCCAACGGTCAATTTAATTGAATCGATTGAACTACATAGAGGGTATTTGGTGCAGATGTGATATTTTTTGGCAGAGTTTTGGTATCTTTGATGTGGGTTACCCGGGAGGAAATTCCTGCTTAGTCATCGCCAAAAGGGGTATAGCGCAAGGATCACATGACTAGAACTTTATAACCAAGGAGGAATTAACGTCCCCACCCAGAAAACCGCCACCTGAACAGCACCACCACGGCCGCTTGGAACTCATCAATTTCTCAACCAATATAGCTTCAATTGACTATCTACAACTGCCACTCATAGAACATTGCCTCCTTATCCATACGTGCAACTTACATAGCCTCATCATTTAATTTAGGTACATGCTTCTGCTCATACTGACTTGCAGCCTGCTCTGTCTCTTTTTGGGCTTTCCCAATGACATCAATACAGGCAAAAGTCGCATTGGGGTTGTAATCAACTGCTTTGTGACCCTGAGGCCTCTTTGATTTAAGTTCCTCCTTCAAAATGGCCTTTTCCCTAGTGGTTGCGGCCAAAAGATAGCTCTGGTGATCAATCTCTTTCCCAGCTTTAAGGGCCACAGCCCGAAAACTGCGACTAGCTGCCGTGAGGTCTTTCTACACCAAATTTAGCTGGTCCCATACTTCCTTTCTACTCCTAGGAGTCCAGAAAGGTTGGTCTTCTATGCGCTGCAGCTATGCGTTGGGCTAGGGCGGCGTTAAGGGGGGCTTTTTTCGCTTCAGCTTGAGGAGGCCAACCAACCCGCGATCAGGGTCTAATGGGTATATCTTAGAACCGCAAAATCCACACTGAATATTCTCCTTTGAAAACGCTTTCTTTGATGCCTCTTGATATGCCTGAATGAAGCGCCTTTTTTGGAGGGGGGCCGACGAGGTAAAGGTGGCAAAGCTGGCCATTTCCTCATAAAAATACTACTTCAACGGGCCAAAAACACCAACATCAAGCGGATGTATGATATGTGATGAATGTGAGGGTAAATATAATAGCTGGACCTTATTCTTCCACGTCCGATACATCATTTTCACTGATATGTGTGACTTGTGACCGTCAAGGACCAGGAGCTTCCACAACCCGGCCTCCGACGGCACTGTCTGTGGAAGAAAAACGTGTTTGAACCACTTTTTGAAGATTCTGGTGTTATTACTTTCATAACTGTAGGCCTCTGGTTCTAGTGTGAACAGCTTCAATAGATAGGCTATTGTTTGACATCGACGATTTCATGCAAAAGAAAGCTATACGACGTTGAGGATGGCACCAATATGTTAGAGAATTAATCTTGTGGGTAAATTCCCGGGGTCAGGGATGACGCAGTTAAGGTCACAGGTATAGCAGCTGCTACTTCGGTTCTGTTGCTTTGAACGATTCTTGATTGATCTATCTAACTAAGCTAAAGAGAGCCCCTTTCTTGGTGTTGTTGTACGTAGGTCACATGATGCCCTTGATCTCGCTTCCTGCCGCCTTTACACTAGGCACCTAGCCGGTGCCTCAGGCCTCGATGACTGTGATCCCTTTGTGGTGAATTCAACGTTCCAACAAATCTCCATCATTCTTATCATAGTATTTCTCCCTTCCTACTTTGTTAGGCTGGTTCATCCCACTGCACAAATACACCCAGAGACACCAAATATTACCCTCGTTGGACAACCGGACCCTGTCACTACATAAACGATTTTGTATCTTTGACCATCCTACAATATGAAACAGGAAGACCACATTTCCTTTGTGGTATCCTTCTCCAAGACTAGTGTCCAGCGTCAGAGTCCTAAGGGATGTCCACACCATAAGCTTTGAACAACAAATCAGAGTAGTAAGGCTACAATAAAATCTCTCGCCCCCACACCGACAATACCCCCAACCCCACCGCACAGCTCTATGCAGCTAAGCTTAGAAAGGGGGGACTTTAAGTATGACCTTCGATATAAAAGCGCCCCAAGCATCGGCATTGTACTGAGGTAAGCACGCGGTGGAAGGCGCGGGGGTTCGCAAAAGCCGAGCTCAAATTTAGAATTTCCTGGGTATCTAATCGGTTGTATTCCGGTTCGCTACACATTCAAATGGGCCAAAGCCGGGGAGGTGGGGGGTGCAAAAAGCATGCCGAAAATGGATATGAGGGCCTCAGTAGATATTATCATTTGGAAACTGCGTGCCGTGAGCAGGTTATGCGGGTTTCTACGTGCTTCAATATCCTTTGGATTGTGCATTGTGGCATTTCGCGTCATGTATGAGGCTAAACTAACACAGCTTGGCAGATGGGCATGGTGGTATCAGGAAAATGGAAAGACGATGCAGCAAGCACCTGCCACTGTACCCAGCCAATAGGGCAAAGGGCATTGTGGTGGGATACGTACCTCTTAGTGCAAGCCACCAGACTAAAATGCCTGATGGAAGCTTTATTGTCCCGACAGTGGGGGATGGCCGGTATCATTGGGCGACAAATATCCAACCACGCCAATCATTGACATGCCACAGCGCAAGGTGGCGGAGAAATGCTCCATCCCGTTAGTCTGGCTGCTTGCTACAGGAGGCTTTCGTTGTCGGTGCATATTTGCCTAGGATACAAGGCTTGGTCTGGTACTTTATTACCGCTACTGTCTAGGTTCCTTGTGGTCGGCCGGTCTTCATAAATGAATCGAATTTCCTCATTTTCTCGAATCTACCAACATCATCTTCTACATGCCCATAACACAACGCAACACTAATCGGCGTTTTCTTTTAGCCCATACCCACATACACATAACTTATCGCCCATCCGTTCACCCAAAATGCCTGCCAAGGCCAGGAAATGTCTCGAGAGTTTGGAGATCCAGAGGGAGAGAATTACTCAATATTATATCCTAGGCACCTTAGCAAATACTGTCAAACATATGAAAGAAGTACATGGCTTCGATGCTACGTAAGTCAATTACGGTCAATGTTATAATGCAGGAACTAATAATCGACATAGTCTAAAAGAATTTCGCACTCGATTAGTTTCTTAGGGAATAATAAAAAACATGAAAAAAGATGATTGGAAGCATGTCTACGAAAGGAGAGCTGCAGGCATCCAACATCAATCGAATTGAATGGAAGATACCTTAGTGAAACAAGAAGAAATAGAGCGATGGTCAGATATAAGTCAGACTTTGACCTTACTCCTCAGAAAATAACAAACCTGTCAAGGGTAAACAACGACCCTTGCAGGGTTGGGTGTTACGAGCCGGTCCCATTTAACAGCTGTTATCCGCACCGGTAATCACCAGCATTGTGGTTATTGACTTATCTTTTGGCCTAACCTTCAATCAATGTAATGGGAAGTGCGGATCCTCACATTGGGCCATGGCCGCACAGAGGCTTTTCATGTCGTACACCTCCTTCTTGCTTTAATCGCCCCGTCAGAACATGGCGGGTCCCTGGATTGCAGTTTTTGGATGGGGTCACTGTTGAGTGTAAGCTATTTATTTTGAATTGCGATTAGCCTTGTTACTAAATGTCCTATTTTAGACACGCTGCTCACTAGCCTGGTTACGCCCGGCTGCTGGTCCATCTTATGCACACCCTCAACCTCACATGGGTAGTGTGCAAAATAAGTCACAGATCTTTCTCTTCAAATATTTGGTCCCGAAAGTGATATTCCAGATGTTCTGAACAATTTGATCGTGGCATAACCTTACAGTAATTCACCCTGGAAACTAGGTATAGACAATCACCTCATGCGCCACGAACTAGTGGCAATTTTACTTCAATTCTGCATACATCTTTCTTCTGATAATTATTTATCCCTACGATATATGGACTGTTTCTTGAAATGGATCCTGCAGATTGGAACCACATCTGCTTTTTATTAGCTGCTTGCGAAATTGCGGGAAAGGTACAGCCAAACCATTGAAATATTCCTTCCACGTCTTCTTCTGAGTGCTATTAGCCTCGAAGAGGAAAACCTTGTTTCCATCCTCATTGAATCTGGGGTAAGCCCCAACTTCGTCGAACTTCAAACTAGGGGCGGGATTGTCAGCAACATAATCTACATCAACTTCGAAATGTTCCGGTGTCCCCTTCAACTTGCTGTGGCAAGGTCGAATATTCGGATTTGCCGTCTCCTTCTTGACAACCCCTTCTACCATCCAGACATGAACACGTCATCCTGGGATTGTCCTTTATTTCCGATTGAGGTTGCCATTTCACTGTCGCATGGAAATCCGGAGATCGTCGAACTATTGATTGAAGCTGGTGCAGATCTTGATCTTTACTCGGACTTTGAGTTTAAATCTATCGTTCACGTCCAAAGCGAATACCCAAACATGACTGCGACGCTTACAAAAAGAACGTCGTTGATGAAGGCTGTAGAGGTCCAAAACGCTCGCATAGTTACAACGCTTTTGCAGAATGGAGCATATGTAAATAGCGTTTCAGAAATTTCCGGCACAGCACTCCAAATTGCTGTTGCGAAAGACGATCTAAATACAGTACAACCCCTGTTTGTTTGTAACCTCGTGACTTGCCCCACCCTTAGGCCGCCGCCCGTATCGCCTTAACAGCTAGGGTGACATAAGCAGGCAAAAAAAAAAAACTTCCCTCCAGCAAGAACAAAACTTTTTGAAAAAGTATATATAGAGCAATGCGAATAGTCTCATCGAGGTGCCGATTAAAGCCATAAAGACTTTTCTGTGTAAGCCCTGCACGAAAAAGCCATTATAGCAATTGATTGGCCCTAAAGTGTAGCATAGACCAATGAATACTATAAGCATACTATATAACTAAAATATTACCTAAAGAAGGCACTACTAGTAGTTACAATGGGTAAATTATAAATTACCCTAGAAACCAAGGATATATAAAACCTTATTATTAGGAATATAATATTTATTAAAAAGATCTAATACTTTCTTAATATAATTATTATAATTAACTTTTTATAATTTATATAAAATAAAATTAAAGTAGGTCTAGGGTAATTTAATATTATAACTAAAGAAGTAAATATTAAGATTATTAAAATTATAACTATAGCTATTTAAATAGCTATAAAAGTAAATGCCTTAGTTAGGAAAGTACTAAATATAGATAAAGTTATAATAAAAATAATATATAAAATGTAAAATATAGAAATAGCTTAATAGCAAAGAATAATAATATATATAATTACCCTAAATAAAATAACTATAAATAGCTCTTAGAATATATAGACTATATAAAATAACTTAAATAAAATATTCTATAAAATTATAGTAAATATTAGAAATATAAATACTATTACTATATTAAGAACTAAAAATCCCTATAGCCTTAAAATACTATTAGATAATATTATTATATAAAGTAATAATAAATATATAGAAAAGATTAAAATAGTCTTAGTAAATTAGCTTAAGAGTAAAGACCTAAGTATAAAGATAATTATAAATAAAGACTATAATATATTAAAAGAATTTATAAAAGACTAGGAATATAGGATTAGGGAAAGGGCAATAATCTATATCCTAATCTTTAGAATCTTAGCTTATGGTATTTAAATTAATTTAATTAATATGAAAAAGTTTAAAGAAAATAAAAAGAGTATTTTGCAAGATAATAAACCCTTTATTCCTAATATAAATATTAAATATATTAATTGGCTTACTAAAAATTTTCCTAATAAATTAATATTATTTATTATTATTGAGTTTACTAAAGCAAAGGATATTAATTGGATTATATAAAAAGGACTTATATAGGAAAGTAGATATTATAATTATAAAAGATATAAAAGATAGTGCTATCTTAGATAGTATTTTTAATGCTATAAATATAGCTATATAGGAACCTAGTATAAGGCAATAGAAATATATAGCTATTATATATAATACTATGTTACCCGGTTATATCCTAATAAAAATGATTTCTCTAAGAGAAAGTATATTATATACTAAGGCAATTATAAAGCCTAGAGTAAGTACTATAATATTAGGAAATAAAAACTCTTAAAACTCAAGGAAAACTATTATATACAATTAGTATACCACCTAGAATCTAGCAAACAAGGTCAAAGACCAAAAGAAAGCCAAGAACCTACTACACAAAAAGAAAAATCAAGGCAATTATAGCCAATACTACTACTCCCAAAGGCTAAGAATAAAGGGAGATTACCAACCAAGAAGAGATAGAAATAAACTGTAGAGGAAAGTAACTCTAGAGGACCATTGACTAGCCAAAGGCCAATATAAACTATACCCTCTCTCTATAGATAGCCCTTAGGCAACAAAAATCCCAATACATTACAATTATAACTCTAAGATAGTATCTATGCCTTTAGCAATAAAGAAAAAATATAATAAATAATAATAATAATAATAAAAAATATATACTATAAATACTATAGTATAATATTAAAAAATTAAGGGTAATAGTAATAGTATTCTTTTTATATAACCTAGAAATCTAAGACCTTAATATTATTATAATCTAAGAACCATAGATAAACCTATATATATCCATAATCTATTACCTAGCCAAAAATACCTTTTACCTTCTATACCAAGAATCAAAAGAAAAATCTATCCTTATTTGCTTTTTTATTAATAAAAGGCTAAACTATAATAAATAAGAATTTAATATATATAATAGGAATATAAGCTTAATAATACTTATTTTTAGAGATAAAAAATAGAAGACTAAAGTTATAATTTATAATATCTATAACCCTACTAAAGAAAAAGGAGAAAGTATTTTACTAAAACTAAATAAGATCCTTGAGGAAATCTTAAGGGAGTAAAATATTGAATAGATAATACTAGGCAATTTTAACCTATATTACCCTATATAGGGAGGATTAAAAGCTAGAATAGACCTAGAAGTAATAGAGCTTATAAATATTATTAAAATATATTACTTAATAAATATATTAAAATTAGGCTTTATTATATACAAGGAAAATATAGCTTATATTATAATTAATTTATACCTTATAATATTTAAAATAATAAATAGATTAATTTAAAGTAAAGTAAATAGAAACTATTATTATAACTTAAACTATTTACCTATTATAATAAAGCTAGACCTTATATCTAAATAACTTAAAAAAAAACTAAGATTAAATTAAAATAATTTAAATAAAGAAATTTTTATAAATAAAATTAAATAATAGCTATTATAATTATAAAGACCAAGAACTAAGATAATACTAAATAAATATATCTTTAATATTATAATAGTAATATTAAAAAGTATTAAAATTATAGTATTACTATGGTACCCCTTGTATAAATCTAAGGTAAGATAGAATAAGGAGTATAAGGAGGTATTAGCTAAAGCGAAATACCTATGCTAAGTATATAATTGTCTTAATATAAAGACTATATGGGAGTTATATTGTGAAGCTAGAAATAGAAAGGGGAGAATAATTAAGAAAGCCCTAAAGTAAAACTATAGGATAAGTATTAAAAGGGTAATATTCTTAGTTAGTTCTTTATGGAAGGCTACTAAGTGGGCTAGAAATAGAGAAAACTAGGCGCTGAATATTACCTTTGCCCTTAAAGACTAAGAAATAGGATAGGTAATATTGATATTAGAAGGGATAGTAGATGGCTTTAGAGAGGCCTTTTACCTGGCTTTGCTGGAAGTTAATTTATTGGATATTAAGGGAGTAATATACCTAAACTAGATAGAATTACCCTTTATTATAGAGATAAAAGTAGAATAAGTAATTAGAAATATAATTATAGATAAGGCCCTAGGGCCTAATAGTATTAAAAATAAAGCCCTATAAATACTCTTATTACTTTTGACCTTATACCTTATTTAAATATTTAATTAATTCTTAATATTAGGGTATTACCTAAAATATTACTAAGAGCTTTTTATAATAATAATACAAAAGATAAACAAAGATAACTATATAGACCTAAAAGTATATAGACCTATAGTACTATTAAATATAATAAGTAAAATTATAGATACTATTATAGTATAAAGGCTAAGCTATATAGTAGAATTACTTAGGCTATTATTAGTTAATTATATAGGAAAATAGAGAATAAAGTTAATAAAATATACTTTATATCTTATTATGGAAAAGATATATAAGGTGTAGAATAAGGGAGATAATGGACTTATGGCTATTCTCTTACTCCTTAATGTATCTAGTATATTTAATAATATCTTTTATATAAGGCTATTTTATAATCTCTGTAAAAGAGAAGTAGATAAGAGAATAGTTAAATAGCTTATTAGCTCTCTATTGGAGAGATATATGAGAATTGTAGTAGATAGTTATAAATCTAAGGAAATTAGGCTTATAATAGGTATTTCCTAAGGATTATTATACTCCTTTATTCTATACCTTTTCTATAATGTAGACCTGATCGAAGAGTGTAATGATATTATTAATGGAATAATAGTAATTGGCTTTATTAATGATATAGTTATTTTAGCTTGTAAGGAATTAATAGAAGAGACCTATAGTAAGCTATAAGTATTGCTTAGAAAGGTAGAGAGCTGGGCTATTAAATATGCATTAGTATTTAATATAAAAAAGTTCTAATTAATATACTTTATAAAAGGGAAAAAGTTTAATTTAGACTAAATAGTATATGCTAAGTAGGGAGTAATTATATCTAAGGATATATATAAGTACCTTAGAGTGATTATGGATTTGAAATTATATTGGAAGCTATATATTAAAGAGATATAATGTATAGTAATTAAAATTATTATAGCCTTAAGTTGCCTAGGGAGCTTAACTTAGGGAATAGGCCTAAAGGAAATGCAAAAGATCTATAAGAGAATAGTAATTTTATAGATTATGTATACTTACTCTATTTGGTCTAATGTAAACTATAGGTCAAAAAATCCCTATATAAGGTAAATTAAGAATATTCTAAAAAGGCTCTAGAGGAAGGCTCTAGGAGTGATTACGGGGGTATACCGAGTGATTGTACTATTAGTATTTGAGGTTAAGATATTTATAATGCCCTTTAAAGATTAGATTTAGAAACACAATATTGATATATATATAAGAATAGGCCTAGGCAATATAACTTGGAAAACAAAGAAACTTAGCCTATAATAATATATATAGTAAATATTCAAAGAATATTAATATAGCCTAGATATCTTTAGGCTAGAGCCACTGCTCCCGTTTATAGTACCCTTATAGTAAAGGTACCCAAAAATACATATTAAGAAATCCAAAGAGATAGTATATAAAAGCCATAATATAAGCTTATATATAGAAAATACTATATATATTTATATAAATAGAAGTAATATTAAAAATAAAATAGGTATAGCTATAGTCTATATTACTAATAGAGCTATAGCATAATAATATATAGGAAATAAAGATATATTTATAGTATATGCTAGAGAACTCTAAGGGATTACCTTAGTATTTTATATAGCCTAGGAAATATAGATCAAAGGATATAAGAGAGATAAGCTCCTAATTTATATAGACAACTAAGTAGCCATTAGAACCATAGTAAACCTAAAGTATAAATCTAGGGCATATATTGTTATAACCTATAACAAGTCAAGGCGGTCACAACCGGCAGAACCCTTGCTTACATAAAACAAGCTACCCTATACCTATATGCCCTACCAATAAGAAAGAGTTAAACGGATCCCGTTTGACTTCTCTGACCATTGCAGTCGAATAGTATTAAACTGACCTTATTTAATACCTATAAATATAAAGCTATATAATTAGAAGTATATAGACAAATTAAGCCTAATCATAAGGAATAGTCTTAATTAGCTTTTAATATAACTTAATTACCTTAATTACTAATTAACTATTACTAGATATAATACTTATAAATATCTTTATATTGCTTAGTATATTGCTATATACTCTAATCCTTCTGCCAATATAAACCCTACCTTTTAATTGGTTTATCCCTTGGGAAATCGGCCAGATTATTATATATTAAAAGCTCTTATTTAGTAGACTATTTATATTAATTACTAAGTAATATATTATAATAGTATTAACTATACCTTCTTTATCTAGTAACTTAGCTAAACCCTTTATTATAGAAAAACCTATAGCTAGTCCTAGGACTTTAGCTATTTCCTAATTAATTAATCTAAATAGAGATAAAGATATAAATTCCCTAAAAAAAGGAAAAGAAAATAAGGAAAATAATAATAATAACTTAAATAACTAAATTAAGGAACTCTAAGCTAAAAATAATATATTAACTAAAAAACTTAACTTTCTTAATAATAAAATTAATATAATAAAAACCTATATAAATAAATATAATAATATTAAAGAACTCTATAATACTATTAATACCTTAAAAGAAAATTATATTAATACTATAAAAAGCTATAAATAATATATTAAGGAACTTAAATAATTTTTAGTTTATACTAAGGACCCTAATAAGATTATTAAGCCTAAGAAATTACCTACTTAAAAAGGTAATAATAATACCCTTTAAAAATAATTAACCTAAATTAAAAGTTATTATTTTCTATACCTAACTACCTTTACTAATAATAAACCCTTTAAGGTCTAATATACTATTAGATAATTAAAAAAAAGATCTATAAGAATAGTAAAAAAGCTATTTAAGGACTATATTATAAACCCTTAGGAAAAAACCATAGAATCTACTAAGACTCTCTTCTCTTCTTTCAAAGGATTTAAGAATAAACTTATTACCCTCTATAGAATTATCAATAAAAAGCAAATAGTATTTAGAGAACTTAAGAAACTTTACTAAAAGGACTTCTACACTAACTTTCTCTTTAACTTCTACTACCATACAAATAAATTCTCTTAGACCAAAGAAACCCTTATTTATAAGTTCTATTAATAACTTAAAAAATTTATTTAAAATAAGATATATTAACTTCTAGAATCCCTTATTACTTTTACTATATATATTACCTATATAGTTAAGGTTAATAATAAGTAATACAAAAGATAATAATAAAAATAAGATAATAAAAAGTTAATTATAACTAATAACTATTAGGAGTATACTAAAAATAATACTATAAAAAATAAAAAACCCTATATCTTTACTTCCTATAATATTTACTTAGGAGCTATAAATATTAAAGCTATATAAAGAAATAAATAAAAATTCTCTTATAAAATTCTTTACTATAACTATAGGAAATCTAAATATATTATATAATAATATAATATCCTAAAAAAAGTATATTTTAGTAATATACCAAAAGATAAAAAACTAAGAGCAATAATCTAAAGACTATAACCTATAAAGTCAATATAATAACCAATACTAAAAGAAAACCCTTAAAAATATAATAATAAAACTATAGCTATAATACAAAGATATAATATATACTAATATATATAAGACCTTTCTAAAATACCTAAAGAAAAAAGAGATTATTATCTATAAATTAATTACCTTAAGTAATAGGACTATAAGCTATTTTTATAACTTAATAACCTAAAAAGAGCAAAAAAGATAGGCTTATCTATAGGCTTTAGTAATATAGAATATAATAGAGAAATCCTAGAATAGTAGAATATAGTAAAATACAATAAAAACAAAGGACCTTACTAGATCACAGAAGAAGAAAAATATAACTAGCTCCTATAAAATACCATTAAATATAATAAAAACATTTACTTTATAATAAAAAAAAAGATATATTCTATTTAGCCAAAAATTATAATATTTAAATATAATAATCTAAGATTAGCAAAAAACCACTTAGCTTACTATAAGCTTATATAGTTTAATTACTTTAATTACTCTTATATAGAATACCTTAAATATAAGGAATAAAATAAATATTTCCTTATATAAGTATTAAATATCCTAATATACTATACCTATAAATTTAACTATAATAATTACCTTATTATAAAATAAATAAAAGAATTTAATAATATTATTATTTTCTTTTCCCTAGTAGATCTATTAAACTACAAAGACAAAGAATAGTATAATTGCCTAGACCCCGCCTATAACCTCTACAAAAGCAAAAAAGCACAAGATTAGCACTAAATAACCATACTATTGCCAAAAAACCTATAATGCCCCTCGGAGAACTAGAGCCCTAAGAGCAGCCTAAGCAAAAGCTTATAGAATTACCAAAAGAACTCCTATAAAAGGCTCTATATATAACTATAATAAAAAAGCCCTTAGAATAATTAAAATTAAAAATCTAGATTTATAGAACCTAATATACTATAATAGTAAATAGTAGAGTATAGCTTAATTATATTAGCCTTAAGTTAATTAATAAATTAAAATTACTATAGAAAATAAAATTAAATCTTTATACTATATATAATCTTAAAGATATTATATTTAAGTATAATAATAATATAATAAATAAAAAGCTTAATTATTTTAAAGTCTTTATTTATAAAAAAAACTAAGAAATTAATTTTAATATTATAGATACTAAAGAATATAATATTATTTTAAGATATTTATAGCTATATTAATATAATTTTAATATTAATTAATATACTAGCTAAATATAAGTACTTTTTAAGTATAATATAACTAATAATATTTCCAATAATAAAAGATCTTAAACTCTTAACTCTAACTAAGCAAAGAATATATATAATAATACAACAAAAATACTACTACCAATAAAAATAAAGCATAAATATAAAAATAATTAAAAATAATAATAATAATATAAAATTGCCTATATATATATATAGCTTTAATATCTAAACTCTAACCTCAAAAGAATAAAGGTAAAGGTAGCCTAAGATAGACTATAGAATATACTATCTAAATACTAAATCTATAAATAATTATTTACTAAAGAATTAAAAACTAAACTACCAAAGTTTAGCCAATAGGACCATAAAATCATCCTTAAAGAAAGAATTAATACCTAGTTTTATCCTATCTATAATCTTAATTAAATATAATTAAATACTCTAAAGAAATATATTAAAAATATATTTAAAAAAAGATATATTTATATCTTAAACTCTAAAGCCAAATACCCTATTATATTTATACCAAAAAAAAACAAAAAGCTATATCTTATAGTTAATTATTAATAACTTAATAAGAATACTATTAAGGATTAGATCCCTTTACCTTTAATTATAGAAATAAAAGACTAATTATATAGTATAAATATCTTTATTACCTTAGATCTCAAAGGAGCCTATAATCTTATCTATATTAAAAAAAGATATAAATAGAAAATTATATTTTAAATAAAATTTAAACTCTTTAAATACCTTATTATATCTTTTAGACTTACAAATATACCTATATTATTCCAATAAATAATTAACTATATACTTTGAAAATATCTTAATATCTTTATTATCTATTACCTAGATAATATTCTTATTTTTTCTAAGAATAAAAAAAAGCATAAAGAATATATCTATAAGGTCTTAAAAGCCCTTTAGAATAATAAATTACTTATTAAACCTAAGAAAAGCAAGTTCTATACTATAAAAGTTAAATTTTTAAAATATATTATTTTGCCTAATAAAATTTATATAGACCCAAAGAAGATTATTACTATTAAGAAATAAAAGGTACTAATAAATATTAAAAAGGTATAAGCTTTTCTTAGATTTATAAATTACTATTAAAAGTTTATTTAGGACTTTAGTAAAATTATAATCCCTTTATTAAAATTCACAAAAAAGGAAAAAGACTTTATATAGGGAAATTAAGCATAAAATATATTTAAAGCTATATAAAAAGTAATTATCTTAGAACCTATACTTATTATATTTAACCTAAAATAACTAATTAAATTAAAAATAAATTCCTTAGACTTTACCCTAAGAGCCTAGATTAAATAAAGAGATAATAATAACTAATTATACCTAATTATATTTTACTTATATAAACTTAATAGCATAAAATTCAATTACCCTATATATAACAAAGAATTCCTTATAATAATTAATACCTTTAAGAAATTCTACTACTACCTACTTAAAAAAAAACATAAAATCATAGTATATATAGACCATAAGAATATCTTTTACTTTATAATAACCTAAAAGCTTAATAAAAAATAACTCTAATATACTAAATATTTTTCTAAATTTAATTATTAAATTATCTATATCCAAGGAACTAAGAACAATTAAGCTAATACTATTAGCTAATGCCCTAACTATTATAAAAAAAAGCCCTAGACTAAGAAATAATTATTCTAATTATCCCCTAAAAAAGCCTATAAATAAATACCTATTAATAGAATAATAATTAAAACAAAGAAACTTATTATTATTATCCGAATAAAAGGATACCCTAGAATATAATATACCAGCAAAATAGAAATACTCTTATAATAAGTAGAATAGGGAAATTTACTACTATAGAAAATCAAGAAATATAATCTTAATCTCCCTAAGGAAAAATATATAAATTTACTCTAAGTACCTAAGAAATACCAAATAAACCTCCTCAGAGAAATCTATAAATACCCTTTATATAAATATAAAAGAATTAATAAAACCCTTAAATATATTAAATAAATATTTTCTTTTAGTAATATAAAGAAAAAAATAAAAATAATATATAAGAAATATAATCTCTATTAATACTCAAAGAAACCTAGGTATAAATCCTATAAATTACTTTAGCTAATCCTAATTATATTCTAATTATAGAAATTAATTACTATAGACTTTATTATAAACCTTCTTTTATCTATAGACCTTATAATAAAATAATACTATAATAATATTTTTATTATTATTAATTACTTTACTAAAGCAATATATTATATTTCTTATAAAAAAATAACTAATAAAAATAAATTTACTTATCTATTCTTTTAATATATTATTATAATTTATAAACTCTCTATAGAAATTATATCCAATAAAAAATAACTATTTATATTTAAATTCTAGTAAAGCCTTATAAGCTTAATAAAATTAAATTATAAGCTAAGTATAGTATTTTACCTATAAATAGATAGACAAATAGAACAATAAAACCAAGAGATCAAATAATACCTATAATACTATATTAATTACAAATAAATAAATTAAATAAAAAAGCTACCAATCACATAGCTAATACATAATATATTATATAATAAAAGTATTAAGATAACCCCTACTAAAGCCAACTTTGGTTTTACCCCTAATACTTATAAAGCCCCCTTAAAAGGCATAATCTAAGCTAAAGCCATAATTAAATCCAATAATCTACAAAAATTATATAAAAAAATAAAAATAAAACTTAAATTTATATATAATATAATAAGATAATATTATAACCTTAAAAGGCTAAAGGGACTATCCTTTTTAAAGAAAGATATAGTTTACCTAGCAATAAAAAATCTTTTAATAAAATAATAAAACAAAAAAATTAACTTTATATAAATTAAATCCTATCTAATTAAAAAGAAAATCTCAGAAAATAACTATAAGCTTAATTTACCTAATAATATTTAAGTCTACCCTATCTTCTATATATTACTTTTAGAATTTAATAATAAAATCTAAATTAATATAAGACTAAAATATAAGCTATAAATTAAAAATATTAAAAAATAATAAAAAGTAAAATAAATACTATAATAATAAGAAAATAAATACTTTAAAATAAAATAAAAAAATTATAAGAAAATAACCTAAAAACCTACTAAGAACCTAATATACTATTTAAAGATACTAAAGGTATTCCTTCGGAAGAGCCAAAAGGGAAATCAATAGCACTCCAATCAATAACCCCTATATCCTCTAATAACTATATCTCCAATAACACCAAAGATTCCTTATACTCCTTTTTCTTAAGCTTATCTAGGTCTTTATAACTATAAATAATTATTTCTTTTGCCTTTTTCTATAAATAATATTCTTAAGTATACAAATACTATAAATACAATATAGCATCTAATAAATCTACTTTTACTTTTTCCTTCTCCTTCTCAATATAGTCCTTCTTATTAGAGATATACTTAACTATATAGAAAAGTTAACTAGAAAAATACTAATAAAACCAAAGTACTATAAATAAGCTTATATAAAAATACTATTATAATTATATCCTAAATACTTTTTTGATATATAGAATTTATACTTACTCTTTCCCTCTGCTACAATGCAAAAAAGATTTCCAGTATAAAAGCATATAAAATACTAAGGCATCTTAAAACTAAATTTACTAATTAATTTTATAATATCTTAATAATAAGATTTTATTACTTTAGGATATAATAATATTTTAAAAATATAATTTAATATTTTATTAGTATAAAAAAATATTTAAAGAATTAAATTAATTATATAATAAAAGTTTATAGAGATATAGCTTAATATTTTAGCCTTAGGAATAAAACTAATAGAAAAGAGATATTATATTATAATCTATAATAAATTAAGGCAATTATAACCAATAGAACCCTTACTTACATAAAATAAGCTACCCTATACCCATATGCCCTACTAATAAGAAAGAGTTAAATAAATCCCATTTAACTTTTTTGACTATTATAATTAAATAGTATTAAACTAATCTTATTTAATACCTATAAATATAAAGCTATATAATTAAAAGTATATAAATAAATTAAGCCTAACCATAAGAAATAATCTTAATTAGCTTTTAATATAACTTAATTACCTTAATTACTAATTGACTATTACCAGACATAATACTTATAAATATCTTTATATTGCTTAGTATGCTACTATGCACTTTGATCCTTCTGCCAACATAAACCCTACCTTTTAATTGGTTTATCCCTTGGGAAATCGGCTAGATCATTACATATATCCTCTAAAGTATTGTTAAAGAGATTAATAAGATCTATAATGTAGGCTATAAAATATAAATTAAATAGGTCTTAGTATATAAAGATATATATAGGAATAAATTAGCTAATAAAGTAGTAAAGGAAGTGATAGGGTGGAGGGAAAAGGGTATAGGCAAAAAAGCTAAAATCCTTCTTAATCTATATATACTATAATCTACTATAAAAATATAGGCAAAATAAATAATAAATATAAAATAGGAGTATAGATAATATAAAGATAAAATAGGGAAAATATTATATAAATATATAAATACTCTAAAGGTAAAAGTACTTAGTCTTTATAATAAGCTTATAAAAAGCAAAAGCTTACTATTAGTCTAGCTATATACTAAGAAGATTAGGCTATTAGACTTTCTGTATACAAGGCGTGTCCCTAATATTGAGAGCCTAAACTGCCCCTGCGGAGAGGGGCCCTAGACCGTCAGATACGTCCTGTTAAGCTGCCGCTCTTATCGGGAGCTGCGGTGGATAGAACTTAGAGCCTGCAGAGACAGAATAAAGCTACTTAATATGTGTAATAAGGTTAAGAAGACCCTTAAATTTATGGTATAAATAAAGACCCTAGGGCTTAGAGGGATCGGAGTAGACGAATAGATGGTGCTGAGCAAGGAAGGTGTTGCGGTTGGCCTTATAGCCAACCCTCCGATGACCCCGAGGCGCAAAGCACCAACGAGAGAACCGGCACTAGGAACTTTTCGGTATAGAAGACACAACCACACGGCGCCCTTGTCGAAGACAAGGGCGCCGCAAGCGCCTATTACACATAGAACAAGATGGAAACCACTATTGACGGAGATGGGCAATCAATGTAAATAGAGGTTATAGTGCAAAGGGAGGGGTTTTCTGGGGACAGATGGCCAGTTTTTCAACAAGCTGGTGAAGTGGGGAGACCCGGTATTTAGCCGAGGCCTCTCTGGCTGCCAGCCGGACCCTCCCTAACCGGGCATAGCCGCGATAGTTACGTGGCCGCAACCGTGTAGGAAATAAACTAAACTAAACTAAACTAAACTAAGCAGGCAAAAATCAACGGTCGAGACTGTTCTCAATCAATAAGCAAAGATAATCAGAAAAGAAGAATCAAGAAGAATCGAGAATGCATTTTCTATAGTATTTAATAGGGAAATTTGCAATGCATTCCCATGATTTCTTTTATTCAGATCATCAAAACTCAACTTTCAAGTTTATTCTTATCTTTTCATATACAACATGCGCTATCAACTCCGCAACGCACAGACCGCTACAGCTGCTACAGCTACAGCAGGCATAGCCACTATGTCTCTTACGGATACAGCGGCTCCAGCTGCTACGGCCACCACAGCTATAGCGGCTCCGGCTGCTACGGCCACTACAGCTACAGCGGCTCCAGCTGCTACGGCCACTACTGCTATAGCTGCTACAGCTGCTATGGCTGCTATGGCTGCTACGGCTGCTAGCAACAGCAGTAACAGTAGCCCAAGCTCTAGCTGTCAGGATGACCGTAGTAGCTATAGCAGTTACAGCAGCTACAGCAGCAGCTAGATCAGACCGAGCCACAAACGCCGACTCGAAATAGGACCTTGCAACCCAAATTACTAGCCCGGGCTCTTCCAAACAGTCACACAACGCTGGAAGAAAGGATCCAGATTAAAGTCTTAGCAGATAAGGCTAAGATGAGCCCAGC
Source organism: Calonectria honghensis (assembly GCA_013403855.1). Lineage (NCBI taxonomy): Eukaryota > Fungi > Ascomycota > Sordariomycetes > Hypocreales > Nectriaceae > Calonectria > Calonectria honghensis. Next base: position 192,016 of record VTGB01000016.1, read on the forward strand.
AGCTATTGCAAAAGCTCTTAATCTTACACCACGGCAAGTGCATTATGCACTTCAAATTAAAGCCAATGAACCGGGCTATAGCAATAGCAGCAGACCGGCTAGGGTTCCAATAGCTATTTTAGAAGCTATTGAGTTGTTGGTTAAAACCCCAACTGGATCAAAGCGGCTACTGCCGTGGCCACAGCTGCAAGAACAGCTTCCCGAGCTATCAGCTTATTCAGACCGGGCTCTGACATTTGCACTCAATAAGAGAGGGGCCCACCGGGTTATTCAGCCCTCTCGGGTCTCTCTTAGCAGGAAGACCCATCTTAAGAGGCTGCAGTTTGCAGAGGCTTAGAAGGACCTATCCCCGGCTGATTGGGAGAAAATCATCTAGTCTAATGAAACCTAGGTCAACGGTATCGGGTCTAGCCGTAAATGGGTTACGGTCTTTGAAGATGAGGATCCGGCTAACTTTGCGCAACCGAGGCTACGAGCAAATGGCTAGATGTTTTGGGCTTGTTTTGCTGGTGGCCAAAAGGGCCCTTCTTTGGTCTGGGATAAGAAGTAGGGGTCAATCAATTCAACTACTTATTCACAGCACATTTTGCCCTTGTTTTTTAGCTTTTGGAAGATAAACCCTGACTTCCAGCTCCAGCAAGATAATGCTCCAAGTCACACATCCAAGGAAACACAAGAAGCTATTCAGAATAGCTGCCCAGAGGCTATTTGGCTTAAATGGCCTCCTAGCAGCCCGGATTTAAACCCTATTGAACACGTGTGGTTATAGATAAAAAGGTGGATTGATAAGACCTATCCGTTGCGGCCAACCGGCAAGAAGCTACAGGAAGCTATTTACAAGGCTTGGGCTGCTATGCCGGAAGCCTATTTACTTAAGCTAGTGCATTCAATTCCCCGACGCATAGCTGCTATTATTAAGGCACAAGGTGGATTATCCGGGTATTGAGATAACTTTTATATACATGTAAATCCTTGTATTTTATATAGAAATTAATAGATTTTCATGTATTAAAAAGTACCAATAATTTTGCCACAATTAATATCATTGGCTTATGTGCCCTGTAAGTGGCGTTGGCAGGTAGCGCTAGCACACACTTTCAGGGGTTGGACTGTATAGTTGAAATTCTGATTGAGGCAGGGGCAGAAGTCAACAGAGGTTTCAATGAATTGGAGGACTTCGTAAGGGAATATTTTACCGCCTGTCTTGAGTCAAAATGGACATCAAAGGTTGACTGGAAGGTCCATTGGAATGCCTTCTTCTCTCCAATCCAAATTTCTTCACGAAAAAACACCCTAGCTATTGCTAAGCGACTTCTTCAGGCTGGGGCGGCAGTCAATGATGATCCCAGCTGGGATGTAATTTGGGACCAGATACGAAAACCAATCAGTCGGCCTTTAGCTTTGGAACTATATCGCCATATGAAGATCGAATCAAAAGCACGTTTTCAATCAGCCCTACACGAATCAGTGACAAATTGCAATATCGAACTAACTTGGCTATTACTACAAGAAAGGGCATATATCGACAGACCAAATTCACTTGTAATAACGCCACTACAAATAGCTTGCTGTCTAGATCAAGCTGAATTTGGAAGCGAACGAATTTTGAGGCTCGTTGAACGCCTCATTGATTGCGGAGCAGACGTCAACATCCCATCAAATGCTACTTTAATGGAAGCTGCAACCAGAGCACGGAACTCCAGACTCTTGCAATTACTTTCGAGATATGGCATTGCAACCCGCGTTCAGATTGAGTGGATTGGGATGTACAACGCAGCTTCAAGTGGTGATCTAGAGGTGGTACAGTCAATCCTGAAACAAGATATTGATGTGAACACTCGATATGAATCAGATGATGTACTGGAGCTACAAGGAACCTTCTTGCAAGTGGCAGCCAGAGGCGGCCAGGTACTTATTATGCAAAGACTTTTGGAAGCTGGTGCTGAGGTCGATCCGGTGGTTGACAAGGAGACTGCGCTCTGTATTGCTATAAGGCGACATGATCGGGACATGTTTAACCTATTGATGGCATACAACGCGAACCCAAATGCCGAAAGTAGCATTTCGACACTCGCCATAGCCTCCGCAGAAAAGTGGATTGGCATAGTTAAAATACTCATTGAGCCTGGTGCAGAGGTTAACCAGCCGTCGCTTCCGCCTGGTAATTGCTGGGAAGCTACTGAAGGGAAATATGCTACACCGATTTTCTGGGCACTAGACGACTGCTATAAAAAATGGCCTAGTTACAAAATGGATCGAGGCTCAAGAGATAAATATCAATTGCTTCTAGAGGATATTATTCTATTCCTGATTGCACATGGGGCAGATGTTAATACGGGACCTGGAGGACAACCAAGCGTTTTGGGTATTGCGTGTCATTTTTTGAGCGTTTCGACTATTGAATTACTTATAAGCCACGGTGCTCTTCTCAATGTGCCAGATTTCGAAGGCAATTACCCACTCAGCAATGCCGCAAGACGCGGCAGTGGCATGTTCTCCCTGTTGGTCGATGCTGGTGCTGAAGTTCACGTCCCCAATGTCATCACGCATATTGTTTTCGGTTGCCCAGTTTCAGAGACAGATGAAATCCTTTCAAAAGCTTTCGATGCCAATTCACACATAAAAGAGCAGCATATCCTGCTCCCGAGGCCGACACATATGCAGTGTTTCACTGCGGCTCGGCAAATGGTACAGGCTGGTGCTAATGTCAACATCGATAGCCGTGAATATGGGACACCACTGGATGCGGCGGCCGAAATTGGGCGCCTTGACTTCGTTCAACTTTTGTTGAACCACGGGGCTGATGTCAATTACCCAATGAGAGGGGCCACGCCTTTATGTTCAGCAGCCCGGTTTCAGCGGGTGGAGATTGTCCAACTACTCCTCGACAGCGGCGCTGACGCCAACGGGAATATTTGCCATTCGCCCCTAAATGTAGCTATACATTCTGGAAGCTTTGGGATTTGCAAAATGCTTGTGGACAATGGCTGTAACATGCATGTTGAGGCTGACCGCGAGTTATCTCCCTTGCAGCTAGCGGCCAAAGCAGGGCGACTTGATATAGTCCATCTACTAATCGAAAACTCCGAAGACGTGGACGAGACGGCTGCAAGATGTAATAAAGCAGCTTTGGGCGCAGATGAGGCAGGGCATCATGTCTTGGCCGGGGTCTTGCGAAACTACAAAACAAGTGCAGAAGAAGAACCCGGGTAGGGACAATTTGATTGAAAGGCAGCTATGAGCACTGTATAAGAAACTAGCCGCATCGAAGTGCACCACCAAACAGTATGGTCGCATGGAGCTATGGAGATTGAGCAGTCCTTCCCCGCCACGTTTTGTTTTAGCCTCAAGCATAGCTTAGATGTGCTACAGATCACATCTACTAAACAAATTCATCTTGTTGTCAAGTAACCATCCTCTCAATATCCATACAAGTTCACATGTTCCGAAGTTGATGCTCGTATCCTCCTGTTTTCCCTCACGAGCAGATATCGGATGGCCCATGCGCACATGATTGAGCAAAACGCAAAGCCAGCCGAGGCGCCAAACCCGATACCATACCTTGGGGAATCACTGCTTGGCCAGAGGTATGCACCGTAGATGTATCCAATCTTCAACAACGTTAGCTCACAGAGTTTACCGAGGAGAGCACCAACATACCTGGCCACCAACATTGGTCATGGCAAGAACAACCTGAAGACAGCAATCAATACATGCATGGTCTACCAAATTTCGGTTCAGGAGTACTTACAGCCTTCTTCTCCTTTGTCTGCGAGAGTGTGGATGAAGCCCATCCAATGATGACGGAATTCACAGCGTAGGCTCCCACTGGGAAGATGAAGCATGCAACATATCGCGCAGGAGTGTTCAAGGTCGACGCAGCAAGAACAAATCCCACAACCGCAATTGCCAATCCCGCAGTGATGTGCCACGTGCGCTCATGGTAACGACCAGAGCTCCACCCGAAGTAAATTCCGGCGGCACCAGCAAAAATAAACGGCGGGCAGGTCATCACTAGTGTAATTGTCGTGTTGAAGCCCAAGGTCTTCACAACACTGTGTATCCGATGCTCGTCAGCGATCCAGCTTCTGCATGCCAGGGTAGCAAAACTTACGTGGGAAAGAATGAGTTGAATGAACAAGCTGAAAGGTGGAAGTTTTGCATGAGACAGAACAGCCAGGTTCTCTTGTCGCTGCACGCTTGCTTAAGGCCCAGCCAAGCAGAGGCTGGCTGATCATCAGCATCGGTGATCTTGTCCCGTTCCATGCGCGAGTGAGCAAGCTCCTTTTCGCGCTCCGTGAGCCACCACGTAGTAAGAGGTGTGTTCGGAAGAAGCCAGAAGCCAATGAGGGAAACAAAACCGGTCGCTGCGCCCTCAAGAATGAAAAGCCTTGAAAAGGTCAGAGCCGCAAAGGTGTCGGTGATTCAAGTGAACGTACCATCTCCATCCTGCAATTCCATTCAAGCCGTCCATTCCAGCGAAAATTCCCGCTGCAATGAGTCCAGAAAAGCCGGTGGCTAGGATCTGAGCGCAGTAAAGCAATGCAATTCGAGCCGCAACCTCTGCCACAATGGTCAGCACTGATTCTGTCAGGACTCGATTGCACCATACCTTTTCGGGTGTAGAAAATGGACAAAATGTAGGTAGCTCCTGGGTAGAACTTGGATCTGTTAGCTAAAATGCCTTTTAAATTTGAACAGATCAAAGCATACCGGTGCCTCTGTAATTCCCAAGAAGAACCTGCACGCTACGAGGCCCTCATAGTTTTTGACCAGCGCAGTGCAACCTGTGGAATTAGCACTAGAACCCAGAAGCAACAGCGGCGTATGCGTACCAGACACCACGCCCCAAACGAGCATCCATGCGCTCATGTACATTCCAGGCCTGACTTTGGTGATGAGCATGTTACTGGGAACCTGCATCAGAACATATCCGACGAATAAACTGCCCAAGAGGTTAGCGGCGCGACGCCATTGCTAGCTTGACGGGGACTTTGTACATGGAAACAGTAGTATTGAATTCGGTGCCGGTCATATTGAGATCTTCCTCGAGATTGTTGAGTCTAGCCTGGGCAATGGCATTTCGGTCGACGTAGTTGAGGAAATACATGACACACAGACAGGGCTGCAACAATTGACATTAGCTCGTCTTCCAGGTAAAATTCGAGAATTCTCACCATGATCCACCAATCCAGCTTCCTCACCAGACGGATCTCTTCTGGATCAGTCTTCTTGGCGGTGCCAGTGTAGTCTCTCTCTTCATTGTTGACTGGCTTCTCGTCTTCCAAGACGGTATTGACATGGCTGACATTGTAATCGTCTTTGGACGTGCGGTTATCTTCAGTTTTCTCCATTGCACGGTGTGTACTGCTGCAGAAGAAAGTGTGGGAGTGTTGCAATCTGTCTGTCGCCGAAAAAATGAGACACAGATTGCTTGCTTCCCTTATTTATATTTTCCCCCATCCCAGTGCCGAGCTAGTACCCGCAGAGAATCTGGGGTAGGTTGTGCGGGGAAGTTGGGGCGCCCGCAGAGACCTGGGGAGCACGCACTCGGTTCTCGGGGCCAGATTTGAGCGCCGAAGATAATTGTCGAGAGCCAAGACTTTGGGCTGGGGTGGGATTGGTCTAGAACAGAATAGCGACATGTGTGTTTGTTGGGAGCAAGCCGTCTTACAGCCTAGTGACTAATCAGAACAAATAAGTAGCGCCGAATGGACATCTTCTAACTTCTGGTTCATTTGAGATCCGAAGCAATGAAGAAATAGTTCTTTGGAGCGCTCGTGTGCGCTCACATTCGATCTGAGCTGCCGTCGATCAAGCATAATATTAGACATAAACCATGAATGGTTCGTGAGTGGACCAGGCTCTCTGTGCAGGATCAACCAGGCATGTGACTAGCCCAAATAATCGACGAAGCGGGGCCAGGGTCGCTTCACAATGAGCCACATGACACCGTCTTCTCCAATCAGTGCCATAAGATTAAAAACGTAAAGATATCCACATTTACGCCAGCCTCGGAGTTTTTTAGATTCGAATTATCTGGGTAGATAGGACGTTTGGGGGTGAACTGTTCAAGTGTCGGCTTTATTTGTAGAAGAGACGTTTGCACAGAAGACATGACATCTCGGCATACTTGTGACGACCTGTGGCTCCTGCCTACCCCTGTCCCATTCCGCAGAACCTAGCGCAGGACAGTGATCAGGCCATTCTTACCCAATACCTTCAGTATAAAACACAGCTCTCAAGAGAAAAAAAGGAAGTCATTAAGATTTTGATGTTTGGTATCCTAGACAAATACGTTCTCTACTATCTACAGCCATTGCTTGTTTCCAAAGTGAGAAACAAAAGCGCCCCCGTATCCAGTTTCGACACTGGCTCTGTCAATCACGGAAAGCACACTGCGCACAGAACTTTCAGGTGTGATCGGTCCCGTGAAATGAGGGGCGTAGGCCGCAAATTGCTCGCCCATCTCCTTCAAGCCTTGAGCTTGCTCTGGAGTTGCTATGCACAAGTTAGTACCAAGTCAAACCGATAATTATTTTTTTTGGTCATCTTACGCTCATCGTTGTTACCAGTGTCCACCAGTCCAGGTGAAATGCTCAGGAACAGAACTCCATCCTTGCTGTATTCGGCGCTAAATTTGGCAGTCGCGGCGTTCATGGCAGCTTTGCTGATCGAGTAAGGCGCCGCAATGGCAACTCCAAATTTCGAAATCAACTCAATCTCTGCCATGCCTGTGGTGATGGATATGACCTTCTTGACCTTGCCTTTCAGCACCAATGGCGTGAACAGGTTGAAGAGGTGCACATTGCCAACCACATTGATCATGAACGAATCCACAAGATCCTTCTCTAGTCCGGTAGGGTCTTTGCCACTAAATAAGGCTATTAGTAAGGAATATTTCACGAAGCCATTTCCTAGAGTTGAGGGCTTACAGTTTGCTGAGCGGGTCGTATGCGGACCAAGGAGAGACGAAAGCTGCATTGGCAATGAGAACATCCAAGCTTCCCCCGGTGATGCGTGATACCTCAGCCACCGATTCCTGCATGGTGCATTAGCCACGCTCATTGGTCAATTCGGGCTACGAACCTGGATCGAGGCATATTTGCTAAGATCGGCCTGGATAATATGGAGGTTTGTTCTGTCCTTCAGTTCCAGGTCAACCTTTTTGTCGGTGGTAGCTTTGTCGCGGACAAGGCCAATGACAATATTTTCAGGGTTCTCGGAGAGCTGTCGAACGAATTCGAACTAGTGATGAGAGTCAGTCTCTGTCTCTTAGTTATAAAAATGGATTACATACGCCAAGGCCTCGGGAGGCACCAGTGACAAGGTAGGAAGCCATTGAAGCGATGTGTTTGAAAACTCGTAATCGTTGTTAAGTGTGATGCTTAGTAGATTGTGAAGAAGATGTTGATTGTGTTTTTAGAACAGTATGAGAGGAAAAGTGATGAATATATATTTCACCACCTCGGCTGAAGGAGCGAGCCTCACCATTTTGTCATCCACTCAATCCGACACTCTAGGAGCGAAATTACGAGTAAGACAGATGGCCCTAGATGGCAATGGCTGCAGGATCAGCACCATATCGCTCAAAGTTGCCTTGCTGCTTACCCAGCTTCGCCAGTACAGGGTGGTATCATTTTAGGCCCCCAAAACGGGTTACTAATGCCCATCGCTTAGCGTCGCGCCGCCCGTGATTGGTGGATTCCGCAAAGTGGGCTCGCAAAAAGTTGCCCATGAATTGGTTTTAGCGGCGCCGTGCGTTTGGATGATAAAGCAGACTCGCAACGAGACCATGCACCTCAGCATCTGCTGCTTCCTTTGCGCAACTTTTGACGAGCAACCTCTTGAAAATTGGTAATCTCATCGATCGCGCGGCGCCACATCTCGCCGGGCCGCGCAACACACGCATCCTTCATCTCGTCGATTTGCCCGGCTCCGAAACACACATGATGGCCGCCAAGGGGTGTGGCACTTGCAGAGGTATTGGCACGAGAATAGCGGGGAATGGTTCCTTGGCTGACGATGAAACGCAGCCCGCAAAGTACGATGCGATCGCACGCTTCCCGTGTGCAACCGCTGCTTGTCGATTGGTAAAGAATGCACCGGATACGGCATGCGGCTTTCCTGGCCTCGGCCGGGGAACCAGAAGCGCTCAATCCGGGGGCCGCCGCCGACGCGCCATGGTCTCGATTACAACCGTAGCCAGCTGCAGCTGGTCAATATTTCCTCCTGGGACATGGAGATGCAGGATTACATATCCATGCATGGAATAGACCACAATTTATCCCTGGATCAGCGCGGTGGCCGGGCGTATTGGGATGATGCTGCACGGGGCCCTGCCGTCCCGGCACCGCTCTTGAGCCCTTCGATTGCCTTTGCACTAGTCCATCTGACGGTGCAAGAAAGGGATCTGTACCAATACTGTGCGTTCATTGACATGCCACGAGCGTCTTAAATCTGACCACTCACAGTTGTTTCTGTTGCTTCCTTCTCCCTCGCTGCTTTTGGCCAAAATACTCTTGATATTCGAGATGCCATTCTCCGCATGGCTATTTCAGATAGCTCGGATTCATCTAATGCGGTACTGAGGTCTGCCATCGCTTTTTCTTCGTTGCATCGTTATGGCCCACAGGCCAACGCAGATCGATTCAAGATTTCTGCACTGCAAGCCCTCTCGGCCGGGACCCAGGGTGTCATCGATAAACCCCGGTCGTTTCAGCACGTGGCCGCAGGCATGCTCCTGGGTTCTTTTGAGGTAAGAAAACGCGCCCGCATTGATATTTACAAGTCACTTATTAGATTTTAGACTCAGCAGAGGTCTGAGACATCCAGTCACTGGCTGTGGTACATTTGTGGCTCAAAGAGCATCATCAAAACCACGCGACTGGATGATACAACTGGTGAGACCGACTTCGCCGCCCTAATTAGTTGGGTGCAGTACTATGACATCCTGGCTCGGTTCAGTCTCCGCCATTGGAAGCGGAACCATACAGGGGAGGATGTGCAGATCCAGGGCCTAGGTATCAGCGGCGTGAACCCGACCGTCTGCTCAGACACTCAGCAGGTACGTTGTTTAACCTTTGAGTAATTTTACTTCATCCAGTTGACACTAACAGGGCGGACGCTTAAAAAACTTCTCCCATGACGTTTTATCATTACTTTCCGAAGTATGCGACACAGTGATGGAGAAATCAGACGAGACAAGCCAAACAGAGGACTATCAAAACTATCTCAAAGTACTTGAGTGGAAGATCAGGCAGATACCAATCGTGGATGCAACAATCAACAGGGATTCTGATCCCAAAGCATGGGAAACGTCAAATGTCCTGGAACTCTACCGCCTAGCCACTCTGATATACCTCCTTCGGTCATCCGGAGACTCTTCAAGGCAGCCTGCAAAGTTGTTTGAATGGATCAACTCCGCCTTTGCTATTTTAGCTCAACTAGAAACCTGCAGGAGCCCGTTCCCGTTGCTAATTCTGGGCTGCGAGGCAGATAGCGACGAAAGGAGAATCGTCATGCTCGATCTCATCGCAAGAACCGAAGAACAGATGTCTACGCGAAGCCTAGATTCTGTAGTGGCCATTACACAAGCCTTGTGGGCTCATCAGGATCTTTCGGATGAGGAGTTGGATTATTCGCAAAAGTTGCATGTAATATTTAGCTCAAGCGAGGTTGTACCAGTCTTGGCATGAGTAGAGGACAAATTGCACTGTTTATTAGATGAGGAACTATGGAGACATGAGTCATGTAATAAATTGACATAACCCCGAAAATACGATTTGCTGCCTAATTGGGTCGTGCTGAAACCACCTTCCGAGCATTCCGTTGTTGTGGCAGGAGTAGAAACCATACCGCGCAGCCAAACCCTGGATAACTTCAGCCCCGGGGTTTTCCCTCTCGCCCTAAACCTTGGTGAGACTTGAGGCTGACCATTTTCCCGTGTCTAATTCGGTGCCGCCCGGGGTTAGAGGCTCGGCATATACGCCCATGGAATGCGACCCCGGGTGTTCATATCCGGCCTCTCGGTAACGCGCGCACCAACGGCGATCCCCATAAATGGGCTCTGCATGTCATTACTTTCTTCTAAACGGCCAGTTAGGTAAATTTCTCTGAAAGGGTAGTTTTTACCTCGAAATGGCTGGAAGTTTTGTTTTTGGCCTTGCGGCCCTTCCCGCACTTGCCGTTGGCCTTGGCGTGCTGGTATGAAGACACAACACACACTAATGGAGCCTATTTAACAGTGCCTAGGGATCGATATACCTTCTATGTACTGCGATATACCGTCTTTATTTCCATCCTCTCGCAAAATACCCCGGGCCGATTCTCAATCGAATTTCACCAATTCCGCTCAGCTATGCGCTCATTCGCGGCCGTCTCCCGTTCTATGTCAAGAGGCTCCACGACAAATATGGACCCGTGGTCCGCCTCACGCCGACAGAACTGTCCTTTAACTCCGAAAGGTCTTGGAAGGACATTTATGGCAGTCGCCCAGGACACCAAAACTTCCACAAGGACCCAGTCCATGTTGGATCAATCCAGTCCGTTCCTGGCGTAGTCACCATCACCATGGCCGGCGATGTCGACCACGCACGCCAACGTCGGGCGCTCTCGCATGCTTTCAGCACCAAGGCGCTCCTTGAGCAGGAGTACCTCATCAAGAAATACATTGACGTTTTTCGGGACAAGATGGACGAGTTTGCCAGCACCGGTCAAGTTTGCAACATTGCCGATTGGTTTTCCTACACGACGTTTGACATCATCGGCCACTTGTCTCTCGGTGAGCCATTTGGCTGCCTGACAAGCACTGACTTGAGATTCTGGGTTCCATTGATTTCCGAGTCTATCAAGGCCGGAGCCATCGAGCAGGCAAGTCGCAGAATGGCAACAACCGGCAGCGGCCTCCAAAACTTGATTCTCAAATTGTTTGCCCCCACTGAGCTGCGCGATCAGCGAAAGAAGCATCTCGAGTATTCCAGGGAGAAGATCATGAGGCGAATTCAGCAGACTGGCAGCAACCAGCATCGCGACTTTTTGTACTACCTCATGAACCAAAAAGACAAGGACAACTTGAACCAGGAAGAAATCATTGTCAATGGAGCCCTGTTCATCATCGCCGGATCGGAAACCACAGGAAGCTTCATGGCCGGGCTGTTCAACCATCTCCTAAGACCCAAGAACAGGTACATTTTGGATAAGCTAGTGGAAGAGATCCGAAGTGCCTTCAAAAGCGATGACGAGATTACTTACGAGGAGCTGGTCAAGCTACCCTGGCTAACCGCAGTGCTCGAAGAGGGTCTCCGCATCTTCCCCAGCGCCCCCATCGGCTTCACCAGGACAGTCCCAACGGGTGGAGACACTGTGGATGGATACCTTCTTCCGGGCGGCACCACCGTGTCGACCTGCATGTGGGCTGCCACCCACGCAGAGGACAACTTCAAGGATTCTTACGAGTTCAAGCCAGAAAGGTGGCTTGACAAGGACAACGCAACCGACAAGCTGGGCGCAAGCAACCCATTCTCCCTAGGCCCCAGAGGATGCATCGGTCGCAAGTAAGTTGATCAGTTACCAAAAACACATACCAAACAGGAACAATACTAATTCTACTTAGTCTCTCATACATGGAGCAGAGGCTGATTACCGCCAAGCTGCTGTGGCACAACGATGTGGCAATGACCAGCGACGAGACCTGGACTGAGTGGGACCCAGAGAGCGACCACAAGAACATGCAGGTCTTTACAAACTGGATCAAGGCGCCTCTCAATGTGAGTTTGTCGCCTCGAAAATTTTGACGTGATTCTTGTCCTAGTGGTGTTCGGCCTTTTGATGGTTTGCCGAACCCGCTGCCCATTGTTGTAGATAGGACAGTCGCAGCGATGTTCAGAAAGCAGAAAATAGTACATTATCTAGCAGCTGCAATTGAAAAGTTTGATCGTTTATATCCTGGTGTAAAATTTGAGCAATATTTTCCAATGTCATCATGTACAGTGGTGAGATGTCGTAGTGGCGCTCTTCTTGGCTCCAGCAACGGCATCTTGGCAGTTCGCCGACGAAGGCCAAACAGAAGCGTAGAGATCCATTCTATAAACACATATAAAAGCTCTCTGGGATTGACATCTAACTATGCGCATAGATACGCTCACTACCATTCTCTATCTCCTCTTATTTGAAGCAAGCTCCTACGGATCCCCTCGAAAATATGAACGGCGTGCAAAAAGCCACCCACGTCATCCATGAACGGCTGCACTTGACCGTGTATGACACAGCCTTGGACATCGCAGTCGTCCGGCGCGAAGGGCCACTCATCCCCATCCTGTTCCTCCACGGATGGGGCAGCACAAAGGAAGACTACATCGACATTGCACTCAACAAATCGTTTGATGGACGCCCATTCATTGCCTACGATGCACCCGGCTGTGGAAAGACGTTTTGCAGTGATGCTTCAAAACCGGACATCGATTTTCTGGTCAAAACAGCCGAAACTGTTCTCAAGCACTTCAAAGTGAAGAAACTCCACCTTGTCGGCCACTCCATGGGAGGCCTCACGGGGCTGGTCCTGGCAAACAGGAACCCGCACGCAGTCGCCAGTTTCATCAACATCAAAGGAAACCTCGCACCTGAGGATTGCTTCATTACGAGGCAGCTGTTCGAATTCCCCAACCAGGACCTGCAAAACTTCCTCAGTGGGTTCATCCAAAGAACGCTTCAATCACCATTCTACGCAAGTGGCATCTACGCAGCAGGTCTCGGCGACCGGGTCAGGCCCGAGGCCATCGAGGGCATATTCGCATCCATGGTTCACTACTCTGACAACGGCGACCTGCTGGCCAAGTTCATCGCCTTGCCGTTTCCGCGCATGTTCATGTTTGGCGAGCAGCATGCTAACTTATCCTACCTCCCCGCCATTGGCGCAAGCACGGCAGAATTGGCGGAAATCCCTAGAGCCGGCCATTTCCCAATGTACTCGAACCCCATTGCAATGTGGGACACTATCTGGAAATTTCTTCACAAAGCGGAGGTGGCTTAGACTGCGAACCCTGGGGAAAAATAGAGGCGCGCAAATTGTTTGGCTTGTAGAATGGATTGATTCATAAAATTTCGTTAAACATGAATATCTGATACAAATTTGTAGAAGAAGAAGAAGAATCAAGACTCATTGCTGTGATCTCTGGACGTTGCCGTCGCATTAAAAAAAAAGCTCTCATAAACACTCCCCAACACCATGCTTTTGACCCTGTTCCACTATAGCGCCATGGCAACGGCCAACCCAGCGCCGACAATTCCCACAATTCCCATGTCCCAGCTCATCTTGGCTGCTCCCGAGCAAGAATCGCCGCCGTTCTTCTTCTTCGTCTTGGAGGAGGAGCTCGATTTGCTGCTGCTACTGCCGCTGTTGCTGCTACCGCTGCTGGAGCCGCTGGAGCCCGAGTTGGAGGTGGCCCGCTTGCAGACGGAGCTGTCGCTCGTGGCGGATGCGCTCTTTGACGAGGTCTTCTTGGTCGTCGTCTTGTCGACGTCGAGCACGGTAATGGCCGTCATCCAGGCTGAGCTCTGGGAGGCGTTGAGCGTGGTTGTGCCCTCTGAGGCGGCGGACGCAGTCTTTGTGGCGCAAACGGCCGAGGAGCCCAGCTTGCAGTCATATGTGGACGCGCCAAAGGCAACGTCCATCTCCGTCTTTGCGCTGTATGTGACGGTGACGCCCTTGAAGTCTCCGTCACAGCTGTAGGGCGAGGCAAACGCCGTCTGGCAGGCGAGCAGATATTCCGTCTTGGACGAGTCGCTGGTGATGACGGACGCGTAAATGTTGGACGCGGACCCGGTGGTGCGAGGCGGGAGAAATACCGTCACTGTTGATGTGCGGGTGGTGGACTTGCCCGCGGCTTCGGCCATGGGAGCAGCCGCGACGGCGAGATAGGCGAGTAGTGATTTTCCCTGATGCATTTTGTAAAGATTTAATGTTTTTCCCCCAGTCTTGGCACAATAATCAAGCTTTCTGGGAGCAGATGTGTAGCAGTGCATCCTGTCTCTATTTATCCCGTTGATCAACTGCAGGCCGCTCAGCCAGCGGTGTGATTAGCGGGCTGTTAGTGGACCACGCGGGAAGCCGATCACAGCCACGTCGACCGGGGTCCACGTCGAGCTTACTTGCTGGGAGGCCTGGCGAATGGCATGTCTGCTGGATGAGTCGGGCAATTTCAGCTGTCAGGGAGAGCGCAGCATGGGTCTCCAACAGTCTCAGTGGGCTGCAGCGTGCGGGGCGTGAGAATCTGAGCTGCATCGCATTGGACAATGCGCGCCAGGGATGGCGCAGGCCCAAAGATCCCAACCGTGGCGGAGCTCGACTTCATCCACCGGGTAAGCTCTGATCAAGAAACGCCCGGTCGGAAGTCCCGTTTCCTCTCCAATTGCGCTTCTCCCGTGACAGAGATCGACGCCTGTGCCGCTGTCCAGACAGGCAGAGATGGCAGCAAAATTTCTTCAGCCCATGGCGCAGAAAAAGCAATACCACGGCCCAGAGGCAGCCAATCCCCATTCCTCGGTAGCGGCATTAACCACGGATTCTGCCTTGAGGAAATTGGTCCTCAACAAGCTTAACTTTAGGGGAGAACACGGCCAAAACTAAGTTAGTGCCTCATAAGGCTGACCGCGCCTGCACCACTTTTCGTGAAGGTGGCGCCAGCCATTAGAGTTCGTGTCAATGCACCATCGTCCACCAAGGCCAGTTGTCACACGCTTGACACCATTCGCAAATGGTTCAAGGTGGTCACCAAGAATAGAGAAGTCAATGCAACGCGCCTCCTAAGAATCTAGACGCTGACGGAAGATGACTCGGGACAACGGGATTTCCGTATTTCCTTGCGACGTTGATCCTCCAGCAATAGAATCGCGATGCGCACAAATCCCTGCGTGCACTCTCCAGCTGCAGATTTCTGCCATCTAGCTTGTTTATGCGATGTCTCCAGGTGCTGGGTTCCTTGGGCTTTCTCGCATGCAAAGCGGAGGTTTATTTAAGGATCAATGACATCTATGTCCACGTACCCAATTCCACGTGTTCCTTGCGCTTTACGCGTACCCCGCAGAGAAAATGCACTTTGATCTCAACATACCCTATAGAGCAGATAGGGTTCTGATGTCATTTTCGTTCGCCAAGCTGAGCCGATACATGCCAGTTGCACGTTTGGGGTCTACTTAACGGCTACTAATTTATAAATGATACTAAATTCTGATGAAATCAAAAATCCGAAGTTTGCATCATCAATCGAAACTGGCCCCAGCGAAATGCAAACACTTCATCAGGAAACGGGTGGCAAACACGGGGATCACTAGAGAGAAACACGTGCCACAATCCAAGGTCTTGAATTTGATGCAAGAAATACTTTCACATTTTAGACTCGAGGGAAGACCAATTCAAATTTTCGGAGACGTGATAGTGATGGAGATGGTGACTACGTTGTCAATACAAGACCGACTATGAATTTGCAAAGCGCTGTTGGGATACACACACCGAGGGATTAGTAAGCACAAAATGACCATGTAATTAGGCACCAGTTTTCATTTGCAACGCTCTGATGCACGTCGCTGACGAAATATTTCTGTGGCAAAGATCATCTTCAGCTGCGCTAAAAGCAATGCCACCCATCAACGCTAACGGGAGAGCCGAAACTTACGCAAGAAAGGACTTCTGTGATGTGCGAGTTTCAGGGTTGTGGTGGTGGTGGCTGTGGTCTTCGCATGCATGTGCCATCACTGCTTTAGATCTAGAGACCGGCTCGATCCCTCACTTCTAGCCCAATGCAAGGTAATTTAGTCATATTCTGACGTCCTTCTATTGTACGAGCATCTATCCAACGCTCTTCTATACTGGTGTTCTCACACCGTGGGGGTATCTTTTCGGGCATATCGCGCCGATCAAGTCATAACAAAATGGATATATGCCATGAAGCCAGTCCAATCCACAATCCACATCCGGAAATATTCTGCCTCTCATCGTGTCATAACCAACTAAAAAGTCTGCCTTTATTTCTCAGAACCCGAGTCACCTGTCTCAAGGTTGTCATCGGAGGGGCGCTTCTCGTTCATGGCGCCGTCGCTGGGCGAGTCGATCAAGCCGAGGCGCCTGGCCTCTTGCTCTACTTCCTCGTGAGAAAGGAATGGCATCTCCTCAGCGGCCTTGACGTAGGAAATCTTCTCGACGTAACCCTTTGCAAAGATGATGTCAATCTCCTCAAGAGAGCGGTTTGCAGTCTGTGCCAGGTTAGTATTATCACTCAAAGTATCGTTATGATTCTGGAACTCACCTCAGGGTACCAAAAGTATAGGATAGGGAGAAAGCAAGCGTTGACAATGGCAAAGAACAGATAAGTTCCCCAGCTGATGCGCTTGATCATGATAGGCACAACCATGCTGAATAATACTGTTAGACTAAATCTCGTGAAGTAGCATGGGCAAGGATATTGTAATACTTACACAACCAAGAAGTTGAAAATCCAGTTGGTACAGGTAGACACGGCATTGGCCTTTGATCGAGTCTTGAGAGGGTTGATTTCGGCGGGGTACAACCAGGGAAGAGGCAACCAAGTAGCACCAAAGGAAGCAATGTAGGTGAAGAGACCGACGGCAGCACCCTTGGCCGCAGTTGGGGTTCCTGGAATCAAGCAAGCAAAGACGATGATCATGGAGACCATCTGTCCGACAGTGCCCCAAAGGAGAAGCTTTCGGCGTCCGACGCGCTCAATTACAAACCAAGAGAAGGTAGCAAAGATACTGTAGACAATCATGTTCACGCCACCCAGCAGCATGGACATGTTGTACGACTGTCCGATGGAATCCCGGAAGAGAATGGGGAAGTAGTAAATGACGGCGTTGCAACCGCCGAGCTGCTGCATGAACTGGGAAACGGCACCGAGCATCATTCGGCGGAAGTGCTGAGTCTTGCCGTTGGTGAACAGCGCCTTGACGGGCGTACTCTTCTGGCCAACAAATCCAGATGCGCGAATGGAGTCGAGGACTCGGTCTCGCTCAGCCTTGGTCTCAGCACCGTCAACCTCGTAGCCACGGATGGCAGCGATAACCTTCTCGGCATCTTCGTATCGCTCGTGGGTGAGAAGCCATCGAGGGCTTTCGGGCAGCCAGATCATGGAAACGCAAAGGATAAGTCCAAAGAGAATCTGAAAAGCGATGGGGAAACGCCAAACCAGGTCAGCATTGCCGTAGGAAGCACCGTAGTCAATCCAGTAGGCGATCAGGGTACCAAAGGCAATGACGCCTCCCTCGATACAAATGAGCAGGCCTCGGTTGGAGGTGGTACTGCATTCAGCTTGATAGGTGGGGATGGTGGACGTGTTGATACCGTTTCCAACACCGGTAATGACTCGGCCGATGATGAATTGAGCGAGGGGGATATGCCCCTTCATGGAGGTAACCTGAATGATGACACCGAGAATCATGATAAAACCACCGAGGATCATAGCGCGTCGTCGTCCGAGAAGATCTCCGACACTGAGAATGAAGACAGCACCAGCAAAGCAACCAATTTCGTAGATGGCAGTGACGAAACCTTGCATGGTCTCGCCCTTTGTTGCGGGGAAGTAGTCATTGAAGGCATCGGCAGAGATGATACCGCTCATAACACCTTGATCGTAACCGAACAGGAGGAAACCTGTCGTGGCCACCGTTGAGATGGCCAGGGACAGCTGCTTGCCGGAGAGGCCAGCGAAAGTTGGAGGAGCCATGTTTGCGAGAGGCTACACCATCAGACAAGATTTAATGCAAGTGACAAGCAAGCCCAGCTATGCTTGGAGGAGGTATACGCTGAAGCTGGGTATCGTATTTGACCAGCAGCTAAATAAAGACAAAAACACAGCTTGCGAGAACAACGGGGATCGCACGCCAACTTGAGAGGGCGAGACACGGGTATTGATATACCCGACCGAAACCCATGAACCAGCATGTAAGACAATAATTGAGCAAAATACAGAAAAAACTCTTTCAAAAAATCTCTGTATTCATCCCTCCACGCAGCGGCCCACAGCAATGTCCATGTCTCCAGACGATCTTTACCGGTGACGTTGGTGGTGCTGCTGTATCTCCAGGGGTTCAGCTCCGAAAGTGGAAACCAGGCCGGGGCACGGCCATGAATCATGCGGCCCCGAGCGAAGCAGCCGGAAGGGTCCCCTTGGCTGCCCGCAGCGCTGCTCAGCGTGTCCGGTGTCGTCATTGGCGTGAGCCTGCCACACACCCGTTTGGAACCGTCGAAGCGCAGTCCCGAGATCTCTCGCCAAGCCGGAGGCCCGGATTGTTCCCACATGGGTATGGGATCCACACCGGTTCCATAATTCGCGACCTTTTGCTCGGCGTTACTGCTATCGCAGGATAGGGCAATGACGTAACTTCAGACCCGCGCGCGAGGTCGCATTGGACCGGCTGTTGCAGGGCCTGCTCGCAGGCAGAGAGAAAGAGGCGTGCCAACCCCGCGAAAACCATCTCGGCATCTCGGTCGTCGTCGAGATCTCTTCGGCAAGCCGAAAAAAAAATCTCCAGATTAGCTTTTAGAAGCAACATGACCTGGCTCAAGCGCCTAGGCACTAAAACAAAAGGGCAGCGGGAAACCAAGACATTTTGGCAGAAACTAAAACGATCGCCACCCTCCTGGGCTCACCACACAACACTCGCTCGGATGCAGTTTCTGTTTTTCTCTCCTCGGCTCTGTTATTCGCATTTTTTCCCACGATAAGCGCTGATCCCTGGCTCCCTCAATCAACCACCATCACAGCGTCGGACCGTTGGCGAGAGGCTAGAAAACGACAAGTGGAGAAGCCGCGACCCTTGAACCGCTCGCTCGCAACACATTCATCACATACTTGTCTCACACCAGTGGAACCTCCGTGGAGCCTCGGCTCCGCAAAAGTCCACCACACCTTAGATAGTGGAATAGTAAGCCCATTCACTCGCATGGTTCAATGGTTCCTTCAGTGGGCTAACGTGGGTACTTGTTCACCGGCCCATGCTGCGAGGGCCGTTGCGATGTGTAATTCTCCAGCTCTTTGTGGGTATTCATTCAAGCCGACCGCGAAAAATGGCGCCACGCAATACGTTGTCTAAGCGGGTTTGGAATAGGCTGCATCGGATCATTCTCTGCTAATTAAATTTTAGCGGATGGAAAAGGCTGAGGTCGTGGCCGTTTGCTTGGTTGCCGCGGCCTCACCCTCCATAACCCCATGTACATATGCATCTCCAACCAGCGCATACCCACTCTTATCACGTCTCTCTCTCAGAACAAATGGCACCGCTCCTCCAGACAGAATGCACACCTTGTCTCCCGCTCGAGGCGCGTTAATCCCTAGGCCCAGATAACCCTGTTTCGTCCTAAAAAGCGCCCGCGGGCCGGCGACATATGTCTTGACCATGTTGTAGAAGCTAACCAGCAGAGCCTCCCGCTGAGCCTCAGGGAGGTCTCCCGGCAAGCAGGGCGACGACTCGGAATACATCCCCGGCGGGTAGCATCTGGCAGCCGTGCCTCTTCCATCTGAAGCCGAGGCACCACCACCTCCGCTGCTGTCAGCTGCGCGCAAGAGGTCCAGCAGCGCGACAAACTTGACGCGATGATCTGCAACCATATTGGGAGGGCACTTGATGCCCATGACTTCCCTGAATTCTCCACACCCCCCAGTCAGCGCCATTGCATAAGCCGTGATTACTGCTTCCTTTGTCGGGTATGTGGCATCGCTTCTGAGCTCGTATGGAGCCCATGGGGCAGAGGGGGTGAACAGGATCGGCAACTTCTCCAGAACGTCAATTTCGCAGACGTCCGCAATGACATCTAGCTCCGTCCCCGACACGGTTAAGGTTTCGCTTGAGATGGTAGCGTCCGTCTGCCTTTTCTCTGGGGCGGCTCCAGCAGCGGAGAAGTGGTTGTACCAGATGTTCGCGGCGGTGCGCAGAGAGCCGGGGAGATGCCATTGAGGCACCCAGGAAGGAAGGTTTTCATCCCAGCCCTCGGATTTCACTACGCATGCAAGTATCCTAAGGCTTTTCGTATTTTTAATAATCTCCGCGGTGACGTCAGTGCAGACTTGCTGGGTTGACTTTGTGTAGTCCGGTCTAATGCCCGGCGCATCTCTTCGAAACGCCGCAAAGTTCATCAGCGCATAGATTTTGTCTCTTGGGTCCGTTGCTTGAAACCTTTTCCCATGAGAGAGTAGACTATCCAAAGACTGCCGTGTGAGCCCGGCAATGTTTTCGCCCCGCATCATAGTGACACTGTTGCTCCACGTATTAAGAGTGCTACCGGCTTCCGCTATGGGGCGCGGGCCGAAAGAGGGCAGGTTGCTCATGAGCCAGTCAGATGTATGGTACAGGAAAGAAAACGGTATTCTCTCCTCTCCGAGGCAAAAAACAACTGATTTTGCAAAATGCACTTCTTGGATGATCTGTGGAGCTTAGCACACGTACACGAAGACCTGATCTTCCGTACTTACCCACACTCGAGTGAACCATGATCGACTGAAGAAATGAAGCAAGCTGGCCCACTCGGGCGAGTTAAAATTAGCCAAGCCGTTGAAACGGATCTTGGTGCCGATTTCTAAATCTCTCCCGTTCTCCTCAAGGTCCACATCCAAGTTGCCCACATCAACTCCTCTCTCCCCAGCGAAACGCGCGGCAATGTCGCGAATGAGATGCGTTGCAATCTCAGAGTGTTCATCTGGTCTTCCTAGCCAAACTAAACACCTTTGAGCCATGCCATAAATTCGATGCATCATCATGACCTGATCTGATTTTTCATCAAGATCACTCTGGTTGATGCACATTGCGTCCACCCAGAGAAGCCGAGACTTGTCTTCGAGGCGGAAATCGGCCAAGAGATTGTAAAGATTCAAAGTAACTTGGAAAGAAAGGCCATTACAGTAAATTGTCCTCGTTATTGATGCGTCTCCCCAGGTATAGGATACTGCCTCGAAATCAGGTAATTGACCGGTTTGGTGGTGCAGCACTGTAGAGATGGGACCATCTCGACTACCAGGCAGCAGCTCCAGGAGGCGAAATTGAGTATTGTCTTGGATTCTGTGGTACATGGAAGCTGCTTGCGTCGGAGCCGATGCGTGACAATGGATGAGGTTAAAATGATTGTCAATGAGGCTGAGTTGGTGGGGTGGTGGGGTGATCGGTTTCTTCAACACCAAACCTGGTTGCCCGCTTTTGCCAAGACACCTTTGGCTTGGCTAGCCAATAAGGACCAAAGCACAGATTAATTGAGCTGTTGTGTTCCGAAATGGTAGGTATTTTCGTATTCTCAGGACATTTCTCGCTGACAAAAAATTTCTCAATTTGTGTTCTCCCCTAATTCATCGCCTTTTAACCTGGCGCTTGCAGGAGAAATTGCAACACGCAACTGCAAGAAGGTGGAAGCTTTGCACACTGCGTCGGCTCATTTTAATTGCTTTGAGGCTTTTCAGATTGACCAAAATGCTCTGTCTCCGATAGGCAGGGTTGTATCCCATTTTGTTTCGCTGATAATCGTAAACTTGCTACAAAGTCGACAATCTTGTTTGCGTTCTCCAACGGTGAAACCTTTGCGGAATCGATCCGTAAACTTGGACCATCATCAAAACAAAACAATTTGCATTGTGAACGTATGTCTTTGAGGACACGAACATCGGTCAATTTTGTGGTCCCGCTGTCGACCCGGTCAGGGTTTGCTACCCGTTCCACGTTTGTATCAACATCGCAAGTTATGTAGATGGGAATGAAAGGGCGACCTGCCTGGACAGCGGCATCCTTATACTCCAAAGCTACCCCTTGGCCTAAGGTGCTAGCTGATTGAAAATCTAGGGCGAGTCAGTATTTGTGGTTCTTGTGAGAAAGTAAGGGTATACCTGTGAAAATTACAACTCGTCTGTAGCTCAGTGGATCTCGTACGTATTTTTGTAGAATGACCTGACGGTATAATTTTCTTTGGTTATTGTAATCGGGGTGAGTGCGAGAAAACTTTGCAGCAACAGGATCTATTAATTTGTGGTTATCTAGCACTAGAACCTCTTTATCCAGTGTCGCGATTTCGTTGGCAATGGTCAGCTTCCCTGTTCCCGGGAAGCCGTTTATCCAGACCACAGGTTCTTTTTCGAGAGTCGCCATCGATCCACTCAAGAACCCAAAACCCGGTTCTTTCGACGGCCAATATTTCAGTGCTCGGCGTTATCAAGAGGTTGAAATTGACTAGCCCAGAGATGGTAAAAAGGATAAAAAATCATAAATGCATTAAAGTAAATTTTGGTAAACCATTAAACTGCAATCAGGGCACCCTCAAGGTACCTACCTTGAACCCAAAAAGCTTTCTCCGATTACTTGAACTTTCTCAAACCTTTTCTTCGGCAAATGCCTCAGCCTCGCTAAAATAACCCAAAATAAGTGGCAAACTTCAGCTGGGCTCTTCGTGGAGGCCGGGCACCCTATACTTCACGATCATTGTCACGGCAAGTATGAAACATGAATTTCGTATAAGATTATTGCTTCAGTAGTTATTAATTACATTATTCGTCACTTTGGGACAATTTCCATGGCTCCTCCACGAATATTCGTGTACAGTTCAAGATCAACCTTGGTAACGTGCTTCCTCCAGATCAGGTCAAGAAAGTCGATCCAGGTCGGATCACTTCTTGCACACGTAGGCACTGGCCGTAGCAGGTCCCTTTGCGGTGACAGTGGTGGTGTAATGAACAACCGGTCCGACACCGAGGTTGCGAATGGTGGTGGTCACCGCCTTGCAAGTTCCGCAGTCAACGGTGTTGGTTTCAGTCTTTGTCTTGGTCCACACAGTGCTGGTGGGACCCGAGGTGAAGTGAGGTGCCACTGTCAG
This sequence comes from Calonectria honghensis, assembly GCA_013403855.1. Taxonomy (NCBI): domain Eukaryota; kingdom Fungi; phylum Ascomycota; class Sordariomycetes; order Hypocreales; family Nectriaceae; genus Calonectria; species Calonectria honghensis. Next base: position 214,871 of record VTGB01000016.1, read on the forward strand.
GGTCGACGTGCAGTGAGTTTTGGCGTATGCAGGCTTGTCATCGGGGAGAGGGTTTCCCAATGCCGTGCTGGCAACAAGGGTGACGGCGATGAAAGCGCTGCGCATGGAGACGAACATGATGCTTTTAGTTGGTCAGTATTATTCGAGCCAAGCTGAATGCGACGAAACTCACGCAATTGCTGATTATTATTAGCGAAGACGAGGCTGGTTATTAGTATGGAGTGATGGAGCTGAAAACGGTTGACCGTGGGCAGGCTGGTACTTTATAGACTGCCACAACGGTCATGAATTTGGTGAGTCGTTGTGGTGAAGGCTGAACAAATCGGTGCCGATCGAGCCGGGAAATTGATGCAGCCTATTAATATCAATTAGCACCGTGCCCATGCGTAAGACCTCAAAAGTTCCGGCTTTAGTTGTTTTTTTCTCACCCGCGTGCGCCACTTGACCAGCGCAACTCGCGAGCGGCGCACTTGTTGGGCTAGTTGGGCGAGCAGGGCGAGCTTACTAAGGCCTCTCCAGCAGCACCGTGCATTCCTCGACGCCATCTTAGCGGGGACCCATGTCTCAGCTCGGCACTGATAGCCGACAAGCTGCGGGAAGCTGCACAAGCTTTGCTGCGAGATGCTCTGGATACGAGGTGCCATCAATTGGCTCCAGCTCCCAATAGGTGCCATGAAGCATGAAGCTGCTGCCCATACGTCATCGCTACTGATCATCCCCATCCTCCGACGCAATGCGGCCAGGGGCAGAATCATCTTAGTGACATGTCCAAACGCCGCCCGGTCTGAGCGTGCTAGCTTTTCGTTGGCGTTCCTGGCTGCTCGCTGGGAGCTGGTTCGAGAAGCGGCTGATTCCTGGCGATCCTCACGGCAGCACGGATGGGCTAGGCACAGGAAACGCCACGCCCCACGCAGTTAACTCCGTCGGTCCCGGGAGAACAGGTCTTTGATGTCACGGGGGCTCGAGGATTGGAAGACGTTAGGCAAAAGTGATGAGGCATCGAACGATTACTTGCCTGGATGCAAGCCTCGAGAACAGCGCCCATTTAGGTGACGCAGGTACCGTTTCAGGTGAGATACAGCGTCGAATCCGTCTTGCCTAAATTTGCAACCCATTTCAAAATACTAATGCTGACATTGAAGACCTGCATCTCCCCGCCTTTGCATCGATCTATGTATCCTAATTGAGAAATTACCGGTGTTGATCCTTATGTCTAGAACTGGGCTGTGGGTCGATCAGCCCCTATCATTATGAGGGGCTCGAATTATGGGCTTCCATCACTCCGAGCCATCGCCTTTCTCCTTTTGTCCTTGTAAGAATCTCACTCATATCCGTCCTTTGTAGAGCCTAGTTCGACAATAGCAGCAGAAAGGCGCAGAAAGATAGGATGCACAAATTGGAATACTTCTTGGTTAAGGCTTTGATCAATAAGAACGTTATCGAGATGCTCAACATCACATAACCCAAGAACGCAATTTCCCCGGTCGTTTATACATAATCATTGTGTGGATGATGGGTTGACAACTTGCCTTATCCTAAATCTCACTATCGATACTCTCTTATCTCGCAACTTATCGCATGTCCGATATCATGCGTTTTTCTATATCAGTGGAGAATGTACATATAAAGCAGTGGTCTCCATACCTAATTGATTGATCCATGGGCTCCGGGAGGAGCTCCAACGCCTTGAGCCCATGCCGCCATCATGGCCCTGTTTTGCCTTAACCTTCAGTTAGCTCCCGCGATCGTGAGGGAACTAAACGTGTCACAACCTATAATTTGGACAATTACATTAATATTTCTCCTCTCATTTATTAGAACTGCCTGTGCAAAATTGACGAAAAGTCCATTGTTATTTGCGATGCACTCGTATTTTAACAGGAGGTCTAGAGATTGCAGAGAACGGTTTTTGAAGCTTTTCAAGTTGCAATTTTTAGTAGTATTTGTGATAGGACGTAAAACAGAAGAACAAGATGAATGTTGGTTGCGCTAAAAATAACTGATCAGGTGGGGAACGACTGCCCAGCATTCCAACGTCCCGCAATCCGCTGGCTGCAAATATCAAAATTACAAAGATGCTTTGTTTTATTGCAATAAAATAATTATTTCCAGGTTACTGGAGTGACCAATTTTCTTTCACGTGAAAGACATCATGGTTGATTACCATTGTTCATCTCGGGCTGCTTCCCGATGTTTGCTCTTATCAAAGCGTTGCCTTTCTCATCCATTATCCTCGCTTTTAACGGCCAAACCAACCGAATCCTAATCTTCACCGACCCACCTATGCGGTCCATGAAATATGACTCGCATGTGGACTTGGGGGGGGATTTTGGGTCAGTCACCGAGAAGCCAAGTGTCGGGATCTCATCCCGATACCCGCACACGATAACGGCCTCACCCCGATTTGCAGTTCCACACCGAGACCCACATGGTCACTCCCATATCGTGAAATGACCGAGCTCCAGTCACTAGCACCTAGCACTAACATTGCGACTCTGCGGCGCTCTTTCGGAGGAAAGGTCCGAAGAGAAAGCTTTCTGGTGCGGCGCGGCTTTTGCTATGGGGTGAAGATATGGACACAAGCCGGAGCTCAGTCATGGTATCTGAGCCGGGCATGGGCACAGCACCGATTCTATCTTTCCGATTGCCGACATCGGCTGAAATGGAAGGCGAACTATCTAAGACTTACACCGGAAGGGAATATTTAATATCGACATGATGGACTGTGTTCTGGATCATCAGAAGTCGAAACCACAATAACACAACAAAATGGACACGAGAAAGATTGGCTGGGTAAGAAATTCCTGCAAACTCCTTTGGTACGTTTACTGATTTCACCCCGGTTACAGTATGGCTTGGGTTCCATGGGCTTCTTCATGGCCCTTAACCTCCATAAAGAACTTAAATCTCAAGGGAAATCCCTGGCGTACTCAAACCGTACGCTCTCGAAGGGTGAGGTCCTCGCTCAGGACGGAGCAGAAGCAAAGGATGGAATTGTCGATCTGGCCCGGGAATGCGATGATATCTTCCTAATGGTATGCCTCAGGTTCTTTCCGGGGTTCATCTTTGCTTACCAATTTCCAGGTTTCAACCGATGCTGTTCTCAAGAGTTTGATGCAGGAAATCCTGGATTCGGATGTCAACTTGAATGGGAAGGCGATAATTGACTGCTCAACAACACATCCCGACACCGCTGTGGATGTTTCTGGTATGCTTCAGGCGGCTGGAGCGGATTTTGTGGCCTCGCCGGTATTTGGAGCAAACACTGTTGCAGAAGCAGGTCGACTTCTGTTTGCCATGGCTGGTAACCAAGCTGCGATTCAAAGACTAGATCCGTTGATTGTTGGCGTCATGGGCCGTAAAATCGTCAACATGGGAGAGAACCCCAAAGATTCAGCCCTCCTGAAAGTCACTGGGTAAGAGCATATCAGTCTAAAACCACCATCGTATTCGCTAACAATGGTTTGCAGAAATGTGCTCCTTGTAGTCTTCCTAGAAGCCATCGCGGAGGCACAGGTTCTTGCCGAAATGAACGGGGTCGGCACCAAGGTCATGGAAGAGATCATCTTTGAAAACTTCGGACCCGTGCTGGGAGGATATTCCCGCCGGATGACAACGGGTGCCTACGCGCCCAAAACAGGCCAAGCAGGGTTTGCCGTCTCGAATACCATCAAAGACGCCAAACACGCTCTGCGCATTGCGCAAAAATTAGATGTCAGGATGCCAGCTCTAGACGTTGCAACCAACAACATGTTGAGTGCCAAGGCTTATGGCGGCCAGAACCTCGATGGGGCTGCCCTTTACGGAGTGTTGCGAAGCCAAGCTGGTCTGCCATTTTGGACTGAGGAGAGTCGACAGGCGTAGCGGCCAAAGCACTCATTAAAACAAGTACTTAGAAGAAAAAGCCAGACGTAATTAATTGAAGCGATGCTTGATTGTTATCCAGATGACGAATAATCAATAGCACCCCACAGGTCTCACATTCATGGCCATAATCTCCGTAGCCAGCAGCTACCATTCGCCCCACTCCATATCTCTCCCATTTACAACGCCGGCAAGCTGCCGAAGCCGTATTGTTTGTTATTGATATTATACCATCGGTCTTATATTCACTCGGGTTCGAAATATCGGAACATCTGGTCGATGGCATCGTTCGCACTAGGTGGGAATCGTCGCGGATGTGGAGCTCGGGGGCTCGCTAGATCTCGAGTTTGTTTCTGTCGATGCAGTGACCTGGGGTCATCGGTTTGCTGGTTCTAGTGTATCTGAAGGATAAATATCCAGAATATCAATAGGGCGATGTGTTCTCCTCACCATCCGATCTGCCATTGCGAGTACTGACACAACTGTCAGATGTCCGGCGATTCCAGCAAGGATACGAGCTGGGATCATCCCAGGCAGTGGGAAGAGTTGCCTAAAAGATTTGGGATGGCTTTACATCTTGGGATGGAAGGGGAAAAAAAGACCTAGAAGTTTCACGATACCAGAGGCGTGAACGGGTGTTATTTAACACATTATACCAAAACCCATTCTATTATTGTCTTTTTCGAGAAACACGGCCAAATACTCCAATCTCGGCGGTACCACCAGATTCAAATTTCCAAAACTCCCAAAGGACACACATTTCATTCGTAAAAAATATTTTCAAATCCAGAGTACTTTCATCAATTTTCCCGCTTCATCGCCCAAGTTCTCATAATTTCTGAACGCATTAGCATTTGCGCTCGATCCACACACTTGCCAACTATCAAACGCGCATTGTCTTCAACTCACATGCTGTCAGAATGTTCATTTCGTGCAGTGCCCATCTAGCAGAGTTCAAGACGGAATGAACCGCCTCCAAATGGCCTTTGGCACCGGCCGTGTGGAAGGCGTCGGGGTACATAACCATGAAATTTAATCTTCCATGGGCGACCCTGTACCCATAAGCCCACGTTAGTAGAGTCCCGTGCGAATTATCCTCGATCCAAACATTGGGGAAGCGAGAGTAAGATGATACAAGGGACATGAACCCGGACTGAGACAGTAGCTAGGGGTTGTTTGTCAACCCTTTCGCCAATGGATCACTACCGAACGCAGGCTAGCGAATCGGGTTTTATTTAGGGGGGAGTGTTTTCGCCACAAGACCCCTTACTGACCTGATGGCAGCAAAGAGCCATGAGAAGCAGTCCCGAAGGGCCTGCAAGCGATTTGCTTCCCGGGTCGCAGGATTTGAGTGTTCGTCTGCCCAGGCGATCTGAATCGATGCCTTTGCAATCGCCCTGGCCCTAGAGAGAGCGTAGGCATCATCTTTATACGATAGACGAGCCTCTATCATCTCTCTAGTCCAGTCATCCCGTTTATCCTTGTCATTGGGGTCACGCATATCAATCTGCAACTTTTGGGATTGGCATTCGGACAAAATGTCCTGCCCGTTTTGCAAGGGTACCGATCGTAACCACACCATCAGGTCGGCATCAACTGCAGGATGGAGATTGGCTGCTTGTCTTTGAGAACCGCTGTTGCAATGCATGATGGGCACACAACGGTATTCAATTGCTAGGGGCACAACAGTTTGGATACGGCAGATGATTGATTGAGATAGCGAGAGGGGATGCAAGAGTAACAAACAGGAGGGTGAGACCTGGCGTATTTATGTTACCCATGGGAGCCCCTGGAGGGCCTGGCCCGCCATAGAGGCAGAGCCACAGGGGAAAGGCATGAGAAACGGCAGCGGGGGGTGCTCTACTATCCCAACTCATTACCTCAGGGCTCAACGCAGTGTCCCTTGAGTACAAGTTCGCTTATATCCTCATTTCATTGGATCAAATTTGATTCTCGTAACACCCGGTGTGTAGAATTCCAACTTGAACCTCTTACACCAGTGCCTACAGAGGAGTCCCAGAGAGCCCTTGGTTGGTACTATTTCATCCACAGGCTCTCGATACTAAACCGCTGTAATGCTATCGTCCAAATATTAATTCCATGGGCAGTGATTTGCGACATGAGGCAGTGATTTACTGAAGAAAAGTGCTGTTCACTGCAAGGAAAAAGTGATTTACTGACGAAGAGAGTGTGATTCCTTGACGAGACGGTTAAACATAGGATAACTACCAACAAGGCAGATTTGGGTGAATTATGTTTAATTTCATAAGTCTGGAAGCTTCCATCACTTGGACTGTATTTGAGTCACAGGATTCTCGAGTAATGTACATGTGTGTATAATATTTGTGCTTCAGGATGAAAAGTTTATGCAAAGTTCGAGTTCATTTCGCCCTTCTTGTCAACTATCACCGATTGTTTGCTAGAGATAACCCCGAATCCGGCCTATCTTAAATCCAAGTCCTATCTGATGATCATGCAATATCTTTGCGGACTTATCAGACACTGACCTCGTCAAGCTACACTTGAAGAAGCCAAAACGAAACTCTCCATCGTCCTATAGGAGCATATGCTTGCGCAGCCACTCGTAGGCAAGCCACTCCAAGGTAGCGTGGAACGCTAGGCTATTGGGTCCTGATAGTATCTGCGTCCTGTCGGCGGCCTCTTGCTGGCAATCAACTGCCAATCATATCCGTCAAAGTGGCTGACGTAACGGTGGCTGGACGAATAGGGTATAAGTCCTGAGGCCTCAAAGGGTCTAGAATTCCCCCCCTCCTGCCAAGACGAAGACGGAGTATCTAAAATACCTCTTCAGCATGTTGTGCGAAAACTGCAAAGCTGTCATTGACCAGCCTCTGACGTTTGTGCAGAAGCAGTGGCAGTGGGACCGGTGGGAAGCCCAATTTGAATACAACACCACGTTTTCTGGACTTGAACAAAATGCCGAGCACTGCTACGGCTGCCGCGGCCTGCTGCGCAAGTCCATAGAAGCCCTGGAGAAACCCGCTGCACCGGAAGTTCAGGCAAGCAGTCAACTGCAAATTTGCTACCTTCTTCAAGCGCAGACAGATCAAGAGAAAGGCTCCACTCTCCTAAGAAATTCGGTGTATTTTGAAGGAACCCAACTCGGCACGCAAACGATGTGCCTTGAAAGGGCACCAAATGAAGGTACGAGGGCATGATTCTCACTCTGGCGCATCATGCTGACCCTTAGTCGTAGATGAAGGCAAGGTTTGTGCCTCCAATACGGGCTCCGCTGAAGTGCTTGACAAGGTAAGGGGTTGGCTTGATGAATGCCGCACTCATCATACGGCGTGCTCTGCCGCATTACCAGATACCACATGGTATCCTACGCGCCTTATAGAAGTCCAGTCAGATAGTCTGCGGCTGATTGAAACCGCCGGGGCCAGCCTGTCGGAGCCCTACGTGAGTCTCAGCCACTGCTGGGGCGGGGCCCAGATTTTGAGACTGGAAGGCAAGACGCTTTCTTCTTTCAAGCAGGATATTCCGTTTCCCAGTCTCCCAAAGAACTTCCAGGACGCCGTTGCGGCGCTTCGAGGCCTAGGTCTCAAGTACATCTGGATCGATTCGCTGTGCATCATCCAAGACTCCGGGGAGGACTGGAAAAGGGAAGCGCAGATGATGGCCAAGGTGTACCAGCACGCACTCTGCAACATTGCGGCAACCAATTCGGACAACAGCCACAAGGGCTTTTTTAGAGAAAGAAACGTCGGATTAGTAACACCCAACGTACTTGATATCGACAATGACGCCGTGAAAGGACGATTTCTCATCTATGATCAAGATTATATCAGCCAGGAGGTTGATGATGCGCCCTTGAATCGCCGATGCTGGGTCACGCAGGAGCGCCTTCTTTCCAGACGCATCATCCACTTCGCATCCGATCAGGTTATTTGGGATTGCGCGGAAATCACCGCAAGCGAATCAGTACCAAACATAACCCCGCAGCCATCATACTTGCCATCCAACAGCAGAATCGGGCGCAAGCGAGGCTCGCCGTTTCAAAAGACGCCGGCATCGCTGGACGATCGCCTCACCCAGTGGGGAAGAGTCGCCAACGCCTATTCAGCATGCGGCTTGACCTTTCTCGGGGACAAGCTGATTGCCATGGCCGGCATGGCGGAGTTCCTGCGCAGCCAGATCAAGCTCAAGCACTGCGCAGGCTTGTGGTTCCCGCACAAGATGGAAACGCAGCTCGCGTGGTACATTCAAGACTTGCAGCCAAGGGATCCTTACCGGAACCACCTCGCGCCCACTTGGTCTTGGACGTCGGTTAACAACGTGGTGACGGTGCCGCTGTTTGAGGAGCTTGAGGGCTACGACATCATCCCGCTGGCCTCCGTCACCGAGGCCAAGGTCCAGGAAGAATACTGGGAGGACCGCTCTATGACGGCCATGGGTTCGTTGCGCATTCGCTGCGCACTAACCCCCGTTCGGCTCAAGGGAGACGCGCGGAATCATTCCCTCGAGGGCAAAGGCATGCAACACGCGGGTCCAGTCCATCTCGATTCCCCAGATGTCATTGGCGCCGAGAAGCTCTACTTCATGCCGCTCTTTGACCTCCAGACACCAATGTCTCTAGAAGACAAGTGGAACGTCTTGTCGAGCATGCGAGGAATCATCGTGCAAAGCGAGAATGGGAACACGGGTACCTATCGGCGGTGCGGTCACGCCGCCTTTCATGGCCAGGTTATAGAGGAAACAAAAGCTTTTGATGCCACGTATGAAGCTCTCAAGTCGCCGTCAGGAAAGGAGGGTTTGCCATGCATAAACTACGACCCGGCTACAGGTCATCTCATTACACTAGTTTAAGTCTTCCCGGGCATCCTAATGGCATTAATTCGTTAATTCTCTTTACTATCTCGTTACCTTCCATGAATTCGTTCGTAGCGTCGTGTCATATACTGCCAATTATCTGAGCTCAAAGCCGTTCCTCACCAGTGCCCACTCCGCCAAGAGCTCGGGGCTCTGCTCAACCACCTGTTTGCACTCCATATACCACCTCCAGTGACGCTCCCAGGATTCAAATGTGCGCCTCCAGTAGTCGCACCAGCTGTCCATATTACGCAAGGCCGGGTCGACATCGCCAGCCTGCTTGATCTCATCCCACATGCCCAACCACTGGTCCTGGCGCTGCTTCAGCAGGGCCACGTCGTCGTAGGTGAGCTTGTACGTGTTGTCCTGGCGCATGCACCGCGTCTTTTTCCTCATCCGCTCAATCTCGAGCCTGTAGCTGTCGGGTACTTTTGTGGGCCACATGGTGGTCAGCGTGCTGAAGCCGCCCTTGAGCTGGTTAGATATGTGAACCAGCTGGTAGTTTAAAATCCGTAGCATCCAGCGCAGCAGCACAGCAGCAAGTTCTTGCTCGCCGTTGGCTGCTGCAAAGCAGGAATTGCAGCGCGATTCGCTGAGAAGCGCCTCGTTTATTTCCCTTTCATCCCAGTTCTTCCTCGTTATGTTCATGGTGGAGCTGGGTTTCCAATGGTGATAGAGCGCCCCAAGGCGAAAATCCCGTACCTCTTTCCACCGGCGGCATCCCGAACATCGCGCCATGTACAGTCCCCAGTTATGCGACCACGAACCGCTGTACAGCTGCGTGCCGTCCGAGGACCCCGAACTGGCGAATACTGGTCTCCTGCGCTCCACAAAGTCCTGGAAACGCGGAAACCAGCGATCCAAGGGGGTGTTGAAACTCCACAGCCTGCTAGTCGCCACGGGAAACTGTATGGTGTCGAGAGGCCCCGTCAGCCGCCCCTTCATCTCCCCTCGCAAGTATCGGCACTCGTTGCATCTCCGATATTGGCGCCTGTTCCCACAGTGTTCGAGCTCAAAAGACAGCACAACCTTGTCAATGATTTCCCGCTTTTCAGCGTCCTCTATGGCGTCGAATTCAGCTTGGCTCATGTCCTGGAACTTGTCCACTCCATATCTTTTGAACCTCTCGTACTCTGGCAAATCGTAACCAATGGTGACGCAAAAGCCGTACCTCTGGCGCCGCCTCACCTCCTCCTGGGTAGTGTCACGGGCACCGCGCTTTCGATGGATGCCCGAACGGCTGATGTGGTCAGCGGGCTCCCATGTGCTGTCCGGGCACGAGGCAGGGGATCCGGGAATAGGCTTTCGATAGCGAAGCCTGAAGAGAGAATGGTTGTCAAAATGCCTGTGGGAAAGAAGCCGGACGCAATCGGCGCAGGCCCAGCGCATCAATTCCCACCGCGACCAAGGGTCTACGACGTCGTGGTCGTGTCGAGCCCGATAGCTGAAGCTCGGACCGCCATATTCGGCCAACGTCTCCAGGGCCAACAGTCTCTCCACAAGGTGCTTCTTCTTGGGGTCAACCAGCCGACGGAAATAATTGCTGGTTTGGCTGACGGAAATGATGGTGACGGGATCGAGCAGACGGATTATGGCGCATTGCAGCTCCGTCGGTAGCGTGGCGAGGGACATTTTGCAAGCACAAAATCGATAGAAGGTGGCACGCGGATGCAGGGAGCCGCTTGAAAATATGTATCCAAATCTGATTGGGATCGACGTCACCAGCTGCGCTGGCTAGGTCAACTGAGTCAGCCGGACCAGCTACAACCACTAAACAACGCGCCATGGCACGCCTCAGCTGCACAAAGCTCGCTTAACCTCCGCCCAAACCCCTCCTTCGGGTCGAGGGCAAATTGGTTGACAGCAGTCTAATAGTTATATGGCGATCTTGTAAGTTAGCGTGGGTTTTTTTTTTTGGAGACAGTATAGAGCTTGAAGAACTTTGGTATCACCTAGTTGCATGCTATGGAGGTCTATACTACTTATTTCCTCCTTCATCTATTACCCTGAGGAAGGAACGAACGCAAATATCGCGCATCAATATGTCGCTGGCGTCACACTGAGACGTCCGCCATCAGTGAGCACGCAGTTGCCGTTGCAATAGGCCCCGGCCCGCGATGCCAAGTATAACAGCGGGCCCATGATGTCCTCGGGCAAACCCGCACGCTCGGCTGGTATCTCGTTCAGCGGATATGCCCCTTCCACAGTAGGGTTCTTTCCGTGGATCAAGCCAGTCGTAAGATCTGTGGGGAATACTAGCATAGTTTTAGCGCCTGTGGATAGGTTAGACGAGCGGGGAAATACTCACGACCTGGACACAAGACATTTGCGCGGATTCTGTACGGCACAAGATACGTGGCCAACACTTTCAACATCATGGTTGTCGCAGCCTTGCTGGTACCGTAAGCAAACCCAGCTGTAATCTTCCTATTGAAGCTTCCGATGCTGCTCGTTGCGATGATTTGACTCCTTCCGCCTTGATAGTTGGATCGTTTGTTGCCCTCATCAAGTAGCCCGAGAAACGCAATCGCCGTGTAAAATACTGCTGTGCAATTCACGTGATAGGTATTTGTGAAGTCTTCCATAGGAATGTTGAGCAGAGTTTCTTGCAACTCAGAAATGCTTGCTCCAGGAGCGACGCTGCCCGAGGGACCTGAGATGCCCGAGTTTGCAACGAGAAGATTGATGTAGCCTACATCTTTCCCAATGATGGCTATCGCTTCCTTGAGATTTTCTCGGTTTGTCACATCGCATTGGATTGGAACGACGTTATCCAGCCCCTCAAATATGTTAGATAAAGCAGTCCTAGGCAAAGGGATGTACTCACAATATCTTTCACAGCGGCGTTCAATACTTCTTTTCTTCTTCCAATAATGTAGACCTTCTTGGCCCCATTCTCTGCCAAGGCACGAGTCATGTAAAGACCCAATCCTAAATTTCTCAAATGAGCCTTGGAGCTTTATGCGGATGGACATTCTCGGGTTACACACCACTCCCACCACCTGTGACTACAGCGACAATGCCGCTGATGTCGAACAAATTGGTTGATTGGCTCATGTTTGGGTTCAGGAAGGTTTAGAAAGCACGAAATAATTCAGAATTGTGTATATTCGGCCATATGGGCAATCTCGATAGCATATATATATGGAATCGGATGCCGGAATAGCCTGCCTGCATCAACCACCCTAGACCTTGGCATGTGCCTTGCTGATGTACCAAACCAGCGGCCGGGTGCGCTTGCCGTTCTCAAACGGATGAACTGGGCGCTAAATTTGTGAGTCGAGGGCATGCATGCTGTTCTGAAAAGCGCCACCTAACCCCACCTGCCAAATCAAGCTCCATTCCGCTTGAGCTCATGATACACACCTGCCAAGCATTGAGAGCGGAAATGGCGTTCTAGGAAAGTGGGGTTCGGATATATGATCTTTAATCGTTTAGCATGCAAATGCCAGAGGGTGAATTATATGAGGGCAAGCTCCTTGGTATTTTTCTCTTGACATTCGCAGTTGAACCAGTCAGATTTTGATAGGAATATGATTCCGAGCGTTTACAGCACCAAAAAACAGTAAGAGACGAGGATTTTCAAATTGCGCCACCAGAAGAAATCAAAATCTTTTAATTTAATAATCGCTCCTCCTCATCCTTCATTATGTTCATGTCCTCGTCTATGTAGCTTGGAGGGCTCGGCCATATGTCCTGATAAAATGGAGGAATCTCGTTTATCCACACAGCACTCTCCATCGAGGCATCGGCTATTGCAATTTTGAATTCCATCCCGAGCACTCTTATGCCGCCGGTCCGAATGATGTTGTCCGTGCTCCCTTCCTGAAGAATCTCGGCGATGAAGACGAGTTCGATGGCCAAGTAGTGAATTACTTCAACGTCGCTGTTGCCGTATGCATCACGCGTGAAGAGTTGCTGGTGGCTCAGCAGCTTCGGGCTTAGAGAAACGTCCAACTCCATTCCTCCAGTCCCGCTATCCTTGTCCAGTTGCCACCCGTTGTAGAAGTCCTTGCCAGCAAGAACTCTCGTTTTTGTCCGGGCACGGCTTCGCTCTGAAAAATGCTCTCTCGAGTGTTGCTGGCAAGGTTCTGCCGCCGTTTTTACAAGTTCCTTCAGTCTCCACGAGCCCTTTTGCACGCACCAAACCAGCGAGTCCTGACCCTGGCTGGTCTGACTCCGTAACCGATTGAAGCTGAGGGCAATTCTGTTGCGCTCGAGAGGGTTTATCACCGAGTTGTAGTGGCAGGTTATCTCCATTCCCGTGGAAGGGGAGCGTTTTGTGTAGGATAGGGGACAGTCTGGGATAGAAAGCCGCCGCCTGACTGGAACGATGCGCTCAAAGGCCACAGACTTGGCACTTTCTCCGGGGTGCGATTCAACGTTTCCTCTCCTGTATATCACTTCGGCCTTGAACTCGTAATGGATGGAAACGATGGGCGTGTGCACGGATGCCTTGGAGCTGCTCGGTATATCGACGCTGAATTCGAAATCGTGACGGCCCTTTGGCAGCTGAGTTACTTGGCCGATCAGCTGCCAAGACTTGATTTCAACCCGCTGGTGTTTGCACTCGGAGCAGCCCTTTTTAACAGGCTGTTTGTACTTGATGTGCATGAACAGAGCGCCGATGAAGCTCTGGATTTGGACGCAGTCCTTGAGAACAAGGAGCTGCAAGGTTCCAGACAGCGCCGGCCCCGACACCTCTCCATAGTCGAGGATTATTGCAGAAGGGCTCGTGATTTGCCAATCTATCAGCACCTCCTTGGCATAGTTCTGGGGAAGAAGCTGGTTGAGCGGCCGTAGCAGGTTGCGTGCGAACTTTGAAATGCGGGCCGGCGTGGGTGGAGGGGTCAATTGCAACATTGGGAGATGGCTCTTGAGGGTGCTGCTATACCCGGTATTCCCAATCCACGAACGACGGAGAGGTGAATCTTGCAAGGGCATCGTAGGGTCGGGAAGCATTTGGGAAAAAACATGAGGAGTCAGAAACAGCGGCCCTCCTCGCGTTTGCTTTTTTCGCTCCCTTTTATTTCAATCGCCTACGACGCACCGCGTTTTGTTGTTTTACGTATCCTCGACATTGAAATTAAAAGCCCGTTTCAGCGGTTTCATTTCCTCTTCTCGAGCCCGCGGTGCTTTGATGGGACGTATTAAAGTGCTGTGCAGTCTGCCTCAACAACCGTCAAAGCGTACAGAGAAAGCTCCCGCACTGTTTTAAGCAGCTCCAGGATCGCTCCGGGCCCTGGGTGGGTGGGTCCCGCGTAGGGCGAACGAGCCACCCGCCGCCCGTGCCACACCGCCCCCTGTACCTCTGTACCTCATTACAAGGGATACAGCCAAGGAGGGGGGGAGCATATTCCTGTAACAAACGTGTTATGCAGGCTGTTGGTTGAACCAGCGGGTGAGGCTAGCGAGCTCCAGAGATGTGAAAATGTTTTGTGATTGCATAAAAACGACGGCCATGGTGGAATTGAACCGGGTCCTTTGCACCAGCCCAGCTAATGAGGGGCTGGGGAATGCAGCTCCCTAGCTAGCGGTATGATCAATCTACTGGCCAAGGCCCGATGCAAAGACATGCATCGCGTTGGATTAGGTGTCCTGATCTCAGCAAAAAATATTTATCTAGTCCCACAGCCAAGCTCAGGGACAATTGAGAGCTCCCAACTCAACTCTTCCTCGCCATAGCTTCCCGCCATGGCTTCCAAGAAAGATGCCGAGCAGCTCGAGGGCGACATCACCTTCATAAAGACGCCCCCCGCGGTGCCTTCCAAGTTTCAAATCCAGGACTGCGGAGTGAAACTGACAAACGTGAGCAATTGGCCAATGCCCCTCTCCTCCCCTCCCCTCCCAACCCCAATCCCAACCCCAAGGCTCAATTCCCACACACTCGAGGCCCAACGCAGGAAAAGCTGACTTGGTGCAAATTTGCAGGCTGCCGCGATTCCCAACCCGCCTCTGCCCGCAGAGGGCGCCGGAAATGAAACCTTTTCGAACGTGGTCCTGTTTGGCCTGGTTCTAGGTGTCCCGACATGGCTCACCTGGACCCTGGGCGGCGGCTTCTACACCCGCACCTTCTTCATCCTCGTGCTCCTGTTCCCGATCCTCATCGCCGTGTGGTTCGTCGCCTCGCGCATGTCCCCCGCCGCCGACAGCCATGTCAAGTACCCCAACCGCCCCATTGAGGAGTACCTCAGCTTCAAGAGCGCCGAGGACAAGGCGCTGTGGAACGGCCGCCGCAAGATCCCCATGCAGACCTTCATCGACAAGTACCTGGACGGCGAGCTCGACCTCAAGGGCGACTGCCTCGACATCCTCGAGTACCGCCACGACTGGGCCACCTGGGCCTTCACCTGGCCCCTCTTCAAGTTCATCCTGGCGGGCTTCGGCCCCAGCGTGCTGTTCCACACCCGCGCCCAGGACGAGGACCAGATCCGCCCCACCTACGACACCGGCAACGACCACTACAGCTACTTCCTCGGCCCCCGCATGGTCTACACCAGCGGTATCATCTCTGACACCTCTCGTGAGGAGACCCTCGAGGAGATGCAGGACAACAAGATGGCTCTCGTCTGTGAGAAGCTCGACCTCAAGGAGGGCGAGACCATGCTTGACATTGGCTGCGGCTGGGGCTCCCTCGCCCGCTTCGCCTCCGTCAACTACGGCGCCAAGGTCACCGGAGTCACCATTGCCCGCAACCAGGCCGCCTGGGGTAACGATGGCCTTCGCCGCTCTGGCGTTCCCGAAGGCCAGAGCCAGATCCTCTGCTCCGACTACCGTGACATCCCCAAGCAAAAGTTCAACAAGATCACCCAGCTGGAGATGGGCGAGCACGTCGGTATCCGCAAGCTCACCGGTTTCTTCCGCCAGTGCTACGACATGCTCGAGGACGACGGTGCCATGTATGTTCAGCTGTCTGGTCTCCGTCGCGCTTGGCAGTACGAGGATTTCGTTTGGGGTCTGTACCTGAACAAGTACATCTTCCCCGGTGCCGATGCTTCCACCCCCCTGTCTTACTACATCATGTGCCTTGAGAGCGCTGGATTTGAGGTTAAGAGGTAAGTAAACTCCACAGCGGCATTAGGATATGTTACTAACATCAAGTGCAGCGTTGACACCATCGGTGTTCACTACAGCGGCACCCTCTGGCGCTGGTACCGTAACTGGCTCGGAAACGCAGACACTGTCAGGGCCAAGTACGGCGAGCGCTGGTACCGCATCTGGGAGCTCTTCCTGGCCTGGTCCACCATTGCCTCCCGACAGGGTTCCGCCACCTGCTTCCAGTTCGTCGTCGTGAAGAACCTCAACGCCACCCACCGCATTGACGGCGTCGCCTCCCAGTACGGCGTCCACGGCCCCATCTCGGCCGCCAGCGCCAAGAACAAGAACAAGTTCCCCACTGTGGCCTAGAGTCCGAGCTCTCCAAGATGTTGATGAGTCCTGAAACCACTTGGTCTCGCTTGCCAGTGCGGATGAATGGAGTCAATCTCAATCGCATCTTCGGGTTTAACCAAATAGTGCGCGGAGCCATTGCTCTGAGGCCGCTATGACTAGATAATGACGGACACGACAAAATAATTAGATAGAGTCGAGGGGAAAACTGTATGAACGGAATGTATCGTTAGTGAAAAACATGGCGATGTACGATACAATCAACCTAATGTTTGTGCTGCAAAAGTTCCATGATTGCTCGTTTTGTTTCACCGTGATGAAAGCTATTGTGATGTGTGATCCGACTCTGAATAATTGTTAGTTGTAAGTATTTTTACTAGGATCAGTGCTGTGGCAAGTGCGACAAGGACGATCATTCAAGCGTTGTTGTATTGACTGCGGAATAATGCAAACGGGTATTTTATTAGGGTATTATGTAAATCTTTTCCTTTATATCCGTGAATCCGGTGAGTGAACCTGCACCTTGAACCTAAGCAACGGACTCGTCGTTCTCGGACTTCTCTCCCTCGGCCAAGGTCTGCTGGTTGTTGAGCTTGGGGTTGCGGAGGGCGACGGAGAAGGCGATGAGGGGAACGCAAATGCAGATACCAGTGATGGTGAGGAGTCGCTGCACGTGCTGGTACGACTCAACAAGAGCCTCGCGCTCGGGAGTACCCATAGGGTAAGTAGCGGCAGCAGTGAAGGGATCGCCAAAGGCAGCGACGGCCAGAGTGTCGTTGATGCCGGCAAGGTTCTTGGCCAGTGTGCCGGGAAGAACCTGGGTCCAGATGGCTCCGGAGACGGAGTTTCCAAGAGCGGAACCGACGTTGTAGGTGGCAAGGTAGACACCGGTCATGACGGCCAGGTGCTCGTGCTTGACGGCGGTCTGGAGAGAGGCCTGAGCAGGGTAAGGGAACATGCCGCCTGCGATACCGAGGAGAACCTGGGCGCCAATGACACCAGCCTTTCCGCTGGAGGAGGGGTCTCCACGGTAACGGATGAGCAGACCGAAAGCAACCAGGAAGAGGCAGGTACCGCAAACGATAAAAACTTTGAGACGGCGAACCTTGTAGACGACAAGACCGAGGAGGGTTCCGACAATGACACTGGAGAAGGAGTAGAGCGAGGTGACTCGGGTGGCGGTGGTGATGCTGAAGTTGAAGGCCACAATGAGAACGGTGTATAGGTAGTCACCCTGCATGGTCCAGGCAAAGTTGAGCAGGACGGCAATACCCATGGGGGCCCAGATGGCGCGGTCCTTCATCAGAACGAAGGGGACAAGAGGGTGAGGTGCGCGAAGCTCCCAGACAATGAAGACGGGGATGCAGAGGAAGCCGATGACGAGAGGGGCAATGATGGAGGCATCTCCCCACTTGTTGGCGAAGCCACCGGCGAGGGTCAAGGGGACGAGGATGAGGGCAAAGATGGCAATCATCAGAATCACACCGATGACGTCGAGCAGCCAGAAGAGCTCAATGCCGAAGTTGCGGGCGCCGAGCTGCTGGAACGAGCTCGTGTAGCTGTCGAGGAGACCCTGCTTCTTGGCGCGGCGGCCAACGACGGTCAGGCTGATGATGAGAGGCAGAGCGCAGACGGGGTAGATGATGCACCACATGCCGACACCCCAGTGCCAGGTGGTGACGCCGAGGACGGCCTCGGTGATGTCGCCGCTGACCCAGGTGTTGATGATGAAGGGCAGGGCGGGGATGTAGCTGAAGAAGAGACGGGCGCGGGTCGAGGTGATATCAGCGATGATGACCTCGATGAGCAGGATGATCATGGTGTAGCCGATCTGGTACAGGATGGCTCCCGCGGCGAACTGCGAGACATTGGCGGAGACGGCCTCGATGACGGTTCCCAGGACGTAGAAGAAGACGGACAGGCAGATGAGCTCAACGCGGCCGAAGACATCGGCAATCTTGGCGGCCGTGGGCTGGGCAGCAGCAGCAATCACGGCACGGAGGGTGGCGACGGTCGACACGAGCGACTGGTTGGCGAAGGAAGAGGTGGCATAGGGCTGGTAGACGTATCGGACAGTGCCGTCCAGACCGTAGGCGTAGGCGACGAGGAAGACACTCAAGAAGATGAAGACTCGGTCCGTGGTGGTGATGACGGACGAGACGGCCTCGATACGGACGACACCGGGAGACTTGATGTCTCGGACAGCATCGGCGGCCGTCTGAGGGACCTCGCGGTCGATGACGCCGCCCGTCTCCTTGGCCTCGGCTTCCTTGAGGGCGGACATGTTTTTTTGAACAATAAGCAAGCAGATGGGAAGATGGAGATGCTGCTGCAAGTGATGGTTGGAGAGAAACTCTTCACAGGGTGGGAGTCGGCAGGTTGATATGGACGATCATTGCCCAATGGGCCCCACTGAGATTGATTAGATAGATTGGCAGGATTTTTTTTACCCTTTCTTCCTTCTGGTCTCAAGCCTCAATCCTGCAAAGCCCGGGCTTGTGTCGGTCGTTGTCGGTCGTGTTAATCAGATGGAACTAGGAGAAAACAAGTGCCATCAGAAGACCACTACCATCGGCTCACTAAAAGGAAACTAGGAGGCAACAGGTCAAGGACCAACCACCCCCCCGCAAGCCTACAAGGGGACCAGGCTTCGGTGCACGCCATGCACTTTGCTAGCGAAAGGACCGACCTCGGGGCATGGGGGTGGGAAGACGTTGATTTGTCCAACGCCCAAGTCTTGGCGTGGGTATGGGCAGTCGAAGAAAAAAGTCAATCCATTATTTGGAGTAATCCTTCGGCCGCTCGCGTGGCGACCGACGACAAACCGGCCGGGCCGGGGGGGTGGTTGCGAGCAGGGGTGCAGGCTGTAGGACAATAAGAAGAGAAAATTACAGTAAAATGGATAAAGTGGACTTTTCAATCCGTACCTGTTCCTTATTCCCGTTGATTTGTTCTGTTTTTTTTCTGTTTCATTATGATGGGATAACAAAAAAAAAAGGTTACTGCATATCCCCCCAGCAAACTGAAAACATCGGGAGGATCTGCTTCCCTACGAGGCGGCCGCGTACGTTCAAGGAGGAATAACATTTCGATAGTTTTGAGTTCAGCCTCGAGCCAGCTACTGCGCTCTATCAGACTGCATCCCATCGAGATGGGAAAAGTAAACGTTAGTCGATGCCTCTAATCGCACTGCGTGACTGACTGTTGTAGGCATGTGCACTCGATGTCAATAGCCTCGTACCATGCGTACCGTAGCGCCCCGGCTCCCCGCAGAGCAGAGATGCGAGGTGCATCATCCATCCTCATCCCTACACTGCTCCATGGTACATTGCAGGCGTCATGACGCCCATGCCGACTTTAAACAGCTGCCTAGCCCAGCGTCACCCACCCACCCCACGCTCATCCATGCCCGAACTACAGCGTAGCGCGAGCTTTGATGGTGCGCATGTGAGGCCTTTTTCCCGCTTCCCGCCATTGAGGATAGACCGTCATGTCCGTCCTTTCCCCCCCTCCAAGTCCAACCGCAGTCCGCCGAGAGGCAGCGGCGCGCGGACTCACCGATGCACCCAGCATCCCGATCTTGAACTTGGGAGGGCGTCGCCGTGTGCTGGTTGCATCCAACATGGTTCGGGCATGGTGTGGACCCCTGTCCGCCCCAGTGGCCTTTTGTCTTAGCGCCAAAGCTCAGCGCCACGCAAACGGTAAAGATTATCGTCCCAACATGTGAGGACATGCCGGCTCTCGACGCTGAGTGGCTGCGTCGCGCTACAGGCACAGCAAGTACCGAAGTGGCCCTTGGCGCACAAGATTCCGGCCAAGAAGGCTTGCCAGTTTCAGCAGTTGGCAGTTGGCTGTTGGGAAGGGGAAGGGATCCTCTCCGGCCGTCATCATGTCGTCTTTCTGTCATCCATCGAAATGCCTCACGCCAAAATTTTGCTGTGACAAGGATGCCTATTCACTTTTGCTCCTGCTACTGTCTCCCGTGTCCTCTAGCGCCTTGGGGAAAAAAAAACCCGTAGCTTGGACCAGACCGCAAGTCGCCGTCTCTTCAGCCTCCTTTGACTGGATGCCTCGCCGCCCGTGGGGCAACCATCAGGAATTGGGATGTCGACCGAGATGCAAGGTGCTTCGTGTGGATGCAACGTGACCTTGGTCCACCAGAGCGATCCTGCTCTAGCACCTTGCGAGCGTAGCGGGATCAGATTAGCTTCTTCGGCGGGCACACCCAGTTCGTACATCCTCCTATGAACGCCAGGTCGTGTCGTGGGCCTAAGCTTTTGGCGCACCCGCCGACCTCTTTTGGCAAAGTAGCTCCCTCCCCCGATGGGAATACGGCAGAGAAAACGGTCAAGGGAATAAAATTATCAGATGGCCGCAAAGTCCCGACTCGACTAGATTAGATCAAAAGGTCCCTCTGCTAGCCTCTCACCTCTGCCGCCTTTGTCAAGCCACCAGAGTCGTCCACCGATTCATGCCCAATTCCGCCTCCCTCCCAAAGCATCTCGCGCCATCACGGCCAACCCAGGCGATGCCGTACACGGTACCGGGGGTATGGAATGCTCCACCCCGTGTGTGAGTCCGTCAGTCACCCTGCTGTTGCTGGACCCTTGGCACAACTGAATTTCCACTACCCGCGCGCATCCCGAGTCGCCCGAGGAGCGAATCGCCTCTGCATGTTACATCGGACCTGAACTCGTGGGTCGGAACCCGGTGTTCTGGGCCTCGTAACAGCCCCGTAGAACCCATATCGCTCATGCTTGACTAGCTGAGGGCAAATCGATTCATGCCAAACCAAACCCCTTCACATCCGCCGAAACAGGGCCCAGCAACGGTGGCAATGTGGATATCCAGCATGGGAACCATCACCACCGTTGTGCCTTCCATCCCAGCTCTTCTCCACCGCTGTTCCCGAGGTGCAAACGAGCACGAAGTCCCTTGCATTTGATAGGTTAACCTTCTCGGACCATTTTTATACTCTGAAAGGTTTTTCTGGATCGACTGCCCCCTGGTTTCGCCTTGCTGGAAACCTTTTGTTTCCCCAACTTGCCAATCAGCTCTCGAGATTCCCATTGCAGGGTCAGTCAACCTTTCAAGTCAGATGACAAGAATTTCAAGCAGAGGTTTGTCAACGCATGCCAATAGTCGAAAAAAAAAGAAAAAGAAATTATAAGATATTATCAGTCAGCCGCAGCCAAGAACCCCCCACGCCTTTCGCTGACTAGTGGGTCCAGGGTCATAAGGCTGGCCACGGCCGGAATCTATTCAGAAACGGCTTAGACAAATAATTTCGGAGGCAAGGGCGCAAGGCCACAACATTGACTAGTTCCGGTCTTTAGTTTAAAGGTGCAAGTCGGTGAAGATGGCGCTTTTAACGCCTTGTGACGACGCAAAAACTTGACCAAATAGTTGCACAAATCGGGAATAGCTTTCCGTCAAGCCAGAAGGATGCAAAAAGACCGAAATTATTTCTGCCGAGGGAGTAGAGATCCTAAGGTGGGCCGTTTCTACCGTACTCGGCGACACGCCAACTAAATGCACGACGCGTAAGCCATCACTTGGCACGGTCAACTTTTGCATCCTTCAAGCAGGCCTGGTATCGCTCATGTATTCAAAAAATGAGCTCTCACATCAAAGTAGAGCCTCCAACTCTGTTTTTCCTGGGGAATTAACCATCTGCTTGCAAAAAGCTTTATACAAAGATACTGCTGGTCTATGTTTCAGTAAACGTTGAACAATCTCAGAGTCTACCGGGAGACTGGATTTCAGCTTGTTCATCTGTGAAACATTCTCAGTTGGGAGTAGGCAAGACTTGCCGATCTTTCCCAGTGAAAATGTATTAGATCGCTCAGAAGCCCTGGAGATATTCAATTAAGAATTTATGAGGTCCATTTTGGGCCCCGGTGCTCCCACAGCTTTGCTCACGCGATCAAGAAACCATTTTATCGTAGATACGCCATCCCCTGTGTTCTTTCCATGCCTCGTTGGGTACAAGGCATGGTTCGGGGAGATTGAATACCTTCAAACTTTGTACTGCTAGCGAACCAGTCTCTCCCATCCATATGAGATCAAGTTTGGTGTGGCAACGTTAGCCGCTATATTCATGGCAGCCTTGACCGACATCTTTCACTTGTAGCAGTCAAGTCAAGCGCCGATCCACATAGTCTACCTGAGGCGAATTACATCTCAAGCCTTTCAAAATGTTGATTACATCGATGGCATTTTTACTTTTGTTCCCCCTTGTTCGATAGGCTTTTTGAGTCGCTCTCGATGCCGCCCCCAATGCCACCTCTAAGAGACCACGACGAAATTGGCCCCACACCCTTTAATTCTGTATCTATGTGCAGCAATACTTGTGTGCTAGAAGCGACTTTGGAACAGAGGGATCGTGGAATAAGCACACGCAAGACAACTTTTTTTCCATTTTGACTTCATATCTCTAACCAAAGCCCAGGATCCAAATTGTAAGACTGGGTAAGTGTTTTAGTAGAGCACGCAATCAATGCATAGTCAGGATAGTGGCACCAATATGATTTGAAGGTTTGGCTGGTTCTACAAAGTCAAGAAATAAGCACATTCAAGTCAGTAGCGTCATAGAGAATAGAAGCCAGTTCTATTGTTTATCTTGGTCATAATGACATGAGTCTTTCAATCATCAAATCCCTGCATCTCCATCAACCCTTTCAAACGCCATTCATAAGTCATAAGCCTCCTAGTAAAGACCAACAGTCAGGTCACCCTTGACACGAGCAGTCAAGTGAACCTCGGCCTCCAGGTCGAGCTTGATGCCGACGAGGAGGGCGGCGGCGGAGGGCTTGCCCTCGGCATCGGTGGCACCCTTGAGGAGTTGGCCTGTGGGAAGGTGTCAGAGGCTGCTAGCGAGAATCAAGATGCAGGAGTTGACTTACCGGCCGGCTGAGAGAGGCCGGTGGAGGTGGGGAGAGGGACAACGAACTGCTGGTCGGGGGAAGACATTTTGATTGAGGTGATCGAAAGATCGAAAGGTAGAAGAGTTGTGGTTGTTGGGTTGGAAGTGTTGGATTGTTTGGTTGAATGATGACTTCAAGACGGGAGAGAGTGCAGCATTATATAGAGTTGCTTCCTACGACTATGGAGGCGGACGCCCGATGTGAGTGTAAGATGATTGGATCACAGGCTGCCCCATGCGCATCTCCGACATCTGCACAGCAGCGTGGCAAGGAGTGCTTTGTAACTTGCCAGCCTGGCAGTTGACGTTTCGGTCTGTGCATCCGTCGAAATACGTGTCTCCCGATTTTGGTGAGTGTCGGGAAACATCGGTGCTGAAACTGGGGAAGTGACCGGCAGCCGCGGTGGATTCGAAGCGGGAGATGGGCCAGCATTGCCCTGCGCACCAGCGGAGTCTTGAGTTTTCGTCTCCCGGAGCCGGCATGGCGACGGCGGGGATTAATGCCGCGTTCAAGGTAGACATGCCACTTCTGGAAGCCCGATTGCCCTTCCCGTTCGAATCGAACTAGGCTCGTTTGTCAGCACAATACATTGCCAATTGGCTCGAGAAATTCAGAAACTTTGAATTTTTGGGCATTCCATGGCAATGCTTCCAAAATTCATCAGGTATATTTACGCAAATGCTGCATCAAACTTGACCGACAATGGAGCTACTGTGCGTGATTGAGTCGTGGCATTGCCCCACACTTTCGGAATAAAGGACGCCACGCCAACACACCGCAGGAAAACAAAGCAATTCAATCGGCCGCCTCCGCTTCAGAAGCCAAAAATAATCAATACTTGCTTTTCTCACCCACCTTCCATAGGGACTTGGGCTTTGGACCTTCTCGTCGAACAGGACCTTGCAACTGACACTGTTCTCACACGACATTACTCGGGCACCAGGCAGGCGCCAAACCACGCATGCATGGCGCAGTGTCACTTTGGCTTATCCAGCAACTGTTAACACCTGCAACTCCTCTTAGCCAACACAGCAGGAGCTTCATGGCGAGATTCATGTGGTACAAAATTTGGCATAAAGCGACCTATAGCCCAACTTTCAGAGCCACGCGTCTTGTGTTCATCCCACATCGGCTCCTCGATCTTGATGGTCTTGGCAGATGTGCCTGCGCTGAGCAGGGCGAGGGCCGTAACAGAATAAAAAGCGGGGGTTCCATTTAGGCAACACACCAGTTGCCTCGCGAGGCTATGAAAAAAGACGAGAGCTGAGCAAACTGACACGGTGCTTGGCCAGTCATATGTAATGCCAAGGCCGCGGAACGCATGAGCTGGAGTAGCTAAAAGGCCAGATAGCAGATCCTAGAGCCTGAAATTTCACTGGCCCCCTATGACTACCTCCAAATGCACATGGATCACACCACGACGAGTAAATCCGCAGGATTCTCATGCCATGTATCAGCTCTAAGAACTTGGTCTGATCTTTATCCTCTTGCGTACCCACAATGTTTTGTTCTTTCTGTCGATCGCGCATTTTAGAATCTGGGAAGACGTGGGGTTATCATCATGATGACCCCGCCGAATTCAAGAAGTCATGCGAAGTCGGGTGTTTCTTTTGCGAAAGACTCTCGTATGACCTCCTGGAAAGTCTGGATACTAAGGATAGAGTGGTCGACGGCTCCAGAGATGCTTTTTGTCTTCAGTCTTGGCTTTGCAAAGGTCCAACTCCAGTCGCTGCCTATAGGTGGACCCTTCGCAATGTAGGAGGTGCCACGAGGGAGAGTCCAGACGTGATCCTACTACGGTTTCGACCAAATCTGGGAAATGATTTAAAACCGAACAAGAAGTATGAAGACAGAATGCGTCTTCCTGACAGGTCTTTTTACTTTTTTATTGAAGACGACGAGTACATGCAGCCAGACTGGAAAATGGACATAGCAGAGAGTGGACCAAGTGCGAAGCTGGGCAGAATCCCAACCACAGCCGAGTTAGGTGAAGAAACGAATTCTGATCATTCCTGGCAACAAGTTTCCACGTGGATGAATAATTGTCTAATTAATCATCCGAATTGTGTACGAAAACACAACGAGAGAGAGTTTGTCCCTACAAGACTAATTGATGTTGGTGATTCTGCGTCGACGTGGCCACCAAAAAACGTACAAGTTGTTGTTACTACGAAGGATCACAATCCATTACCCTATGTTACTCTTAGCCATTGCTGGGGGGACCCAGCAAAGGGCACTTTTGTTAGTCTGACCAACGAGAACTTTGAAGAGTTCACTACCAAGGGCATTTCCTGGGAGCAGATTGAGACTAACAGAAACTTTGTGGACTCAATCAAAGTTGCCCGTCAGCTGAAGATTAGGTACATCTGGATTGACTCACTCTGCATCATCCAGGAACCTCGAAATGAATCTAGCGGCTCCGTAGTTAAGCCCAAAGGAAAGGGCGACTCCGACTTCAGCAAAGAGGGCAAGCTTATGCACAAGGTTTATCGAAACTCTCACTGTAATATTGCCGCTGCAGCTTCACCGGACAAAAATGGCGGCTTGTTCCAGAGGAGAAACCCGCGCGAGCTTCACAAGATTCTACCAAACCTGTATATTCCGAAAAAGAGCACAATATTTTTCAAGGATCTCCGATGGAGGGTTGTGGCAGACGAGCATTATGAGGAGGGGCTGCTTGAGAATGTGCTGTACAGTCGTGGTTGGGTGTTTCAAGGTACGGTTGTTGACTTTAGAAGTAATGATGGCGCTAACTACCTTTCTGCCAGAGCGGCTTCTTTCCCCACGGGTTCTTCACTTTTCAGGCGCTCAAATCTTCTGGGAGTGTTCGACAATGACGGCTTCAGAAACAATTCCGAGAGGCCTTCCCCTTCCGCTCGATGCCCCCCGGGCCGCCCCCGATCGCCACTGGCGTCTCCGTCTACAGCAAGCAGCTCTGTCTATCCGCCCTGAAGGTGACGCCTCTCTTGAGGAGTTTTGGCGTGTTGCCGTTCGTTCATACACATCTTGCAATCTGGGCAGAGAGACGGACAAGCTGATGGCAATCTGGGGTGTCGCAAAATTGGTGCGTGACGTGCTTCAGGAAGACTTTGCCGCGGGACTTTGGAGCCGAAGGCTCATCGAGCAGCTATGCTGGAGGGTGGTTGGCAAAAGCTCTCAAAGACCGAAAACTCTCGCACAGTTTCCAAGCTGGTCTTGGATGAGCGTGAGGGGAACTATAGAAGTCGCTTCTAGAATCGGTATCCCTCCGCGGGTATGGACTGTTGAAGGTATTGATGGCGCAGAACCTCAGTTTCAACTAGAGCGACGTCTGTTTAAAATTCCCACTATCAGTGAAAGATGGACGTGGACAGGAGAACTCTTAAAGATGAAGAGTAAGATGGAAAAAGTTGAAGCCACAAGGTCTGGCCGCGTCACCTCATCCCAGACCTCATCCCCTGTGATTCAACGTGGGCTTTTGGATACACCACCCGAATTAAGAACTCCGGAAATCACAATAAGGGGTCACATCATGAAGGGCTCGGTACAGCAAGACCAGAACACGGGGGACTGGGCCCTGAGAATTCCAGTGGTAAATGGATCTCAAGCAACCATCCGGGCGTTTCCTGACGTGAGACCCTCGAGCATCAAGACAGTAACCAATTTCTTGATACTTGCCATAAGCTACTCCGCAAACTCGGAATGGTTGGTGAATGATTCCGATGATTTATCCACTGACGAAATCCTTGAAACACACGAGTTGGCTGATATTGAATATGTTGGAATCGGTATTTTGGTTGAGCAAATCGCTGGAAACAGATACAGGAGAATTGGATCATTGGAATTTAGCCGTTTGAGTAAGGTATCTTTGGAGCTTTTACTCAAGTCATGCTGTACCCAACGACTTGGTGGAAACCCCCATACTATCAACGACTGTCGGGATATCGAACTATGCTGAATATCAACTTTAATTCTTCCAGGAGTTTACAGTTCTGCATAGCTAGCTGTATTCCAATTCAAATCTGATTCTCGTGCCCTCCTCATTCTTGATATGAGCGTTTGAGTTAGTTGATGAACATGATGTCGCAGTGTCAGCCGAAGTAAAAGCCGATTTCCGCATGCCAGATTACCAAGAACCTCTTCTTTCCCGAACTAGAACTTCGCTCATTTGTCTTTTGTCCGAAAGCTTACTGAAGGGTAGCTGCAATAATATTGCATTCAGGGCCTGGCTATATCCTTCCAAGATCCAAATACCAAAGTCAGTGTGATATGGCTTCAAGAAGATCTCATCACCGTGAGGTTCGACGATTATCAAACCCCTGCACGCACGCAAAACCTCCTCTATGCCTCGGTATGGCACGTATGAGCTACGTGGCCCGCCTTCTAATCCCAGCGGTCCTATCTCCTGTAGCCACTTATCTAATTTCGAGAATGATATTTCGTGGTTGTTTGGACCTCCGCTCCGCACTGTAGCTGCAATTACCCTTAAGCCTAGATTACGCTGGGCTGAGGGCTGAGCCTCAATAGCCTGGATGCCAGCTTCGAATATAGAGGCGATATTCGGCGGTAATCGGTCGCGAGCCCTGTAGGACACCCCGAGGGAGGGCGTTTCGTTAAATAGATCTATCCGGGCTCTAACAAGAGAGATGTTATAGGGGGGCGAGCCCGTCAAATTCCTGGTAAATCTCATCACGCTATCTCGTTCCGTTGTCAACTCATAACCAGGGCGAGATAATGGTGGGTTAGAACCCCTCGTATTCGTCGCGTGGTAAAAGTCACCATGCTCTTGCTCAAGGCTCCTTACCACAAAACGCTCCATTTGCCTTTCACTAAATGATATTCTAAGCGGAACGTGGTCGTATGGTTGATAGAAATTGTGCTTCCCGCTATTATTGCTCAATTTAATACCGTTGTGGGTGAATCATTTCGAGAAATCTGGCAGCGTGACTCACCAGTAAACACACGGTAAATCATCTTCTATGCATGTGGCACATATAACAGATTTGAGTTCCTTGCATTCCGGCTCTTGACAAAGCCAATAAACGGGACGTCTGTTTGGATTTGGACAGCCTTTTATATCGCAATGGTAGACTCGGACCGGCAGGCAGAGATAAGGTATACGCGAGGTGCTGAATACCTTTAGCCCAATCGCAGAGAGTCTTGATAATTCCCCTTCGATAAAAAGCTCCGTGGTGCCAGAGCACTGATCAATGCCATCAATAACCAAGAAGGCATGCTCAAGGCCTTCAAGACAGCGATCAAGGGTATGCCGGATCAATTCAATACGGATAGACCCCCTCTGACCCTCCTTGCAACCTTTAACATACCGCAAGGCAGCTTCACATACCTTACATTGCCCTTGCTGATCTGTGCACGTGTGGCCGTTTCTGAGCTGACGAAATATTGATCTAAACAGGTCCTCAATGAAAATAGTGTCATCGTAGCAAACATCCTCAACAATGAAGATGGATGCAACAGCGCTACCCATGGAGGAGTATTTCTGACGCAGCTCCTTGGCAGCGAGAGCACTAAGCGTCGTCTTTCTTTCCCTTTAAGACACAGAGAATAAAT
The DNA here is from genome assembly GCA_013403855.1 of Calonectria honghensis. Classification (NCBI taxonomy): domain Eukaryota; kingdom Fungi; phylum Ascomycota; class Sordariomycetes; order Hypocreales; family Nectriaceae; genus Calonectria; species Calonectria honghensis. The sequence continues at coordinate 243,433 of VTGB01000016.1, forward strand.
ATGCGCAGTTGACAGCCACGTACCTTTCCTGAGCCAGGTGGGCCACAGCATCTAAGCGTCCAGTGTTTGTTACTCTTCTGCCAATAGTGAAATTCTTCGACGTTAAACACCCACGACAGCAGGTCATTCTGGATATCTGGACGCAGAGGGTAGTTTTCGTTAAGAGCGGGTTGAAGCGGTTCATTATACAGCTTGGTGGCGTAATCCATCCTGAATCAAGCAGGTAAGGAGAAAATTGTCGATAGATAAATACAAATGGAGACTGATGTCTGTTGTATTATGGGGCCGTTTGCAAAATTGAAAACAGTGAACTAGGCACGGGACCCTAAACACAGCAGCAACGTTCTACCAGAACGAAAAAAAAGTCACGCGGGGCAGCCTTGTTTTTGATGTGCGGGGCAATGTGTGTTGAGCCAAGTCCTCAGCCTCGGGGCGCAGCTTATTTCAGAGCCTCGGGGCTGAATGCACTTTCAAAAGGACTATGGAACGATGGGCCGAAAACCAAAATGCAACACAAGACAGCCCGGTCAATCCCACAACTATAAATAACCTTAAACATACCAAATGTTACACTTCATAAACTCACGAAAGTCCGTGTATTTATGAAGCGATGTATTTATAAATCGATGCATGGATGAGGGGAGACATATTATAATAGGTACTCGCTCTAGAGCCCATGCATTTTAGGAGCATTTGTATCAATGACTGGCAGAAATGCACCTTTAAGACGCCCTGTGAAAATCAGAAACAAATCAAACATCAAGGCTCACTGGAGATCTCACGGGGTCAGTCAAGGCGCAGAGCAAAAGTCATGTTTCACATGGGGATCTTGACCAAATCAGTCGATTCAGTTGCATATCTCATAAAGAAAAATAAAAATACAGCCTCAATGCGCACAATGATGGTCAGCTTCTTACTCGATGTCACACATTCTCGTATTCGCTCGAGTGCGGCAAGGCTGCACATTCGTACCAGGCCCATATAAATATCATGGGACTTCTGTGAGCGTATAACTTTGGTAAGATTCAATGCTCCTTGTTGAGCTACTATCATATGATTGGCCAATATATTTGCAGGTACGTAAGTGCAGTGCCACCGCCCTCAACGGGATAAGCCACACCACACATACGTATACCTGGTAAGGCTACCAACCGTGCGGATGGATGCATATTTCAGGTAAGGCTACAAGGCACGTTTATCCACATTGCATGCTTACACAATGCCAAGAGGTCCCTGCTCCCGAGCTATAAAAGCAATGACGGAGCCTGGCTCGTCCTGAAATGCCATAAGAATGTTTGTTCAAACCTAAGGTACGCATTTCTTTTCAACTTGAGTTAGACAAGGCTCATTGTCAATCAGTCATGATACTCGTCCATTTCCTGATTATTTTGAACCTCTCTGTAGGTCTTGCCATTGCATTTACAGGCACCTTACCCGGCCTGGTAACGCGCAAGCCTAATGCCGCTGGAAAAAACGACCTAGACACAATTTGCGGCCGCGTTATCGACCAAGTGAACAACGGGACGAAACTATTTCGTGCGATCGATGCCTATGACTGTCTCACCAGCGTGCCCTTTTATGCACCCCCTGCTCAACGACTCATATCATGGTTTAACCGGTCGATGGCATTCCAGAGCACCCTGGCATACTTGAAGGAGCCCCCTAAGGGTTATCAACAACCCTCCATCGATGTCTTCCAAGAAATTCAAACTATACAACGGAATATCACGGAGGGTTTTTACCCTAATCAGTATGCATTTGAAGCAGCGCTTCAGAGTGTGGTCTATCGTATGCACGACGGCCACGTTACCTTGGACTCAGGCATTCTCTCAGTTTTTCGATTCTCAAGCCCAGTAGACCTTGTGACAGCATCTGCGGATGGCAAAGAAATACCCAAGGTTTACTTTAGGGGTGATGTTACCTCCAAACAACTTGAGCCAACAACGAATATATCGCATGTGATTTCCATCAACGGCTTGGATGTCAATGACTTTTTGGAAGATCTGGCTGCTCTCCAATCCCCCGGAAAGCTCGAGCCTCATGCAGATTGGAACACATTAATGTCGAACCCTGCGCGAGACATCCAGGGAGGACGAAGTGTTCTACAAGGCGGCTTGGTTTTCTACCCTGGGGATCACCTCAACTTTACATTCGAGAACCAATCAACTCACAACACATTCTGGCTGGGCATTTATACAGAAACAAACTTTACTGGCCCTTTGGAGACAGGAGGAGACTTCTATAACTTCTTCGTGCTCAATAATGCGCCAGCCTCCTACAACCAAGTGGATTTGCCCAAGGCCTTCAACCAAACTGGCGAATCCATGATCAAAGATTATCCCAAATCCATTATAACCCCTTACAATATCAGCCTAGCGTATCCGAAAAAACCCGATATTATCCAGGAATACGCCAGTGACTTATATGCGGGAATTGTTACGGGTTACTTTGTCAATGATACCACAACTGCCATCCTAAGCATTCCGAGCTTTGCCCAGTTCGATGATGACATCAGATACTTCTCCAAGGCTATCTCGGAATTCATTGCCCGTGCTCAGGCTGCCAACATGTCTAAAATTATCATCGACCTTCAGCAAAACGAAGGTGGCTTAGTGGGCCTGGCATTTCTCACCTTCAGCCATTTCTTCCCTGGTCTTACACCCTTTGCGGGAAGTCGCAGAAGAAACCACCCATTGGCTGATTTCTTGGGTAATACATTCAATAATTACTGGAAACATCTAACTCAGAATGACTCGAAGAAGATTTCATTGCAGGCCAACGAGTGGCTCATTCTGGAGAGGCTGAATGCCCAGACAGGCCTAAATTTTACCTCATGGCAGGAATACCGTGGTCCTGAGAAAGCCCACGGGGACAGTTTCTCTCTGACGGTGGGAATAAATCAGTCTTATTCATTTGGCTTTGAGTACTGATAGTAATCAGGAGCGATATGACTTTGCCAACGAAGTATTTAGCAGTGTTAACTTTGATGGCTGGGTGCCCACCGGATTTGCCGAGCAGGATGCGGATCTAAAGCCATCGCCATGGGGACCGAAGGATATCATTGTTCTGACAGACGGAGCTTGTAGCTCTGCCTGTGCCCTTTTTACTGAAATGCTTGTTCAAGCTGGCGTGCGCACTATCACTGTTGGCGGACGTCCGGTTGCAGGCTCAATGCAAGCCGTGGCAGGGTCACGCGGCGCTGCACCGTACACAATCAGAGAACTCGACAAGGATATCGCGCAGGCAAGGAGTTGGAGCTCGACGGCTCCCACTGATATTTCATCGGCCCTCAATTCGGGGATCAGTATCAGATCTGCCAGTATCAATTTACGCGATCAAATCCGGAATGGCACATCTACACCACTCCAGTTTGAGCATTTGCCAGCCGACTGCCGATTATACTTTACCTTGGAGAACGTGCTCGACATGAACGTCCTCTGGAGAGATGTTGCCCACGCTGCATGGGCTAATAACTCTCTATGTATCGCTGTATCCTTATCCGACCCTGGTCCCAATTCAACCACAGTGCTAGATGGGATCGAGTCGCTTGCTCCACTACCTGACTTAGGCTTGGACAGACGTCCTATACCAGAAAATTCAGACCCGCTAACAAATGGTCAAGACTTTCCAGTGCGACAGAGGTCCAGAGATGGATTGACAAAGTGCGATCCAGAATGTGGGTCCTATTGCTGTCCCGTGGGCACTTCTTGCCAAGGATTCGGAGGACAGTGTAATTTATGTATTCAGAATTGCGAGGGCACTAGGAGGTATTGCGAAATAGGCTGGTGCAGGCTAACTAGGTTTTCTGAGATGGAAGGCACACCTGCTACAGGATATTGCAATCCTGAAACGGAAATGCTGACTAAATCGTGTTCTTGGTGAGATAAATGCAAGGCGAAGGTATAAATAGAGTTTGTTGTTATATTTGCCGTAAAACGGGCTGACAATACATCTAAGCGGTTTTTCATTCGCGAGTCATCCATGGTGATCGTATACCGCTAAGTGTCCATTGCATACAACTCACTACCGAATAGATTGTGGACACGGCTGTAGTGAGAAGGTCTTTGGCGGTGTAAATAATATCCCTTGCCAGTAGGAAGAAGTCCTCACCCGCAGGCTTCAACTTGTTTGCTTCGGCTGCCAACAGTCGTCCGATTTCGTCCCATCGTTTTTCGGTTGTGCCTTGTCGACGCTTCCCTCGTCGGTCTAAGTGAGTACGAGGGTTTGGATTTGGAGGCCGCTACCTTCTGTACGTTCCTTCTACTATTTGTTATTTACCTATAGTTAAAAAACAAGCCGCAGACTCGGCTGGGGGATGCAGGAACCTTGCCTGAAAGGTGCCATAGAATCGAGACGTGTTTTTATCATTGCAGTAATGGATATCAATGCAAAACAACGATCCGAACATAAGTAAGGCGATTTCTCATGTCTCAAGATACAATAAGTAACCAATGAAGAGTGTGAAATCTGTGCGCAGTAGCTCCGAAAGGTAGGTCGAAATGGTGCCATGCAGCCCTAGACTTTCATCCAAGATTTACTATTATTTAGGCAGATGGGTTGACGACTCATCAAGTCAATGGTCGCAGTGCTGGAACGAGAAGTACCCACCTCTCTGTAAACGATCGGTTCCTGGGGCGTAGCAAGGGTCACCTGGTTCAGGAATCGGCGTAGTCATTTTTAGAGGTCGTTTGAGAGGTAATTTGATTCCTTGACAAAATTAAATCAGCAAGCTCATGTTGATGGCGTCCGCCAACTTGATCAACGGAAACCTTTCTTATACAACTCCATCAATTTTGCCTGGCTTGCACTAAGACTGACATCTCAAAATTCAGCTGGTGGTCATTTCGAAACACGGTTATCAGCTCCCAAAACAGCAAGGTCGCTTCTGCAGCATTTACTCCTCGGGGAACGCCAGTGTGGGGTAACAATTTTCGTCCTGATCCGAAGAGCAGCATTTGACCTTACCATTCTCGGAAGCTGTATGCGCGCTTACACCTGCTGGACGCCCCATGCTCCGAGGCGAGATGGTATGGGAAGGTCGCACCCCCACCGGATCCCTATTCCCATATCGCAAAGGTCAATGGGGGCGACGTGTCAAAAGCAAGGCACTTGATTTTCAAGTAGCGCAATTTCCACACAAGTCACCATCCAACGACTATTGAAGAAGCATGGCCACAGCACGATTCCTAGGAGTACACTTGCGTGCACTGAACAATGGTGAGTGCTCTGCTGCAGCTCTTACTTATTTACACCCGGGTTTTAACTGAACGGCATCAAACAAGACTTCGGTTCACTTAAGGCCGCTGGAGAAATTCTCAGTCTTTCATTCACTGCCGACCCTTTAATTGTCTGGCTTTATGGCAACCCCTCAGGTGCGCGCTGGGGCGACTTACGGCCCGGAGAGCAAAAATGGCAGCAACATAGGGTTCGCGAATACATTCTCAAGGCCCTCGTGATGGAAGCCGTCTCCAATGAGCCAGTGCCCGGAAGACTCGGTCTCTGTGTACTTCATCCGCCCGGACCACAGTATCGTGGCTTGAAACCGTGGTGGTGGAGATCATATTTGACCTTTTATTGGGACCTCTGGATGAACCGGCCCTCGGAAAATCTGTTGGATGAGGATGTAAGACTGACCAAACAAAATCTAGCAGAGGTTTAAGGAAGCTGACAGGACTCTTAGCGTCTCAAGAACTTATTCAGCGGGCATTCTGAGGCACGCGATAAGATCCAAGCCAGATACCGCAACAAATCTCTCTATTATCTCGAGATAGTTAGTGTCAGCCCTGATTCGCAGGGGATGGGGGTCGGGGGCAAGTTGATGGACTGGGTGATAAATCAGGTCGGGGACACGCCGTGTTTCTTGGAATGCACCAACGCTGCCAACATCCCATTCTATGAGAAGTATGACTTCAAGGTGGTGGAGGAAATTCAGCTAAGGGATAGAAATGACCCCGCTCATCAGTGTCCACTTTACTACATGGTCAGAGGCAAAGCTCCTGAAGCTCTAGAATCCTAAGGAACTCGAGTATCGGAATAGGTTGTGGAACCTGAAGTCACCATGTAATTGAGTAAGATGAGCAAATTCTTCTGAATACAATATTATTTCCTGAGTTGAGACCTATCATGTTGTTATTTTAGCCCCATATGAATTAGACTAACATAACCCAACCTTTCAGAAAATGGCAGCAAAACGCTGATATGTCGAGAAATAGTAACGAGAAACAAAGGTACTAGGATGTATTGGAGATTTTGCTTCTCTCATTGTCACCGTTCTTGGTGGTGTCGCGGAAACGTATTACCTAAAGGCAGAGTCACACCACGCTCGCAGGTTTTAGACAAAATTTAATGCACAGTAAAGTGGAGATTCTATTGATTTTAACTATCCCCTTAAGACCCTAATTGCTTGTGGGGACGTTCCGGTTTGCCAAAAGTAAAACAGTACTTGATCTGCCAGCAAATATTACCAGTTTCCAATGTCACTTTGGCACATCACGTGTTTATAAGTCTTTGTATTGGTTTGAGGGACGCCCCACAAGCAATTCGGGTCCTAAGGGGATTGGGAATACTGCAGTCATTCAGTCCTATCCTTTCACCCCTTTAAACACACGTCAATAACCTCGGCGATAGCGATACACTCTTCGTCTCGCATCCGGTCCGTAATGATATGTATAGAGCAAGGTGCGCCATGCACGTTGTCCGCGTTAACTGTCACCACAATTAGCAAGACCTAAATTTTGAGAAATAACCCAGATCATACAGGGCGGGCCTAGCTGAGTAGAATCTAATTGATACCAGCATTGTTCATGCAGAGGCTGCTGTGAATTTTGCCCTACTTTAAAGTTAATTCCTCTTAAATTTGCATCGAATGGGTTCATTTTAGATGGCTATTAGCTTCTAGATCATCCGCAAAAATCGATGTTGGAATGCTTGACCTGTAAACCACTCTTTTGAAGGGTGTTGCTTTTGCGTCTATCTCTATCTAAATACATGACATGTCTTTGTTTGGAGCGCCCAAGAGAAGTTTCAACAGAAGAATAGTTTGAACATTGAGGCAAACGGTACCAAGCTCATTAAATATCACCCACGCCAACTAGCATTCTTTTAATGCAAAGGTTAAACCCAAGCAAGCCATGCAAACATCTCCTCAATATAAACTTTCCAATTGATATTGAATCCACGCTTCTATGCATAATTCTCTTATTACTTACCATGTGCCATACTTGTTGAGCCGAAGATATGGGCCGTTGCCAAAAGTATAAAGCACTTGGCTATTCTCGGTCCAGGTGACGCCGCCTTCGCAAATGTCTTTTGAACTACAATCGCGGGAGCCATCGGTAAACAAAGTGACGCATCCCTGACCAGAGCTATGGTAGAAGGACATGCATCCCGCAGTTCTAGCGCATGCATCACAGCATTGATACGCATTTTTGACGCTTGGTGTATCTCGTACTGTTCCAAAGGGAAGGTAAAAATTCGTAAAGCCACCTTTGTTGTTCTTGGAGCTACCAAAGTTGTTCTTTGCGCACATTGCGTAAACAGACGGCCCCGGGGCGATGACAGTAGATGTGGTGATTGTGGTGGTGGTGGTAACAGTAGTGCTAGGCGTAGACGTCTTACGAATGATTGATTGGGTCGTTGATGTAGTAAAAACAGTCACATCGCTAGGAACTATGGTCTGTGTGGTCTTGACTGTCTGGATATCGGTGATGGTCCTGGTTGGGGTGCCGGCGGTAATCGTTGTGGCCGCCTTGGTCTGGGTTGTGGTGACAGTCTTGGGAATAAAAGTCGTCCGCTTACACTGAACCTTCTGGGGGTACAATTTCGTGGCACGCTTCTCTGCCATGCGCTTCATAAGGGCATCGCGCTTCAAGGGGGAGCCTGAATTGGCATCCGTGGCATCCTGCAGGGATTTTTGGATTGGAATGAACCCAGAGGGTGTTGGAACAGTAACTGTGTCCGTCCGAGTGCTGGTGGTTTTTGTGGCGATTGTTCGCGTAGAAGTGAAGGTGGTGGTAGCAGCGGTAATAGTCGAGGTAGTGTAATCTGTTGCGATTACTTGGACGTTGGAGGTTCTAGCTGCTAGCGTTGTGCTAATTGTGACAATTGTGGTCTTCTTTTCGGTGTTTGTAACCGGTTTGGGTGTGGCAGTGACCGTTTTCTGCTCATACTTGGTCTTGAGCACGGTAAAGGTCTGCTTGTAGGATTGCGTAGTAGTAGGAACTAGTTTAACAGACCTAGTGCCGCTGACGGTGGCGCATGTCTGCTTCGTCGAAGGACTCTGGCCGGCGGCAGCGGCGAGGCCAAGGAGAGGGCCGAAAAGAAGACACTTGAGCTGCATCGTGAGAAGTGTGCAGCCACACCACACCACTAGGCAGCCTTGAACCAGCTTTGCTCTTATACTCTGCCCTGGCTTGAGCACGCGCGTACCTACTCCAATAGTCATTTCCACAATGGAGCTGCCATATATCTATGCGTACTTTAGCAAGAAAGGGCGTGGCGCTAAAGAATCTAGACCTCTGATTTTCTTGGCATTCCTTCCGCTGCGGGTGATCAAACACATTAAAAATTGTATTATACGAAATTTGAACATCATCTGATTCACATGTCTATGCTTTCTTGGTCTTCTAGAGACTAGAACGCAGTGGCTTTTCACCAAGAAACTTCTTCTCCTCTTGGTACAACTTTCGTTCTTCCATACCATAATGATGCTATCGGCCGTTAGACGGATTTCTCTCCAAAATTATTCAGGGGCCGCCTCGGGTATTTTCCACGCTGGGGCTAATACAGCCAACGGCGCCCAGCCAATCAAAGCTTGCGAATAGGGCTACGCGAGGCGCCAAAATAACCGAGACAGACTGATGAGAACGTGATTTGCGCCACACCTAACGCCACGTGGAGAAAGACAGGCGTTGCCGACGCGGGAGCGAAGTGAACCTGAAGGTGACAAGGTCAGCGGTGGTGAGACTGATGCAATAGTATGGAGCCGTGGAATAACTCAACACTGTGCTGACGGCGGGTGAGAATTTGGGGCGTTTACATCATTTTTTCCCTTTGTGGTAAAGCATCAGTTCTTGAAGTATTCTCCGACCTTGGTGACGCGAGAAGTTTGACTCGTGGGTTCTGTCGAATAAACCCACGTTGTCCACAAATATCACGCTGCCATGCTGCCAAGATCCACCCATTCCTAATTAACAGCGGAATTTATCTCCATAGACCAGGGGCTTTTCTATTTGACTGCTTATAGATTATCCCATCTCGCAGATAGTTCTTTCTGTAATGGTTTCAATATGCAATGGACTGTGCCTCGCAACCTAATAGGTGAAGATCAGGTGGCTTTATGTTCGGTATCTTAGGGAAGAGCGAAACTAAGCTTACGGTGATTAGACGTGGCAGTGTGTAACTAAACTTGACATTCTGACAGTGAAATAATAGGTCCAAACTCAACTGACCCCAAAAGAATAATAATGGAGACAATCGGAAGCAACGTCGTTAAAATACAGGGTGGTATGCATAAAGGATGTTCAGCAGATTGTAAATAAACTTATGATTAGAGTGGCCAATCGGCAGGCAACCTCCACGGCCAAGCCCCCCGATTCCTACATCCGATTGCCGTATCCACTAAATCGATCGAGTCTCGGCAAGAAGCCGAGAAACAATCCCAAGCCCTTTCCTCCAAACTAACCCCGCATGCCCACGTTCAAGGTTAGACAGTTCACAGTATTGATCTAGACAGGAGTGCGATGTCAAAGGAACCAAAATGACTTTTTTTCCCAAGGGCACGCGCTGACTACACCAACTGCTCAGGAACGCAGTGAAGGCTACCTTGACCTTCCCCGACTGTTCTCTGAATCGATTTCTGGGACATCACAACTCCGACTGAATTCTGCAGCCATGACTACCTTTTTTCCAGGATAATTGTGGGCTCTTTGCACATCCGTGCCTTCTTTATCTCCCTCTACTCCAGCAGAATCCTTCTCCAGTTCCGCGGAAACTAGGACATCAAACGTTGTCTGCTGAGCATTTTGTTAACGTGGCCCGTTCGCCATCATTCTCAATCAATGTGACGGCGTGGAGGCATCCACCCAGCGCCTGAATACCGTCTACCTATTTCTTTCCATTGGTCAAAGCAGATTTTTGTTTTTTCAGAGAAGCTTAGATCCAACGCTAATTTGATCAATCAATATCATCAAACGCCAGTGAGAATACGAGAATGAGCACGGTCCGATCCCTGAAATAACCCACTGGTTGGGTCACGACGATTCTCTCGTATAGGGCCCGTGAACATCCCGCCAAAGAGGCCGTGCCATAGGGTCTATGCAAACAACAATGCTGCTTCTAGACCATTTAAACCTGCAACAAGTATTCCTCTCTGCAGATATGATAGAAGCCATATAAACTCCCAAAAGCCAATTTTGCCGTGCCACCCGCTAAAGCCCACCACGGACCAGCGCAATCAGGCTGTCATTGAGATTGCCGAAAGCATGGACGCAAATGGCTCGACTACCGGCTTATGTAAAGGCAACAGTTCCACTCTGTGGCAACAAGGATTTCTCTAATCTACACCGCCCACAATCCACCATCTCACGCCCAGGTCCAAAATGGAAAGTAGACCCAAGAAACATAGCCGTCTGGGCAGGCCAAAGGTCAGAACGGGGTGTGCAACATGGTAAGTGACGGCAATCCAACAAAACTGCTTCAAATCGAACTAGCTAACCATTCACGCAGCAAGTAAGTGTCACCGGCCCATCCCCCTAGGCGTGACTGACTGGGTGCAGAGCCCGCCATCTGAAATGTGACGAAGGGAGGCCATCATGTAACCGATGCATAAGAAATGGTTACGACTGTGAGGGCTACCCAACCATTCCGAGGCGCAAGGGTACTCTGAGAAGCAAAACAAGCGATGCTACCCAAACAAACATAGTGATTAAATACACACCGGCTCCCAGGCCAACTTGCAGCCTCGCGCTTTCGTCGTTCGAGGACGATCTCTTTTATCACTTTCGAACGTGCGCCATCCCCAGCCTCACAACATCTCTGACTCCAACTCGCTTTTGGTCCACTCAAATCGTGCCACTTGCGTACAGCATAGAGCCCATCAAATATGCGCTCTGTGCCCTTGGAGCTGCACACAAGCGGTTCAGGCTCGGGTATTCGGGAACCCCAGGGGATACTTTCTTGCCATCCCAAGCCATGGAAGCAGAAGCAGCCTGCATTCATCAGTATAACCGAGCCATCCAAAAGATCAAAGCGTTCAGCAACTCGCCATCCGATCAAGAGAAAGAAGTCACCCTCACATGCTGTGTTCTTTTCGTCTGCATCGAAAGTCTGCTGGGCCGCTATGCCGAGTCTCTCCGCCACCTTCAGGCTGGCTGCTCACTCCTAGCTTCATTTCGACAGCGGGCCTCTAGCAAGGCTTGGCAGCAAGCACCGAAGATTCACGGCGGATTTCTCGACGAAATCATAACAATGCTGTACGATCTCGAGCAAAACATTTGTTTTTTCTTGGGCGCCGATCCTATCCCAAAGATGCATCTACCTTTGCCATCCGCGATTGATCTTCGAAACCGCACCGCACCGTTCCACTCGGCCGAAGAAGCGGCCAAGGAGCTGTTCCAAATCGATATCGAATATGAAAGAATTGTTCATTGCATCGAAAAAGAGGCGAGTGGGCTTCATGACGGAGAGAACGCATCTGCTATGGATTCCACCCGGCCCTTTAAACTTGAAGGGCACCAAATGTTTGAGCTGGCCATCATGTTCCAAAACTGGAGTGTCCGTTTTGAACGGCTCAAGATGCAAGCTGATGAAAATCCAGCCCCTAGAGAGGAAGTACGACGGATCAAGAACCTGTCGCTAGCAAAATCCATGTGGGAAGCCATATTCAGCAAGTCATCAGTCGCGGAAGATATGATGCCGGAGGTTTGCGAAGATATTTTACAACGCACTGCAGATGTTATTTCATGGGAAAACTGTGGTTCATGTCCTTCATTCACTGCAGGATCAACCGTATCCTTCGCGATAGCCATGGTCTTTGCAGAGTCTAGAAGTCTAAGTATGAAGAGGAGGTGCGCGATCCTGATGCGAAGCATAAACAGAAGAGAGGGTATCTGGGATAGCCGAGAGATTTCAGAAACAATGGATGCAATGATTTTTGCTGTTGAAAAAAGCCTGCTATCATTGGACACGATACCAGAGTCTCTGTCAGAAATGGCAGAACTTGCTGCAACACTTCCGTTGCCATCATTCATCACCCCAGGGAGTCCTTCATTGTTATTGAGTAAATACAGAAATAATGTTTAGAATTGATAAAAGGACCAAAGTTCTGGTAAATAATAATTCGTAAAACTAGATAAAACTGGAATAGAAAAACTGATGGAGTGCCTATGATAAGGGTTCAGGCTTGCAGACAAAAAAATTGAGATGGTTTTACTCAATAAGGCAAGTGTTCAAGTATATTTTAGTGAAAACTAATAGTAATAGAGTCTATTGTCATAAAGGTGTATTACTTGTGGATTAAGTGCATGTGTTAGGCCTGCCAGGCTTAAGTTGCCCCAAGATAGTGAGAACCGAAGGACTGAACAGTGTCAACTAACCCAAGCCGTTGTGGTCACAGACCAAAATCAGGCATTTCTAAAAAAGGGCACAAAGAAATGCAATGTGACGTCGGTTGCTCAAATCACCGTATCCCCTTGCCATTGCCCGTGTCGGGCAAACATCAACAAATATCCGAGAAAGCTACCCTGCAACTGGGATCCGGTTTGTCATACATGGACAACTAACACGACGCAACAAGTGGGCCAAACCACCTACTCATCTTGGCAAAATCCCTTGGCAAAATTTCTTCCGGTTCCACATACAATGTGTTGTGTCCGCAATTGAAGCTCTCCTCTGGGCAACAAGACCACAACATCAAATATCCATTTACTTTTTTTTGTTATTCCTTGGGAATGGTGCCACGCTATGTGGCGAGTAGGGAAATCAGGAGATTTTTTCTTTTCAGCCAATTCCGCGATTGCCAGAGATAAATTTCTTCCACTGAGGCAAAAAGCTAGCGCATGAGAAGGAGGTAAGCAACGAGGTTCCAAGTGGAGATGCTCTTGTTCCCCGCATCCCATCACATCACCCCGGGCCCGAGTCGATCAGCGGTGGACACGCTTTGAACTGAACGGGAAGGCGTTGAGGAAAGACGGTCGGAAATCGTGGAATCAGGTTTGCCCATCAGCGTAGCAGCAGTTCGTAAACCCGGTAAATGGGCAAAACTAGCCGGTCCCAAAAGCTACGCTGCCATCCCTACGGCTGAGGGCCGAGACGTGGTGTAACCACACAGTTTTTTTATTTTCTTCTTTTTTTTTTAAAAATTTTCTCTCTTGTTCAAAGCACGCGTTTAAGATAAAAAATAAGCAGCCTACTGGCGCCGCACATCATTTGCCCCGGGCAGTAAGCGGCGTATTAAGCCAATTCGGGAAACGTATTGCCATAAAGTGGATGCGACGAGCAAGCACAACTCTGACGACGACGACGACGACTACGACAGCAAGAAAACAGGAACAAGTAGTCACCGAGAAGGATCAACCAGCATCATGCCTGGTGACCCATAGGCTAAAAGAAAAAAGGAAAGGGAAAGAGAGGGAAAAAATAACGTGTGTGACGATGAAATGGCGTTACACGGGCTCCCGAGATTGGCCATGCAGTCATCTTCACATCTCGCTTGAACAAAGCGCTGACGAACAGCGCACACGTCTCGGGAGTATTTCCGTTTTGTTCCCCTTTTTCTGCTTTTTCGGGCCCAAAAAAAGACGTGCTAGGCGGCACCTAACCCCTGTGAGGAAAAGAGGCCCCCTGTCTTTGCTGCATGCTGACCCCGCTGGTAGCTCGGTTGAGGAGAGAGCAAGAGCTCGCTGTTGACCAGATCAGACACGGATTGAGCAGATCATCGTCTCTTCCCCTCGCGTCTCTCCAGTTTTCTCGCTCGCTTCGTGGTCTGACCTAGTCAGAAAGACAGGCCATTGGTTTGCTTACTTACCCTCGTGCATGTTCCCCCCCGTCCACACATGACAACCTAAACTGAGAAAAGCTCGTGGCGTCCGCCCCCCGTGCGGTGTGGACACAGGCGAGCCCGAGTCCGATATAGTCCAAGATTGCCGTACGCGGACGGGGGGCCAAAGGGACGGAAGACCATCGTCTTTCCCGATGCACGTTGCTGCCAGCGCGCCCAATCACGACCTCAGGCTCGACCCGAGCTGAGCTGCCGCGTGCCTTGGAAGATGAAAAGAGGGCCCAGTTTGTATCAGAAAGACTCATAAACGCGAGAACGGTGCGGCTTGTTCCTGTTCAGACGAAGCACGCGCGCTCTCTCTCTCACAACTGCAGCAAGGGCAAGCTGCAGCCTTGCCCTAGCTCCATGTACAGCACGTAAATTGAAATGACCCCGACAGTTGTCACTTCTCAGCCGTGAGCCGGTGCAACATGACCGACTGTGAACATGTAATCGCAGCGTTACAGGACAGCAGCTTATTGTGGGTTCCGCACCTTGCGCCCAGCACGCAACACACCACAACTTGCGCATGCAGTTGCATACCCATTGCACACACACGCACACATGGCCGTGGTTGCAGTGGTGGTCGCTTTATTCCGAATACCGAGACGAGATGCGCGGATATTGCGGGCTTGTGGAAATACGAAGCAGCTGCAGCCATCCCATAAGCACCATGCAGCCAACCTTTCTTTTGGACTCAGGCACCAGGAACCAGCTGCAGCATCGTGTCCCGTCCTAATGCGCCCGAGAGGGGAAAGAGAGACAATTCAGCTCACGGTGGCCATTCGTTCTAACCCAATCCCCATCTCCTCGCAGCCGTTCATCTTTTTGTCTCGTCGTCTCTTCAAATGATGCCAGATGAGGCGTCAATTGCCAGATGTGACATCCCCATCTGACTGACAGCGGGACCCGGGCGGAGGGACGATCGACGCCATTGTTGGTGTGCGCCGCGTCCGACCCCGGCCCGCCGGCGCCACGTTCCCCTTGTAGTCTTTTTGCGGATGGACGTGCCACAGTGCCGACCAGATATTGGCTTGGCGCAGCTGTTGCTCATCACGTCGACCTGTGCGCGTCCGTCTATACGTGCGGGTGCGGACCATCGCCGCTGCCCAGGATCGCTACCGGGGTCGGAGGGGACGGAATCCTTCCTGGGGAGTGTGTGTGGGTAGAACTGAGAGGTTTGTTTTTTTCTTGTATGGAGAGCCCCGGGTAATCCATCTGATTGCAGGGCGCAACAAGGCTCCGATGGGTCGTGTGGGTTCGGCTGAGCTGCGAGTTGTATATAACATGGCTTCCGCGCCGTACACGATGCGGTCGAGGTTCGAGAGGTTGATCCCATCACGCCCGTGTCGCCTACTTCGTACGGTCTGCTTCAGACTTGTCCATTCGTTCTAACCAATCCAGTCGTTCGTTTTCTCAACAATGAAGAGCATCAGTGCTTTGGTCCTCGCCATGGCGGGCGAGTCTCTCGGCCATGTCATCGCCATGGACCACGGAGCACCTCACCACGGCCTCATCAAGAGGCAGGTCTCCACCAATGGACGATGCGGCACCGGCTACGGCACCGTGTGCTCCGACGACGAGTGCTGCTCCAGCGCTGGGTAAGTAGTGGTGTTACGGGGGTGCGCCAAGAGATTCGGATCCCTAACATGTTGTGCCAGATGGTGCGGAAACGGTTACCTGTACTGCTCAGCTCCATCTTGCCAGATCGACTACGGCCCGGCTTGCGATGCCAACGTCCGTCCCTCAGGCCCCGACACAACCAATCTCGCTCGTCCCAACTTGGGCAGCGTTGCTTACGGCGAGGCCATCTACCACTGTGAGGAGTATGGTGACATTGCCCTAACATATGACGATGGCCCGTACAACTACACCTCGGATCTACTTGATCTTCTCAAGGTGAGTCTCCTCCCCAGTGGCTTGTAAACTGGCAACATTGGCTAACCCCGGTGCTAGGAGTATGACGCCAAAGCTACCTTCTTCATCACTGGCAGGAACCTGGGCAAGGGCGCCATCAACGACCCGACGACGCCATGGCCTGCCCTCATCCAGCGCATGGTTGACGAGGGCCACCAGATCGCCAGCCACACGTGGTCGCACCAGCGCTTGACGACGCTCAGCAAGGAAAAGTTCTGGAACCAGATCATCTACAACGAGATTGCCTTCTCGGACCTGCTGGGCTACTTCCCCACGTACTTGCGCCCGCCGTACTCGGCCAGCAACAGCACGACCGACGCCTGGCTGGGCGAGCTGGGCTACCACATCACCTACTTCAACCTCGACACCGAGGGCTACCTGCACGACAGCGCCGACACGATCCAGCAGTCCAAGGACATCTGGGACGCCGCCGTCGAGGGCGCCGACACGGCCGTGACCAAGTGGCTGGGCATCGAGCACGACCCTGTCTACCAGTCCGTGTACAACCTGACCGAGTACATGCTCAAGTCGCTCAAGGCCAACGGCTTCAACTCCGTCACCGTCGGCGAGTGCCTCAACGACGACAAGGCCAACTGGTACCGCTCGGCCACGGGGGCCACCGCCACCGGCGGCAGCGGCTCCACGTCCACCACCACCAAGACGTCGACTTCGACGGCCGCCTCGGGAACCTACCCGGCCACGACCGACGGCCGCTGCGGCCCCAGCTACAGCAACCAGAGCTGCAAGGAAGAGCCCACCGACAAGTGCTGCTCGCCCGCGGGTTGGTGCGGCGCAACCTCTGACCACTGCGGCACGGGATGCCAGTCTCTCTTCGGAAGCTGTGGCACTACCACGTCTTCCGCGTCCTCGTCCGCGGCCTCGTCGTCCTCGACATCCAAGACGTCCTCCAGCAGCACCGCCAGCAGCAGCCCGCCCATCAGCACAAACGGCCGCTGCGGCGTCAACTTTGGAGGCACCACCTGCATCGAGGAGCCCGGCGCGACCTGCTGCTCGTCCGCCGGCTGGTGCGGCTCGACGACGGCTCACTGCGGAACAGGGTGCCAGAGCACCTATGGAACTTGCGGATCATCCAACTAATGAATAGAACAAAATGGGGAGAGAACTAAAAGGGGGGGTGCGGTGTGCTACATTCTGATTCATGAACATGCGATACTTTTTTACTTCATCTTGGGTAATTCATAATAGGGCCTAATTGAATATACTTGCCGTGGCGAGACACCCCCGCGGCATGAATTATCTCGCGTCTTATGCTTCATTCTAACCTCATGCTGCGTTTCAAAGTGCAGTGCATGTCAGCTGAAAAGAAAAGAAAGGAAAAGAAATAAGGCATAACATCTTCACCAACAGCTCTAGCCCAAACCCACTACCTTTAGGTTTCTGCTTAACCTTGTTTTGCTCGCCAATGGCGTTGACCCGTGTGGCTGCTTTCCATCCCCTTCAATCTCCCTTATGCCCTTCAGCCGTGGCTTGAACTGCGCCTCCAATCACACCCGCACTCACATGGTCGACTTTTCGACTGGCTCCAGACGCAGCAGCAAGCTTGCAGGGATTCGGACAATTTCAGAGGAGGAATTGTTCGATTCTCTGCTTTTCTCGCCGTTTGGCGGTCTCCACAGTGTTTTGGGCACAGCATTGACGGGTAGTTGATTACTCCGATTGACACGGACGAAACGAGCTAAGCGGACACAGCAACAGGATGCGCCCATCATGCTCCTGACGAGACCCGTCACTCTATTCTCATCATTTGGCACGTTATTTTTATGACGTGCAAATTTTGAATTTGGCCCCTTGCAACATGGAAACGAAACATGATCCGCGCAGCTTGTTTCGAGAACCCTCAGCTACCCGTGCCAATGACACAGTTCATCGCGTTTCCCTTGCTAGCGTCACTTCATCGCAGCAGCACCCGTTGGAATACGAGCACCAAGTCCTGCGCCGTTCAATCTAGAACTCGTCCTGGCACTGAGCCATCCCATCTCCCGTGACTCTCCTCGGCGTAGCCATGCATGTTGGCACGGCTAAGTGAGCCGAGCAAGCAGGACCCATGGGGACTGCTGCAGCACTACGATTGGACGATTGATCCCCCCAGGGGCTAGCGTCCCTCAGCTAGTTTCAGGGCTGATCTTCCAATGCCTGCACCGTCTGGGCCGTCCTTGGGCCAGAGTGCCGCTAGCGCCGCGCCAAGTATTCCGGGGGGAGATTTGATTGCATGCTGGTTCCCCGTTGAGGAAAAAGCTGGTAGCGACGGGTTGGGATGCAGTACTTTCAGCCTTACAAAACCTGGCACGGGAAAGTCCATGAATGTGATGAGCCGCCGCCATCACCTGTCCTAGGCGTCCTGCACCAAGCCGCTAGAACCTCAGCTCCCATGGGCTAATTCTCAAGCCGTTGTCCAGGCGGGTTGTGGAGAGAGTGTAATTGATACACGTTCCGGTTGCTGGGTCCAGCTAGGCCTGGAATCTAGAGGAGAAACCCGAGAGAAGATGGGTGCCGTCTTACTGCAGGAACCAGCCGTCATCCGAGACTGTGGTTCCAGATCCCATCCCGCCGGATCGGCAACTGTTGTCAAGCTTGTTTTTTTCCTTGTGCCTGTATGATGTGCAAGTCCCCTGCTGATCATCCTGGGAAAGCCACAGGGCTACCCGATTGTGCGAGAAACAAAGTGTCATTTCGTTACGGGTACAGACTTGCCGTCATAGGGGGCGGCTAGAAACGAGAGAGACGAGGGTCGATCCTTTTCCCATGCCCTTTCATCCTCAACAGCTGTACCCTGTTAGGTAATGGCCGTCACGGAGCTAACCTTCCCATCCCCCCCTTAGTTGATTGCTTCATATTATTCTTAGACGCATGCTATCACATTAATTTGGCCAGTGGTAGAAACAAGTCAGCCTAGCGCAGGCACCTTCGCCCCCCTTGCTCGAGTCGGGCCAAGCGCCCCCAGCACTGTTCAAGCTGAGACATCGAGACCTGTTACCGGTGGCGCCAAGGCGTGTTGCGTTCCGGGGAAGCTACGCAGAGGCTGAATGTGCCTGGACACCTCGAGGGGCAGGGCCTGAGCCGTTGAAGTGGATGGGTCTGCTTGCGGGAAGTTTGTATAAAGAGCCATGTCGTCCCCGAGTCATCAGGAATTCTGTCATCACTCAGACAATCTCATCCGCATCCAATACAAAAGGGTTCATCTTCTTTCTTAATAACTTACACCACTTCCACACTACCAACCTTCTTAATCAAACAACCCACCACCCATCCTTCAAGATGCACTCCAAGATCGTCCTCGCTGCCACCCTCCTGGCCTCTGTCGTCTCTGCCGAGAACTTCATGGTTCACGAGCAGCGCAAGCGCAGCTACCTCGAGGCCCGCGCCACTGCCACCAGCGGCGGCGACGGCCTGACCGGCGACTGTGCCACGGCCGTCATGTCCGTCTACACCGGCATCCCCACGCCTCCCGCGCAGATCATCAAGGACCTCACCGAGAACCCCCAGACCGACCCCTGCCACTTCACCACCCCCGCCAGCCTGAGCAAGCAGTACGCCAGCTACAGCTCCGAGATCATGTCCTGGTACTCGGACCACTCCAAGGAGATCGAGAACCTCACCTCCGAGTGTCCCGCCCTCTCCAAGTACGCCTCCATGGTCCCCGTCTGCTCCACCGCCGCCGGAGGCACCGAGGCCAAGGCCACCGACTCCAGCTCTAGCGACTCCAGCTCCAGCGACTCCTCCTCCACCGGCTCCAGCTCCTCTGCATCCTCTACCCCCGCCGCCGGCAAGAGCGATGCCACCCGCACCACTGGCATGGCCGCCGTCGCCATGGCCGCTGCCGGCTTCGTTGTTGCTCTTCTGTAAGGCAGTTATGCTTTCTAGCAGCAGAGGGAGGACAATGGGTGTTTAATTCAGGTGTTGGGCATTCTCAGTGGAGCGCTGTTTTGTTAATAATTGGATACCGATGTACATGGGAAAAGGCATATGCGCGTCTTGTCACATAGCTACTGAAAAACGAAGATGCAGGTTAATACGAGCTCAAAGTTGATAAGTTGCCATGCAAATAATACTGTTCCCTATTGCAAGTGATGTAGCTACTGTGAAGTGTGAGGTCGAAAAAGCGAGCCACTAATTAGTGCGTGACAAGTCTTGGCCGTCTTGGCCACGCCCTAACCCAGGGGTACAGCGCCCCCCCTGACTTGCCGCATCGGGCAGCACTGTAGGACTTTTCCTAGCGACAATGGGCTGGGTCCACCCGCAATTGGGCCGTGCGCAGGGGCCGCCCTGCTGTTTTCGGCTTCAGGTCAGCCCTGGGCCAAAGCGTGCCGCCTAGCCGACAGGTAATAACTCAAAAGTGATGGCCGTTGCGGTTGAGCAGCTCCGCGAGGGATGAAACAAAAGATAGATGGTTTTGGACGTTGGATCCCGCAGGTGAGGACACCAACGTCGGCCGGTTCTGGGATGTGATCGACGGGCGCACGGCAAAGGAGTGGGTGGCGCCGCTTCAGGACTTGCCGAAAGGATCGTCTTAGACATGTGGCGAGCAGAGACGCCAGCCATGCTTTTAGCTGCTTCAAATTTCGAGGTGCAATTAGGCGCCACAAGTCGGTTCCTCTCTGCTCTGCCACGGCAAAAGTATCACGGAATTTGAAAGTCTAGTTCCGCGGGTAGCCCCGTTGAACTATTCAGGAACCCAACTACTTCAATGTCACAGCACGGAAACGAAGCAACCAAGATAATATGAAGCATTGAATGGGTTTTTGTATTATGATGATAATAATTAAGCAAACTTGCGGTCTTAAAAAATAATAAAACTTGTAGCAAGACTCCAAAGTGGCGTGTGGCGAGGCAATCCCAAACTTGGCCTGTAATTATAGTTCATCGGAGTTACAAAGTACACCGGGGTTGACATCTGTTCCTGAACACATCTGTCCCGGATCCCTTGGCGAGCACAGTGCTGCAGGGCATACAAAAGGGTTTATTTCTGTTCAACGGAACTTGGAGGTAAATACGGGACCGGTTCGCGGAGCGGTAGCTCGAGTCCACCACCGCTGATACCATGGCATTGTCGCCATCTCCATTTCCCGAACCGCTCGCAACTCATAGGAGAGCCTTTTCTGGAATGCGGGGGGGATGAACTGGTCGGGTGTTTTGATGCAAGGTGTCGCCATACGGCTTTCTCGAGCTGCTCGCAGGCCATTTGAGAGTCTCTCGGCTGGGGCAGAGAACCCCTGGCGAGAGTTGGCGATGCGAATATTGCATGGGACTGTGCAGCAGCGATGTCGAGACTGCATATGATGAGGCAAAGCGCCGCAGTAATACTGTCGTGCCTGCAGTTGGCGAGCCAATGCATGCGTCTGATGATGCGGCGCACGAATTTGATGAAATGACCCTTGTGTTTGGCAAAACATGGTGGGTGTTTGGAACAATGGTGTTCGAAGTAGGGAGCGTGCAAGCCAAGACATGTTGCTGTAAGTGGTGATGGCGTCGCTGGATGAAGAGAAGTGTAGTTTTTTCGAGCGTTGATCTACGGAGGAATCAAAACTTCAAAAGACAGCGCAGAGACTTGAAATATATGACCAATCATCAAATCATCAAGGTAAATCTACCTAGCAAGGTGCATATCGCAAAAAGACCTTGCTGATCGCCAGGTGTGAATGAATATGTTTTTATTGACCTGTGTAGCCAGCTCTAGGGTATCCAGCGCTCATTGCTCATCCGCCATTAACAGCGTGCATGCTCGAGATTTTGAGCATCCTTCCATCATCCAGCATTTCCTTCATCCATCCGTCGTAATAACAAATTAAATTCGTGATCCGTGAAACATCTAGCAGCAGTGCTTGTGGAAGCGGCAAGATCCGTCGCAGCAGTCGCATCCGAGACTGAAGCCACCGCCGCGCATCGACATTGGCGGCTCGGAGTCGGGACGAGGTTCGGCAGACTAGCGAGAGAGAGAGGTTAGCACACAATGTGCAAAAGCGGATGCAACTGCATAATCACGCATAAAACAAAGACCATGTGTTTATTCTCGGTCATCACCGTATCAGGGTGCCCAGCGAACCACAGTGAGGGGCTGACATGATGGCACAGGGAGGGGAAACGCGGGCACCACACCACAGCAGACACCATAGCGCAACGCCGAGAATAACAAACACGAGGGGGAAAAAAATAAAGATAAAAAAAGATAAAAAAAACTTACGGGCTGCTGGTTGACAATACCGGATTGCTGGTTTCCCTGACGCATTGAAGACGTCATCTCCATAGGAGCTTGCTTCTGGGGGGCTTGGACCGTGGGCATATTGGGCGAGTAAGGGTGCGTGTGCTTTGATGAATGAGAGCGGCGGGAGAAGGTTGCAAGAGGCAGAATGGGCATCTCCCTATGACAAGGCGCGTGGCACGTATTTAATCAAAATGCCGCTGCAAACAAATGCAACCGCCAGCCACCTTTCAGCTGGCAAGGGGAGCGGTCTGCGGGCTGGCCGCCCGCCCGTCCACGGCCTGGAACCTCGTGCGAGAGACGAGACACACTGCCCCTCAACATTCGCTGATCGCCCTGGCTCAGCTGGGCCTGTCGCCTGTGGCCTGTCGCCGGTGGCACGCATGCACCATGCACGCAGCCCACTCGGCCTGGCGCGTAGCTTATCCTTAACCATCAACCCAACCTTGTTTGGCGGCTAATCAGGCTGCCTCACTCTCGCCCGCCCTCGTATTTTCCCGCACTATCAGCCTCTGCGTCTTGTAAATAAACACAAATTAAAGCAGGTGGCCCGCCTGGGTTGGCATGTCTTGTTTCTCTGTATTATTCCCCGCAAGCAGAGAAATCCACGTTGTGGCTCGTCGGCGCCATGGTTGTCCTCTCCCGTGGGGCCATGCTAACTAACCTCTTGGGGCCGCTCGAGAACTAGCTGACAAGCCAAACGCAACTAGCGATCCATCGAGAATGAATCATGCCACCTAGTAATCCAATGCTTTCCTCCTTCTCGTCATGTATACAATTTGGTTCATCGGTGGATCCACTTTTCAGCTGGATTGTCGTCCAAGGTACATGCATGCATTGCCATGTCCTGAATGAAGGCATATATGGTTCAACTCCAATTGCCTGCCTTTGTGGCCTAGTCTGTGGCCTGGTTTCTGGATCACCCTGTTGAGCCCGCATCATGTCTTTTTAACCACAAGTAAAATGGGCTTTTTATTACGGCATTGTGGCCCTCCACTTTATCTCATTCCAGCGCGAAATCACTTTTCCTGCTCAGATTTTGATGGAAACAGCAGTATGATGATCGTCCGTACATTTTAATCGCAATTTATCAAGGAAATATGCTTGGAGAGAATACATACATCGCCGATGATCAATGACAGACTCAGTAGGGTTTATTCAGTGCAATGGCTATGATCAATGTCATGGCAAGTGATGTAGTCACCAACACTCAACAAATAGCCCAAAGATTATTCCCTGTTAATTCTCATTTGTGGCTCAGATACAAGGCATCGCTAGCATCTTCTTTTAAAGACCCGTTTATACAACCGATACGAGTAGTGGAACAGAAGGCTTATAAGCTAGGTAGTTTGTCGATTCTTGGTCTCCTCTCTCATTATACTCATTGATGCACTATGGCAATACCACCAACGGAAAATGCAGCCTATCCTTTTCTACACCCATCCCGTTTCTAACAATTGCCTGTTAAACGACTATGACACCCTACTCGTCATTTTCGCTATCCTCTTCGGCCTCCTCAGGCTCCTCACCCGCCTCCTCCTCCCCATTCACCTCGGCGACGGCCGGTTCTACAGCACCGCCTTCGCTCTCAATCTTCAACCACGCATCCCACTCGGGGAAGAGATCCTCATCCTCAGTGGGCACACCAATCAGCTTGGCTACGCGACCTCGCTTGTTCTTCTCGAGGTTCTCCTTCCATTCCTTGACGGCTGCTACTGTCGAGCTGGGCTTGTAAGTCTGCGAGAACAGAACAGCCTCTGCGTGTCGTCCAGTGTCAGCCAGGATCTTTGTGCAGGCATCGACGTCACCCAGCAACCACCGGCATGAGAAGGCAACGTTGTGTGCACCGGCCTCCTGGGCCTGAGCAGCAAGAGCAGCCAGTCCATCCCGATCACCAGTTGATGAGTGCAGGAGAAGCAGTGAGCCCAAATCCTTGGCGTGAGTGAAGCATTCGACAGCAAGAGTAACCTCCCAGGCAGCCAGAGCAGCATCTCCAACAGTCTTCCACTTGTGGTCAGCGTTAGCTTCCCGTGCAAGCTCAAGGGCAATGTCAAGGTGGTTCAGTGCGAGAGCAAGATCAAACTTGTGCTCGGAATCGGTAGCCACCTCCAAGGCAAGCTCCTTGTGGCCCTGGCCCTCCAGGAATCGGGCAATCTTGTTGAGCTGGTCCTCGGGGATAGTGGGGAGCAGCTCGGCAGCAGTCTCCATGTCCTCTCGGAGGACCAGAGTCTGGTACTCCAGAACTGGTAGTGAGAGACCAAAAGATGTAACATTGACATCCTTGTCGGCAAGGTAAATTCGCGAATCTCTCTGGATGTAGCCCAAAATGTACATGGACTTGTCAAAGTGGGACACAGTGTAAGTCTGGTCACCAACCAGGTAGTTCAGTCGGTTGGTGCCGTTGGTGTAGATGAAGCAGTCGCCGACCCACTCGCCAGTTCGCACGCTTGTTCTTGTTAGCCAAAGCTCCAAAGGGTATAGGCTCCCGTCACTTACTTTTCGCTAATGTCGGTAATGACCTCGAAAGCGGCCTCAACGCCGTCTTCCTCCACCTGGCCGGCCTGCGCAGCCTCGACATAAGCCTCTCGTGAGAATCGCAATACGTAAAAGGTGTCTTCGCAAGCAATTGTCACCAGCTCTCCGCTTTCAGACCAGTAGACTTCCCTGGGCTCGACCTCGATTCTTCGCACCAAGCCACCAGTGGCCCAGTCGAAGAACGAGACACCACCCTGTCCAGTAACACCAAGCAAAACTCCACCGTGAAGCTTCTCAGCCTGGAAACCAACATCCAGACCACCGGGCTTCTCAACAAAGTTCTTGAAGAGCTTGACGCTCATGGCCGACTCGCGGATAGCGAAATCATTGCTGTTGTCCTTGGATGCCCAGACAAAGTCCAATGCTGAACCAAAGGCCTTGTTACGCCAGGCGAGAGCAGTGTAGATGATGTATTCGCCATCACCGCACACAGCAACGAAACGGCCGTTGGGAGAGTGGATGAGGGTCTGGGGGTACACTTCGCAGGTGCCGAGGTCCTTGGTGGGGAGAGAAATTGGCTCGTTGTCCTTGATGGAGGCATCTTTGTTTCGTTAGCATATTTTGTGAGCGTACTCGAGAATCCAACATACCTCCACCCTTGATGATGGCAGAAACAACCTCGTTATGTCTGGCCCAAATCAGCTTGCCGGAAGCGTCCATTGACACGGCAGGCTCCTCTCGGCCCAGCTTGACAACAACAGCACCATCGTCAAAACCAACAGCAATGCCCTGCTTTCCCTTCTGGTATGATACACACCATGCTCGCTCCAGGCTGTAGTTGAGTGATTGCTCGAATCGGTAGGTGTTGGCGTGCCAAACTCGGATCGTGCCGTCCTCGGAACCGGAGATAATTACAGGCAGCTCGGGGTGGTAGCAGGCAAATGAGACGTTGTTGGTGTGGCCCTCGAGGGTGGCAATCAAAGACTTTGTGGTGTAATCCCAAATCTTGACAGTTCGGTCGTCAGAGGTGGTAAGGAGATAGGGCTTGTCGGAGTGGGGGTAGTAGTCGACGTGGTTTACACCCTTGGTCTCGTGGGCTTCGAGGGTGAAGTTGGGGGTGGGGGATCCCAGGCTCCAGATCTTGACGGTTCGGTCAAGACAAGCGGAAGCAAATGTGTTGGTGTCCTTGGGGTTGATGGCGAGTCCCATGACATAGTGACCGTGGCCCTCGAATACCTGCACACATTTCCAGTTCTTTTCCCAATCCCAAAGCTTGATTGTCATATCATCTGAGGCAGTAAGCACGAAAGGCTGTGTAGGGTGGACGGCGATGGCTCGAATGTAGTCGGGATGCTAAAAAGGGACAAGTTAGCCAAGACCAGCGCTAGAGATTGAGGCCACGAACCGCTTCGAAACTGGTGATCCTCTCAGAGGTGTTGTAGTTGATTACGCGCAAGTGAAAATCATCGGAACCGACTACTGCCCAATTCTTCCTTGCAATGAATCGACCGGCGCGGACGGGGACATCGGTGAGCTCAAAGGTCTTGATGATCTGCTGGGTCTCGTAGGACCAGATGTAGACATGACCTGCAGGTACAGGTCAGCTTGAATGCGCAGAAAGAACACCACCCAGCAAATTCCGTTGCGAGACATACCACTGTAGAGGGTTGTGAGGATCCATGGCTCGTGAGGGTGGAAGTCGATGCCCTTGACTCGCTCGCTGCGAGCATAGAGCTGGCGCTGTAGTCGCAGAATTCGGTCAGTTACAGGGTCGCAAAGCAATGGGCAGCAAAATTGCTGCGAAAATTCACTCGAGGGGCTGCGCGGGACTGACCTTGACGTCTAACTTCATCTTGGAGGTGGGTTGTCGCGGAGGTGAAGTTGCAAGCTGGCCAGGCCCGGGCGGTGATGGTGTTGAGAGGATACGTAGTGGGGTCAGCGGCAGGAGTTCCTAAGAGTGGCCACCATGCGGCACCGCAGCAGCACAATACGTCGCTGTAGATTTTCCGGAGAGCTCCAAAAATCGAATTCTGAGACTCGCGCAATTATTCTCAATGCCGTCTGCCGTATCAATCGTCAAGCCCGGTTTGGCAGCAGCTCAGAGCTCCTAGCACTTGAATTTCGAGCTTCCCGAAAATGTGTCCTATTGCGGCTCATGCCAGGCTGGCCACGAGGTTTCGGCCTGATGTGTCAGGCCCCCGCTTCTTATCCAGGGGCTAGCGTGGCTAGTAGCTACGAACGCCAGTGGCTCATCAGTGGCTGTGGCTGAGTTCGTTCCCCTGAAGCTGCCCCCCCTTTTTTTCCCACTTGGGTCTGTAGGGTAGGGAGGTTCAAGATGGCGTCAAACAGTCCTTGCCCGTTCCGCTCAAATGTCGATCAGCTTGAACCCATACAGGCGAGCTGTTGCCAAGACCATGGTATGTCACTGTGGATTCTTGTTTCGGTGAGATACAGCCGAGGCCCATTGGTAATATTTCGTCTAGTAGTTTTTTAAGTTTGAAGGGAAGTTGATCCTCACGTCAGTCAGTCATTTGCACTGACTGGCTCTCCACGAGGGCCGAATTGGTTGCGATGTGGGCAGCATACGCAATGTCTGTATCACAACCCCTAGTAACCCGGTATCATGAATGTGAATGTGGCCAGAGAGGTCGAACCCCCAAGACATGCAATGCATGTGTCATTGGATGCCTCCTTGTTCCGAAAATAGACACGAATCCCACGGCACCTTGGCGGTTCGTCTGGTGGTGGTAGTGGTGGTGGTGGTGTAGAGCAGCCGAGTGCTCCGTCACTGGTTGGAGATGGCTTCTCGCCAAGCGTCGTCACGCTGAGCCACTCGCGGCCTCGAGGGGCAACTTAGTTGACAGATGGGTTGCCCACATCCCACGCATTTCGCGCATGGTCCACAAGGCGCTTGGCCTGGCTGCTCTGCAGGACAAGACGCACGCTCAGTCTCCTACTCAGACTTATTTAAAGGACCGTGTTCCACCATCACGAAGAATTCCCCACCTTGAGTGCTTGTCAGAGATATAGCAGGTTGTTTTAGTGCTGGGAAGGTCATACGTACAACAGGTACTCCGTAATAGATCTGCAATTAGTTATCTGCGCTCCCCTACCTCTGCAGCGGCGTCTCTGCATCTAATTTTGACTTTTCCTTCCCCGGGCTGCGGCTGCTCCTCCACACAATTAAAGGGAACCCGGTCTAGCAGATAACCTCGCAGGCTCATTTACAAAAAAATTTCACATCCCCTCCTCAAACGAGAGGAAAAAATTTCAGAGCCCCTGGATTGGGTGGTGCAAATCTTACCCTTCTCGAGAGTCCTCGACCTGTAATTAGTTGTTTTCATCTCGTCTTCTCGAGGACGGGGCCTTCTGACATTGCATTGGATAGTGGCGGCTCAACCGAGAGTGCTAGGGCCACAGCGTTCGAGACCGGGCGTACAGTGACGTCTCAAGCTGAATCCGAGGGGAGGCACTGTGCGTTGCCTGCGGGCCACCGTACCCGGCCGCCCTGACGCACATGTCAGCCACAGTGCGAGAACGCCGCGCCCCTGTCCCTCCCCTCCCAGCTCGCCCCTCCTCTTCTCCGGGGTTGCCAGGCCCACAGCGCCCACTAGGTTCACTACTGTGCGCCGCATGCCCACTGGTCCCGGGCTCTGTGGCCACTACTGGTCACTGCCACGCTTCCCAAAACCACCTAAGCCGCAATCTGATGGGCCCTGAATTTCATCATCCCTTTCTCAGGATCCCGGTACGCTACCTTGGAACAGCACTGCGCGCCGCCGCATATCACTAAGCCAAGGTATTCCTTCTGGCACCCGCCATCGCTACTTCTCTCCGCCCTGCTCTCGCCCTCTCCCCTCAACTCCGAATCTCGAACCGTCTCGACCATCATCGACTTTGTCCGCATTCTCACCATCCTGCTGCTTTGGACGCCCCCGCGAGTCCCTCCTGCTCCATCCCTCGCGCGGCCCGACCACGCGCTCCTAGGCCTGCCCGTGTCTGCGGGGTTACAAATCACCCACTCGGCTCAGCCCAACAACGGTTGCATTTCATCCGCCACGCCATCGCCCTGTGCTTGTGTTTGTTTTAGCCGGCACAGCGCACTTGTCATTGCCCTTCTCACATCGCATCGCTTGGAACCTCGTCTTCGACACCGTCGTCGACCTGGATCCCTGATTTCAGACCTTTTACAACCCCTCGCAAATACCTCGCACGCCCAGTCGCGACCATGTCGTGGAAGCTCACCAAGAGTAAGTCTAATATCTTTGATCTTGCCCCCCCAACAAGCCCACGCCTCCCCGTCGCATCCGCGCTCCATTAGCTGCCTCACTTGCGCTGACTATGGTATCCAGAGTTAAAGGAAACCCATTTGGGTCCCCTGAGCCCCTTTTCCCGATCTCCGTCGACCTCGACCATCACCGATAAGGAAGAGAAGGGACAGCCCAGCGGCGCCATCACTCCCACAACCGAAAGCGCCATTGGTGAGTATTCAGCATGCCAAAACACATTGTCCCCAAGACTGACCGTCTTCAGCCGCCTCAGAAAGCATGACGCAAGCGCCGGTCGTGAAGCCCCCTAAGCCTGGCATTCTCGTTGTCACACTCCACGAAGGTCAGGGATTCTCCCTCCCCGAACAGCATCGAAATGCCTTTACGTCGTCGCACCAAGGCTCTCTCTCCTCGAGCAACGCCCTTAGCATGGCGGGCTCCGTGCGGCCAGGATCATCACAACGTGTCGCCGGATCCCTCGTCAACGGCTCCAACCGACCCCACTCGTCCGCTGGTGGCTTTAGTGGTCTTCCAACAAACCACGGCCGTATCTCTGGCAAATACATGCCTTATGCTCTATTGGATTTCGACAAGGTTCAGGTCTTTGTCAACTCGGTGGACGGTAACCCAGAGAACCCCCTGTGGGCGGGTGGCAACACCCAGTACAAGTTCGATGTTTCCAGAGTGACGGAACTTGTGATTCACCTATATATGCGCAACCCCAACGCCCCTCCAGGTTCAGGACGCAGCCAGGACATCTTTTTGGGTGTGGCGCGAATTAACCCTAGGTTTGAGGAGAGGCAGCCGTTTGTGGAGGACCCCAAGGCCAGCAAGAAGGATCGCGAAAAGGCTGCTGCCGAGCACGCCGCTCGCAACAAGGGTGAAGGCCACAGCGGCACCGAGTGGGTTGAGGTGCAGTACGGTACCGGTAAGCTCAAGATTGGCGTCGAGTATGTCGAGACTCGCGCGGGCAAGCTCAAGATTGAGGACTTTGAGCTGCTCAAGGTCGTGGGCAAGGGTAGCTTTGGCAAGGTGATGCAGGTGCGCAAGAAGGACACGAACCGAATCTACGCTCTTAAGACGATCCGCAAGGCACACATCATTTCTCGATCAGAAGTGGCCCACACCCTGGCTGAGCGATCTGTGCTGGCGCAGATCAACAACCCCTTCATTGTGCCTCTCAAGTTCAGTTTCCAGTCACCAGAGAAGCTCTACTTTGTGCTGGCATTTGTCAATGGAGGCGAGTTGTTCCACCACCTGCAAAAGGAGCACCGCTTCGACGTTAACCGATCCCGATTCTACACGGCAGAGCTGCTATGTGCCCTGGAGTGTCTTCACGGATTTAACGTCATTTACCGTGATCTTAAGCCCGAGAACATTCTTCTGGATTACCAAGGCCACATTGCCCTGTGCGATTTCGGTCTTTGCAAACTGGACATGAAGGACGAGGACCGCACAAACACCTTCTGCGGTACCCCTGAATACCTGGCCCCTGAGCTGCTTATGGGCCAGGGTTACAACAAGACAGTCGACTGGTGGACTCTCGGAGTGTTGCTCTACGAAATGTTGACTGGTCTACCGCCGTTCTACGACGAAAACACCAACGAAATGTACCGCAAGATTCTCTCAGACCCCCTTCACTTCTCGGACGTGGTACCTCCTGCGGCCAAGGATCTCCTGACCAAGCTTCTGAACCGCAACCCCGAGGAGCGCCTGGGAGCCAACGGTTCCGCCGAAATCAAGGCGCACCCCTTCTTCCATGCCATTGATTGGCGCAAGCTGCTCCAGCGCAAGTACGAGCCTGCTTTCAAGCCTAGTGTGGTAAGTACATGTCAACTCATACTTTTTCCTTTTTCTTCCTTTCTCTTCTTCTTTTTCTTGCGGTCGCTAACAAGGAAACTAATAGGCGGATGCGATGGACACGGCCAATTTTGACCCCGAGTTCACGTCAGAAGAGCCCAAGGACTCTTATGTCGAAGGCCCGATGCTGTCGCAGACAATGCAGAACCAGTTCCAGGGATTCAGTTACAACCGACCAATTGCGGGTCTCGGAGACGCTGGCGGTAGTGTTAAGGACCCATCGTTTGTGGGAAGCTTGCGGGACCAGCGATAAGTGAATCGCCACACAAGGGACGGGGGTTTTCAACCAAGAAGGGTGACGACGTCACCGGGTCAATAGACAGCGAGCGGGCTCGAGTCTGGGAGTTGGCTTGTCATATGAAGCGAAACGAGCCAAGGCGAGCATGCTCATGATGGGATTCGGGCCTGACGCAGAGGGGGTAAGGTGGCGTGGCTGAAGCAGGGTTCATGGATACAGGACAGTGTTTTGGGTCTGGCTGAGCGAGCGGGCAGAAGGCTAGATGAGGTAGATAGGACTAAGCCTTCATGGACGGGGCCTTGAGTACAAAAACAAGGATGTATACGTTCGCTGGGGACTGGGACGGACTTGGATTTGAAGGGGGCTGGATGTCGTCATTTGCGCTGTTTGTGTGCCCCATGGCGTCGGGTCTATTTTTTTCTTCTGGCATCTGTGATCAAGTACAAGTACCGTAGGTAGTGAATTTGTCAGATGTTTAAGAACGGCTTTGTCAGTGTGTGGATACGGCCGAAATGTGAGTTTGCATTGAGCAAGTCAAAATGCGAGGCAGCGGTTTGGGGGTGGGTCGAGAACTGGAGACGAGAGAAAGACACCAAGGTGGACGGAAGCCGTGGACTTCGGCAAAAGGTGAGAGCGAGCTGGAGAGCTGGAGTGGGCCAGGTGGGCGGCGATTCGGCGAGATGACCGAGTTGATTTGTGGAAGCTCGGCCATCGCCATGGTCACCGCGGTGTGTCATGGGACTAGGTTTGGGAGCTGGAGCGGAAAAGCAGTGTCCGGGATGGGGTCGGGGTCGGGACCGGAGAAGCAAGGGCGAGCGAGGGGATTTTTTCTATTCGCGACGGTTCTGGCGATGGAGGGGCGGGAGGAGGAGGGGCAAAGCTGGGTGCTGGCCAGCGACGAGGAGGAAGCGCTGGCTGGCAATTATTACGATTGGATCGCTACGGCGCCGCGGCAGAATGAATAAGGCATTGGGGAAGAATGCGAGCGTCTTGGTCATGGATAAATGGTGCTGAGTGAGGAATGTCCAAGCATCCGCCCGGATAGCTAGGGACCGGACATGATACAGCGAAGATAGACGGAGGTGGGGGCCGGTGGTGGCAGGAGCTCTCCCTGCGGGTGCTTCTCTTTGGGGGGGGAACGTTAGCGCAGGACGGGAGCTTGTTGGTCAACGGGCATTGGGAGGAGGGGGGCCAAGCTAATGGCCGCCGCGGGGGGTGTATCCCAACAAGTTTCAGTTTTGGGTCGCTGAGCAATACGGATACAGGTGCATGAGAGGTTTAAACGGAGCAGAGAGGGAAAGAAAAAAAAAGGGAAAATGATGCAGGAGGCTGCTGAGGTGAAGGTACCTACAGATCACACACAGGACGAGACGATTGGTGCCGTGCCCCTCTTTACCTGTCCATCCGCTGTGACGACGGGCTACCCCTCCTTGGTGTGATTTGATGATTCCTCATTGTCTCGCATCTTGCATTTCACCCTCTCTCCAACACTTGACAGAATAAAATAAAATCTCAGTCCATTTGATTTACTTCTTCCTATTATTGTTCTCTTTCTTTTCTCCTTTCCGCGGGAAAAAGAATAATTCACAGCTCATTTCGTCCCCCCTTTCATTTCCCCAAGGTACGTCATATCAAAATCATGTGAATATCGAACGCTCAGTGGAATCATGAATTGCCCCACGTTCCCATCTTCTTGGCCCGCCGACGCCGACGCGGCGCACAGCAACGTCCGCGCCACGGCCGACAAGGAGGAGATGGGGTGGGGTGGTGCTTGGAAGCTGGGTGCTTGGGTGCTTGGGTGCATTTCCCGACGTCAGAAAGGACCATTTTTTACCATATGGCCCTTGTCATAGCACCGAGGTGGTGTCTCTGGAGGGTCTCGAGAGGCAGGCATCGCTGCGGCACCTCCTTGCCTGTCTCGACTCGATATCATCTCCTCTTTTCGCCTCGCTTCCCTTTTCTCCCTCTTCCCTCTCTTCTTTTCCTTCTTCATCCCCCCGTCTCTCCAATCCCTCGCCTTTCCTTCTTTCTGATCTTCTCAACAGCTTCCCTCCTCTCTCTCTCTCCCTCCCCTCCCCCGCACCACAGAAAAAATGGCCCCCGCCAACACCCTCCCCGCCTGGGCAGAGCTCCAAGCTCACCGCGACAGCGTGGGCAAGTCGTTCGTGCTCAAGGAGGCCTTCGCCGCCGATGCCGGCCGATTCGACAAGTTCACCCGCACCTTCGAGGCTGCCGGTGTCAGCTCCGACATCCTCTTCGACTTCTCCAAGAACTTCCTCACTGAGGAGACTCTCAACCTCCTCGTCAAGCTCGCCGAGGAGGCCGGCGTCGAGAAGAAGCGCGATGCCATGTTTGCTGGCGAGAAGATCAACTTTACCGAGAAGCGCGCTGTCTACCACACTGCCCTGCGCAATGTCGGCGGCTGGGACATGAAGGTCGACGGCGTTGACGTCATGAACTCCCCCGGCGGTGTCAACGAGGTTCTCCAGCACATGAAGGAGTTCTCCGAGCAGGTCCGCAGCGGCGAGTGGAAGGGTTTCACCGGAAAGAAGCTGACCAACATTGTCAATGTTGGCATTGGTGGTTCCGATCTGTAAGTTTGCTTGTTTCGTTGCCTCTGGCCCTCTTTTTTTTCTTCTTTGGTGCCGGAGCCGCCGCTTCCATGATGGTGCCCCGCTAACCTCGCATGATACAGCGGCCCCGTCATGGTCACCGAGGCCCTCAAGTACTACGGTGCCGACGACATGACGCTCCACTTTGTTTCCAACATTGATGGTACTCACATGGCCGAGGCCCTCAAGGCTTCTGACCCCGAGACCACTCTGTTCCTCATCGCCTCCAAGACCTTCACCACTGCCGAGACCACCACCAACGCCAACACTGCCAAGACCTGGTTCCTCGAGAAGACCGGCGGCAAGGGCGAAATCGCCAAGCACTTTGTTGCCCTCTCCACTAACGAGCCCGAGGTGACCAAGTTCGGCATTGACAGCAAGAACATGTTCGGCTTTGAGAGCTGGGTCGGTGGCCGATACTCCGTCTGGAGCGCCATTGGTCTGAGCGTTGCTCTGTACATTGGCTACGACAACTTCCACAAGTTCCTCGGTGGTGCTCATGCCATGGACAAGCACTTCCGCGAGACTCCCCTCAAGGACAACATTCCCGTCCTCGGTGGTCTCCTGAGCGTCTGGTACTCTAACTTTTTCCAGGCCCAGACTCACCTGGTTGCTCCGTGAGTAAAGTTGACATGAGCAAAACGGAGAATACCTGAACTGACAGCATGATGCAGCTTCGACCAGTACCTCCACCGGTTCCCTGCCTACCTCCAGCAGCTTTCTATGGAGTCCAACGGCAAGACCATTACCTCTAACGGCTCATCTGCCACGTACACCACTGGTGAGTAGACGATGGCTCAAACGTGTAGCAAATGAAATTGCTAACGTGTGGCTACAGGCCCCATCCTCTTCGGAGAGCCCTGCACCAACGCTCAGCACTCCTTCTTCCAGCTTGTCCACCAGGGCACCAAGCTGATCCCCACCGACTTCATCCTGGCTGCTCAGTCGCACAACCCCATCACCGACAACCTGCACCAGAAGATGCTTGCCTCCAACTACTTTGCCCAAGCTGAGGCTCTCATGGTCGGCAAGACCGACGACGAGCTCCGCGCCGAGAATGCCCCCGAGGAGCTGGTTCCTCACAAGCGATTCCTCGGAAACCGCCCCACGACGTCCATCCTGGTTGGAGGTTCCATTGGCCCTGCCGAGCTGGGTGCGCTGATTGTCTACTACGAGCACCTAACCTTCACCGAGGGTGCTATCTGGGACATCAACAGCTTCGACCAGTGGGGTGTCGAGCTGGGCAAGGTCCTGGCCAAGAAGATTCTCACTGAGCTCAGCGAGCCTGGCAACGGCTCTGGCCACGACTCGTCCACTGGCGGTCTCATTGGCGCCTTCAAGAAGTACGCCAAGATCTAAAGAGATGGATGGAATGATGGGACTGGAAGGGCCTCAAAAGGGAACAGGCCTGAGGATGAGATGATGTTAATGTATGAAATGACACAAAAGCTGGTGCTTGGACTTGAAGTCGAATAGTCCCAAATTGCAAAGTTGACTAATTCCAACTTGACTCTTTTGCCCAGAGTGATGTGCCTGTGACTGTAGATTTGTCCAATAATGAAGCTGATAGACACAGCGTGGAAAGATGACACTCGCCATCGACTTTGATGCCCGAGGTTATTGCCGGCTCGGCTCGGATACGTCGAAACAGGCGAGTTGAGTAGATATTGAGGCCAAATACAAGTGTGGTTATTGGTTAGTTGTCATCGCAACAGCCGATTTCTCAGCCCATATCGAGAATATTTATTAGCGAAGCAGCCATCTCAAACTGCGCAAGGTGACATTGGTCTCGGCTGGCCATCGGCATTAGCCCGAGGAGATCGAGACTTATGTTCGATTATGTAGGTGCCATGTAGCATGACGTAGGAACCTGGAGATGCGAGATTTTGGCTCAGTACGGGGTAACGACTACCAATGCAGGCTGGGGGAGCATCACATCTGTGGGTTGCCCGCCAGGGGAATGCCACCAGACGCCCGTCCAGCCCGATATCCTCCTCAATATACTTCAGCAAGCCAAAAGGATACTCCGGGTGAATTCGGGGGGGGTAGGGGGGTAATTCAGTTAAGAGATAGGGAGACATGGATGGCTCTGCACGCATCCTGGCTAAGTGATGATGTGGCGCCCTGAGGAGGCTGAATTCGGACAGATAGCATGCAGAGAGGCCTTTCTGGTCGGTGGTCAGCATCATCACGACGAGGGGGCAAAAAGCACTCGAACTATTGCAAAGGCCCGAGGCGCGGCTGCATGCTCGAAATCCACGTGTACGGACAAGGGCAGGATTAGGATTGGAAGAGGCCGCCTGGAGGGGAGGGGAGGGGAGGGAGCCATGCTATGTAATGCTGCACATGTGCTGCCGTATGTACGTGCGACAGACTGACATCCAGCACGAAAGCACATGCGCATGCGCTGTAGGCACGTCTACATGGTGGCTTCGGGACGAGCTGTGCCTATCAGCGAACGGCATGAGGCACAAGGAAATGAGGTCGTCATGACGGAAAAGCCTCCCCCCAGCCCAGTGCAGTGCAGCAAGCAGCGTGGTGGGGCCTGAGGCTTCAGGGTCGCGGGGAAACGGAGAACCGGGGGGGGGGGGGGGGCAGGAGGGGACGGGAACGAACTGGGTCGTTTCGGAGTATAGCCGAGCTTCTGGGGAAAAGAGGCAGGTCCAGAGGAGAAGGGATGAGAAAACCTGGGGTTTTAGAGCGCGCAAGGGGAGATAAGACGGGATAGCGCGCGGGGTGGTTGGGTTGTATAATGCGATTTCTCTCGTCTAAGTGAGACGGGATCATATTCATTGTCATGACAATCATCATGTTTGGTGTTTTTTTCTTTTTTGGAGTAGCCCAGGTCCAACCAGCCGGAACAATGGGAGACAGGGGACCAGGGTTCATCGCTCCCATGCTGACCTTGTCCCGGGCAACACGTTTTGGCTTTCCACGATACTACAATGAGAAAAAAAAAGAAAAAAAAAGGAAGAAAAAAAGAGTGCTACGTTGCAAAAGCACGTGTAAATTGGCCCAGCGTTTTCTGTCATGAGATGCAAGGCACCAAGACCAAAAAGCAATGGTCGACGCTTGTAGCGCGGTCCAATTGCAGGCCCAAAGTCGTCAACGTCACATAAAAAGGGTCCAGCGCTCCACTGGCTGCTCACCGCGGTGGGTTCATGATGCGGCGAGACGGCGAGACGCCGGCGCGATGGAGGATCGAGGCGGTTCTAGCAGCGGGTCGCTCGCCATCAGAGGGGCGGGGTGACGCAAACCTGAATCGATGACGAGCGCGGCCGTGGCCCGTTAGAGTGACAACGTTGTGGGTGTGTGGATTTGCGTGTTTGCGGATGGATGGATACGTTGAAACGGACATCGTGGGCGGCCATTTTGGCGTGTACATGGTCTACTTGGCCTCTCCAAGTATCCAGTAGTTTGTACTAGCACCGAAAGTACCGCAGTCCGACATTTGGTCATTTGAGTTCCCAATGATAAGACCTCAGCTAGCCCGTCGGTCGGTTTCGGTCAGTGACGTCTTTCCCGCGACCGATCAACAGGCACAGGCACAGCCGTCTGATTCAGCCATCCACACTGGGGGCAAGAATACGGAGGAGTGACAGAGCAATAAAAAGCAATAAAGCAATAAACGAGTTTGGCGCGATACGCGAGCAGCCACCAACCCCCATCAGCAAAACAGCGCCGCTTCCCACCGGAAAAGCCGATGGGCCAGAAACTCCAGATTTGCCAATGAGACGATGGCGTCCAAATCCCAGAAGATGCCCATCCATGCTCTCCCCTTTGGCCCCTCCGGGTTCAGCAAGCGCCAAGAAGGTTGCTTCAACCTACATGTTCCCCACTGAGGGGAAACGCGGACTGGGGTAGTAGGCGACGTTATCTCTGGTAAAAGAGAAGAAGTGAAAAAAAAAAAAACTGTGGGACAAACGGAGAAAGCAAAACCGAGAGGCAGAGAACGAGAACGGTCGCCGGCTGTGCCCACACACACGCACGCATTTACCCCCGGCGAGAAACGGCACCGTCGGGAGAATACTCCGGATGGTAGCGAACATACCTGGACACTTTTGAGTCCTTTGTTTCCTGTCTCTGAAATTGATATGGCATGTTTTGGAAAATATCATCCATGCTGCTGTATGAGTCAGGTTACTTGGCTCTCTTACCACCCCCTTGAGGGAATTAAAATTTGGACACTAAATGAAGCCGAGCGCGGCCAGGAAATCGTGCTGGACAACCACGCACTCAGTGAGGTGATTGATGTGTAAGCGAGGCGATCGCTGCCCCCTACCACCCCCTACCACCAGCCCGGCGCCCTGCGCCCCATCCACCGCCGTCCCGAGCCGCGCCTCGGTGCTTCTGCGGGATACATGGACCATCTCTCTGTTTTGCATCCTGTATAAACGGAGATTTGAACGTTTTCCGGACATCTCAACTGGGGGCAATAAAGGGGAATCCATGCTTGTTACGGAGATTTTTTGCTCTTGTTTGGTTTGTTTTCAAGGCACGCATGGGGCATCAGATCAGGAGCCCGCATTTGGACGTTGAAATGGACTAACACGTCAAAGCCGAGGCCCCGTCTCTGATGCTGCGATGCGCCTTCACTAAACGCCCGGGGTTTAAGTTTTTATCCCATCCTTCTCTCATCCTTCGATTAAACCCGGGCTGATAGAGGAGAGTTTCTTTTGGACTATAGATAGGTAGGGATTTAAGAAAGAAAAAATTGAAGTGACAAGGGTCGAGCCCCAAGAAAAGGGCCGCAAAGGCGGAGAGGGTTGTAGTTGTTCTGGGGAAGGCACAAAACTTGGGGCGGATGAATGTGGGAAGAATGGACATGGGGGGGAAGAGGGAGACGGGGAACCGTTTTGGAACCAGCAAGGCCCGGCGGCAGGCAAATGACGTATTTCGTTCCATTCCATCTGGCGGGAGGAAGCGAAGGGGGCTCTCCAGACCCTATTTCGGCTGTGGCAACAACCCTTTCCTACTACCGCCAAATCGCTTTACGGGCCGTCTGGTTTTTTTGCAATGCTAGCCCCAGGGTCTAGAGCCGTCGCGGTTGTATTGTTCGTGACTTTTCTTGACGCAAGGGGGGGGTGTGGATGTGCGTGTTATTGCTTTGCCTGGGGGTACCAGGAGGAGACAACAAGTCTTGTCTGTCTTATGCTGCCGAGGAATAGAGAAAAAAAAAGTGCCCAATGCATGCGGTGTTGCTTGTGATGATGCCCGTGCTCCGTGTTATCGTCGTCTCGTGGAAATCAACGGATGCTTAGGTCGTCACGGGTGCGGCTAGAAAACCGAGACATGTAGACTAAACAAAGGACGAAAAAAGGGCCCTATCAGGTCTAAGACATCCCCACACGTGCTGGCGTCGCTTGTAGCATTCGTAGTCTGGGGAAGCGAAGATCCCCAAGGTGTGTCGTCGGACTTCAGAGATGCGCATGTCTTGTTGGGCTCAATCCATTTTTGTCTGTCGCCCAGTTGAGTGCGGCGAGTGAGACTTTGTTGCTGCAGTTGTCCCCCCCGGTGTCTCTCGTTTAGTTTACTCATGTCTCTCTCCCCCTCATTTCTTTTGGCTCTCTTGTCTGAGTGGTTGTCTGCATCTCATGTCCGCGTGCACGTACATGCAACTCTAGATTTGCGATACTATGGCCGAATATTTCCTGCATGCATATCCAGATATGGAACATCTCTAGCTAAGTCGATCGATCGCAGTTCACCGTCTTTGTCAATATGTCCGGTCACGTTTTTGTTTTACTCGGTGCTCTCCACCGAGCGTGCATCCGCCGATTCATGACAGCGTGTAATCTGCAACTTGTTATCGGGCCTGATGTGTAACCGGCATTTGCGAATTGCGCCTTCGCACTTGGGCCTCTTTTCTCTTTCGCCACCCCCGAAAGCACACGATGCGCAGGGACGGGTACGCATACCTCTTTGGAGCTTGCGGCAGTGGAGATCAAGGGGGTTGGCTGGCTGGCTGCTTCTTGGGCTGAAAAAAAGCCCGGATCCATCGTGGGTGAGTCGAGGCCCCAGTGAAACCAGCAATAAACCACCGTTTTTCCCCCGTTCGCCCTTTTTTTTCTTCACGATCCTTGTCTTGGGCGTCTGAGTGGAGGAGAACGAATGGTGGCCCGTATCGTGGACAATCGGAAAGTGTAGGGGTGGCAGGACCCGCGGGCGCAAAGTGCACCACCTAACCCTGTCTCGGCCCTGCGCCACAACGAGCCATTATCGTGAGTGAGGTTTTTCAGGGT
Source organism: Calonectria honghensis (assembly GCA_013403855.1). Classification (NCBI taxonomy): domain Eukaryota; kingdom Fungi; phylum Ascomycota; class Sordariomycetes; order Hypocreales; family Nectriaceae; genus Calonectria; species Calonectria honghensis. Next base: position 283,297 of record VTGB01000016.1, read on the forward strand.
TCGACGATGGAAGCGCCGAGTTGAGTTTGATGCGATGCAATGCGGTGCGATTCGATTCGACGGGGCTCCATGGTTCCTGGGCCCAGGCACAACAGTGGTCCTTTCCTGCCTTTTCTGATTGCCCGAGAATCCGCCACTTTCGGGAAGGAATCCGAAGGCCTCGTTCTGGACATTGTGTGCTTGTTACTGAGCCCATGATGTCAGACAAGAGGGCATTTGTCTGTATCAGCCTCCCTCTCATCTGATAGTGGGTGCTTTAGCAATCCAGCCGGGCTGGATGGACCGGGCTCGCGTCACCCTGGTGAACAAGCTCATGCAATTTGTCTCTGACGAAAACGTCATTTGAGGACTGGAATACCACCCACGAGGGCGCAACCCATCGTCAAAGAGTCATTGAGTTGGAACTAAGAGATGGCGCCGTCGCGACCAAGGTGCAATCTGGGGGACCCATTAGTTGCCCAAAGAGGGCGCCCCGGGCCAAGAAACCATGGCGATGCACCCGACGTCACAGGCTGTATCGCAGCATCGGCATCCATTGCATCGCATCGCATCGTCGACTGTCGTGCGTGCGGGCTCCGTACTGGGTACGGATCGCTGACGGTGGCGGGCGGGCGCCCCAGCCCGGAAACGGTGGGCCACCGGCGAAAGTAACGACATTTGTTATCACTTTGGGATCATGGTTTACGTCAATCATCGCCTCGCAAATCAAAAGTCGTGCGCTTTTTTTGCTTCAGCATGCACGACAGCCCAACCGTCGCTCACCGCAAGACTGTACACAATTGTCCCCAACAAAAATGCGCAGGACAGAACCAAAGTGACAGAAGCCAAACAGAATGAAAAAAAAAAGACACATCCGATGTCGACCACTAGTTACGACGGACAAAGGTCCTTGGAGGGGAGAGGGGGTTACGTTCCCTAACCCCTCCCCCTCATCATTCCCCCTCCGTCCGTCCTAATTGAGCCTCTGACAGCAGTGGCGTGAGACATGGAGGGTGCCATGGGCGGTGTCCACAATTGTCTGGGGAGGGCGGTCCAGGGTGCACGCTGCTTCTGACACTGGCGCCGCTGTAATGTGTTCTGGCGCCTAGTGCCGTGGCGTCCAACATGCCCTGTAAACCTGGCATGCATCTCAGCCCCCTCAGTGCCAGAATCAGTGCGTGCGCGAGTGCGCTTAGGTTGCAGCGCCTGCAAGCGCAGCTTTTGAGGCACCTGGCAGTCCCCCTTCCAGAGCGGTCAGGTGTCGCTCCTATTCCCGGGGAAGCCCTGCTGCCCTGTAGCAGCAGCAGCAACCTGCTGTAAAATGCCATCACACGGCATGCTTTCCCCCTCAAATGCCTCCAGCGCGCACCCAAGCAACGTCACATTACAACGCTGTAATTGGCCTCTGCCCAAGCTGCCTTGGTTCCGTCGCCCAGCACCCGCAAATGGCTGCTGAGGTCAGGTTACAGTGGGGCCTGGCCCACTGTCGCCCCCGGTGGACTTCCCTCCGACTTGGGCTCCCTCCAGTAGCCATTAGGCGCCACCACACCCCTCAACGCCGGGAGCAGTGGCACACACTGCGCCGCTGTTTTGGGGGGGCAGGGGAAAGGGCCATGGAGGGTTTCCCAGGTGCGACACCCACCGAGGGCCGCTAAACTCCAAGTCTGACATGCTTGACTGCAACTGCGAGCTGCAGGTCTTGCCTTTTGACTTGTAGCTTGTTATGACATTACAGCATCATTTCTTCCTTTTTGGCTTTTTCTGTTTCTTTTTCTTTTGCTCATGTAATTTGTGAGGGGTGACACGCACACGCCCCCTCCCTTTTCCCATCTCATGTTTTATGCGCGCCCTGCTGTTTTTCCTCTCTTCTCTCGCCATCCCCACTCCGCCGTCTTCGGCCCTCTTTCGCCAGTCTCGCCATGATGAGAAAATGAAGAAAGAGTCACAGAGGCTTGGCTTGTCTGGCAGCCCCCGGGAGGCCTGACGAAAACCGCCGGGTGCTGGGTAAAGGCCGGAGGACCCATCCAGCGGTGGATCCCCCTTGGGCTATGCCAAGTTCGGACAGTACCGGCCACCGTAGATGACGCTGGGAGGTGCTGGCTTCGCTTTGAGGGGAGGGTTGATGGGGAGAAGGGGGGCAATGCAATGGGAAGGAGGGGCACAAGATAGACGGTGGGAGAGACGGTAGGCGCGGCTAGGGCAACTGCAACTGTGGGCGTGCAGCAGGCGTGCTGGGCGAACTCAGGCAGCGCACGGGCCATGGGTCCGACGCCAAGCCCCGCCTTTTACCGCTGCGCTGCGACTCCCTCGTCTGTCGCCTGTCGTCACCCTCTGACTGGGCAGGCACGATGATGATGTTGGGTCTTGGGTCCCTCTGGCCCCACACACCCTCCTGGAGCATGATGGAAGGGAGCCACGGTACGGCGCAGTACGGTACGTTACGGTACCTGTAGCAGGTACCTTCGGCAGGTACCTACCGTCATTTTGGGGATTCCTTGCTGCCGCTTCAGGTTGCGTAGGTAGCAGGTGCGGCTTCCCGCCTCACACCTCACACACCCTGTCTTTCCTATCGTATCTGGCCCCTTCGGCCGTTCTCCGTCCTCGTCGGCCTCGCTCTCTGGATATAAAGTCATCCTTCCCCCCCTTCACTTGACCAATATTCCAAACGGTCACCGTCTTACTTTCAATCCTCACCTTGGACTTGAATTACTTTCCATTCTCCATTCGAGTCGTATCCACCTCCACTTACACGACCTACCTCACCACCACACACAAGCCTCTCCATTCACCATGGCTCCCAAGGCTGTTCACTTCGGCGCCGGCAACATCGGTATGTCACCTTGGCTCTCCATCCAAGCTACCCGGACCGCATTGGGTCTCCGGTTCAGCGCCAATAGCTAACTAACATGTCTTCTTATCTAGGCCGTGGCTTTGTTGCCTGCTTCCTCCACAACTCGGGCTACGAGGTCGTCTTCGCTGATGTCATGGACGCTCTGATCGACAAGATCAACGCCACACCCGAGTACCACGTTATCGAGGTTGGTGTTGAGGGCACCACCAAGAACACCATCACAAACTACCGTGCCATCAACTCCAAGTACAACGAGGCCGAGCTTATCAACGAGATCAGCGAGGCCGAGATCGTCACATGCTCCGTCGGCCCCAACATTCTCAAGTTCATCGCCCCTGTCATCGCCAAGGGTATCGAGGCTCGTTCCGAGAGCATTGCTCCCCTGCACGTCATTGCATGCGAGAACGCCATTGGTGCCACCGACACCCTTGCCGAGCACATCAAGAGCAAGTCCAACCCTGCGACTCTTGAGTCCCACCACAACCGCGCTCGCTACGCCAACTCTGCCATCGACAGAATTGTCCCTGCCCAGGACCCCGACGCTGGCCTCGATGTGACGCTTGAGAAGTTCTTCGAGTGGGTCGTCGACCAGACCAACTTCAAGGACATTGGCATCCCCAAGATCGATGGCATCAAGTGGGTCGACAACCTCGCTCCCTTCATTGAGCGCAAGCTGTACACTGTCAACACCAGCCACGCCACCGCTGCCTACCACGGATACAACCGCAGAAAGCGCACTGTCTACGACGCTCTCCAGGACAAGCAGATTCTGCCCGAGGTTCGCGGCGCTGTTGAGGAGACCAAGAACCTCCTGGTCAAGAAGCACGGCATTCCCGAGGACGAGCAGGTCGCCTACCTCGAGAAGATCATCAAGCGAATTGGCAACCCCCACTTGGAGGATGCTGTCGAGCGTGTTGGCCGTGCTCCCCTCCGAAAGCTCTCCCGCAAGGAGCGCTTCATCGGCCCTGCTGCTGAGCTGGCCGAGAACGACATGTCTTACAAGTACCTCCTCGACGCCATTGAGATGTGCTTCCGTTTCCAGGATGTCGAGGGCGATGAAGAGTCCAAGGAGCTTGCCAAGATCATGTCCGACAACGCCCCTGAGGCTATCGTCACCCAGGTGTGTGGCATCCAGTCCAACGAGAAGATCTACAACTCGCTGGTCCAGGTTGTCAGCAGGGTCCAGGCCGACAGCCGCGACGACTAAAGGGTTTGCACTACCACCCTACAATGCATTTGACTCTAGAGATTGGAACATGGGCCCGGGCATCAGATACATTAGGGACTGGCCCACGGCGTTTAATGAGACATAATGATTATTTGCACTGGGAAAGCATGGCGCTAGGATGGGATTTGGAATTTGCCAAGGCTTCTCGTTTTTACACTCGTCAGAAGCCTGCACCGGCCTCGGGCTGGAGGTCGCGATTGATAGCTTAGCAAAGTAGAGCACCTCAATGGATTCACTTGCTCCCACATCTGACATTTGAATGCAACTCACATTGTGATATGTGATGGTGATATGCGACGGTGACATGTACCCCGCGTTTTCGATTGACCGCGTGACTGACTGGATGCATGCTCAACACTTTTTGTCTTTTATTCGAACCTCGCTTCACAAGCTAAAGGATGCATGTACATTGGTGGTTGGCATGCTCGCACGTGTAAGTCGGGCCGTCTTACAAGACAGCCCTCACCGAGGTTACTTTCGCCAAGCGCCTGAACTGCCGGCCGGAAACTCTCACCGTATTTTCTTTGTTATTTGTCCGGTGCCGTTTTGAGAATACGTTGAATCTCGAAATGCTAACTCAGCTTGACAAACGGACTGAGACGGAATATGCACGAACCGTATACCCTTTTTTTGCTTGCTAGCCTTGCCAAGCACTTAGAATGGGGCGGCAGCTAATTTTAGTAACCCTTGTCCAAAAGTTCACGACACGAACATCATTTTGGAATGGCCGATTGTTCGACACGGTGTCCCTTGGAATTTCAGCAGCTGAAGCCCCGAGCTGAAGTGATTGTGATGACTCGGGACTTTTGAAATGCGGCTTGTGATATTCTTGACAAGTATGCTTCTTTGATCGACATTGACGGAGTTATAAATCTTGAGCTTGAGGCCTTTTTCGAGGTATCGGCAGCAAGCAGCTGAGCGCTCATATCACATACTTCCAGGACACTACCATCGCTTATACACCATGGCCAGATTGGCTCAAATCTGTCTTTTGGCCTTTGCGACCTTGTCTGCGGCTGACATTACCATCTCCGTTGCTGATGTCGAGCCTCTGCCCTTCAAGCCCGAAGACGGCGTGGCCGCGTCGCCAGAGGACCTCTTTCGACGCAGCTGCCCAGAGGAGCTGGACGAGGACAGCGGCTACGTCCCAGAGCTGCTGCTGTCTTCGTACGACGAAGTTCCATTCCCCAACGGGACCCTCTATCCTTCATCGGATGGCCTCATCCGCGGCGCCCTGGACGCCTGGGCTCACCACCAGGCTCTGGTCCTGCGGCCGGACGAGGTCTGGTTCGAGATCCTGGCGCAGCTCAACTTTTACATGTCGGCGCACGCCGAGGACGTCCGCCACCTGTTTGTGGACCACGAGGGCAAGGAGGAGATCTCCGTCGCTGCCCTGACGTGGCGTGACGTCGTGGCCAGCTTCGGGTCCGCGATCCAGGAGCGTGTCAAGACGGACTGGCTGCTGGGCTGGATCACGCCGGGCTTCAGCACGTCGACGAGCAACGACGAGCTGACGGCGACGGTGCTCATGATGGGCCTCATGCAGTACTACTTTGAGTTCAGCGGCAGCATCATCTGCGGCATCCCCAGCGTCACGCTGCTCGGCACCCGCGACGACTGGGACAAGCTCCTGGGCAAGCTGGAGAAGCTTGAGGCGTGGGGCGACGAGCCCAAGGCGTACGCCAAGAACCTGCGGCCCATCCTCAAGCGCTTCGTCAAGACGTGGGACGAGCCGGACAGCGCCGAGGTCAAGAGCTTCTGGGGCCAGATCGTCCGGGCCACACGGCACTTCTCGTGCGGCAGCGGACCCAACGAGTACACCGTCTCCGGGTGGATCACGGGGTTCCTCCACTGGACGAAGTCGGGCGACCTGCGCATCCCGGCGGACGAGGAGTCGGTGGAGGGCCCCTCGTCGGTCAAGCTCGATGATGTCATTTACGAGTCGGAGCCGCTCGAGGACATACGCGTGGGCTACGCAAAGGCGCCGCTGACCATGATCGACTACCCGGTGCCAGGCGGCAACACCACGGCCTACCTGCTCGCGGGCAACGTGGGCGTAAAGCGGACACAGGCCGAGGCCGGCGGCAGGGTGACGGCGCAGCCGAGCAGCGCGTGGTTCATGTACGCGCCCGTAGACACAAACCGCACCGAGCAGTACTTTGGGAGCTGGAGAGAGCTGTCGGGGATCGCGAGCGGGTTGTCGAGTTGCGAGTTGTAAGTGGGAACAAGACGGGGGTTGTTGGATTGACAAGCAACTATCTTTGGGCTACATAAAGAATCAACATTTGAGAATTGTATCAGATCATTAATGATCAAATGAACTTCTGAAAGCGCTACCAAGATCTAGTGAATTGCTCTACCCAGAAGCCAAACCCTTTTGTCACCAGTCGCACAACTTAGAGACCCTATTCTATCCATGCTCCGGGGACCGTGTACACCGGAATCTCAATGAGGTTCCAAAATTCACCAGCAAATGCTTCAACTCCATGGTCCCATATCAGATCCCAATATTTGGGATTAGAGCTGTAAAATACCCTTTTCAATTGCGGACCACTCCTGGTGCCATTTCGAGCTGGATCAAACCACCGGAATTGCTGCAGCCACTTATCCTCGTTGAAGATACGCATCTCATCCTGTCCATATTTCACCAAGTCAGCACCAGATGCCTGCAAGTCCTCAAGCCACATGCGAAGCGAGCGCAGAAGCTGTTGGCATGAAGATTTCATCTTCAGAGGCGACTGCGAGGGCTTGGTTTGGAAACGGCACAAGGCGGCGAATAAAGGTGTCACTCGCTCCCATGGCCTGCAACTTGTGCGACTCCTCTCCTCGGCTGTTATGTCTGTGAAAATCCAACGAGCAAGCTGTCGCCAGGGATCAAATGAACCAGTCCCGGAGGCATCGTAGTCGCAGGCGCCAAGCGAATGAACCGAATTCTCGAAATATTTCGTCGCAAACAGATGCAGAGAGCTTTCGCATGAAATATCCATCTGCTGACGGAATTTTGCCGGCGACATGTGTTGGTCTTGATAAACAATCCCAAGAAGCACATTTGGATCAACATATGACCATATTATGGCCCCATAATAGGATGTTGCTGGCATGCGGCCAATATTCGGGACTAGTTCATCTGTCACCATCCCCAACAATCCAGGGATTTTCCAAACAAGTCGATGGAGGCTACTTTTCCGAGTGTTGCGGTAGTTGGGAAGGAACAGTTTATCCACCGCAAAGTCGATAACGCCCTGGGAAAATAAAAAGCGGTAAATGTCCAAAACAGCTTCTGGGCTTTCCCCAGATCGACCCAGATAGTATATTGGTGTGGCGCCAAATTTGTCCGTCTGATCGATTGGAACACCCAGGTCCATCAATCTTTTGAAAACATCTAGGTGACCATAAACTGCAGCAAACTAATTTCTACGTCAGAATTTCGTGTATAGTGCAGTATCGGGATACTTACGTGTAACAGTGACCATCCCCATGGATCCTTGTCATATTTTGATCCCCTACCAGAGTCTAACTCGCCCATTATTGCCAAGATAGATCCCTCACGAACATATTCGAATATTTCAGTTTGTGAAGGTCGGACACACCAATATTTGAAGTGGAGCTTCCACCCATTCGATGAGCCGCAGAGCTGGAAGTCCCACGCCTTTTGACACATCCATGTTGGAAATTGGAACCGTATATGATATACTTTCAAGCATCAGCACATAATAAAACTTGTAGGAACTTTGGACCGACAGGAGCTAGTTGAATCGTTGACATTGGAGGTTCGTGTCTTGATGGCGGGTTGATTGGTGTTCTTGGATATACTTTCTGATTTCACCTGCTTGGATTGAGCTGTGTTTTCGGACTCCAATCTCTCTTTCAAGGCATCCATGAAAATGAATGGTTGCATCTTCAATAATGTTCTGAAATGAATTAGTTAGTATATCAACGAGCTTGGTATAGTGCTACTGACATCAAATAGCTTTGTTGCGAGAGAGAAAGTAGCTGTAGGGCGCTTTTCAAACGCTCTTGGTATGTAGTAATATGCTGGGATTTTATCGTTACTCTGACCTTCGCGACACCTCCTTTGAACCCTCTCGCCGAAGATATCTGCTGGTACATGTCCTGGACTAGGTTTTCCAAGTCAGCCACCGCGCGACGGCAGCATATGAGACTTGGATTAACCACATTGGCGTCTCCGCAATTTTCCTCTCTCTGAAGAATTTCGTATTCGAACCCGGCCAGGATGGGGTGTATTGCATCGAGTTGTAGCAATAAATGATTGATGGTTTCCGGAACTTCCTTCACTTGCGACCATAACTTCTTCAACGCCAAGGTGGCAGAGGCAATGCGCCCAGCAAGCTCAGCAACAGTGATAACACTCGAAACAAGACCGAGAATTTCAGCCATGCTTTTTGATCGACGTTGGACCGTAGTTTGAGGGTATATTCCTAGGATATTATGCTGCTTGAAAATCAAGATGCCCACCAAATACGAGGTGCTGCCTCTTAACCACAACCACGCCGGGAATTAGATTCAAGGGGGGACAGAAGCCTGTGAAACTTAGGTTGTTGTTCTGAAGTTTCGGGTGCATGTATGCGAACCACTGCGGACAAGGTCATTGCAGCCCCATCAAAGTACGTGTCGATAAAAAGGCAACTCTGTGTTGGCACAGATTGAAACTGCATGGGATGCAGCCCCATTTTACATCAGAAAGGTTGCCGTTGCAACCCACTTGAATCTCAATGTCACCATCCCGTGGATTGAGGCCAGCCAGCCATCTCCAGATAAGTGGACCCTACCTAGCTAGACTTTGCTTTGGTTGTTAATTTGGAAGGGCACCGAAGAGGCCAGATGCTACATATTTAGAAATATACAGGATTCTCTGAAGAAGCTTAAGAATTTCCAAGGTGAGAAGCCAAATACAGCAAGCAGCGAAGTTAACGCTAGATATTTCCATGAATTCCCGGTTTCTTTCATGCACTACTCCTTCCATATGTCACAAATCCTTTGAGTATATTGTGTACTGTTACGTCGACCGTGGCCCTAGAATAGAGTCAATCGAGAGTCGGATTCCGATTCAGGGCAATCGGACTTACCGCACACCGGGCATGCTTCATTATCGCACTTCTTCAGTTTGTCAGATATGTTGTTTCGGAGAACCGCGACATTGTGACCTGTTTTCCCTTTCTTTTTACAGTCTTCGGGCTCTGAACGCACGAATTGTTGCTCCCCGCACTCAAACACAATATATGTCTCTGTTATGCGGCACATTAGAGCGCTTGAATCCAGCAAAGATACATTTAATAGAATGTTGATGGAGATATTTGGGTTGATGGTGAAAAGTCCCTAGATTGACATAGGTCCTTCTCGTTGGGAGTACATGAATAATGGGAATTCTTTTGATCCAGTGCGCGTTTTTTGGATTAGGGCTATTTATTATACAGAAAGATACATATCGTCACATCCAGCAGCACGACTCAAGAGACCCCGCTGTATGAGTGCTACCTTAGATGACGCATGCATAGGTTGAGCTATCCCACGTTGTGCTCTCACGTAAGCTGCAGAGCCCTGCGGCTCTACGCAAGTAAAATAGGTTCTACCAAAATTATCACTTTGAATAATTCGGGTTGAATTAACCCAACATCTCGTTTACAGCACGCCTAGCGTTGGATCACGGAGCTTCACATTAGCACAAGTTACTATACGGGAAAACTGTGCAGGTTTAATTTTCTCTCATATATAAATAAAATAATTAAACCCATGCCATGCCAATTTCAGGATCAAAGGTTGTACGCGAGTCAGTGGAGTTAACGAATGAATCCTCGGCGGGGCGTTGTCGACGACAAATGACAATCAAGAAGTGAAGCAACCCCGACTCTTTCATGCACAGGCACACTACCGGACCCATCAGTGAGTTTTATGATAATCACCCAGTGGATTCTTGAATATGACGCATCATAATCTTTCTGCATCCCGATCACAACACAGAAGAGGGTCTCTGGATCTGTGCTGTGAGGCTCGTCGAAGACAACCACATTGGCCATCTCATCTCGATTTAGCAATAGATCTCTTACCATGACTGGTAAAATCATTAGTCTGTGGTGCTCCGAGTCCCAATAACGCCGGTCAAGAGTACTCGTGTTGTGTTCGAATGGGGTTTCGAAATCCTCAGTCCAATCCACGCCATTCATGGGGACGTCGATGAAATCAATTTCACCTTGATATGCCATCCAGGACCAAGAGGGCACCTGCCGACCAGGCGGAAATCGAATGCGTGCGAGGTTCCCAGTGTTGGTTCGTTGCCATAATAACCCCCGAGCAAGAAAGGGCTCGAAAATCCCATATCCCCCCTTGGTTTTGAAAGTCTCAACGAGACGCCGCTCTAAGCCTGTAATGGCGATGGGTCTGTCCTCGGGTTTAGTGAAGAGTAGTGTCGAATAGTATTTGTACAGATACTGAAAGAAGACGATTCTGCCGCCCTTGAAGTATGATAGCACTGATTTGGGGAAGTCGGCGTCGCCAAGAAATGCCGCCTTGAGACTGAAGAAAACTGTCAACGGATGCGAGCAGAGGAGTTGCAAATACAGCGGGAGACCTACTTGCTCAATTTTGCTAGTGTTTCACACCGAACACCCTCGCCACATTCCCAATAGATCTGTGTGGATGTAAAAAATATGGATCGGCGGGATAGAGCTCTTTCTTGCATCACCCAACCGCGGCTACTGAGTATAGATCGTTCAACATCGCGGTTGAAATCATCAATGGCCTTGCAGATGTGAATAGGGCCAGTCTTTGGAGTATCCAAAAATACGGACAGCCGAATGTCACGTTTGGATATAAAACCGTCCAGGCTCGAGGTCGCAGAGGCTGCTGCAAGAGTGCAATAAGCCGAGCTAAACACTTCATGCATGCGACCGCTTTCTATCTCCCAGTCACGCGCATCATCTTGAATAATGCAGAGGGAGTCAATCCATATGTACTGAATGTTCAGCAAGCTGGTGATGCGGATGGCATCCTGGAAAGTTTTCGGGAGCCGCTCATAGTGGATAGATTGTCTAAGCTCCGATAAGTTGCTTGTATATGCACACTGTCGCTGGTCTTCGGTTAGCTTTCCCCAACAGTGACTAAGTGCGACATATCTGCCACGGATATTTTCCGTGTCATCTAAAAGTCGCGCTGTCTGAGGGAAGTTTTGTCCAAGATCAATAACTCTCGTAGGAAGCCGAGCTTGGTTAGATGTTATCGTGTCTGGGGAGCAGCGATGATTCTGATCACAGTCTTTGAGCCATTCCTGCATGAGTACTGTTTGAGGTAAGCTCCCAAATTCTGGCAACAACGGAAAGCCTAGCGGTGCAAAAGAAAGCGGCTTGTGGGAGACTATATGAAAGGTCAATGTGTGAGCACTAGCTTCAAACATAGTAAGGAGAGATACCTGTGTTTGCATAGATGGACAGTGCTGAATTTTCGCCGCAGTCATGGTAGAAAGTAGACCCTTTGCGATTAAAAACAATATGATCCTTATCTTTCATAGCACTGTCACAGCATTGGTAGAATAGCGCGCAAAGGCCACATTTTTTCGCGCGCTCAGCAAAGGTCGAACGTGGGTATACAACTTTGAAACCGGGTGACCATATATCCATCATTTCACATCCTTGACATAGTGTTGCTTGTTGATGATGTCCTGGTACACTCACTAGACCCAGCTCCTTCATGACCTTTTTCGCAAATGTGCTGTCGGAAACGGTCTCCCAGACATCGTTCAGCCTATTTAGTTGCTATGGTGATCATCAGTTTGAGCTAATGGTCCTATTTTAATACATTTAGACTTGCTGGCTACAGAACTGTTAGCACTTGATTTCGGTTCGTACTACGCGTAAGCTGGACTGACCATCTAAAATCAAGATTGGTGTTAGTGTATTTCCAAGTCACCGCATTCAAATAACTTACGTTCTATTTTAGATTGGGATTAGAAATGAGGACTCGAAATTTATCCTGACTTTGGGGGTCGTACATACTGAATGAAACTGTTAGTTTGGCAGGCGAGATGGTGAATCCGGCTTACTTCTGCTATGTTAATGGCGATCTTCCTTTCTTCGCCCAAAATTGACTCCTCTTGGACGCTCGAGGGCTTTGGAAGACGAGGATATGCTGGCTCATCTGGTCTCCTGGGGACTGTCAAGTGAGCCGAGGCGGTCTTTCGCTCCTTTAGCCAAAGAGATGGTTGGAATAGAAAAGACTTGTCGCCGCAGGCCCGTGTATAGATATCACCAATGCTCTTCGCGAGCTCAGGTGCCTTCGCGCGCGTAGGTTCTGTTTCTGTGTACTTGTTCTGTTGCGTCAGTTTTACTTGTAGAAGGCGAGCCCTGATAAGCAGCAGTACTGCTTTCAGGGCACACTCCCCACCGTCGTTATCCACTTCTTGCAGCAAATCCTCGATTTTGCTGCTCACTTCATCATGTACACTATACTCATCATCCAGAAGTTGACCTTCGACTGGCTTACGATCTTCTTTCGACCAAAAATGAAGGAACTTCCTAGGATTATTAAATTCCGCCACGTCTTCGTATCCATGGAGCAGCCAAATGATAAACTCCAAATAAACGCATCCCATGGACCATACATCATAGTCTCTAGAGCGTGGAGCACCTGTGTCTTCGCACTCTGGTGCCTCGTATCGGAAGGTCCCAATATTTGTGCTTGTTTTTGATGACCGAAGTTCAGTTACCTGGGCATGATACTTCCCGAGGCCCAGATCAGCAATCTTCAGAATCCCTCGACCCTTACCATCCGTGAAACAAAGAATATTTTGTGGTTTCAAATCTCCATGTCGGAGATTCTTATCGTAGAGAGCTGCGAGTCCGCTCGCGAGTCCGCTCATTTGTTGCAAGGACCACTCAACAAGTGATGCATCCCTACGCAGCCTACCTGAGGCGTGCTTCTCATCATCGGCCCATATCTCTAACAAATTTCCTTTGTCTGCCCATGGAAATAAAAAGAAAAATGAGTCGTTTACATTATATGCTGCCACTGTGGGAATGAGATGATTGTTGTTCAACAAACCAGCGATTGTGAGCGCTTCTGCTTCTCTCTTAAAGTCCTGTAGGCTGTCTCCTAGCAACTCTTTTCTTGCAAGATGCTGATGAAACTTCCCATTTGTCTTATTGGCATTAGGGCAAAGGTTAGATAGTCGTTCTATTATGCACGCTGCCGATGCATCCTACTTACCTGGACTTTCTGGTGTGCCCCATGGACTCTTATCCGTGTTACCACGGCAAAATTGCCACCCTTTGTCTTTTTTTTATCCATTCTTAGGAAAGGCAGGGGCATGTGGTTGCTGAAGCTATGGCGGAGGGGATTCGATGTGAAAACCGGACTGAGAAACTGCCATTGGTTATTTGCGAATGACTCCACGCACGTGTCGTCCCATTCCAATTTCGTTGAAAAGAACTCGCACTTCTCAAAGCTTGTCTTCTTGGTCATTTCATCGAAAGTTCCCACATCATAGGATAAGTCCTCCCAGCTCTTCTTAGTGGATCCTTTTTTGTCTAGTTTTATTGGCAGACAGCTGTCATCAAAACCAACTTCATAAAAGGCTTTCAGAGCTTTTAGCTTTGACATGAAAGCCAAGGTTAAGAAGACGCATTTTGCTTTAACTGATAAAAATTCGATTAGTTTCAAATCGTAATTTATGTGCCTTCCGACAAATTCAGATGTGATCCTCTCAGAGCTTGTAAATTCATTAAGAAGGTTCCGAGGCAGAAATTTCCTTCCGTTCTCTGTACTCGTCTCTAGTTTGTCTAGTATTTGGGATTTAAGGTCTTGTACCACATCATTTGTATCATGGGAATCAACTTGGCGGCTGTCGTCTCGTGGTTGGGCCATGGTCATGACCTTCCGATGCAAGGGCCAAAAGGGCTTTAAAGAATGGACATGACTTCACCTCAAGAGACTAATTGTAGGTATGAATGAGACTGCATAGACAACAATCACCAATACTTACCCCTTATTTATGCTAAATCCACAACCATAATGCGGCTCTGCAACTTCTTACCTGGACACGTCGCAGATGAGGCAACCACGCGCAGAAATCAAAAGTGGGCAATGCACCCCTGGCCTCAAATTGCGGATGGTACCACCAATGGCCTATGTTCCCCGCTATGAGGGGTTGTATTGAAATCTTGGGTGTTGTATTGATTGACCAAAAGCTCTTAGCTACCTTTGTGAGATGCTGCAAACATGGATGCCATTGAAAGCTAGTGGGATTAGTAGGGTGTATTTCATGCACGTTGGCAAATTTATGATTTCAGCGACCTACGTGGTGCTGCACACCTGAGCCCCAAGCACACCATGCGACTGAGGCCTTTTCGAAGACCAGTATTTCATTGACTGACGAATATCCTATGATATTTTACATCCAAGTACATTCACACTATACAACTCATTCCAGCCCGAAACGTGCCGAATAGGTCCATTACCATCAACGAATTCCAATCTCGGTGTGAGGCCCAAAATATCTCCTATGTAAGACGGAGCGTGCAAATGTGCGCCCGTGGCATCCTTTGACTACCTAAGGTATCAATGCTGTTGTTCAGTTCGCGCACCAGAGGTTGACATACCGTCACATGTTTGGATCCATATTTTCAATAGGCTTGCAACAGATCATTCCCCCTTTCAGCTCGTGGTTGGTTCCGGTCAATGTGTATATTGTAAAAGTTGTGTTGTATCTCAACCTTCCAAGTATAATATTTCTTGTTCAGCTGCCCTAAAATCGAGTTGAGCCGCTGTTGGCTCACTGCTCTCGCGTGAAGCCGAATAATTTGTTGTTCTTTGTGCATAGTGTTTGGTGGACTTACGGTATTCCCATAAGCAATGGAATGGAATGAGAAAGGGGTTGCGAGATCAAGGAAGGATTTGTGCAAATAATACACAGCTGCCGATGTGAACAGGAGCAGGCGAGAAAGAAACCAGGAAGAAAACAGGCAGGGTTCATTGTCGCCGGCGGTGTAGCCATATTTGTACAAGAGTGAGACAAAGTGCAAGACATCTGTACGCTTAAGCTGTGGCCTGGCACGCTATCTTCCATTGATCAATCAGATCGTAAACGAGGGGGCCGAGTCAGAGACCCCGCCGCAGCTGTCATTGGGAGTGAAATTTGTGAGCACCGAAGACAGAAAGGCAGTGTGGCGTTTGAGTATGGCACACTACAAGTGCGCCTTGCGGCACACCGCTTCACTTTTCTCCCACACTCAAAACATCTCCAGTTTGCCTCAGCGATCGCTTTTTATCGCACCATGTGCGAGCCCCTAAAGTACGTGGTGGCTACTCAAATTTGGATGCCAAGAGGCTAATCCATAAGGAATTCTGGCATTTGACTGTTCCTACCTGGCATAATATGTCAACCTTTTCTGGTCAGGTCTTGCTTGGTGGGAACCCATTTTCCTGTCCGTGAGGTGATAAGCCAGGATCATGGATCTTGTGCGTTTGTGATGAGGTGATCGCTTCCCCATAGGAATTTCGCCCTCGAATAGGGGCGTTCCCGTGAAAACTGCGCTAATAGGTATGGGTAGCATCGCCATGCAGACTTGCTTCTGCTGTCTTAGCTGAACTCCGCTCTTACCTAGCATCATCCAACTAATGGTGTGAGCCAATGAGAGTGATGATGATAGTGAAATGCCTCAAAATGCATTCGTTTCCCGTGCAATCTCGATGATAAGATGGTCGCACGTTTCTCGCTCAGGTCTTTTCGTTGCCAAGTCGTTGAATGTGGTAATCGAAATGGTAGAATCCAACAGCACTAACCTTGGAGATTACAACCCCAGGGACTGCAAAATATGAAAATTCCTACTCATTGAGCATTGGATGAGGGGTTTTCTGAGAGTCAAGCACGTCGGCCTTGCTTTGATGAGGCTCCTTTGAGACATCCACCGAAAAGGGGAATTGGAATTGAAGTACCATGATTTGAATCAGGCTGAGATCAACACGGGACTTAAGCATCGCTCTATTGAAAGTGCGCGAAATGTGTATCTGCAATCACTTTGATCTGATATGACTATGATGGACTTTAGCAATCGATAGACCGTACGTGCCCCTCAGAGAGATGGCGATAGCCAGGTGAATTCCAATTATCCAATTGGTGGTAATTTTTTAATGGGTACCCCTGTCACCAAATGTCTTGAAATAACACAGGCCTTTCCTTGCGTATAGACCCTTCATTGGCCCGATCCAAGACGTCTAACATTCAGCTGAAGCCACGCTTCTCGCCAATATTCAGCCGTACTATCGAGAAGGAGACAAATAAGTAAATTGCAAATGCAAATAAAATTCGGTCTTGATAACACGTGTCCATTCGCCCATGGTGCTATTAACACGCTCTGCTCCAGGCTCGAGGAATGAATATGATGTTGCTATATCAAGTTGTCGACACAAACATACCAAAGCAGCACTGATCATTGTTTAATACCTACAATGTCGAGAGGAAACGATATCCCGATAAAGCTTGCAACTGAGACACCTGATTCTCATTTAGCCGTTAGTCCTCTGACTTCAATTCCGGGTCAAATTGGGGCGGCATCGTTACCATCCCTTGGATTCGAAACGGGGCTAGGTATTAAAGAGTTAGGAGATGAAATTCGGGAGTCATGGATTGAATCTGATTTTACTAAGACGATGTATCTTGCAATCGACAGGCTACATGAACTCGTCACTGAAAAAACCACTCATAACATTCTAAAAGACGCACACCCATCGCTGAATGCTGAAAAGCTCAATCATTACACATCTTGCATTGTCTCCCAAAATCCTGGAAGTCGGAAGGTCTTTGCCACTCTGGTTCTAGCCGGGCATTTCAAATACATATTTGACCTCATCAACTCTGGAATCAATGACTCAAATCTACCCTTTAAATCCGATTGGAAACCTGACCGAGGAAAGTACAAAGTCTACCCCTTGGAGGGCTCGGTTTCAGATTTCAACACATACTGGGAAGATAAGCCCGCGGAATTATTCATGAATCACCAGTGGAAGATGATGGCTCCTGTACTTGACCCTGGATATCATGGTCTCCTGCTCCGAAAGTTTGATACTCACATTATATTTCCATTTGTCGAGTACCAGAAACTTGACCAAGGTGGTGAGGCAACTATCTATAAAGTCAAAATCCACCCGGCGCATCAGGTACAGGTAATCACAATTCAGCTTGGATTGAGAGAAAACTAACAGATTTTAGCCTATAAACTCATTAAAAAAGCCGTACTTTGCACTAAGGGTGACGCATAATTACGATGAACAGCAAGGCGACAACGAAGTGGATATTTTGAGACGATTTACCTACGACAACAAACACCCGCATCTGATCGAGCTACTGTTCGCGTATCAGCATCAAGAAAAGCGTTATCTTCTTTTCGATTGGGCAGAATTCAATTTAAAGAAGTATTGGAAAGACGAAGAGCCAGACCCACTGAAAACATATAAAAAACTTCTATGGGTGTTAGAGCAATGCATCGGCATTTCAAGAGGACTACAGAAAATACACAGGGTCCTATCTAACGAGTCAAGTCGAAGTGATACAACAGACAAAAGCTTTTCGAAGAATTGTGGTAGGCATGGAGATATCAAGCCCGAAAACATACTGTGTTTTCGTCACGATGGCGCGATTCGCTTGGTAATTTCCGACTTTGGCCTTTCTCGCTACCACTCCAAAACAAGTATGGCTTATTTTAAAGAACTTACAAGCTTTTCTCCAACGTATAGGGCCCCAGAATCTGAGACACCAGAAAAGATTTCGCCAAAATACGATATCTGGACCCTCGGTTGCCTTTTTCTTGAGTTTATCTCATGGTTTATTTTAGGAAATCATCAAACGGAGAATGACTTCTCCAGAGCACGAATTGATGATGATATCCGGACCTTTCATTTTTGTGAAGACAAGTTTTTCAACCGCCATGAAGCAATAGCAAGAGTCAAAGATTCAGTAAAACAGGTATGGCTGCCTCTCCAAGCCTCTGAGATCATTATTGGTCTAATTTGACGATAGTGGATGGACAAACTTCGCAATAACGGCAATCATCCTTTAATACAGCGCTTGTTAGACATGATTTCCACTCATATGCTACTTCCAAAACCCGAATCACGCTGGGATTCGGCCCGGGTTCGCCAGGAGTTGGTATGCATTGTGAAGTTATTAGGTGAAGATATGCGGGCTCAAAGTCAAGAACTTGTGAGGAACCGGCAGCTCACCATTAAAAGCAATCATTTTAACAGGTTTTAGATTCCCTTCAAACCCATCGCGAAATCGGCTGATTCTTCGGAGGTGGCGACTGAAGCGGCTCCAACTTCATCAGATCATGTTGAAAATATTTCAAGCTTGGATGTCATGACTCTTACGTCTGGATCCGGATTAGAGAGTAAAGTTAGACGACTAAATGCAGAGATCCCAGCCTTTCCGATAGACAGATCACAAGAGGACAATGATCCTCCGCGAACTAGCATACCAACTATTCTCGACGATGTCTCAGCTGAAAGGGCTGAACCTGGGAATCCAAAAGACATTTGGGATCCAAGAGACCCTGATAATCTAAGAGACTCTGAGCACTCAAGAGGCACTGGGAATCCAAGAGACCCTAAGAAGCCAAAAGATTCTGAGAGCCCAAGAGCCCTTGAGAGCCTAAGAGCCCCTGAAAATACAAGAGATCCTGAGAATATAAGAGATCCAAGAGACCTTGGGAATGCAAATGATCCTGAGCGTCTAAGAGATCACGGGAAGACAAAAGACCTTGAGAGCCTTAGAAGCCCCGAGAATCCAAGAGATCCGAAGAGCCCAAGAGGCACTGAGAATACAAGAGACCATTGGAATACAATAGACTTTGACAACCCAAGGGGCACTGAGAATCCAAGAAACCATGAGAATCTAAGAGAATTTGAGAACCGAAGAAGCACCGAGAATCCAAGAGACCCTGAGAAACCAGGATGGGCGACAAGGATCTGGAAGAGAGTAATGAGTATCATAGTATGCTGCATCCCTGGATCAAAATATTCTTCAGACATTGAATCACCAGGGGCAGGATAAGGTGAACTATCGGGTGTACCATGACATTACGATGACTCATAGTACAAAAGCACGGCCACCCGCAAGAGCAGAATAAAGCCTAGAAATTATGATAAGCCGTGTTACGCAATAAAGAGGACAGGAAGCTCCTACGATATTTAGCCAAATTAGCTCCTTAATAGTAGTCTATACTACTATATAACTATATAGAATAAAATATGATAAATGAATAGAACATTTAGATCATGATAGGTAGTACAAGGAGTAGATGCGACTAGCAGCAGTATCCCGCAATATCGCCGAGAGACTCGGCAAGATATCCCCAGGGCGGGTTGCAGCCGCCGCCCCCAGTCCTCGCATCGTCTTCGTTGAATAAATAGTACCGATCTAGAGAGTCAACGTTAGTTTACTTAAACATTGGTCGAGACCGCATCTCGTCTTACCGTCTCTGCATTGGCACAACATGGGAAGGCAGCAGTTGGGGGCCGCACTGCAAGACACTCGTTAGAAGAATCTATACCATTTACATGCGAATAAACTCACAATGGCTTGCAGCCGCTGTCGATGATTTGGAGCTGGATCGTTTCTTGGGGACTCGGCGCGGCGAGGCCTACTTGGCCGAACGCGACGACAAAAACGGCGGTGGCAAACTTCATTTCGGCTTATAACTTTTTGAGCTCGCGAAAGAATTTGATGAACATTCCGAAAGAGTAGCGTCGAGTCTATATGTATTTTGCGCATCTTGCAATCACATTCGAACGAGTGCCTCACGCTGTTCTTTGAGCCATGGAAGCGAATCACGGCGTTGTTTTCAAACCCCACACGGGAAGGGACACAAACACAACAAAGAAGCATACCCAATTTATCACAAAGAGGAAAACAATATATACTCACGTGAAAGAGAGAGCGTCGCCAATTCACTTCACGGGCCACTCCGGCAAACGGGCTTCATAAAGGAAAAGTCGTCTGCAGCGTCTGCCCCCACGGTCCAGTTCCTCTCATCCCGCAGGTGCTGCTCAAAGGCAGCCGTGAGCCGGTAGCCTTTGCCGTCGGCTGATTCGAAGACAGTGCTCATGTTGTCGGCGTGCGGCCAGCCCACGCACAGGGACTTGGCCGTGGCGGCGCGGAACTCGAGGAAACGCGACCAGTCCATGTGCTGTATGATAGCATCGCGGATGTCGGGCCTAGTGAAAGAAAAGGGCACAGTTGAGCGGGTGTGTAAGGAATAAACAAAGGGGATACCCATGCTTTTTTGTCTTTTTCTTTTTAAAAGGGGCACCTACCATACAATTACGTCTATCCAGGGCGGGTGGGGAATGGTTCTTTGAAGGAGAGTCGGCCGGATGCAGCTTGGCAGTTGGTCGTAGCTTTCCTTTGTCCGGCAAATATACCAGCGCATGAGGTGCGACAGGACGTACATGAAGCCTATGCGGGCCAGCACCGAGGCCACGGGTGACCTGCCGACCTGCGCCGCCGCCGCGTCCGAGATGGAGCACGACCCTCCGGAGCTTCTGTCCGGCGGCTGCCCGGCCGGGTTCAGGAGGGACGAGATACTCGGGAAGGCCGCCTCTCTCCCGGCGTTCCGGAAGCCGCTCAGGCGCAGCGCCTCGGTCGTGCTCAGGATGACCTGGTCGAGCTGCGTGGTGGCGGCCACCAGGGGCGGAATCAGCTTCCACTCGGCCGTCTCGGGAGTCGTCGCCGCGGGGAGGTCGAACTTGTCGAGGAGGAAGTGGCCGGTCCAGGACAGCGGGCGCGAGGGGGAGAGGCTCTGCTCAAAGGTGCACCGGTCGATGCCCGAGACTGAGTCGAGGTCCCATGTCGGGTCGAGCATGCCGACGTCGATGCTTGTCATCAGATCGAGCGTCGTCGGCTGGTAGCACGACGAGTCAAAGCCATCGCCAAATGCATCGAGGTCAAGCGAGAGCATGGCTGATGCTGAACCCTGTGTGGACACAACCAACTCAGCCCCGGTCTGGAACGGCGAGCTTCTAAAAGGAAGCCCGACAGACAGTGATGCATCTCGGCTATGGCTATCTGACGAGGTTGAGTCGTGGTTGGAGCTGTCACTCGGCGCTCCCCAAGCAGGTAATGCGCTGTTCCACGCCTTTTCACGATCATGGTATTCTTTTATTTGCCTCCTCGCATCTTCAAGCTCCCGCGTCAGGGATTGGACTTGCAGCTGAAGCTGGTCGATCTGACTTCTCTTCTTGGCCCTGGAGAAGCGCTGGTTCGCGCGGTCGATGGATCGCTTGCTCTCAATCTGCGAGACCGTCATGTTGGCGACCCGCCGACTGGCGTTGAACGACTCCCGCTTGGCCGCGTACTCGGACATGGTTTTTCTTGTATCCCGGTTCAGTTGACCAGGGGTGGTTGTCATGTAAGTGTGAGCAAAGCACAGCAACACGCCGAATTGCCGGGATTTAGCGCGGCGTTTTTGTCGATATGACGGCACTTGGAACACGGATGGATCGACGGGCCCCCAATGGGAAGAGCTGGGACAATCTCGCAGTCGAGAGTCAAGAGATGCAGTGTCATGTTAGGGTCTCCATCCCCAGACGCCGTGGGTCGAGGTGGATATTTGAACCATGCCCGACTCCATTGCGAGCGACAGCATGGCGATGGCGTCAGCGACTTGCCCTATTGGGAAGTGCCATGCCAGCCATAAAGACAGTATATAAATCGAGGTTTATAAATGGAAGTTGCTGGTAGAGATAGGCGCAATTAATTGATTCCTCCGAGCAGGAAGAAAAAAAGAGGCTGCAATCGTTGCTATGGCGCGTTGGAGTCTGTTCGCTAGGTTTAGCCTATGTCTGGCGTGGCTGGGCTTGGCGGCGGCCAAACAACCCAACTTTGTCTTTATCTTGACCGATGACCAGGACTGGTGAGAGACTATGATTTTTCTTTTCATATAATTATTATGCTCATTTTTCTAGGCACATGAATTCGTTAGAGTACATGCCATTGCTAAACAAATATGTTATCAATGAGGGCACCCTCTTCTCGCGCCACTACTGCACCGTCGCGCTGTGCTGCCCATCCAGAGTCAACCTGTGGACTGGTCGCGCAGCTCACAACACCAACGTAAGTTTTTTATTAAATTGCGATTGTGATTGTTTTTGTTTTTGTTTTCTCTTTGCTTACAAGGTTAGGTGACTGATGTATGGGCACCTTATGGAGGCTATCCCAAAATTGTGCGCGAGGGAATCAATGAGAATTACCTTCCTGTTTGGCTGCAAGAAATTGGCTACAACACATACTACACCGGCAAGCTCTGGAACCAGCACTCAATTGATAACTACAACAATCCATATGCCGGCGGCTTCAACCAGTCCGATTTTCTGCTTGATCCTTATACATACGAGTATCGGAATGCTTGGATGACGCGCAACGGTGCGGAACCCGTCCACTACCCTGGACAGTACTCACCCGACATCACGGCTGAAAAGGCCTACGACTTCCTCCATGAGGCTTTGAGCCACGAGGAGCCCTTCTTTTTGGTCCACGCACCAATTGCATCTCACGGAGATGTAAAGCTCGTGGATGGCTTCGTTACTGATATGCCCCAGTACGCGGAGCGACACGCCCACCTGTTCAAGGAGTACCAGATTCCCAGGGGCGACAACTTCAACCCCGAGGTGCAGGGAGGCGTGAGCTGGGTCCGGGACCTGCCTCGCCTCAACGACACGGTAATTGCATACAGCGATGAGTACCAGAGGGCTCGTCTGCGATCACTGCAGTCCGTGGACGAAATGGTGGAGAAGACGATCAAGATTCTGGAGGAGAGCGGCCAGCTCGATAACACCTACATCATCTACACGACGGACAACGGCTATCACATTGCGCAGCACCGCATGCACCCCGGAAAGGAATGCGGCTTCGAGACCGACGTGCACATCCCGCTCGTGGTCCGCGGTCCCGGCGTCGCCGCCGGCCACGTCTCCAAGGCCGTCACGTCGCACACGGACATTGCCTCGACCATCATGGAGCTTGCCGGCTCGCCCATTGACTCGGATGGCACGCCCATTCCGCTCACGCCCATTCAGGAGAGCCGCGCCAAGCAGGAACATGTGACGATTGAGTACTGGGGGCTCGCCATCCCCGAGGGCATCTTCGGCTACTACGGCGACCGCAACATGACGGACCCCCAGAACAACTCTGCCCACGCCGTGGGCAACAACACGTACAAGGCCATCCGCGTCATCAGCGACGAGTATAACCTCTACTACGCTGTCTGGTGCACCAATGAGACTGAGTTTTACGACATGACTGTAAGTGCAACTCCCCCCTTCCCTGTTCCATCTGTGCTGTCGTGACGACTTACATGTAATTCGCCGCAGTCCGACTCTGGACAAGTCCGCAACCTTCTCGACCCCACCTTTGGGCACCTCGCTTCCGATTACACCATTGCCAAGCGATCCTTTGATCAGATCATCCCGCGCCTCGATGCGCTGACTATGGTACTCAAGTCGTGCAAGGGAGGTCAGTGCGTGAAGCCATGGGGCTCGCTGCATCCTGCTGGGGATGTAGCGACCCTATTCGATAGCTTGAGCCCGCGGTACGATTTGTTTTATCAGACCCAACCTAGGGTAAGCTTCTCCAAGTGTGAGCTGGGTTACATTAGGGAGTCGGAAGGCCCACAGGATGTGCTTCAGTTCCAGAAGGAGATGCAGGAGCAGGGCGCACCAGTCAAGTTTAGGTACCAGGGAGACTTTAGCTTATGGACTTGAGCGATGCAACAGCAGATGAACCTTGGTTCGAGGAAGACCAAGAAATGTATTTTGGTTTGAATAACATGTTTCGGGGTATGATGGCAAAAAATAATCAAGTACATAAAAGTTGTAAATACATGGCGTTACCAGTAAACCATATATCACCGACTAAAGTGGTATCTAGTATAAAAAAACTCTTCCTTGGCCTTTGATTAGAATAACACCCGCCCTAATTAAAATCCTACAATTCCTTCTTATTAACGCGGCTTTTATTGCTGAGGAGGATGCTGAGGGGGCTGTTGAGGAGGTTGCTGGGGAGGTTGCTGAGGGGGTTGTTGCTGGCTCTCAGGTGGAGGGGTTGGCTGGACATCCGTGGATGGCGGGCTTACAGCTCTATCCAGAGGAGGCTGAGTTCCCGGAGGCGGCGTTGATACGTCCGTTGGCATTGGCGAGGGCGTTGTGCCTGGTGCCATGTACTGGGGCTGCATGTAGGGGGGTTGTTGGCCGTTGATTGGAGGCTGTCCAAAGTAGACAGGCTGTGGCTGCTGACCGCTGAACATGGGCTGGCCATTGTATGGCACCATTATGGGATTGCCATTGACGTCGACGGCGGGCACCATCATAATGGGTTGGCCATTGGCATCAAGGGGAGGCTGCATCATCATTATAGGTTGGCCGTTGGCATCAAGGGGAGGCTGCATCACCATGGGCTGTCCGTTCGCGTCCAGCTTGGGGGGCATGGCAGAAACCACGACGACGCCGCCACGAGGATCGGGACCCAGGAGATCGACGGGGTAGGCGTGTCGGAATCCCCACTTGAACCAGAGCCTGAAGCGGGTGCCCATGGGCAGCGCGTTCCACTGCTGGCGAAGCGCAGGCTGCTCAGCTGCACTCCTGGCCGGAGAGTGTCGTGTGAAGCAGATGACCCACAGAGAGAGGAAGCACCAGCAAGCGGTTCCGAAGCGCAGAGCGCTCTTGCCTAGCATCAGTCTCCTGAACCAAAAGAATGACTCAATGAAGCCAATCACAAACAGGCTAGGGATGATGGTTGCGACAACGATGACCCAGGTCCTGAGTCCGCTGCAGCCGGTCAAGTAGGAACAATAGCGCCATCGGCTCCCAGAATCAGAGTCGGAGCTGTCACTGTCGTCAGAACTGGGAGAACCGCTGGGTCCCCAGTAGGACTCATCTGTGGCAGTGGGGTTGCGGCAGTTGCGGACGTAGTACGACTCAATGTAGTTGGTGGTGGTTGCAGTGGGCAGTGGCACCTGGTTCTCAGAGAGATAGGCCGTCACGACAGTGTAGGTGTAGCCACCGCTGCTGTACGAGTAGATGGAGGTGGACTTGCTGGTGGGCGTGACTTGGTCCTCAACCTCGGTGGGGATGCTTATGTAGGTGCGAGTTTTGACTGTGAAAGCAGTTGGGCAAGAGGAGGGAGCAGTGTAGACGACATCCTGGACCCAGCTCGTGTAGGCGATGCTGTTGTCATTATAATCATAAGTTGACGTTGGCACAATGTCGCTGTTGTCGATGTCGGCGCCGTCGTACCATATCTCCACAATCTTGATATCGTCATACGTGTTGGTGGTAGAGTCAGTGGACGTGGGCTGCGCCGTGATGCTAGCCGAGGGCTTGACGGTGACGATGTCGGTGTATGTGTACTCGTAGCTGTACCTGGTGTTGGTGGAAACGGTTGTTTGGATGGCGTAGTAAGACGTGACGGTCCAGGAAGTGGCCGCGACAGACGCAACGCAGAGCAGCCACTGAGCCACTAAGGCGCGTTGGAGCGCCACCAAGAGGGCCATTGCGAATAATTGAGTGCTGACAGACGTTGAACGAGTGGATGTGTCAGATCAAAAATACGCGGAGCGAGGCAGTGGCTGGCTTAATAGGACAAAGGATGGAGAAGGACAGGAACCTCTCGGGGCAGAGTCACGCCGCGAGCGGTGCTGCTTATGTACCAAAGGGGGGGAGCGGAAGATAACCTACGAGCCAAACAACGGCTGTTTCTCTTGGAGCGAGCTAGGGCTGAAATTAACCTTGGCCCATCTCAGCCGCATCTGCTGGGGTTTGGTTGGAAACCTGATGTTGGTGGGGATCTGTGCAGGGATGAAATTACATCTGGAGGAATTTTCGCATCGTCGAAATAGCTTCTCTTGGCACAAAGCGGCCTGGTGCCGTTGGCTTTTGCCCGCGTCGGGCCATAGTTGCGGGTGTGGCTGTCGCGGTCAGTTCGATGGAAGTTTCGTCCCTATTCTCAAAATCCCCATCCCTATTGTCGTATTCTATTTTCGCAACCAGCAATCAGCCTTGAATACGATGATCCACGGATCGCGTGAGTCAAATTTTGCTGCAATGCTCCCCCAGGCCAGTCAGCCGGCGGCAGGACCCTGCAGTTGAGTCATTAAACGATGGGTCGCATTGAAACCGGTCTAGGCCGAGTTGATGAAGGAGTGTGGATGTATTTTCGTCTGGCCGGTTGGTTGCATTTCCCAGGTTGGCTGCCATTGGCTGGCATGGGCTCATGGGATGATCACCCCGGGTCTCGGGTCTTTCCCGATCTAGGTAGTTTATTTTAGCCTTATAGGCCCTGCAGCAACGCGCCGGGTGCCCTGAGGCTGCGCTGTGGCGCACAAGTGTGGCTGCTGCCAGGCACCTGATCCGTGCCCCGCCAAACTGATTGTTTACTCTTTGCTCCGAGGCCCAAGGCGCAACTCCAGCACGCAGCCGAGACAAGACACAACACTGCATTCTCCTGCCTCTCTCAGCCTCGCGCCTCCCTGCGCCTTACCCGCACCTTGCATCTGCTGATCCTACCCAAAGATGCTACAATGGCTGCCGTTCAAACCCGTACTCGGTCTGCCCGTCTGATGGCCAACCTCACCAGGTCTGGAGCTCGCCATGGCGACACCGCCAAGGAAGCTCCACCCGTTACCAGCACCTCTCAGACACAGAGCCAACCTCGCGGCCCTTCTGGCCTGTCGCTCTTCCTGACCAAC
This sequence comes from Calonectria honghensis, assembly GCA_013403855.1. NCBI lineage: Eukaryota > Fungi > Ascomycota > Sordariomycetes > Hypocreales > Nectriaceae > Calonectria > Calonectria honghensis. Next base: position 310,097 of record VTGB01000016.1, read on the forward strand.
CTGCGCCTCCTGGACCTGGACCTGCGACCGGACTGGCCTGGAATCACTGCGGAGACCTTTATTGCAAATGCCCAGGGTCAGAAGAAGCGAGTTCAATGCGTCGAGTGGGCATTGTTCCACCTCTTTGCTATTTGGGACCCAGACGAGACTCGGAATGTGCGTTGCCCTGCCTCCCGCTGCGGATTACGTTCGCATCAAAGCTAACTTGGATAATTTCACAGAAACTCAAGCCCTTCTTCCCTCCTCTCGACCAGGTTCAGTCCGTCAACCTCCGTGCCGCCCTACTCCGAGCTCTCGATCAAGCTAAGAAGAATGGCGTTTTGGGCCGAGATGCTATTGTTCGAAAGACAATGCTAGATGAGTGCAAGGGCGAGAGACTGGAGGAAGTTTTGGCCGCCTTTTCGTCAGCCGTTCTTAAGCTGGCTGTCTCGCAGGAGAATTCCAACGGCGGTGAACATACTGCCCTGGCCGCCCAGCTGGCCATTGAGGATCGCGGTTACAAGAGTGACAATACGGAACTAACATCTTTGGTCTGGGTTCACAAGGCTGCCCTCACTGGCATGCTACGAGACAAGCAAGCCGACCAGGCTCGGTTCCGCGACTTTGCTGAACTGCTGTCCATCAAGGAGAAAGGCATTGCAAGGAAGTATGAAGCGATTGAGGATAACCGGAAAAATAGAGGGGGCAAGACCATGTCTGGTGATGTCAAGCTGGAGATGCGACGCACGGTCCGAAACAATTGGACAGGCAACGAGAAATGGATGGAGACTTTGCTATCCGGCGACGCAGGCGCTAAAAAGGATGGCCTTCTTGGCATGCAATTTGACAGAGTCTGGCGTAGAGTTCAACAGGGTCGACTTTCAGAACTGGAAGAACAGGGCACGGGGTTGCTGGAGCAGTTGGATGGCCGTGTCCGAACTCAAAGGGAACGCCTGGAGAAGTGGGAAAACTTTCACCGTCGGCTCTGTCAAGAACGGCCTCAAGGACCCCCCTCGAAGCAGAAACGACAGGCATCAAGAAAAAAGGGAATTGACTTGGGCTTTGGTGCTCATGAAGCGCTCCAAGTGGGACGGGCTAGCCCAAGGAAACCCACGTTCAGCACCCCAAAGTCAAACTTGACCGAAGAATATCATGATCTGGTTAAGGGACTAGAGAGTGAGCTCTTGGATGCAGGGCCCAGGTACTCTTCGTCACTGGCCTTCTTGCAGCGCCCCGTCGCCTCCAAAGTTACGCAAGAAAGGCCATCAGCAATTCCCGAGCAGGAAGGGACTTCTGAAGTTAGCGAGCTTGACGAGGAGGAATTTTTGGCATCACCACCGATCCAAGCTTTCCAGCCCAAATTTGCCCAAACAAAGCGGCAACCCATGTTGAAAACCAAGATTTCCTTGTCTGGAGAGTGGTTCGCTGCCAACACTGCATCCGTGTCGGGTTCGCGCAGTTCTACGGAACCCGTCGATGATGATGCCCTTCACGAATCTGACTCTGGTGATTACCTCTCACCGGGGCGAAGCCACTCACCCGATGATGATGGCCCTACGCCTGTCGCAGGCTCCCCTGAACGTCACTATGGCGAGGACGCAGATAATCATTTTGACGATGAAAATCACGGTACACCGAAGGATCTATCGCCTTCGCCTACACAAGAACTTGCTGACCACATCCTTGAATCTATGGAGCAAGCTTCCCCCTCGCCTGTCAAACGCTCCAAGCCGCGCCATACGCTTTCGCTTGCTGAGCGCACTCGTCTTACTATGACACGCGCATCCTTTGCATTCCCTGATCACGAAGAGCCGGATCTGCCTCTTCCCACACCAACCATTTCTGCCCCAATCAGCGAAGACCCTTCTAAAGTCGATGCATACGAGGACCTGTCGAGCCGAACACGAAAGAGTATGGCCGGATTTGAGAAGGCGAGGCAAAAAGCCCAGTTAGAGAGGAGGAGATCATTGAGAAAGTCCAAAGTGCCACCCAAGATTGAGACAGGTGCTTTCCCCTCACTTGATGAGGAGGGTGAGGAGGATCGCACCATGCTGGCTGAGGAGCTTATGGCCGAACAAGACATGGAGGCAGTATTCAGATCTCGCCCGAAGATCAAGGCCAGCCCTCTCCCAAGCCCGACTCGAGAATGGAACATGGATGATGAGTACATGTGATAAGTTATGCGACATGCCACCTGAATTTCTTTTTTTTTAATGAGACAGATTAGAGATAAATGAGAATGAACATGAATTTTTTTTTCTTTAAAAGCGTAAAACATCAATGCTTGATGCCTCTTCGTTGTTGTCTCATACATGCTCACGTCTATAATGTACAGAGATGTCTTTTTCTTCATAGGCCCCCAAATATTGTACATGACATGACGTTCGTCGTCTACCACCCTTGTCTCTTTAGCTCCAACACACGGTTCACAGTGGCCTTGAAGCCCGACTTGAATCGTGTTCGCCACCGCTGGCTAGCCAGCCTCTTGCGCTTCAGGCCCTTTCGCTCGTGGAACCTCTGGCTGTGGAACTTTCCCTTGACCTGCTGCTCGCGCACCATCTTGTTGAGCACGCGGAGGGCGACGGTGGGGGTCGGGGCGCTGGTGGGAGAGATGCGGTCCTTGATGAAGACGGTGCGGCCGGTGACGGGCTTGGCGCGGATCTGGGGGCGGGGGACGTTGTCGCCGGCGAGGCTCTGGCCAAAGGCCATGGCCTTGTTGGCGACAATGGCCGCAATGTCGATGTTCATGGGCTTGGCCCCCGTGGCGGCGGTGTAAGGGTGCTGCTCGGCGGGCTTGGCCGATTCGTTGCCCAGGAGCATGGAGGAGAGCGAGGGGGGAGGCGGAGGAGGAGCATCGGCGCTGGGCGAGGCAGCTGCTGGGGCTGCTGCGGGAGTTGAGGCCTTGGCGGCGGGCTTGGGTGCGGCAGCGGAAGGCTGCTCCTCCTTGGGAGACTCTCTGCGGCCTCCGACAAGAGGGTTGGTTCGGGCCGGGGCTGCGGGAGCCGCTCTTCCTCTGGGGGTCCAGTTGCCGGCGCGGAGGGCGACGGAGGTGGAAAAGGCCCTGGGCGAGGCGGCGGCTCGGATCGTCGTCTGGGTCGATAATCTCGACAGCATGGCGCTGCCGATTCTAGGGGTCGCGGCCCTGCGAAAAGTGTTAGTTTATGGGTGTGCAACTGCTCAATTGGTGCGGGCTGACATCTTGAGGGGCAAACTACCGCTGAGAACGCCCAATTGGCTGGCTTCTGAGTCGTTATCGTATCTCAGGCGGGCGGGAGCTCACGAGATGGGAAGCTGAGGTTCCGCAGAAAAGTCGTGATGCCCCGGACTAACGTTGATGCGATGGGGCCGGGGGTTCGGAATTTCTGGGGCCAATCACGCCGCCGGCCCACCCAGCCAAAGAGTGAGCATCGCTTCAGCCTCGTCGAGCTGGAAATTCTAACTCGTAGCCGCCCGTCCCAAGTTGTCTGCAACTAGGGAAGCTTTAATTTTTTTTCTTCCCTTGCTGCTTTTTGGTTTCTTTTCCCGACACAAAACGCCCGACAGGTTCATTTCTGTGGCCGGTTCACTGCTTCGAGATAGCCGCGACCTGATTCGACGAGAGCGCGACCTACGACAGGGACAACTTCTGCGACCCGCGATTGCGACGAGGGGCGATTGCGCCGAGGGCAGCCCACGATGGCATACAACCCCTATGGAAGTAAGGCTCCCCACTGGCCAGCACGAAGACTGGTGATGCTAACGACTTTTCCGCAAGACAACCCTTACGGCGCGCCGCCCGCCTACGGAGGATACCCCGGATCCAACAATGCTCCCTCCAACATGGCCCCTCCACCTGGTCTAGGTGCGCGCCTCTCCTCCCCACGATGCGACCCGACACAACTGACAAGCTTCACAGGACCTCCTCCAGGCATGTCCTCTGCCCCGGGCATGGCGCCTCCGGGTGTCCAGCAGTCTAGCACCGCGCAAGCTAATCGTCCAAGCGGCCTTCCCCACAACTTCCAGGCGCCCGCGAACATGCCCAACATCAACTTCAACGCCCCCGTGATCCGCCTCGGCACCGCGACCGGCAAGCCTGGCGCTCCCTCTGGAGGAGGCAGGGGCGATGGACCAACGGGGTCGAGTGGTGGCGGTGGACGGCCGGGGCTCGGCATGGAGAGGGGCTCTGACCAGGGCCGAGGAGCGGCGAGAGAGGCGATGCAGGTGCTGGTGCCCCCGACCAACGAAGAGAAGCTGCGGACGATATTCATACACCAGATCCCCGACGGCGTGGGCGGCGACGAGGGCATTGAGAAGATTCTGGGTGCCGTGGGCAAGCTGCGAAAGTGGGATGCAGCCCTCAGCGTGACTGACGAGCACAAGGGCTCCAAGTTTGGATTTGCGCAGTTTGATGACATTGACTCTCTTGCCGTCGCCATCAAGCTTCTCAACGACGAGGGCATCGAGGTGCCCGTCAAGCGACAGCAGGCCGTGTCGGATGCCCCCAAGGACGATGAGTTTGAAGGGATTGACAAGACGAAGCTCCAGGTTGCTGTCGACGAAAACTCAATCAAGTACATTGAGTCACACGAGGAGGGCCGAGACGATGACGGTTCTGTGGTGAAGGAGAGGACAGAGGCTGCTAGGGCTGCTTTGAGAGAGGTTCTCCGAGAACTGTTTTACCCCACCACACCCACGACAGCGGACTCGGGAGATGTTACTATGGGCGGTACAGAGTCTGAGAATGTGGAGGTTGTTAATATCCCTCTGGCACAGGACGACGAGCTTGCAGATATTCCTGCTGAGATGCGCGAGGTTGTGGCACAAGAGATTGCGGCCTTCCGCGAGCGAAGTAATAGACGGGACCTGGAGCGACTCAAGAGGGAAGAGGAGATGGAGGAGCAAGAGCGTCTACGAAACGGCCCATCCAGGCCATCGCGCCTTGATTCGCCACCCCCAGGCGCCAACAACATTCCCCTAGGACCTAGGGGAGGCGTGCCCAACGCTCCCTCGGGACCAAAGGGCCAGAACGGACAGAACCGCATCGCATTTGTCAACGGCGGTGTTTCCAATACAGAGCTTTCCATCAACAAGGAAGACGAGGATACCGATGCCGACGACGAGCAGCTGCACCAGCGACATGAATCAAAACAAAAGGCTGATGCGGACAAGATGTACCTCGAGGCAGAGCGCAAGTGGAGTAACCGAGAGCGATCAAGACAGGCAGCTCTTGAGCGTGAGCGGGAACGTGAGCGCCAGGACGGCGAGTCGCTGGAACGGAGGAAACAGGAGCAGCTGGAAAGGGAAAAGGCCTGGGACGACGAGAAGGAATCGAGCCGCAAGTCACACCACTACTACCGAGACCACGGCGACTGGGCACGAAAGAGGGCCAATGATAAGACGGATGAGGAGTCACGAGACGAAGTCGACCGGAAAGCAGAGCGCGACGAGGAGCGCCGCGAGCAGGCCGCAGTGGAGCGGGCTCGCGGCATGGCCGACTCATTCTTGGACAAGCAGGCCGAGGAGATGGAGCAGCGACAGGCACCATCCGTGTCGGCGCCTCAGCCCTTCAAGCTGTCCCTGGGTGCAGCTGCTCAGAAGGCACAGGCCTCGAGGGCAGCTCCTCAGCGACGCACCATTGCCGAGGTGGAGGGTCTTTTGGACGACGAGGAGGCAGACGCCTCGACCAAGCGACAGCTGATCCCGATCCAGTTTGAGCCTTCGTCAGCGACAGCATCCATGACGGAAGAGGAGATTTCCCAGGCCGTTCGTGCTCTGGCGCAGGAGATCCCATCAGACAAGGATGGTCTGTGGGGATGGCAGGTCAAGTGGGACTACATGGACGACGCGATTGTCCGCGACAAGCTGCGACCGTTTGTTGAAAAGAAGATTGTCGAGTATCTGGGCGTGCAGGAGGAGATGCTTGTCGAAGCTGTCGAGGAGCACCTCAGGGGCCACGGAACTGCGGCGGCTTTGGTGGACGAGTTGGAAGGGGTACGTTTTCAAACCCCCCTGCCCTTGATCATTTTTATTGTAGTGACTGTGCTAACCGTAACTTGCAGGCATTGGACGACGAAGCGGAGGACTTGGTCAAGAAGCTCTGGCGTATGGTCATCTTCTTTACCGAGTCTGAGAAGAGAGGACTGCCAGCTTAATTCGGAGGGAGAGATTGGGGGTTTGACGGGTTCAGAGGGAAGTTGGGAGCATGTACGGAAATTCTTTGAACTGTACCATTACAATAAATAGCACAGAGGGACAGAGTATTACATGGAAATTTTTGGGGAGTTGCAAAAGAGTTTGTTGCGGATACTCGATGACTAGTTCACGGCTAAGTTGTTTTTTTTTAACAGTTTTTTCTTACTGGCTGCGAGGATCCCAATTTGGAAATACCAAATAGCAGTAGTTGGGAGTGGGCTAGACGGACGGGTATTTGGTGGCTAGTGTTTTTTTTTCTGTTGGTTTTGCTTTCGGCATCTTGTAAACGAATAAAAAGAGATACCTACATTATACGCGTACCGAGATCAGCGTATTGTTTGCCGTGCACGATTGCTATCGCTGTGTTGTCCTGGTTGGGGGATCAACCGAGGTACCGAGGTTCCCCACACTCGCTCGATTGAAACCTGGGGTTGGGGGAGGTCAATGAGCCAACCGTGTCTGCTTAGATAGTCATCATCCGCCTGGATACTATTCTTTATAGTTTATCGACCAACGACCTGTGTGTCAGTATTCCTTTTGAGATTAAGACAAAGCGTCGATTGCAACGGCGTCGCGTGGATTTGACACGCGGAGACCAACGTCACCGTCTCATTCGGGACAGCAATTCCGATCATCTCTTCACCGCGGCCGAGTCTCACCTTGGCCTCTCCTTCATCAATTCATCAATTCATCTCATTTCATCTCACCTTCAATAACCTCTTGACCACCATGGCTTTTTCCACTCCGCCCCCCAACGTCCCCGACGTGGTCGTTTCATTCCCAGTGCCTCACGTCTTGCTCGTCACCTTTAACCGGCCGGCGCAGCTCAACTCGCTGCCTCGGCACATGCACTTTGCCCTAGCAGACCTATGGCGCTGGTACGACGCCGAGCCGTCGATGCGGTGCGCCGTCGTCACGGGCACTGGAAGAGCTTTTTGCGCCGGTGCCGACCTCAAACAGTGGAACGATAAGAACAATACCACCAACCCCGACTCGGGCGTTGACCAGCACGGCAGCGAGAAGTGGGCCGAGGACGGCTTCGGCGGGCTTAGCAACCGCCGGGGCAAGAAGCCAGTCATCGCCGCTGTCAACGGCTTGTGCCTGGGAGGAGGCTGCGAGATCGTGCTCAACCTCGACATGGTCATCGCCAGCGAGACAGCCAAGTTTGGCCTGCCAGAGGTGAAGCGAGGCGTCGTCGCCATCGCCGGAGCCCTCCCTCGGCTGATCCGCACCGTCGGACGCCAACGGGCTTCCGAGATGGCGCTCCTCGGCCGCATGTACACGGCCCAGGAAGCAAAGGAGTGGGGGCTCGTGAACGCCTTGGTTCCTGCTCAGGCTGCCAACAGGTCCAAGCCGACGCCGCAGGAGCAGGAGCAAATCAACGCCGATGTCGTCAAGGAGGCGCTGTCTTGGGCGTCGGAGCTGTCCAACAACTCGCCCGACTCCATCATCGTGTCACGGGAGGGCCTCATGTGCGGGTGGGACGCCCAAGACCCCCAGGAGAGCACTAAGCGCGTCGACAGGGGCATATATCGGGGGCTGGATGGCGGGGAGAATATGAAAGAGGGCGTCTTGAGTTTCGTCGAGAAGCGAAAGGCGGTCTGGAAGGATAGCAAGCTGTAAAAGTAACCTATTAATATGGCACACACGGGACTGTGCCCGCCCGTTTTTCATCGTTGATAGCTATAAACGTTGTTTGAGATCATCACATTTCTGTCTGAGATTCCGGACCTGCCAAGCAGCACAACGGATGGCCTGCATCATGTATGAAGGGCTCTGATCGGTTTGTCAACGCAGGCGTGGCAGGCACTCGTGGCGATAAGACAGCTTAATGCATACCAAGAGGCCCGAATTATGGGCATGAGAAAAAAAACCTGCATTTGCCCCCATTGTGACGATCCAATCCGCCCCCAGCCTGCTTTCAAAGCAAGCCATTGACGCAAACCATGGGCATTTCCCGAAACGCTTAGATGCGTTTCTTATTGCCGCCAGAGCCACTTTCCCTGCCTCAAGCCTACAGCCACGCTCCACCGGTTTGTGACTTGACCTGTTGCTGCACGACGAGGCCGGGCATCGTGGCGAACTAGCACGCCAGTCCAGTTTAGCCCGGCCATGCAGAAGCGGCACAATTTGGCTCCGCTGATGTCACCATGTTTGCCGCGCTGGCTGACAAGATAAACTGCTCATCCCGCCCACGGGCTCCAGTCGTGCGGCTGTAGTGTCCGGCTTATCGAGGTAACTATGACTGAGTGTGCGTGATGCTGCAGGTTTTGCCTCCCCCCCGTCTCAAGGCCCGATCTCTCATTAGTCGACTTTCTAGGGACGGCCCTAAGGTAGCGTCCCGTGTTATGGAGAAGGGGCCCCGATTGGCATGCGGGCACGGCCGGTTCAGCTATTTTCCCGTGGTGGTTCTGTCCATTCGCTGGCGAACCGAGACCGCGTTCGTAGTCGCCAAGCTGGGTGCTTGCCACTTCTCTCCTGTTGGCACCGCTCTGTTGACTAGTGTTATGCCTTGTCTGTACCAGGTTTGCCAGCTCCGAGGCAACAAAATTTTGATGGTGCACAGCTCTTAACCGATCTGTTGTGCGGCTGGAACGCTAAGCCATTCAGGCGAGTCACCGTCTGAATAAATCTTCCGTCGGGTACGGTAGTTTGCCCATCCGAGAGACGGCTTCGAGGCGCGATGCTAGCTTGGCGAACGACGGGCCGCCGGCGAAAGGCAAAGCAAAAAGCAATTTGGCCACGCCAAATCAATGCCCATCTCGCAGGGATGCGGCAACAACCAGATGATGCAGCCCCGAAGGAAAATCTCTTCAGCCGTATGAGGCTATTGTCTCGTCATCGATTTATCGCCTTGTCTTGTTGTCTTATATTCAAGTGCTTTAAACCAACCATCCAAGTAAGTCACATTGACCTGAGATGGTAAACACCATCCCCGGATCTTCTGATCTCGCCGGACATAATAAGCCCCGCTTCAAGGGTCATCGAAGCTGTGTGCCATTTGAGTCGACGGCACCGATATAGTAAAAGATCGACGGATCTACCTTTCCCTATTACAGCTGGTCTTGAACAGGGCCGCCTATGTGGCTTACGACCGGGCATCACGACCCACTGAGCTGCGTGCTGCACACACACAGCTCTTGTCTCTCAGTGGCCTTTGCTCTGAGACATGCGTGCGACCAGTGTCGACCGAAATGCTCCTAAGACAGCCACTGACATTAAGCCCCACGCTCAATTAACCCGGCCGGCTCTGCGTAATGCTTCTTTCGCTACTGGCATTGGCCAATTTCTCATCGGCGGGGTGAGACCGGAATGATGGGTACAGTTCGCTCATCACACCGCATGGGTCCATCATCGTCCACTTAGTTAGTTGACATCAGTTTCTCATTTTCGCGCCGTTCGCTCCCAGGTTTCTGGTTTTGCGACTGGCCGTGAAGATCTAAAAACGGGACGATGCCCGCTTCCGAATGGTTAGCATTAGATAAACTTCTCTCGACGACCTTTTGTGCCGTTAGAATTGTGACTTCTCCCGTGTGGGATCTGCATACCACGGATTTGGCACCTTGTGATACACCTGCAATATCCTGCAGCCACCCAACCTGTTGATTCGAAGAAGCGACAGCTCGGCTGCTCTTCTTGCAGGTCGCACGGCCCGCGTATTCCTACCTGTCTCACAATGGATGCATCGCATCTCGCCCCAACCTCCGCACAGCATGTGCCCGTCAAAGACTCAAAGGGGCCCTCGTCGCAAGAGTTTTTCACCAGACCATCCACGCCCGTCATGACACCCGCCGCCCCGAACACCGACCTGAGCCGAAGGCCAAGAAAGCTTGTTCTCTGCTTTGACGGTACCGGCAACAAATTCCATGGCGATGACAGCGACAGCAATATTCTCAAAATCTTTCGCATGCTCGATCGGACGGCCAGCGATCAATACCATTACTACCAACGTAAGTGAGCACCTCTTTGTTGCGGGTTCATGCGTTAACGCTGTCGCAAGCTGGTATCGGCACCTATGTGGTATCTGGCTCACTCACACACACCGGCTTGAGTGCCAGGGTGAAGTCATGGTACCAAAAGGCCAAGGACTCGGCCATTGGCTCGTCCTTTGACCAGCACGTCGTCGGTGGTTACAGGTTCTTGATGCGATTTTACAACCCGGGCGACGAGATTTACATGTTTGGCTTCAGCCGTGGCGCATACATTGCGCGTTTCCTCGCTGAGATGCTGGATTACATCGGCCTCCTGTCGCACGGCAATGAAGAAATGGTCAAGTTTGCTTGGAAGGCGTTTGCTGAATGGCAGGCCCGAGAGCAGGCCTCGGGTTCCAGTGGCGATGAGGCTGAAAGCAGTCGACTAAAGAGGGAAGAAATGTTCAGATTCATGAAGGGATTCCGTGAGACCTTCTCAAGACCTGTCGGGCGCATTCGATTTCTTGGTCTCTTTGACACTGTCAACTCTGTGCCCCGTTTCGAAGCGGCCTGGATGCAGCGCAGCAAGTTTCCATACACAGCTCGAAGCAGCGCAAAAGTCATCCGCCACGCCGTCAGTATTGACGAGCGACGTGCCAAGTTCCGACAAGACTTGATGTATCAGAACCACCCGGCAAGCGATTCTAAGCGCCACCGCCACTTTGGCGAATTCCTCGATGATTTGCGCGATGGCATGGTTTTCAAAGAGGATGGAACCAAATCAGTGCCTCCCGAAGGAGCCGAGCGAGGCCGTCGCAGGCAGAGCCATCTCAAGCCCGACGCGAAGCCGGCCGCCTCTCGGACATCAGGGGAATATGGCCCTTACAGAGCCCGATCAAAGTCAAGCCAGAGATCAGTGTCTCGTCAACGTCCCGATGTTGATGCTGATGCCATGTCAAATATATCTGGCATCCCCATCTCTGACATCGACCCCGAGGACGAATCCCAAGACATTGATGAAGTCTGGTTTTCTGGTGGACATGCAGATGTTGGTGGTGGTTGGGAAATGCTCGAGGAGAGTAAGAGCGCGAGTCACATTCCCCTTGTGTGGATGGTGAGGGAAGCCATTCGCGCAGGACTCCCATTCGACGAAGAAAAGGTGCACGAAATGGGATGCGCTGCTGCCGAGGAGTTTCATGAAATCGCCGACGGCGACAATGGCAATGCCACTCTCAACGAAAAGGACATTCCAGATATCCGACTCACCAACGGTGGTGGCTCCAGCAGAACACCAACAATGCCCAGCTTCCGCTCAGATGCCAAGACCGAGTCTGGTCATCCGGAAGGAAGCTTCCACGATATTATGCACAAAGCCTGCAACGCAAAGATCCACGACTCGCTTGAGTACGGCCAGGGGCTCGGCGCTATTGCAGTCACCGCCTGGAAATTTATGGAGTACCTCCCCTTCCGCCGAATGGACCTGCAGCCCGATGGGTCCTGGAAGCCCATCCGATGGCCTCTCCCCTGTGGTGAGGTGCGAGATATCCCTGATGCCGTCCGTGTTCACGGCAGTGTCATCCGCCGCATGCACATGGATGAAAACTACCGCCCCGGCAATCTTATCATCGGTGGCGGTGGACGAGGTGTCCGGATAGCAGGCAAGGAACACGGCGTTGGCGAGTGGGTGTGCATCGAAAACGAGGGCGACCCGATAGGAGAGATTTGGGTAAGGAAGTTGAAAGAAACGGGAGAGCTTCTGCAACCCACGCTTTGAGTCTGAGCGCAAGCACTTTGTATTTAGTACACGACGATTATGAATCGTGATTTTGGCGATCGAAAACATGTCATAATATCTTATTCAGTTAAATTTGGTTAACAGTACATTCAATTGAAAAATCGAAAAACCTGATTTTTTGCTCTCTTGATGCGTGGTAGGCTGTATGCTTTCTCTAGGTCGCGATGTCGTCGTCTTGAAGCTTGGGCTTTGGAACCACTTAGAAAGAATCGGTGTCACGTGAAGCCGCGTGGCGACAAGTGCAGGCCACGACACCAATTAATTGTCCGCCTCCTTTCTCATCGCATCGAGTCCCGTAAAACAGGCCTCCGACAAACTCCTCACAATCCCTTCGGAATGCGCTGAAATTGAACATTTAATACAACCCAAGCGAGCCGAAGCTCCGGCCTTCCCGTCTTCGCCATGGCTATCGTCCTTTTCATGGGATTGCTGGACAATGGCATTCCCTCCGTCATCACGCGGAACGCCGCAACCATCATTTACACGATTCTTACACTCACTTTTCTGACCCTCGTCAAGCTATACACCTCCGGTCGCACAAACCCCACCGAGCGCAATCTGCATGGAAAAGTTGTCATCATGACGGGAGGCACGTCTGGCATTGGCGCCCAGACGGCCCTGCAGCTTGCCTCCCGCGGTGCGCAGCTGGTTCTGCTCACCCAATTGCCCGGCTCCGACCCGTTCCTCGTCGAGTACATCCAGGATCTGCGAACCAAGGCCAACAACCAGCTCATCTACGCCGAGCAGGTCGACCTCCGAAGCTTCCACAGCATCCGAACCTTTGCGACGAAATGGATTGACAACGCCCCGCCCCGCCGCCTCGACATGGTCGTCCTCTGCGCCTCGACGCTCACACCCCCCGGAGGCAAGAGGAAGGAGTCAGAGGAGGGCATTGAGGAGACCTGGATGGTTAACTTCCTTGCCAACTTCCATCTCCTCGGCATTCTGAGTCCCGCCCTCCGAGTGCAGCCCATCGATCGAGACGTCCGAGTCATTATTGCCACATGCTCTTCGTACATTGGCTCGCCATCGCTCAAAAAGGAAATCACCAAGGCGTCATGGTCACCAGGAACTGCCTACGCCCGAAGCAAGCTCGCCTTGAATGTGTTTGGCCAGGCCTTTCAAAAGCATCTCAGCGCCTATAAGAGACCTGATGGCGCCCCCATGAACACCCGTGTCATCTTTGTAGACCCCGGTCTAACCCGCACACCGGGCACCCGTCGATGGTTGACCCGAGGCTCTCTTTGGGGCCTTGTTCTGTACTTGATCGGATATATCTTCCCGTGGTTTCTCCTCAAGTCTCCCAACATGGCTGCGCAGTCGATCTTGTATGCAGCCATGGAGGCCAGTCTCGGCCGCGGAGAGGGCGGCAAGCTCGTCAAGGAATGCATGCAAGTGGACTTTGCCCGCAGCGAAGTCAATGACGAAGAGGTTGCCAAGAAGCTCTGGGAGGAGTCGGACGCCCTGATTGAAAAAGTGGAACGGGCCCAGGCCAAGAAGAGGGGCGCCAAGAAGGCGCAAGAAGACATCAAGGTCAAGGAACAGAAGGAAAAGGAACAAAAAGACGAAATCCAGGGCTTGGTGGACGCCATCAAGAAGGGCAAGGAAGCCCAAAAGCAAAATGAAGAGGCCAAGGGCAAGAAGAAGAAGGGCAAGGCGAAATGATTTTCGAGCCATGCGCCATGAAGTTATTATGAACTGTATAGACTATAGACTCATAGATGAAAATATTGAACCACGCCATGTATCATTGATGAATTGCTTCATCTTATAGTGCCTCTTCATATTACCGAATGCACCACCCAGTGAAAAAAAGAAGAACTCCGTTTAATTTATGCCTGTATCAATAGTTGGAAGAGCCCATGTGGGCATCAGTCTGGAATTGGAAATGAGCATTGGTATCCGCCTGGGAGCTACTAAAGGATGACGGATCGGAGAAGAAGTCGGATCCCATGAAGAGCATGTTGCCCATGGAGAGCTCGGGGTCAAACGCCATGGCCTTCGCCGCCGTCCAGGCGTCGGGATCGCTGACCATCTGTATGTTGGGCACGAGCGTGGCCGAGATGAAGTCTGCGGGATTCATGGAGTCGCTGACGGTTGGGATAGTGTTGGGTGAGGAGCTAGAGGAAGAAAACATGCCCATGTCTGGGGACTGGCTGTGCATGGATTGGTGTAGCGGTTGAGAGTGTTGTTGCTGAGGTTGGTGCGGGGGCTGTGAGGTGTGGTGGCTATACCATCGCTCAACCTGTCGTGCTCGGAGGGAGAGGTGATAGAAGGTATTTTTAGTTTTGGGGACGTCCGAGCTTTCATCAAGCTCTGCCAGCCTTTCCAGGCGCAATGTGATTTGTCGGAGGGTGTAAGTAAGATCGAGAATGCGGCGCAGGTGGCCCAGGGAAAAATGGGCGGCTAAAAGATCCAGTCTGACAGCCAATGAGGCGCTGCTGTACAGAGTAACCCAGCTCATATTAGGCATGTAAGCTTCTTCTCCAAGGGGAAGGAGAACTAAAACGCTGATGAGAGACTTGGCAGCGGCAAGACTCTGCGATAACCAGTCGAGAAGCCCGGATTGGCTCCCCGCACCTCTAACATTTTGGAAGCCATCGGGTCCAAGGGTCACACTATCTGGTAAGGGTTGGCAGATGAGCAATTCCAGGACATGAAGTTGTAATTGAATTGTTGCTGTTTCTTGTCAGCATGCGTCATCAGCCAGCGCGGAATACGTTTGACATACGACTTTCACTGAGAGCGAAAGCGATTGAAGCTTTCGTCTCGAAATATCTATCCCTGATTCTCTCAAGCTCAGCGCTAAGGTGGTGGGAAGACTGTGATGTGGAGACTGCATCGTCAAGCTCCTCCATAAGCCTCTGCAGGTAGATGATATATGGTAAAAATTTATCCGTGGGGGCACCCCCGTACTCGGTAAGTTTACGAGAGCAGTCCAAAATGTAGGGGCTGTAGTTGAGAAAGCGGGCTTTTTGCATCAGCACAGATGCGCTAAACTGAGGTTAACTCTATGCCATGACAAATAATTGGGTGCGTCATACCTCGAAGTCAAATAATAAGTTCCTGCCAGGGCTCGCATCTCATCTGGTGTCAATTTAGGGCCGCCATTATTGACAAGCTCTTCATTTAAACTCCACAGGATAGCGATTCGCGGCCTGTCCAATCGTTGATCTGCTACGATGCTGGCTGCGATAGCTAGGTGTTGAGAGTATCTCAGTGGCCGCGGCTGAAAGTGCGCCCTGAATCTTATTAGCTGACATATAGTGCACCAGGGCTAAGCGGCATGGTCTTACCAAGCTAAGCCAACGAGAAGGCATTGTAGGAGATCTAAAGAAGTGAACCAGCCCTTCTTTGCCAACAAGCGCATGGCAATCATTTCATTGTATAGGCCACCGATGGTCTTTTGCAGGTCTGGACTTGAAGTAGAAGAAACACACATGACAGCAATACAAAGACATGGCTTGTCTCGCTCAAGGTCTTGAATGGTCCATGAATTTGGGATCAAAACAAAAGGAAACTGGGGAACCATCTTGGTCCTAAAACGATCCAGGAACTCTTGACCCTTTTCATAGGTTAATAGATTGCGCCTAAATGGGCTGTAAGTGGTTGGGTGAGTGTTGTCAATCTGGATCTGCTGTGCCGACGAGCCAGACGAGACAGACGCACTTTCGGAGCTCGGGTGGGTAGGTCCCGACGCCGGCGAGGCTCCGGAGAGGGAAGACGAGGCGGCATCGGGTTTCTCAATTCGTCTGCTGAGGCGGTCAGCTCTGACGGGGACTGCAGCCGTCGTGGCATCAAAGGATGGGTCTCATGTCTCACACAGCAGTCGCCGCAACCCCACCACCGCCGGCAGCGGCAGCGGCAGCGGCACTAGACGAGGAGGCGGCAACGGGGACAGTGCGGTTGGCTTTGCGGCGGCGGGACGGGGCAAAGACGCATGGTTTCCCGAGGCGCAAGCACCTGTCGCACAAGCCCGAGTCTTGCGTCTTCTCGCATCGGATCTTGGCGTGGAAGCATGTCTGGCACGTCTTGAGCAAGGACACGGCGGGAGCCTCGGACATGGCGCGCGACAAGGGCTCCGGCGATCACAGGGACTGGCGCAGTTGTTAATGCGGCGCAGGAGGGCATGAGCATTGGGGGAGCGCTGCGATATGCGCAACCAAGGGCTGTTTCGGCCAGCAATTGATGGGATCAAAACTGGCTTTGGGTAGGAGAGGAGACCACGTGACCCTCTTGGGCAACCTTGGACCAGCGAGAGAGGTTGAGTGAGTAGTTATGGGGGGGCCCTGCCGAGGATGGGCAGGATGGGATTCAAAGGCACCGTGCACAACGACCACGACATCTGGCGCTGGTCCTCTTGGCTCTCGTGCCCGTCTCCAGACCATGCCATGGAACGGGGACGTGGCCCACTCCAGATTTTTGGCGCTGCATTGGGTTGGATGAGTAACTTGGAATAGACAAGCTGCCAGGGGGGCTGCGCTGTTCTGGGGAGGTGTGATTGGGTTAGGTCACATCTGTCAGGGCAGGGATGCGCGGGGGGCAGTGGTGGTGGTGAACAGTCGATTTCGGGGGGCATTGGGATTCACCAGGCGCCTTTTTCACTTCTCGTTACGGCAGCTGGTCGGGCTGTGCTTCTATTTATTCTAGAGCTTGGCAGGGCTGACAAGGGGACGGGCAAGTACAGAGGGTGAGATGACGATGCATACCCGGTTTTTCGAGCCTGTAGCATCAATGGGAAAGGTGCATCTAAATATGCCTGTCTGGTTGAGATTGGCAAGGGTAGAGAGATAGGAATTTCCGCACGGGGCAGGCACTTATATCCGAAAAGACAGGTCAATGGCAATCACAAACTGTGGTAAGCTGCTGTGATGATGCATTAGAATAAGCAATTTTTTTTAGAGCCGGCGCCCTTGATCCCACAACCAACCGTTGACTGATTCGTCCCGTGCACCTGGTTGAGTGGGCTTGCTCCCCTCCCGCTGGCGCTCTCTCGCGGTCCGCTGCCCGTTTTGCTGCAGAATGCCGGCCCTTGGTCCTAGCTTGCGGCATTCCGTACACTATCTGCTGCTTCCGCATTCCGAATCTAGAGAGCAGATCTCCCTCTCATTAGTCATGCGGGGGAAAACTGCCGCCATCCCCCTCCAAGCCATCGGCTTCTGCCCCGGGGCACCGAGGCACGTGGATGACGGGCCAGCATAAGACGTAAAGCCTTCGCTCCCCATATCTTTACTTGGCGACGCTGTTGGAGAATGTAACTTTGCTCTTGACTTGGTGATATTTTTTTATCCCTTCAGTGGCTTTTTGTCTCGTTTCCTTCCTCATGTCAAGGACAATGGGTACCAACCTCCCAACCCCGATCGCCGACAATGTTCCGGCCATGCTTCCCATGCCCATTGCGTGGACATTGCCGGTTCAGCACAATTCCTCCACCCGACACCCAGCATTCTTCACCGATAAACTACGACGATCGCCAGCAGGTCTCGCGATGGGGGCACCCGATAGCCCGGTGACGTATGGTTATGTCTACCAAGACGCTCAGAGGAGGGGGAACAAGCTATGACGCTTCGGACTGGTCGCCGATTCAATGCCCGACAGTTTTATCAATCAAGACGACTTGATCGGCACATCACCAAGAATTCTCATCGCGAAAGCTTACGAATGAGGACCAAGACCCATTAAAAGTGTTCGATCTGCGACACAACAGCAATTGTCACCTTCTCCTCATTCCATTCTTATCCACGTCATATCGGCATAATTCGCCGTCGATATTTAACATTCGCCCGCGGCATGTGCGGCAGGTTCGGGACTACGTGTGGCTCAGCGCTCACCAAAGGGAGGACGAATTTACGAAATCAGGCTAAATGGAGGTTGGGGAAAACGCGAGTGCGAGCTATTGTAGGATATATGAGGCATCCGCAATGCGCCGTAGCACACGGCACGAGCGCAACTGATTTATACGAAGCACGTCTTTTTAATATTGATAAATTGAAAGGAGCTCCTAATTGCGTTGATACACCGTTTGCCCCGGCTTCGCAAGTTTCCCGTCCATAATCGCGCCGTTGTAGGTATACAAAAGTAAAAGCGCAACAAAAAATTAAAGAAAAAGGGTCAAAAGAATGGCTTGGTATCCTTGATGGGGCCCCGCAGGTTCATCCGCATCACTCGTTCCATCATTTCCGCCCTGTCGACTTGAGTCCGATTAGTTCTTGGCCGCAATCACAATCACAACGATAATAAGCATTAGCACCAGTCCCAGAAGCCCCATAAGCTTTACATTCTTCCACCACATCTTGCGCTTTAGACCCCGGCTGCGTACTCGAAACTCCCGTGCGCTACCGCCGAGGCGGTCTGTCTTGTCCACAAGGAGATCTAGACGTTCGCCTCGCTCGAGTAGGCTCTCAATGTTCTTGGTCATGATGCCGCGAACATCATCAATCTCCCGCTTAGCATTGCCGATTGCATCGTCGCGGCCGCCAGACGTCGTGCCGTACTCGACCATGAGGCCTTTAAGCTCGGCGTTGAAGGACCCAGCACCATAGTTGGGCATATCAGAAAAATCGCTGCTTTCAGGGAATTGGGAGAAGAAGCGCTTGCGGATTTCGAACAGGAAGCCAAAGGGCACGCGGCGACCGAGCGACGAATCGGCGATAACGAGGAAGGTCAATCCTCCCGCGCCAGGGGAGCTGGGATGCTCCGAGGGCGACTCTGCGACATAGTGGATTTGGTGTTGGCCGTGGGTGTAGGTTAACTTTTGCGACGTGCTGTGTTCGATCTTGGGCAGGATCAGGGATGCGAGCGACGAGGTCTGGGAGGAAGCCGAGGTGGTGCACTCTGCGAGGATGGTCGTGTTGTGCGCAATGCACGAGCTGCAATGGTCGCACAATGTTAGATCGGGCTCTCGACTTCAGCGCTCGTGGTTTCGGCCTGCTCTTTACGACCAGGCAGCGGCGTACTCACTAGAGAAGGGGAGTGGCCGGGGTCGAAGAAGATGCCATGGCTTCTGATGTCGGCCGGCTGCGTTTAATCGGTTCGTTCGAGGTTCGAAGCTGTCGCGGTGGTTGAAGGTGACTGGAGGAAGGTCGGGGAGCAAGACGGATGCCAGACAAGGGTCAAAAGGGATGCTACAGTGAGATGTCGTCGGGAGCTTGTTGTCGGTACAATGACGCTTGAAGCGCCCCAGCGTCATCTATCGACTGCCCCACTTGGTGGATTAATGCAGCCTGCTAACGCGCTTGGGGTCGGCAAAATGGATGATCCGCAAATCTCGAAATTTCAGTCACCTTCACAAATGCATGCATGGGCAGATGAGCAGTGGTTTACAATTGGAATTGACCCAGCTGTGTTAATCGAAAATTACCCGCTTCGTCACTAAAGAGCATGTTACACGGGGTTTAAAAGGCTTTGGCCATGAGATTTCTTCTCCGAACAGGGGCTGTTCGAGCCGTCCTTCACCCTGCGTACCAGCGAACACTTTCAACAACGCCACGCCTCTTGAAAAGTTCTGATGAGAAGAACTCTAAACATGCAAGATCGCCGCAACCGGAAAGCGTCACTCAAAAACGTCCAATTTTTTCGGCTAAAAAATCCAGCAGCCGTTCACGAGCCAGCTCTGTAGGCCGAGGTCATGATCCCAAATCCCGCCTCCGTCTGGACATCAAATCCAAGCACTGGGGACGTCATGGCTCGTTTCGCTCGACGGTCCTAGTACGCTTCCAAGAGGTTCTGAAGCGCATCGCTGATTCAGAAACCTCCGTTGCTGGGTTTGGTGAGGATGATCTAAATCGACAAGCCGTCCTTTTCATGGATGTATTGGACCACGCCTTCAAGCTAGCGGACCAAAACGTGACGAGGCGTGACAAAAATCCACTATTCTGGAATCTCAGAGATGCCTTCATTTTGAGAGATCTCAAGGGTCTCACTGGCGAGATTCAGTACTCCTTTCAGTCGTTTTTGATTCGGCAGCGCTTCTCAAAAGGCTTGGAGGAGAGCCACAAACGCCTTCTCGATTTTCGCTTCCCCCACGAATGGTTCCCCGCCACGCGAGCTATGCAAAGAACCATCCATGTTCACGTCGGGCCTACCAACTCTGGCAAGACCTATCGTGCCCTCAAAGCACTGGAAAACTCCAAGCGCGGAGTGTACGCCGGACCCCTTCGTCTCCTTGCTACTGAGGTGTACCAGCGACTCACGGCAAAGGGTATCCCATGCGCTCTGCTGACTGGAGAGGAGGTCAAAATCCCAGAGCAGACCGATCGCTTCTTCTCTAGTTGCACCGTAGAAATGACGCCCCTCAATGAGAAATTTGATGTGGCCGTGATTGATGAGATTCAGATGATTAGCGATCCCGATCGTGGCTCAGCCTGGACCTCGGCTCTGCTTGGAGTCCAGGCCAAGGAAATCCATGTATGTGGCGAAGAAAGAGCCGTAAAGCTCATTGAATCGATCTGCGCAAGCATTGGCGATAAATGCATCGTTCATCGATACGAGCGATTGAGTCCCCTCGAGACCATGGACGAGGCGATTAATAACGACTACAACAAGCTTCAGAAGGGCGATGCCATTGTTGCCTTTAGTCGGCTCAATCTTCACACCATCAAGCGATCGGTTGAAAAGCATACTGGTCGACGTTGTGCCATCATTTACGGCTCCCTTCCGCCCGAAGTACGTGTTCAACAAGCCGCCCTCTTCAATGATCCGGATAACGATTACGACTTCGTCGTCGCCAGTGATGCTATTGGAATGGGTCTGAACCTCGAGATCCGACGAGTTATTCTCGAGTCTGTTACCAAATTCGACGGCAACCAACATCGGGGTCTCACATTTCCGGAATTGAAGCAGATTGGTGGCCGTGCTGGGCGATACAGAACAGCCCGCAATGCGACGGAATCAACACCTAACAGCGAGATTGAGCAGCAAAAAGTTGGATATGTCACCTCCATGGAGCGCGCTGATTTAAAGGCAATTCACAGGGCCTTCGATTCTCCAGTGGATGACCTCCAGGCCGCATTCGTTGGCCCACCTGCGGCTGTCATTGAACGGTTCTACACTTACTTCCCCCCAGATACGCCATTATCCTTTATCCTGATGCGCATACGAGAGCTGGCAACTCTGAGCAGTCGGTATCACTTAAGTATCCCAACGGATATGCTGGAGGTTGCGGACGCAATCCAGGATATTCCACTGACTATTTATGACCGACTGACTCTTTGCAATGTTCCCGTGTCAGTGCGAGCCAAGGCATCACTGGAAGTACTTCGCGCCCTCGCCCGCGTCATTGCCAACAATGAGAATGGCGATCTTCTTGCCATCAAGGAAATACCCCTCGAGTTCTTGGACGTTGACCCGAAAAAATACAACGGTCTCATGCAAGACTATCTGTCCACGATGGAGTTGTTGCATATTTCGATCAACCAATACGTTTGGTTGTCTTACCGCTATTCAGGCATGTTCAGAAGTCAAGCTCTCGCATTTCACGTGCGGTCGCTTGTTGAGCAGCGCCTCATAGAGACGCTAGAAACCATGGATTTTACGGATGAGGATCTTCAAATCCGACGAAAGGCGAAGCGAATTCAGGCTCGCTCGCGTGTGGCGCAAGGCGAACTGCGAGAGGCTGAACTGAAGGAGCGTTCGCAAGAAAAAGAAGAGGAGTATTCACAGCCACCGGCTGCAGAAGATGAGTATACGCCTGTTGCAGAGCAAGATGGAGATGAATGGCGTGGGTCTCGAGCAGCCTCCGCCGAGGCTGCTTCGCGCTGAGAGACGTGTATTATGACCAACATGTAGTGATGAACAAAAACTAGAGGCATGGGACCGAAAAGGATGAGTGGCACGAAAACACTGCATGGCGTTTGGGAATGCGGATGACTGTACAACAAAAGAAGGGGGTTCTCTGAATATCCAATATGTAACTTTAGACTACACCGCATTTGTACCACCACCTACCTACTGGCCTGTGTTTTGAACAGGAGCCAGCAACAAGTGGATATAAAGTTGGCAATTTGTCCAAGTTCTAATTTCCACCTTTCAATAATTAATCTCCACTAAAGCTCAGCTCCTACTTGACCTATGAAGAGAAATGGTTCAACAGCATAAAGAGAAGGGGAGGAAAAGAGGGCAGGAAGCGATGTATCACATTGTTATCTGTCGAACGAGTTATAAGGTCACGTTGATCACCAAGTAAACTATGACTTTATGTGGGCTGCCACCAGGCCACCGCCTGGGACCGCCTAGGGTACAGGGACTTTGGGGTGGTGGCGCTCACCAGGGCCAGTAACCTGCAGGCCAAACGAATCAAGACGTCCACTAAGAACGGTTGCCTAGCGGCTATTTTAGAGTCGCGATTCCGACCTCCCAATAAATTCGCAGCATACGCCCGACCGGATCATTCTGGGCCTCGTTGACCTCCATTCCGACGGGCCATTATGCCGTTGACGGCCCAAGAGAGGGAATTGGCGCACGCTCGCCTGGTGCGCGACTACCGCATCGAGTTTCTCGACGAACTCGAGCGAGACCAATGGCCCGAGTCATATCGCGGCATCATTGACAACATCGGCGAGCTTGGCAGCACAAAGTTTGCCGCCTATGCAACCCGCTCAGAGGCGATACGCGATCAGCCGTGGAAACTAGAGGCCAAGGCCACGGCTAAGTCGCTCGTCGAGAAGGCAAGGCGATGCACCGACCGCAACGAGGCGAGTTGGAGGGGAGCCTGCGAGCACATTGTGTTTTCAAGGCTTTCAGCTGAGGTTGCTTGGCAAGTAGTCACTTCCTGAGGCGGATTTGCCGACTTTTAATTGACGCCCGGACTTATAGTCGGAAATGTCGCAAACGAATATGGCGCTCAGAAATCGAGGCTCAGCCTGCAACTGAGTCTAACACATCTACTGCTTTGCGTAACCGCCAACAATCTCGGGCTCCTTGCCGATGCCCTCGAGAAGAAAGATTGCAAGATTAGTACGTCTGTCTTTTTTTTTCTTCGTAATTTTAAACCACTATGAGTCTCTCAATCCTCGATTGTTCATTCTTTTCGCAATTCAATTGGTTGACCTTTCCAGCCTTGAGGCGGTTGGTGCAAATCCAATATTTGGTCACCGAGAAGAGGACCCCGTCCAGCTTGATGAGAACATCTCTCGCAAAATGAGCCAGGATCACCAAAAACCCGACAAGGTGGTTGGGTTGCGTCAAACGAGAAATATTGAAAACTTGTTGTTCGACACAGCCATGACGCAGCACCAAGAGAACGCGGGAGGGCCAAGGCTAGTACATGAAGTTTTGTCACATCCACTCAGCCGCAAAGGAGATCCGCTTCTATTTCCCTTCTTAGTCCTCGAGGCAAAATCTGGGAAAGCCGGTGCTGAGTGGCACTCAATTGAGTTGCAGACTGCTTTCCCGATCCGGACGTTTCTAGAAGCACAGCGTGAGCTGCAGGCCAAATCAGGAGCTGCATTCCATCGCCAGTTAAATCCATCGGTCTGGTTTCTTTTCAACAGGGGCCAAGATTGGAGACTGTCCCTTGCCTATGTCCAAAGAGGTGAGGAACGGCCAGGTGCCATTGGAGACATGGACTACGTAAGTCACCAAGTATCAAGATGCTCGTCATCATGGTTGCTAATTATGCTTAGCGGGTTGTAAACGTATGGTCAGGGTCTATCAACACACTTGATGGGGCGCTTCAACTCCTGCTGCTGATAGACTATATTTTTGACTGGGCGAGAGATATATATCGTGAGAACGTAATCAAGCAATTGCGCATCCTTGCATCCGGAGAAAACGACGCAGCCACAATCATACACGCAGATACCGATGTGTTTTCAACGGCACAGCCGTTTGAGAGGGAGCCGTCGACGGTCAACCCCGATGAAGATGGCTACCAGGTGTACATGAGAGAGTTTGTTGAACGAACTTGCCCAAGCTTTCCGGATCTCGTATGCCGACATGCAAACTTTGTCGAATCTAAATACTGTTGTCTCTTTATCACTCGGGACAACGTGCAGACTTTTTTGGACTCAATTTCCGACTCCAAGGGTCTCAAAAACACTGTCATGGTTGAGCCTCTCAAAACTCCAATGTTGCTCGACTTTGAAACCATCAGCGCAATGGAGGAACAGTGGACTGGAACGTCGCGATTTTCAACGCAGACGCCCTTTTCCAACGTCTCTTTCCGCACCGTTGTCTGCTGTACTACCTACCTTTCGACAGATTGGCGTATTATTAGGGAACTTTACGTCTTGGCCGTGGATGAGGATGCTTGGGGTATGTTTACGGGATCATCGTGGATTCGCGCGAGGAAATGTCCCAGGATATCGCAATCTTCCATCTCATCAACTATACAACGCCTCCAAGCCGGCTCGCCTTCTGACATTCTACAACACGCCATCACGCGCAGGTGTCTGATCCTACACAATCGTGGAATGATCGACTTGACGGGAGATACCTCCGAGGACGACGGAGCTGTTCCTTGCAGCGTCCCTGTTCCCAATGATGGTGCTCTCCGCTATGGTATTCATAAAATTTACGAATCCTTTAAGAAGGGAAGGCTAGAACCGCAAGAGTCCTTTTTAAGAATATCAACTAGGTTTGACCAACAAGATCGGCTTAAATTGCAACACGGGCCTCTCGAATCCACTGGAAAGCCGCTGCAGGTCTCTCAAGCGGGGGGTGTGTGGATCCATGCCATGGGCCCGAGCATGACTGAAGATGTCCCAAACACCTGCCTATACATTGTGGAAGGGTCACAAGCATACCCAATAAGGCACGATTTAAGACGCATTGCGGTCAAGACAATTGAAACCCTTGATATATACCACACCATTCGGAGCGATCGGTCAGCGCAGCAGCGCCGAGAGTTCTCGGGCTGTTTCCCATGGAACTTGGAAAACACATGTGGTATAACACATAGGGCATTTAAGGATTTGCCTCGATTGCTACAGTCTGCAACCTGTCTGGGTTCCATCAAGAAATCCATGAGCAACGGACGGAGCATTTACGAGACCAACTTTAAGCCTTGGAGGGACCCGAGAGCAAAGGACCCACCAATGGCTGAAGAACTCTTCTTCAGATACAAGGCAACAACTCAAGGCATCTCCAGCTGGGCAGAAATCGCAAGCCGCCGGACTGCAGCGGGTTTTCCGTGCTGCAGCATCTGTGCCCACGCCGACTGCACCGCGGTCTGCGACGTCTGCCAAGCCGTCATGATGGATCCCGCCAGGCCGCTGTGGCTCCGGAACGCCCTCGCCGTAGCCTCTTCGAGCCCATCAACGATTGTCCTGGAGACGAAGCGCAAGAACATGTTGAGCCTGGACTCGTCGGCCATGGACAGTGAATTTCGGGAAAAGCTACTGTCGTACCCCATGCTCAACCACTCCACCATACGGCTGGAGGGTCTCCAGCTACAGCAGAAGCGTTTCCAAACGTGGCTAAAGGGAAAGGGCACACAGCAGACGTCGCAGAGGCAGCGAATCGCAAACATGCAGCGAAGCACTAGTGACAGACAGCAGTCTATAAATAGGTTTCGACAGACTACAAGAAACCGGACGAGATAGTGGAGCCAATAAATGAACAGATGACAAAGGAACACTAGCAGCAAACGGGATAAGCATGTTACATTTTTTGTTTCCATCGCTCTGATCTGCGGTTTGATCTACGGAACCCCATCCTCAGAAAGTGTTTGGAACCACAGTGCATAAATCCAATTGGTCTATGGTGTGGTCTCTAGGGTAGCTACATGCAAGAGTCAGCGGGCAGCATGAAACCAACCCTAATATTAAAAAGAACCCCCTACCGATAATATAATCCTAAAGGCTGTATAAAAAGGGGCGTGATACTCTACCGGCTATCGCCAAACTACCAAACTAAGCACAAAGTTTGTTGGTAACGGGCTTGACATCGTGTGCCGTCCCGCATACCATGGAAGCTTACACACAAGGACAATCAGAATTGGTTATCGTACGATGCCAAGAGGAACCAAATCACATGAGCTGCCATGCTAAAATAAGGGTCTCCAACTAAGGCACACTGCGATTTAATTCCTCGGTAAGTGCCAGGTGTCTCTAATATTAATTCCGTGCAGTTCATTGCAGGCCGTGAACTGACCACCCGGGTGCTGGAGATGGTGAATGACGGTTGGCATAGCAAATGGAGACACCTCCCCCATTGAGCTGGTGCCTATTTAAGCAGAGCATCTGCTTCTAAAGCTTATACGATTGGCTCAAAAATTTAATGGATCCGACCAGCTCCCAGTAGAGCCAGAGTCCGCATGTAGCGTGGTCCAGGTCAGCCTCCTTTCAGAAACAGGCAGCGGCAGCGACAACGGGCGGGCACGGGCCACAGGGGCTCCAGTTCCAGATGGGCTGGGCTGGGATCAGCGGCTGGTACCGACAGGGCGACCGTGTGGGGACGCTGCAGGTCATGGGCCCCGTGATTGCCTAGACTGCCCCTCCACGCGAATAAAGCTGCGGCAGCTCCCATCAGCTTACGAGCAAACGTCGGTGCCATCCAACGCCCACCGACGACTCGACTCGCAAGACAGACAAAGCCGGTTGCATGGCCTGGGGCACCGAGACCAACCTGCTGCCTTTGTCCGTTTGCCTCTCACTGACATAAGACATCACCACCACTCGCATCCTCACCGCCCCGCCTTTTTGGTCTCTTCTTCTTGCCGTCTCTCCATCGCTTTCCTCGGCCTAGCAACCGCCTCGCGTATCGCGTCTCAACCACACACATACTCAACTGAAGCCTCCACAATGGACGACATGTCTGTCTACCCGTCCATCGCCGAGAGTGCTATGCCTGCCGCGCCCTACACTCGCCGCCCGCCGAGCCCGCCCTTCATCCACATCCCGCCCACCACCCAAGGCGCTGGCCAGCCCATGATCAGCATGGTGCCCTCTCTCGAGCGGGTCGACTCGTCGCAGCTGACCAGCCAGGACGTGCAAATCATCACTCGCAACTCTACAAACGTCGCCGTTGACCGCGCCGCCGAGTGGTCCTACGAGCAGCGCCGCGAGGCCCAACCCTTGCTCGACTTCCTCTACATCGGGCCCAACAGCGTTGTGCGAGACCATGACTTTTTGCGACGCGAGGGCATAACCATGATTGTTGTCGCACGAGATAACCGAATGGCCCCACGCCTAGCCACCGTCGAAAAGGCTGCCGAGGCCCTCAATATTGTGGCCAAGTACGTCGACATCAACGACGCCCAGCAAATGATCGGCGCTTTTCCAGCTGCCATTCGCCTCATCAACGATCATTTGCTCTCCGTTTACTACCAACAAGTTCAACAAGTTCAGGCCAACGGGAACCAACCCTTTGACAACTCCTCGTTCCGCCCAGGCAAGGTACTCATCACCTGCGAAACAGGAAATGTCCGTTCAGCGGCGCTCGCCGCTGCTTACATGATGTACGTGTTTGGCAAGGACATGATCACCACTCTGCAATTTATATGCGTTCAGCGCTTCTGCTGCTCTTTCGACGAGGACGTCAAGCGCAAGCTACAGTCGTGGGAGGATTTGAACACAGCTCGGTCTCAAGTCGCTGCGCAAGCCAAGGCCATGTCCCGGCCACAGGTACAGCAACAAAGCGCCAAGCGACAGATTGACGATTTCATGGACACGGAGCAGAACTCTTTTGGGAGTACCGACCGGGACATGTCGGATCGGGATCGATTTGAGGGTAGAGAAGCCTTTGTGCCCTTTGTGGATATGAACTAATCGCTCACCAATTTTCTTTCGGTGTTGCCCTGCGGTCCAAATTTGGCATTGTTGCTGTAGGGTTTGCATTTAATGGTGTTAAGGAAGGTATGGTTGGTCACGGTGCATGAGATACCCTGTATTCATAGATACATCGCTGGAACTTGAGGGACTTTGAGTCAGGCGTTGAACTGTGGAATTCATCACATCGCGCGGTCTGGTATGGCTTGGTATGCATTTGATTATTTTTAGGAAGGAATAGACATGGCTCATCGAGTCACAAGCATTGCGCCAGTCACTCGTCTTCAGTGCGACATGTATTGTCCAGGTTCGAGCAAATATCGATTTGCTCCAGTGAATGGGAAGACATGTTCTCATGTTCTCCTTGCTCCTTTGTTTTCCATCAACCCTTGACCCGAACAGGTTTTTAATCCAACAACCAACCTATCACGGCGTTGAGTATGGTGCGCCTGAACACAAACGAATATTCCAAGCCTCAGTCGGCAAGCCTGTTCAATTCCAAGGCATGCCCTATTTCTTAGAGCTACTTTCTGTTTTCATTTCATCTACACTAGTAACAAAGTGCCAACCCTCGAATCATATTGTCTGAGTTACTGGGCGCGGGGTTGATGTCCGTGATTCACAGCTGGCAACACTCGACAACTAGCCCATGTGCCTTGCATCTACGTCATTTTGCATGTCGACTTTCGTCTGCATCGTCATGCGATGAGAGGAAATTGCATTGTTGCCCGGTCGCGTTTGTTTTCTCTTGCGTCAAGTACTCGCGCACACTTCACAATCCCCGAACACGACTCGAGCCGGCATGCGGCTCTCCACTCACCATTCACTCTGCCCAATTTTGCTTAAAGAGAGGCCTATTCCCGCAATTTTCTTTCTCTGGGATCGCACAGACGAATTGCACATCTTGATCGAGTATCTATCCCATTGTGGTGATGGAGACTGAGAAAATCCCGATCGCGCCTCCGATCGCGCCTGCGATCGCGGCGCCGAACTCAACAGCGGGCTTTGGCAGCTCCTATTGCAATGCCAGATTCGAACCGGCCAACCCTATTGGAATCCATTCCCCTAAGATGCCACCGGATGCGCCGCAGCCCAGACGCAGCGTGGGCCAAGAGATCCAGGAGATCATCGATGCGCGCCACAGGCAGAGGGACCGCGACGACGGCGCAGAAGTCCTCCTTCGTTCCCTTCAAGGTGCGCGAGATGCGATGACCAGAGCATCATGGGATGAGCCAGCGCATAATCGCATCGAACCGGACAATACTCGCCGCCCCTCCTCGGCTACAGAGTCTCACGGTCACTGCATCTTGAACCGAGCACTCAACAAGATTAGCCTTTCTGACGACAGCCCCGAGGACCAGTTTCTCAGCAAAAATCTCTTTGCCTTCAATCTTTCAGCGCCCGAGAAAGAAATTGTGGGCGTTCTCTTTGATCCCGAAGTCGTCGACTGGGTTAACAGCCCTGACGTTGAGTCCGAGACAACCAATTCCTTGAACCCACCCGCGCCTCCGTTGGAGGCTTGCGCGCCTGAAGAAGAGGCCGGGCCTCGAGATGTGCAATGGGACGATCTGACCCGGGGCGTCCGCTGGATCATTCTTAAGATGCTTTTCCAGGACGGCAACCGCGTCGCCAAGGTGGCGGTCATGATGCTTCGTCTTAATCGCGAGCAGTTTCATGACTTTATCTCCACCTACTGTGCTGAGTTTCAAAAATGGTCCGTCTATGATAAGAGGATTCTCAGGATCCCCTCAGTAGACCTCGAGAATTATGCGCGCGACAGAAACACAACCGCGGCGCAGCTCATCTACGAGCGGCGTCCATCGCTGTGCACTGATTCTCATACGGAGCAGGCGATTCAGTTCGGGATCCGGTTTTTGCGCTCAATGAACCTCGGCGCCTATGTGTCCGAGTTCGAAACGTGGACGAGATCGGGGAGAAAGGACTTTATGAGCTTGTCTTTTGAGTGGGATATCTTTCAAGACTATCTCGATGCCCAGACCTTGGCTGATGCTGCTGACAAGGGCTGGGTCAACCTCGATGCCTACCTCAAGCGAGTCACAACAATGCACGAGGAACCGCTGCCGCAGCAGCGCCCTGAGAGCCCCTTCTTTAGTAGTGTCCAAGGTGGTCTCAAGCGCCGACACATGACGCCGGATCCAGATGTTGACGTGCCCGCAACTGCGCAAGGGTCCGAGGGCACAAATTCCAAAGATACGACAAGTAACCATCGCCAGAGTACTTAGGGAGAACACTGGCGGGTTCCAAACGTCAGGGAAACCAGGGAGATACGCAGTGCGCTCCGGCGCCAGTTCCCACAAGAGTATCGCTATGTCAGCGGCACATTTGTGTCGACTCTGGTTGAGGAAGACCGCCCCCCGAAGGCTATTCGCGACGCAACTGCGATACGACCACCAACTCAGTCGTTTACAGAGAATCGCACTGTTCATGGTGACCGCGGTGGAAGCTGTGAAGTGACGCCGCAAGCCAGTAGCCGAGAGCCCCACCAGTCCATGCAGAATACTTCATCGCCGCAAAAGAAGCGCAAACAAGCCACTCCTCGGAAGAACGGTGCAGGCGCAGGGGGGTCTTTGTCTTGTCAGGATCACCAGCAAAAGGCACGGCCAGCACTCACCGCACATCTGCCAGAATTGACTCGAGCCTCGAAGGAGTCGTCCCCGTCCCCAGTTGCATCCAGTGCTCGCTCCTCCAAGAAAGAACAGCAACACTTGGGCCGCGACATTTCAGATAACATTGCGGAAGGATACAAGTCCATAAAGTCAGTCTACCATCCCCAGGGTGTCGAGAAGAGCCGGAAGAAGAAAGAAACCTGCCAATCTGAGGAGCAAAGGGCTTGTCCATCTCCGGCACCAAAGCCTATCCCGCCCAAGGAACTGCGCAATATCCTGAATGCCAACTTTTCGGGGAGTATTCGAAGTTTTCCAATTGATCCAACTGATAAAATTACAAGCTACTCTCATTCAGCCGAGGAAAATTACAGCAGCTCAGATGACTCGGATAGCTCGAACCACATGGAAGATATTCCCCCAGCAGAAGCGGAGTATGATTCCGACTACAGGCCAGAAAATGGAAGAAAGAAGCAACCAGCGAGGAAAATATCAGGAGAGCCGAAGAACAAGAAGAGTAAAACTTGTGTACCGGAGAAGCCGTTCAAGAAACCGACAATCAAGCGCGGTGCGGGCTCAGACCAAGGTAGCACGCAGCCCAAAGCTCCTTTAACACCCTCTCGTAGCGGACGAAGACCAAGGAAATCACCACCAATAGCCATTAAGATTGTGACTTCGAAGCAGACAACGGACAATAACCAGCCTCCCTTGTCCACACCCACGCGCAAGGACTTAGCAAAGCCGCCAGCAACTCCGTGCACCCCAAGGAGCGAGCAGTATTTCGGGATCAACAAGCAAACACCAATGGCGGGCTCCCTTGGTCGCATTGAGACCACTTACTACGCCTTTTCCGCGGATCAGGCTCGATTCGCAGCTGTCGCTGTCCGGGCCCAGTACGCAGCCAAAGCCGATCGCACCGTCCCGGTAACTGGCGCCGGCGTCGATCTCAAGGAGCTTCCCAAGCACTTTGAGGCGCTGCGGCGAGCCAAGGAGCAGTTCGCCAGGGTAGAGGCATTGCAAAAGGCCAATGTTGCACAGAACGCCCACAAGGCCCAATTTGCGGGCTGTGCCGACTATGCCGTCTATGCAGCGGAGGCTGAGGAGGCTTGGTTTACGCTGCCAGAGTGTGATAGTGATGGAAGCGGAGGAGAGACTGCATTGGCGGATGGTGACATTCCCATGCCTGATGCACCCTGACCGGGCTTCCTTCCATTTGGGACGGCGGACTATTTCGATGATTACTTCTGTGAACTATGATACTGGATACGATGGCTGTTTTTCCTTTTTTTCCCCTTTTTTTTCATCCAACTAATTACTGTTGTTATGTAAGTTGGTGGTTTAGTTTGGCCAAGTCTTGCAGTCGACTAGACGGGCCATTGGCTCACGACGCGGTACGATATCGGGGCAGATTATGGACCAAAAAGTAGCTTTGAGTGGAAGAGTTAAGTGAAAAGGCATTGAGTTGCAAAAATATCTGGGTTGCATTCTTTCATGCACCGTGTACCGACATACCAAACCCAGTACCCAGTAGTTGCCACAATCAACAGGAACAAAGCATGGATTATTGTGTAACGTTGTACAACGGGTGTGAGCTTTTACCATAGAAGGCGGGAGAATTTCTCTAGAGCAAACAGAAAGGTGCGCTCAGCACGTGCTACTTCTGCATCTACCCGTTTTGTGGTCAAACAAAGATTTTTTGCCCAGGGTCCGAGTGAATCCGGAAGGAACAGCTCATTTGTGATTCATTGACGATTAATTGACCCGGCCTGAGGCTCTTGCGAGTCCCTCGTGCACTGTTGCTCGTTCCTATTTTATCCATGCCAAACTTTGGCTGCACACTGTCAACCCCCTTCAATACGAGTGCACCCAACAACTCTTGCTAATTTTTGTTGCATCTGGTGTCTTTTTCGGCGCCGTATTTTGTTGGAAAGATGGGTTCCAGCGGTGAGTTGCTTTCCAGCGACCTCTCATCTGCTCCTCTCAGTTCTAGCGAACCTAAGGTCGTCGACGAGAAGCGCTCGCTTTCTAGTTCTCGGCGGACGTCGCAGATCTCCGAGACCAACGAAAAGAGCGAGACCGTCGTTGCCATCAGACCAGGATCCACACCCGAGCCCGAATACATCGAATCGGACGACGAAGACGACACCTATCGCCTCCACGTCAACCCAGAACGAGTCAAGAAGGTATCCGAGAAGAAGCGCCTTGACACGGCCGCTTTTCAATCGTGGGTCAACAAGAACCAGTATGAGGTCACGAGAGACTCCGCCAGGGCGTCCAGGGACCTTCTCGCCTTCAAATCTGTGGCTAGCTTGGTACGGGAGAACGAAAGCAACAAGATCATTTCCGCCCCGAGAGAATACCAGATCGAGCTGTTCCAAAGAGCCAAGGAGAAGAACACCGTCGTGGTGCTCGATACGGGTATGTCTGTCAAGCCGGAATTCATTTGTTTAGCTGACACAAACCGATTCATCTAGGTTCAGGAAAAACCCTCATCGCCGCTTTGCTCCTGAGACACACTGTTGAAAAAGAGCTCGAAGACCGCGCTGCGGGAAAGAAGAAGAAGGTCGCATTCTTTCTGGTGGAGAAGGTCGCCCTGTGCTTCCAGCAGTATGCCGTGCTCAGCTGTAACCTCGAGTTTCCCATCACCAAGTTCTTTGGCGACATCAAGGGCATTATGCGGACAAAGCCCTTTTGGGACAAGCAGTTTGGCGAAAACATGATTGTCGTCTGTACTGCGCAAATCTTGCTCGACTGTCTTTACGAAGGCTTCATCACAATGGAACAAGTGAATCTGCTCATCTTTGACGAAGCTCACCACGCCAAGAAGAACCATCCGTACGCATCCATCATCAAGAACCACTACATCCGAACGAGCCCCGATCAGCGACCTCGCATCATGGGTATGACGGCGTCGCCCGTGGACTGTCACACAAAAGACGTCAAGGTTGCAGCATCCGAGTTGGAAAGTATGCTCTGCAGCGAAATTGCAACCGTGTCGGACGAGGTAATGGCCCAAACACAAGCGTACCGACAAAAGGTGGTCGAGACAAAAGAGACGTATGACAGGCTGGTGTTCCCAGAGCTGTCCTCGACTGAGCTTTGGCACAAGATTTCCACGCAAGTCTCATCCAACTCTCAATTCCGTGCGCCTCTCGATTACGCACGGGAAGCCTCGTCCACCCTTGGGTCTTGGTGCGCCGACAGGTATTGGCATCTCCTGATCACCGAGAACGAGATGATCAAAATTACCGCGAGGACAGGTCGCGATTTCGCCGGGGACTTTGCATCAAACCAAGCCGAGCAGGCTACTCAGTCGATCCAGGCGGTTCAGAAGATCATCGAGGATCATGGGATGGATGAAGTGTGCCCGGAATCGCTAGCGGTTTCTTCCAAAGTCAAAGTGCTCTACGATATTTTGCAAGAAGCGTTCGTTGACAGGGGCACAGGCCGGTGTATTGTCTTTGTAGAAAAGAGATTTACCGCAGCCCTTTTGGCAGATCTTTTTCAACAAGACAAGATGATGATCAGAGGCATGAAAGTTGCGTACATGGTAGGAGAACAAAGGAGATCCATTTGAGGCAGTAGCTAACAGTGAATAGGTTGGCAACCAATCAGCAAACATGAGCAATATCGGCAACATGTCATTCCGCGATCAAATTCTGGCTCTACATCGATTCAAGAGAGGAGAAACCAATTGCATGTTTGCTACTCCAGTCGCCGAAGAAGGAATCGACATCCCCGAGTGCGATCTCGTTATCCGCTTTGACCTCTACAACTCGGTTATCCAATATCTCCAATCTAAAGGCCGAGCGCGACAAGACAACTCGAGATACGTTACCATGGTCGAAGACGGCAACGTAAGGCACCTCAGGACCTTTCACCAGGCTGGCCGCGATGCCCATGCTCTTCGGCGTTTCTGCTCTGCTCTCCCTGCCGACAGGAAGCTACAAGACCAGATTGTTGACATTGAGGCTATAACCAAGCATGAACAAATTGGCCAGAAGGTGTACGAAGTTCCAACGACTGGGGCGCGTCTGACCTTTGCACACAGCCTCGAAGTCCTCATGAGATTCGTCTCCTCAATCTCACCCACGGATTTGAGCGCCAAACCGGAATACATTGTGACTAGTTTGGGATCTAAGTTTCAAGCAGATGTCATCTTGCCTGATTTGTCACCGGTGAAGACAATGCAAGGCTTCCCCCAGCGGAATAAAATGCTGGCACGATGCTCCGCCGCATTTGAAGTTTGTGTGGAGCTTATTCGCAAAACGTACATTGACGATCACCTCCAGCCCGTCTTTGCGAAGAAGCTGCCCGCGATGCGCAATGCCCGGCTGGCCGTCAGTTCAAACAAGAAGTCCGAGTACAACATGCTACTCAGGCCAAAATTATGGTCGGATATAAGTTCAGACATGCCATCGGAATTATTCATTACATCCGTAGCACTCAGCAATCCTGACGCACTAGGACGCCAAAACCGACCATTGCTGCTGCTCTCCAGAAAGAAAGTTCCTCATATTCCAGACATTCCCCTTTTCTTCGGTAATGGACAAACGTCTCTGGCGAAATGCATAACAGTCAACACGCCACTTGGACTAGCCATTGAGGAAATAGAAGGACTTGCAAAGTTTACCTTTCAGGTTTTTGCTGATGTCTTCAGCAAAGAGTACGATGCAAAGCCAGAAGAGCTTCCGTATTTCCTTGCGCCTTGCGTTCAAACTCACCAGCAAGTAATCGATCAAGCCAAGGTTGAGATTGATTGGGCTCAGGTTCAGACAGTGAAAGAAAACGACAGGCTCGACTGGGAGAATGCGCCCGATGAGTTCTTTTGTGACAAGTTCGTCACTGATCCACTCGACGGATCAAGAAAACTCATCATTGATGGCATCAACAAAGCTCTGCGGCCGTCTGACCCCACGCCTGAGGGAGTTCCTGAGCACAAAAGCCGCAGTTACCGATTTGTGGAACAAACTATCAAGCAGTACAGCAATAGCTTTTGGCATAAAACTCGACAAAAGGTACAGTGGCGCGATGACCAACCAGTTGTGAACGCAGAATTGCTCCCGCTCCGTCGAAATCTGTTGGATGAATTTCAGGTGGATGAAGACAGCAACAATACATGCTTTATCATCTTGGAGCCGCTCAAAATATCCCCAGTAAGTAACACGCATATACCCCCGATCAATGAGGAGTGCTGACCGAGGCTAGCTACCCATCGACTTCGTCTTCATGGCCATGACTTTTCCAGCCATTATTCATCGTATTGACTCAACTCTCATTGCCCTGGATGCTTGCTCTCTCGTTGGTTTGACCATCAAGAGTGGCCTTGCCCTCGAGGCCTTGACAAAGGACAGTGACAACACGGGCGATCATGATGAAGAACAGATCAACTTCCAGGCCGGCATGGGTAAGAACTATGAGCGATTGGAATATCTCGGAGACTCATTTCTCAAAATGGCCACGACGATATCACTCTTTACTCAGATTCCTGACAGTAGTGAATTTGAGTACCACGTCGAACGCATGCTTCTCATCTGCAATCAAAACCTCTTCAACCATGCTGTCGACCGCAAGCTCCAGGAATACGTTCGCTCCAAGTCGTTTGACCGCCGGACGTGGTATCCCAATCTGAAGTTGACAAAGGGCAAAGCGCCCAAGACCGAGATGCGACACAACTTGGCCGACAAGTCGATTGCAGACGTTTGCGAGGCTCTCATCGGCGCGGCATACCTGACAAGCAAGGAGAACGACTTTGACATGGCTGTCAGGGCGGTGACCCAAATGGTCAAGAGCAAGAACCATAAAATGCAAAAGTTTTCGGACTACCATGCTGCATTCAGGGTTCCCTCGTGGCAGTCAGGCCCAAGCACAGCCGCGCACCGATTCGTTGTGGAACAGGTCAGCAAAAAGACGGGCTACAAGTTCAAATCGGCTCCTCTTCTCCGAAGCGCCTTCAAGCACCCATCGTACCCTTACGAGCCGATTCCAAACTACCAGCGCCTAGAGTTTCTTGGCGATGCACTGCTAGACATGGTCATTGTTGACTACCTATTCAGGCGATATCCCGACGCAGATCCCCAATGGCTTACAGAACACAAAATGGCCATGGCCTCGAACCAGTTCTTTGGGTGCCTCTGCGTGCAGCTAGGACTGCACAAGCACTTGCTAATTACTACATCGGCCCTGGTCGGTCAAATTAGCGACTATGTTGCCGAACTGGAGCAGGCGGAACTGGCTGCCCAGGAGGAGGCTGAGGCGCAGGGGACGACCATGCGATGCAACTTTTGGCTCAGCGCCTGCATGCCGCCAAAAGCGCTGCCGGACATTGTCGAAGCCGTGGTGGGCGCCATGTTTGTCGACTCGGGTTATGACTTCAGCATGGTGCAGCGCTTCTTTAGGCAGTTTATCCAACCCTACTTTGAGGACATGGCCCTCTACGACACGTTTGCCAACAAACACCCGGTTACTTTCCTGGCGCGCAAGATGCAGAACGAATACGAGTGCACTCAGTGGCGCATCTGCGCGTCCAACGTGCCGTGCGCGCTCAACGAGGGCATACGCGCACTAACTGAGAGCGACGTTGTCTGTGCTCTGATGGTGCACGGGCAGGTACTTGTGCATGCAACAGCTAAGAGCGGCCGATATGCCAAAATCGGCGTTGCAAAAAAGGCCCTGGAAATGCTGAGCGGGCTTGACCATGACGCGGCCAAGAAATTGCTAGGTTGCACCTGTGATGGAACCACTCAGCCGGTAAAGGAGGTGAACGATGCTGAAAAGCCTTATGGGACAGCAATCTAGCAACTCTTTCATCAAATCACGTAAGCCCGCTTGGCCCAGTGGTAAGGCGTCGCACTCGTAATGCGAAGATCGATGGTTCAATTCCGTCAGTGGGCAAGATAGGACGGTTTGTCTCTTTTTTTTTTTTTTTTTGAACGTGGCGCTTATTTTATCCGACGTGCCGTTTGATTTTTGCCTGTTTGGGATTACTAATTAATTTCGTGTTTTTTTGTCTTTGCTTTTTTTGCTTCTGATACACGGCATCGGTCAGATTAGACTTGGGTGCCTTGGGTTGGCAATTGCTTTTCAGAGGCTAAAGAAATTATTGAGGCGTCATATCTCTTCAGGACGAGAAAAAAGCACCAGCAAAAGCAAAAGACGCGAGAGAATACGAGGCGCAGAGAGGAGCCGGTGGGGACTGCAGAAGGCAGAATGGGCTCATGGGTGCGTCAGAGTCAATGCGTCACGAGCAAAATAAAGACGAGGCGATTCACATGCGCTGTTGATGGTCGCCAAGGAGATTTGACAGGACAATTATCCCTGTAGGCCTAATTGGGCGCAGGGCATTATGAACTACAGTAGATAATATATCTCAATGAAATGTGTGCGATCGGCACAAAGCCCTGGCTGGGCATCACTTCAATCCATCCGCATCTCCATACACTCGTAACCCAGCCCAAGTTTCCCGTCTCTTTCTATGTATGTACGCCCCTTTGTTGAACACACAATCCGATCCCCTTTGTCTCAAAACCATGGGGTGTGTGTGAGCGCCCTCCCCGGAATAAAAATTACACATAGGAAAAAATCTGACTCGTTGTCATCTATACGTCCCCGTTTCCCAAATCCGCACGCTGACGCAAAACCCCAATTGTTTTGCGGCGTGCTAATTCCGAAACCCAAAAACTCCCTGCAAAGAGGATACAGTTAAAAAAAAAAAAGTGATGGAAAAATAAACCAAAAAATAAAGGAAGCCCATTCCGTCAAGGGGGCGTCATATGCTCTGGCACGTCGGAAATCGTATCAAGATGTCGTGAAACCAATTCTCCCCCCCTTCCCGGATCCGCTTTAATTCTCATAGTCGGCCGTGTTGCCCTCCTCCTCTTCTCGGGCTCGTGGTCGCAAGTCTTTTTTTGATCGACGGCTCCTGGTGGTTGATACAGTGTCCATTCGCCTGAGATCCTTTTTTAGGCGCACGGCTGTGCGCATATCCACCTTTGCTTCATCCTCTTCGTCGTATGAGTACATGCTTCTCCTCGTTATCCTGCTGTCGTGGCTCGCCGCGTCGGCCGGGCCCATGAGGCCGGCTGTTCTAAGGAAGTCATGCTCTAGTGCCAGGAAGGAGGAAAAGTCCTGTTCGTTAAATGTGAGACCGTGAGACTCGTCCCGCTGGTGGC
Source organism: Calonectria honghensis (assembly GCA_013403855.1). Lineage (NCBI taxonomy): Eukaryota > Fungi > Ascomycota > Sordariomycetes > Hypocreales > Nectriaceae > Calonectria > Calonectria honghensis. Next base: position 348,455 of record VTGB01000016.1, read on the forward strand.
CCCAGTGCGAGCGGGATTGCAGAGAGTCTTGGCGAGGTCGTATTGATGCCTTGGGGCTGCCGTAGATACCCCTTTCCACCGCCTTCACCCTGTTGACTGCCGTGTGGCGGGCATCCATTGCGAAGGCATCGTACAGGCCAGGCAGACCGCCTGCTGTGCCAGTGTAGATACCCTCGTCAAACAGGAGGCCTTCTTCTCCAGCAGGGCTGTCGCGTCCTGGAGCACTAACGCCAACAAAAGAATCAACGTCCGAATCATCGGTGAAACCCGCGACGTGTTGGTCAGTGGTGTTTGCGTTTGCGTTTGCAGTTGGCTGCTCGCGCGGCGTTCCGATGCTCCTGTCTCGTCGTGACGTGGGAATATCCATGGAAAATTCGTCCTCGGCAGCCGTGTAATTAAGCGGGCTCGTGTAGTCAATGTTAAAGTCGCCAAGGGCAAGCTCATGGGGAAGCCCCAGCTTGTCCGACGCGCCCAACACAGGCATGTCGACAGATGTGGTTTGAGTGTGCTGGCTACCCGGCCTGGGGAAGGGGTTGCTGGAAACGCCGGATGACATCGTCGTCGGTGTGACACATGGCTGAGATTGGACGCCCAATGAGGAGGTCCTCACGGGGACAGGGATGTTCTCGGATATCTCGCCTAATCGCTTGACGGATACACCACCAACAGAGTGAGTTCGTGAACGAGGGCCGGCAGATGAGGAACTGGAGGGGCGTGATAGCGACAGGGGCGGGTAGCCGTGCTCCTGTCGAATGCTCTTGGACTGAGCCAACCAGTCGTTTTGCACCTGATACTGAATTGGCGATGTCATGCGCATTGTCCTGGCGGGACCATGAATAGCTTTTTCCTAGGGTCAGCAAATTAAGGTTAAGGAGATTTCGGGCCGTAAACGTACTGGGTGAAGGCGCCGGGTCGTCGTAAGTCTCTTCGGTCGAACTCTCGACTCCCACTGTGCCGATCTTGTTGGCAGCCGAGGCTGCTGCGGAGCTGGTTCTCGGGCGAGCCCGTGGGGGGATCGGGGGAGGAAGCAGGTCAACATCTTCGAAATTAGAGAATGAACCGTACAGACTCAACGGCCTCGGCCTGGGCTTATCCTTGCTGCTGCGGGGCGTGGCCAATGCGTGGAAGGACTTCCGTCGGTCCTCGACAGGCGGCTGGCTCTGGTCGATGTAGAGGGCGTTGTGGTGCTGAGAGTCGGGGCGCTTGTCGCGAGATTTGATGCTGCTGCGCTGCCCGCGCGGCGAGTCGGGCTCGAAGGACTGGCTGAAGTTGGCAAACGGGTGCCATGCTGAGGCATCCGAAGCCCCGGCAAGGGACATGGCCGCCTCCTGTTTGCTGCTCTGGCGATGACGGGACCTATCGCGATTAATTTGCGCCGCGGCGATTGGGCCGGGACCCGTTTTGCTGCCAGGGCGTGGTGGGTTCGGGCCATTATTATTTGACAGGGCGTAGTAGGCTTGGGAGGCCGAACTATGTACGTTGCATCCGTTAATGCCCATATTTCGCTCAGCGACATCCTCGCCGTAGTCGCGCGCGCCCGAGGCCTCAAGTCGGGATCGAAAGTTTGACGGCCTGAATTCACCCTGGGCGTCGAGAAGGTCGACGTGGCGGGTCTTTGTCGAGTCGAGGGAGCTTCGGCGCCGGCGGTGCATTGGCGAGACGCCGGGGATCGGCGGGAGAATTTGCTTCTGGATGAAGTCGTTGTCCGGGCGGAGCGTCACTGGCGGGTTGGCAGGGCGCAAGTGAAAGCTGTGGTGGACCGATCTGGGTCGTGAGTTGAACTTGACGCCGGGAGCCGAGCTCGGTCTGCCTGCGACGAGCTCTGGAAACCTTGGAACCACGGGTGAGGGCGCGGTGTCTGTGAGGATTGATGGCGTGCGCGGCTGGGTCAAGTGCAGCTGGGCCACGCTGCGCTTCCTTGCGGCCTGCTGCAGCTTGTCGAGGACATTGGGCCCGTTGCCTGCGACGGGGTATGTTCCTGAAGGGGTAGATGCGTCAGGGTCTGGGTCTGGATCCGGAGTGCTGCTCGCGAGCTGCGGTGAAGAATGGTTACCTTGGACGGGAGGAAGGGCAGCAACGGTTGACTCGTAGGCCTGGGTCTTGATGCCCAGCCCAGGCCGGTCGCCGGATTTTCTGGTCAGAAAACTGAGGAAGCCCATGATGGCGGCTGCTTTGGCGCTGCCATACAGCAGAGGCGTCGTGGATTTGGGGGGTTGCGGTGGCGGAACGAGAAGACCAGCGGGTTGATGCTTCACGAAATCGCAATGGAAGGCCTCATGGACCCGCTGTGAGCAAGTGAACGCCCACGCGAGGATGGAAGACGGCTAGCAGTTGTATGAAGAAAATGGGCGTGTCCCGCCTTTATTAGTACTAGGTACCAAGGTGGGCAAAACGACTTCGCGGCGTAGTGCCGATGGACCAAGACGCTAACGATGGGTGCACGGTGTCCTGGAGGGAACACCCCAGGGCCGGGATAGCGACGGGAACCGGTTGCGGGCAGGATGGAGTGTGTGCTGTGCGCTGCAGCAGGCGTTGGGGCTAGGGGAGAGAAAAAGGTAGAGAGATTCTGCAGCGCGTCGATCGCGGTCCACCAGCCACTAGTGAGTGGACTGGGTGGTCGAGGTTTGGTTGCGTCTGCGACTGCGCCTGCGTCTCTGCGTCTGCGTCTGCGGCTGCAGTCGTCAAACAGCCCGAGCGTGACTGGAGCGAGGGCAGACGGGAATGGAGTTGGAGGGGCGCACACACGATTCCGGGACGACGGGAGGCGACTGGGGTCCACTCAAGGAGAAAAAAGGAGTCCAGGATGAGGTGCAGTAGCGTCAATCAAGTCGAAAGGGGCTAGTCGGGCGAGAGCCATGCAAAACCGCGTGCAACTGCGATGAATGCGACTGGGCGAGTTGGGCCCTGGAACGAGGGCGCTGCTTCTGCCTCTGGCTGGCGTCGGAGCCCGTGCCTAGATCTGGAGCAGCGCTGGTGGTGTGCTGGTTGGTGCTGGTGGTGCTTGGTGCTGGTGCTGGCGTCACTCTTGGGGGGTGGTTCGCTGGCGATTGCAAAACGCCTCATAGACGCGCCCCTCTCAGACCCTGGCTGAGGGTTACGTTTAGCCCCAGACGAACCGGCGCCTTCTTTTCCACTGGCCCGGCCGATCACACGCTGTGCAGCTGTTCGCGCGCGCCTAGCAGAAGAACGTGCCTGGCGATCGGCGTGCGGGAGGAGCAATCCCTCGCGGGAGGATGCGATTCTCGTGGAGGAGGCTGGAGCCTCCAAGGCAAGCGGTGACGATGGGCGCAGGCCCTGGGAGGACGAGGCCCTGGATTCTGGGTGGAGGAGGACCAGGGGCGCGGGAGAGGAGCCGATCAACTCAAGGTCCGGGGGCGTTTGTTTGACTCGCAGGAGTGAAGGGTGGAACGCGGAGCCCAAAGAAGCAAAAGGCCGGGGGGTGTCGTTGGCGATGGAGATGGAACGCAGAGCTGATGCAGGGACCAGGGGCGCACCTTGGCCAACTATCACAGTGTGCCACGAAAGAAGATGACGCTTGACAGAACTCCAGGCCAGCACTCGCTAGGCTCTGTTTGCACTGGATTCAATGCTTTGCATCCAATCTGGAGCCGGTGGCACGCCGCCGTTGAGGTTTGCGGCCTGATGCTTTGGGGCCGTCGTGAGCCTCTGACGCTGCGTGAAGCAATGGGGAAAAAAGTTTAAGGAAGCGAGATCTGGGGCTGAGCCTCCCAGCAGCCCAAATACCCCAAAATACAGACAGGAAAACAAAAAACTCGGGTCTCGGCCATGGTCACATTCCGGGCGCTGCGTCGCGTCTTCCTGCTCTGCATGTTATGTCTGTTGCTGCGTGCATCCGATGAACCTTCTCCCTGCGTTTGTTGCTGGGCCACCTGACACTGTGACCGGTTGCGGTCAGACATGGATGGATGAGGATGCGCGATGGATGGATGCGCGTGGTGGCATGGGCAACAAAGCCCTTGCCCTCCCCAGCTCCTCTTCCCCAGGCGAGTCATGTCTCGCTTCCACGTGGAGGACATGGAGATGGTCCAATTGATGTGGCCAGACCGACCGCCGTCGCCGTCAATATTGTCACCGTACGCCGTGGCAGGGAGCGCCCGGATGGCCAGCAATTGTCGACTTACGATGAGGGGCGGGTTGTTACGGGGGTCCCCTGGTCTTCGACATGTCTTTCACTGTCCGACTCGCCACATCTAATCGATGAAGAAAACCGATTTGCAGCCCACTTAGCGAGCTTGCTCCACCACTTAGTGAGCAATGGCGATGAGTTATCATCTTGTTCCCGAGACAAACCGGCCTCCCTCACCCGCCAGCCATCCGTTTCACGAGTCATGGCGCCTTGGGGCTTAAATCGAACCGAAGCATGGAAGCAGCGGCGGCTCGCGAGGAACTTCTGCGGAGTAATCGATTCAGCCCGTTCTGATTCAATTGCATTTCGCTTTTAGGCCCTATTCTACATTCTACGTGTGGTCAGTGTGCGCAGCCATCTCTCCTTCATCTCACCGGGTGAGCCTAATTTTAGACAAATGGGTAATTACGACAACGTCAAATTTTGCTCATCGCTGGTCAAAAGAGTGTGTGTACGTGCGTAGGTGGAACTGTTCGCAGATTGCCGCCCTCTCCGGACAGCGGTAGATCCGGCCTGCATTACGCCGTCAAGGTCATCCTGGGAAAGCAGTCGTATAGTGCCCGTCAGTATCAGGCTGTTTCGAAATAATGAACTGCAGTAGTTTATTTTATGTGAGCATCCCGCCTCAACCACTCGGATTCCGCCAGGCATTCGGTGTCACGCTGTCGTGGCCGCGAAGCCCTCCCAGCTGATCCGTCGGTGAGGGTTGAAGGTGGTGTCACGGACTGAACGATAGGGCCGGGCGGCGATCCAGGGGCCATCAAGCGTACAGAACTGCAGATGGCTTCTGGAGGTGTACGTCTGTGTGCCTGCGAGTCTTGTGTCTGTGTGTATGCGCTGTGCGACGGCGGGAAGTTCGGATGCTTCCGGCTATTAGTTCGCTGCGGGTACCGCACATCGAGGTTGAAAGATGTCAGCTCGGAACCGGGCCATCATGCGTGCTCGCAGTTGCAGCTGGGGAAAAGGCGGAAAGGATCAGCAGCAGGGTCGTGCATGTGACCGCTTGCAATATGTGTTGGATGCGGCCAGCGAGCAGCGATTTCATTATCAGCCCCATTCAGAGACCACATCATCTTACATGGTGACAACACCTAGCATCCGTGTCCCGGCTTCATCTCGCTATTTCACACCCAACCCAAACGTTAATAGAGACGCGACAATCACAATGTTTGTTTTACATTCCCTCTCATTTCAACCCGCCACACACGATGCCTTGGCGAGCAAGCACATGCTACACGCCAGTTGGAATGGACAGCAGCCACAGCCTACCGGGTAGGGTGGCTTGGTCTTGCTTTGAGTCCGGCAAGCCACGCAGCCAGCCAAGACAATGCAAAACCATAGTCGGAGGGGTTTCAAACCCACCGCCGCCTCAAAACCATCTCGGGCTCTAAACTACCAACCGTCATGCAGTTACGAGCGCGTGGATTGACGATGGGCGGTCAGCAGCGGGACGCCGGAGCATATCGCACTGACCAAGATCGATGAGAGCGATCTGGCCGAGATGCCGCGGCGCAACGTCGACTGGCTGCTAAATTCAGCGGCGTAGTGGGTGCTAGCAAAAGCTCCGAGAGGAGTCCGGGCTTTTCGTCATCGTGGACGTGCTGAATACTTAGGCTAATTATCAATGGCGCCTGAACATGGTTATCCCAATTCAAAGTCTCAGGTGAGGTGGAATAAGTCGGGCTAGTCCATCAGATCATAACCTTGGTCGAGACTCGGGCGTCTGACGACTCCGGGCTAGGCCTAAGTGTCGATGGTGCTATGGGGGAGGACAATTGGCCGACCGGTCAATATTAGTTCATGTGTTAACTGCAGACTATCCGATGTAGCCCACCTGGCTGAATACGACGGTGGAGAAGGGCATTAACAATAATCCGAACGTGGCTTCCGATTAACGCGTCTGCAGCACGAAGCAGTTGCAACCGCGTTTTTTGGTGCCTGTCAGCTTGGAGTCTACCCCGCCACCGGTTGGAGCTTACCTCACGGTTTGCAGCGCACCTAAGGCTCCAGAGCAGCAACGTCATAGTGTAACCCCACCATCCATCAAAGGGCGCGTGAGAGCCTCACTCATTCATCATCGAGTTTGTATCAACGTCGTCATTTTGTCCTAAACAAACAAACCTAAAGCATACTATTACTACTATCACATTTATACGTCCCGATTTCGACCCCCAATACATCGCTATCATGTCCGCTCTAACACATCCCGACGTCCCCAAAGGGCGCCCCGCCTTCATTCCTCTGGAAGCAAACCCCGAGCTCATGACCACGCTCATCCACAAGCTCGGAGTCAGCGAGAAGCTGCAGATCCACGATATCTACTCGTTGACCGAACCTGAATTGCTTTCGTTTGTGCCACGCCCTGCCTACGCCCTGCTCCTCGTGTTCCCTGTCAGCGCCACCTACGAGAGCTCCCGCATTGCCGAGGACACACTCTCCGACCCGTACCATGGCAAGGGGGAGGAGGAACCTGTGCTTTGGTGGCGCCAGACTATCCGAAATGCATGTGGTCTGATGGGACTACTGCACGCTGTGAGCAACGGCGAAGCCAAAGGTTTCATTCGTGCGTGACCCCTCCGTGAGAAAATTGCATGCCCCCAGCTAACCACCTACGACTGCAGAGGAAGGTTCCACACTCGATGACATTATCAAAAGGAGCACACCTCTCGAGCCTGTGGAGCGCGCCAAGGTCCTGGAAGAAACCCCCGCCCTTGCCACAGCACATCTGGAGGCTGCCTCCCAGGGTGACACCCCCGCTCCCGACGCAAACGACGATGTCGAGTTGCACTACGTTTGCTTTGCCAAGGGAAATGATGGTGGCCTATGGGAGCTTGATGGCCGACGAAGGGGACCGATCAAGAGGGGCGATTTGAACAAGGACGAGGATGTCTTGAGCCCTAAGAGCTTGAGCCTCGGCGCGCTCAAGTTCCTCGAGCGAGAGGGTGCGGACCTGAGGTTTAGCGCCGTGGCTCTGGCTCCTTCTCTGGATTAAAGGATTGTGGCGGCAACTGCTTTTCTTGGGGAGAGGATGAGCGTGTAAATGCTGGCCTCAAGATTTTCGTCAGGAATATTGACGCCCCCTTTACGGATCCTTAGAGCAAGCACGGCCTTATCAATGACGAAAAGCTCAAGCATGAATGAGTAATGAGGCATGTATTATTATGAGAAACTGCATCTAGAAGCTTGTTGGCCCAAGCCATGGAGTACACCACATCCTTTGGCCATCCTTGTAGGCTACCCTAAAGTGCTTAGCAATCCTTGAGTTCGGACTCCTCTGAGTGTTGAGTATCAAACGAACACTGACAAATGCAAAAGAAAATGAACAAAATAAAGGAATCGAGATGTTACATTGTGTTTATTTTGACCTCAGTTTTATTGATTGGCGTTAGACTGTGGTCCTTTTATACATGTTCTATTTTTTGAGATACGAGTGAATTCGCTGCCAAAGCTTGCCTGCGCGCAGTCATGGTGATATGATCGGCAATGACACAATCATGAATTACTTCATACCCACAACTACTAGATGCTTGTCGTTTGCCTAAATGATGATTAAAATGGTTCAAGGCATCGTACCAGGCAGATTTTGACATTGGAGGCTGTTGGGCTTGAGATTTGTTGGTTCACGACTCCATCAACTGCTGTGATTGGCTGTTGGCTTCTCAGCCACCAAAAACAGACCCATTAGCAAGGATGTTCAACGGGCTCACGGTGGAATGAGAATGGTCTTTACCCCTGGAGCCTCGCTGTTTGCATTTCACCCATGTCTTGGTTCGCACTTCACCCTAGTTCTATGGATGCCTCGTATAACTAGTCCAAGGATCCCGCCTCTTCGCAGAGGTTGGTGGGCGTTTCTGTCCTTCCTCCCACTCCCATGGTTCGGCTGGGAGTTGAATCTCGGCTCCAAAGTTGTGCTCCTTGACTGCGATAACTCGTTTCAAGATGGCCAGCTCGTTCCTTGCTGAAATCCTCCGAAGGAGACGCGGGAGCCATCCCAAGCCGACTCCTGGGGGCTCGCAAAGCGAAGGACGAAGGATGAGCCCGCCCGCATCGACGCCCGCTGCCCACGAACAAGAATCATCAGCTTCCCCAACCGGACCAGAAGGTCGGCTGCAAGCCTGGCCGGTGCTATGGGATCGGGCGAAGGAGAAACTCTCAGAGGATGATAGGAAGTGGATCGACGAGGCCGCTGGTGACTTTTCGAAGATGGCTGGGAGCGAAGGAGCCGATGAACTCCTCGAGCTGATGGCGGCAAAATAGCAGCAATGTAAACAGAGGAGTAGCTGGAAAAGTTTTAACCTCCACGGTCGGGAAGCGGAGTTTCTGGTTGTGGCTGACCAGTCCATTTCTTGGCTGAACAGAGCTGGAGAAACTGATCGGGCCACATCTTCGTACGACCTGGCCTCTGAAATTTTGCCTTGGGCGGCCATGAGACGTATTATTCAGACCCCAGTCGTATTCGCGGAGGAAATGGCATCTTTGCTGGTCATTGTTGAGATATCGATGCGAATCGTCCACCGATGCCAGATATTCGAGCTCCTCTATTTGCAAGACCCAGTTCCCGGGCCTGCTCAAGAGCTTGAGTCGGCGATAATCGAGCTCTACTATCTCGTGCTTCAAGCACTGGGGAGAGTTGAGAGGTTCCTCACAAGCGACATCGCATCCCAAACCACGTATGTCGTGCTCCACTCGAGCGAAGGGGACGACGGATTGCTCTCGAGCATCGATGAGGGTGAAGTGCAAGTAGAGAAACAAGCATCGGCCTGCAAATTGCAGCAGCACACGAAAACAGACGAAGCAGACCGGCTCCAAAGGCTATTAGATCTCGATAAGCCAATGGGTAGTGCCGATGCAAACATGAAAGGCGAACCTGCGGCACTATGATGGGGTTTACTATGATGCCCTCGATGCAACTGAAGAAGGATCGAACCGTGAAGTGACGGAATTTCTCATCGAAAAGAGAGCTACGTACGAATAGCCAATTTTTTTCATGTGTCGTCATGTTGGTTTGCAGACTGCCTGAAATGGCTATGTTGTACCGTCTCTGGCGTACGTGGTCTTGGCGATGATGGGGAAAAAGCTTGATGGCTGCCAAATTGTCTGGATGAGTCAGATATGCCGTCATGGTGTATTGATCTTCACCCATCACTGGCTTTTGGCCGTCGAGCTGACGTGCGGAGGGCTGTCTTATCGGAGACTTTGACAAATTGAGGCAACGCCGAGTTAGATGTGCACGAAAGACGAACATGTACAAAGTGTAGCCATGTGATGCAGGAGTATAATTCGTGGGTTGAATGCGACATGTAATTATTCCCTTTTACTTCCATGTGTGATACTCAGACGCCCGCAATGAAAGTGATGCATGATTTTCGCACCGGCCAGGCAAGTTGAACAGCTTAGAGTGAGATTGGGGGGAATAAGCGGATGTGAATCGAGGTTTTCGTAGCGAAGGCTTTGCTAACTAGATGTCATTTTTTTCCTTCTCTTTTTTTTTTTTTTAAAAAAAAAAACAAAATTTTTGTTAGTATAAATTCAAGGAAGTGTGATACCGGATACATGAAATAGTCCGATGTTGATGTGCTTTACATGTTGTCTTGCATTGCAACTTCAACGACTCCAGTGGTCAGCCAGTGGGTGGGGTGGTAAGACTCTTACGCACCTCTGCCGCGACGCTAATGGCGGTAAAATACGCGGGGAAGTATGTCTCATCTTGTTGGATATAAATTGAGGGACTCCAATCTTTTCCTCTACGTGAACTTTGTGCTGTGGGAACCGATTAAAAGGGCGACATCTCTTTTTTCCACCACGAAGGATGATTCACAGCACGAAACTCGACGGTATTGCTTTAATTGTTGGCGTAAGGCCGAGCAACTCCAAAATTAGCCAGCGCTAACCACCCTTTGCTAGGGAGCAAAGGGAATTGGCCAGCAAACGGTCTACTCATTTGCCAATGCTGGGGCAGAGGCCATCGTTGTCGCTGACATAGACGAGAAAGCTGCAGAGGAGACGGCAGCAGAGAGTAAACAATACGCCACTCATGAAAAATATAGAACGGCTGTTGTTAAAATGGACGTTTCCAATGCAGATGACGTACAAAGGATGGTGGACTTTGTTGTAAGCGAATTTGGACGCATTGACTACGCCGTCAACAGTGCTGGTGTAAGCCACCATCGCCCGGCCGAGCCTTCAACTTGACCTCATGGCTAAGTTTTGCTATTTAGATACCCAATGGGCCTGCTATTCCCGTCGCTGATACTGACATTGAACATTTCGATCATGTCATGACTGTCAACTCTAGAGGTATAATGTTGTGCGTTCGCGCCGAAATTAGTGCCATGCGCAAACAAGAACCAAAGTATTTTGAGGGCCACACTGGAAGGCGAGACATTGGTCGCGGGGCAATCGTAAACGTAGGATCGGGGCATTCCTTCATGGTGCTTCCCGGAAAGGTGTCCTACATCACGTCGAAACACGCAGTGAGCGGTCTCACCAAAGTGGCAGGTAAGATGTTATTCTCGCTTGAACATTGGCTACAGTCGCTGAACTTGTTTGACCAGGGCTCGACCATGCTGGCGACGGGATACGCTGCAATGCGGTGTGCCCATCTTGGGTTCGAACTGCAATTTTCGATGGCGAGCTGAGGGAAAACCCGGCGATTCAAGATGTGGTGTCGGCTGTTGTGCCCATCAAGAGGGTTGCTGAAGCTGACGAGGTCTCTGACACGATTGCTTACTTGTGCAGCCCGGCAGCGAGCTATATTAATGGCACTAGCATCGTCATAGACGCAGCAATGACAACGACTACGATACGCATGAATTAAATATCCTTCTAAAATCCTCAATATTTTTTGAGGGATTGATACGTTTGAGAAGCTAGGAGTTGCAGAAATATGTAAACCTCAAGATGGTAGGACTAAATTGTTATCGTCTTGCGGTCGGGGAATCATTTATTAAGTTTAGGTCAACGCAAGTGATCAATAAAGCCGTTGTTTGGTCTGTCCCTGCTGTAATCGCTAGCAACAACTTCTTAACAAGGCTACGATACTCTGAAACCCTGAAACCTTTGATGTTAAAACATGAATCTATGGACGAGGCAAGGTTTCAAGAAAGTCCTGTGGAATTGTGGTAAAAATACAACTCAAGAGAGAGGTGTTCAAATTAGGATCTGGAAAGTAATCAAACATGATTCTTTGACATCGCATACGAGTTGCATCCTCGCTAGCTCTTATGGAATGTCGAAGCTGAAATTCGCAAGAATGAGTTTACCACAATTAGCAAGAAAAGGAAGAAAAGTCGGGACCCGAAGAAAGAATAAGTAAATAAATAATCACAGGGTTCTCACATGTTAACTGCCTGAACCGAAGTCTTATGGGGGGAGGGGCCATTTACTACTTCCATTACAGGGGGTTCGTATGGATAGCGCTCGCAACCCCTGCTAGCCCAGCTGAGGTCATGCTGCGGCCTGCGCTAAGTCCCGCTACAACGCCCGCTGTAAGCTTGAGCCGCCGTTTGGCTTTTTTATAGTCTGTACCTGAACTGGATCGAGACCGGAGGGCTTTTGTAAGCAGCCACGTCGGCCAAAAGCATGCATCCCGGGTCCCCTGATACTCTAGTTTGGCCAGCTCATGAGTAGAGCTTTGCCATCGCCCGCCTGGTATATTCTCCTCGTACGGGCCGCGCGGTCGACATGCCAGTGGGGCTCGCTTAAGTACGACTTCGGTCAATCTGGTGTAGCAGGCTGTTGGAATCGATAGTTTGGTCTCACCTGCCCCTGTCTTCATCCCGTCCCTGTAGCTTTAAATCTTGGCCGGGTCTAATAGTAGCCATGCTCGTATTTTCTATTCGGACTGAGAAGTGCCGCTTTACCGCTTGCCAGAACGAACATACCGGAGCGGTGAACTTGGGTCTGATAAAGGTGTATTGGTAAAATATGACCCAGTCAGTCGCCATGTATATATAGAGGGTGATTCTTCCGCAGAAATCAAATCTGCATCTTCATTCTTCTCATTACAAAATGCCTGCCACTTACGACAAAGACTTCTTTTCCAGCGCTGCCCCGGCAGCCAAGCCCAAGCGGATTGTCGTCTGCTGCGACGGCACTTGGCAGTCTGCCACCACCGTTGACCCAAAGAAGGGGTGCCCTTCCAATGTTACCCGTATCAGCCGTGTCCTGGCCAAGGCCGGATTGGACCGCAAGGAGAATGAGTGGCAGCAGGTGGTCTACTATGACGCTGGTGTTGGCACGGGTGATATTACTGGTGCTGAGGCCAATAGACAAGGTACGGAGTAATGATATCAGATGAAATGTCCATCTTGACACGTGTGATTCAGGTTCTCAGGGTTTAGGTCTTTTGGAGAACGTTCTAGAGGCATACAACTTCATTGTTGGAAACTACAGCGCCGGAGACGAACTGTACTTTTTTGGATTCTCGCGAGGAGCGTACACGGTGCGCTCCGTGGCAGGTCTTGTCCAAGACGTCGGCATCATCCAGGCTTACCTGATGCCTGACTTTCTGCAGCACTATGGCAACTTTATCCGAGGCAAAGACTTTTCCAAGCCTTTTGCGGAGACGGAGCATTGAAAAAAGTTCATCAGCAAGAGCCCCAATCCCTTTATCACCACCGCCGAGAAGGTTGTTATCCAAGTTATTGGTGTCTGGGATACCGTCGGTGCTCTCGGCATCCCAGACATGGGCCACTACATTAATATTGACAATTCCAAATATCGAAAGGCGTATCAGTACCGATCTGAGCCCTGGTAAGTCCTCTTTCTGGACTTTGGTAGGTTTCTTTGGTTGCTGATGACAAATGTCTAGTTGTTCGACACGCATACCACGCCCTAGCCTTGGATGAGCGCCGCGAGCCATTTTCCCCCTGTCTGTGGTGCGTCAAGGAGGGCAACGATGTTACCAAGCTCGTGCAGTGCTGGTTTCCTGGCGCGCACATCAATGTTGGTGGTGGCAACTCGGAAAACGTCGACAAGACTGGCGAGAGCAAGAATTACGGTGACCGTGAACAGCTGGCTAGCGTCGCGTACGCGTGGATGCTCGACCGCATCCGGCCGCACTTGGCATTGAACGAGACTGCTTTGGCAGCACAGCTGGCCGAGATCGAAGCCACTCTCAAGCCCAAGACTACCAAGGAGGACGGCACCGAGGGGCGGGATGACTGGACGTGGGGCGAGATCGAGGACAGCTACACCAAGGAATACCAAGCCATGAGCTCGGCCAAGATCCGCACCCCCAGCGAGTACCACCCCAAGGAAGTCGGCTTCACGGTCGAGCGCGTGCACCCCGCCGTGCACTTCCGAAAGCAGTACCACGCCGACCTCAAGGCCAAGAGCAAGGTCTACCACCCGATGGCTATGGAGGGCTGGGAGCGCATCTACGACGACAACGGCAAGGGCAAGGGCGGCGTGCTGCGCAAGGGCTGGAAGTGGGTCAAGTACCAGAAGGACGCCAAGGGCAAGCCCGTTCTCGACAAGGACAACAAGCAGGTGGTGGAGAGGGGCATGTGGGAGTTTGAGATTAGCACGCTGCCAGAGGACAAGAGCATTGAGCAGTGGCTGATTAACAGGTCGTGGAACATTGAGAGCTGCTTCAAGGAGGTCAAGGCTGGTTGGGATCAGTAACTTGTGAAGAAAATCGGGCCCTCGTATTGCGCCCTGCATGACGATATGAGTTTTGGATCGGACTTTTATGGCAAAGGTCAAAAATGGATAGCATAATGTTGAATTCATTGGACGATATCATTCGGCGGTAACCTGGTTGCTGATTCAACGTGCGGTGGAAAAGTTCTCAAAATAGGTATCTCGCAAGGGGTGCATAGGGAAAGCTAAAACTAAATCACACACATGATAAAGAGAGCACTTTATGTAGTCCTGTATGTCGTTTCAAATAACGTGTATTCTACTTCAAAGCCTGAAAATATAACAAAAGGTGAAAAGGCGTCAAATATGCCCATTCTTCCCCTCAAAACTTGTCAGCATGCAAAACCTTAGCATGCAAAACTTCAACCTGCTGAGTCTCGTGAATCTTTCCATCAGTTACTACCAGTGTTTCCTCGCGCGCCATCTTGGTCGCCTGGGCCCAACTGATATCGTTTCCACCCTCATGCTTGATCTCAAACAATCGATCAACTTGCTCCAGCGACAGGTTGGCTGTCTCGATGTACCATCGGAGAATGATGGGGACGAAGCAAAAGTTGAAGATTCCGTAGATGAGATAGTATTTCCAACCGATGTTCTCAATGGCGATTGGGGTAATGACGACGACAATGTACACCGAAGTCCAATTCACAGCTGTGGCGATTGATGTGCCAATATTTCGCATGCGCTGCGAGTTGATCTCGGCTGGGCACATGTATGGAATCGAAAGGAGAGACATGCCGTAGAAGACATAGTAGACAAAGATGAACACTATCGCGAATATGGACATGCCCCTGTTCTCATTATTGGCCTTGCTGTATCGGATACCGACGGCAACGAGGACAAAGCAGATACCGCTGGCGAAGGAACCCATGATCATAAGCCTGCGACGCCCGATGCGGTCGATTAAGAAGGCAGCCATGGCACCCCAGAACATGAGCGACATTGAGTTTCCGGCTGAAAGGATCAAAGCCAATCTGTCCGACATGCCAAAAGATCTGACAAGAACAATAGGAAGGTAGTATGCAATGACGTTGGTGCCGCCAAACTGCTGGAAAAACGGAGTGCCAGCTCCTAGGAGGATGCGGCGGAAGTTTTGCTGCCTTCCGCTGCCGAAAACCTCCTTGATAGAAATCTTCTTCTGAGTTTGGGCTTCGTGGCGAATCGTGGCCACCAGGTATTGAATCTCGTCAACAATAGTTTCGTCGGTTCGCGGCTTCGCTCGGAGTCGTGCAAGGATGCTCTGCGCTTCCTCGACGCGGTCCCTCATGACCAGTCAACGAGGCGACTCGGGCATGACAAAGACCATGGGCATCGTGAAAAGGGCGAAGAAGCATTGGAAGGCAAGCGGAAATCGCCAGCTGATAGCTTGATCTGAGATGTAGGTGAAGCCATAATTCATCCACTGGACATGGTTGGCTTGTGATGATGATTCTTTTGGGGAGAAATCGTACATTGGTAATGACAATACCAAAAATGGTGAGAACTAGTTGCAAAAAAATAAGTTTACCGCGATGTTCCGGCCTGGCAGTCTCAGATTGCCACATAGGAAGGGCTATAGTATTCATTCCATTTCCGATTCCAGCGACAACGCAGCCAACAATCATGGGGGCAAGGGAATAAGAAGCGGCCTGGAGGATACCTCCAATTATGAGAATGACGCAACCGATGAGAATACACTTTTGACGGCCCAGATTGTCGCCCACAAAGATGGACAAGAGAGTGCCAATATGCAGCCGATGTCATATGTGGCGACAATATGGCCTTGTATAGTGGTGTTGGGGTTGTTGAATGTCTCGAGGAAGGTTCTGTTGCTAAGCAGGCCGCCAAAGACACCTTGGTCGTAGCCAAAGAGGAGGAAGCCTGCACCGCGTGCGGCAGTGATGCCGTAGCTGAGGGTGTTACCCTCGGCCTTGTCAAAGAGCATGATCGCTGCTGTGAGGGGTACGACGATGCAGGGAGGGTGAAGATGAAGCAGAATAAATGATTGATGGAATGAATCAAGTAATCGGGAAAAGAGAAAACTTGGCAGCTTATGTATTATAACAAACGGCTAGGTTGGACGGCTTTACGATTGAGAGTGAAAAGTCGTTCAGGGTTTCTCCAAATTCCTAGCCGAGGGCCCCCATAATCTGGGGAAACATCGCGGGGTTCAAGGATCTCTGGGCTTGCCTACAGGCACATAGGGAGGGGGCCGCTGGCGGATCTTAGTTGTGCGAGCTGCGCTGGCTTGAGAGGTAGCGTGAGTGTGAGCTGGAACGGGAGCTTTGCCTTAGATGATGATGGAGTGCGAAACCTAGTATGTACTCCCAGGGCAGGGCTGTCCTGGAGGTGAAAGACAGGGGCGAGCGAGAGTGGATGTTTTGGCTGCGGAGATTTCTGTTGCTCATGTTAAATGGGAGGTGGGATGGAGATAGAGTAGCTTCATTTGTCTTCTCCTTTTCAGGGCCTCGGGGCGGAGTTTCGTCATGTCCATTCCGCCTCGACGTCCTCGCTTCAATTCCGCACCCTTACTTACGTACCATGCCTTACGTACCAAACGGCACCAAAAAGTACCAAAAAGTACCAAAAGTTACCGCTAGTAACAACCCGTGCACTGCAGTGGCTCAAGACTGGTGGAGTGGTGGGTACGGCGAGTGCGGGAAACGCGGCCGCACCCGTGTGTTCTTGCATCCCGGGGGCTCGGGGAGCGGCTCCATAACCCCCGTTGCAATTGATCAATAACCACGTAGTCGGGTCCTCCAAGTCCGCCGCTAGGAACCGATAACAGGAAAAAGAAGGCCCACTGATAGGATTTATGTATGATTTACTCGGGAAGGGTATATAATGATGGCGGTATCCTCGGAAGAGGAATTTGAATTGTACCTAGTTTCTCGACAACATTTAACGTATTATTAACACATTATACTGCCATATCGCTCCTCAATTTCGTGGCGTTTGACCCTGCTGAAGCCCACAGGCTAGAGAATTCACCAGTCTCGATCTGAGACACAATTTGGGACACAATTGGACAGGCACAGCCACCAGCTCATTCACACCATGGGATCTTCAATGAGCAAGGGCGTCAAGTTCGTGCCTGACAGGGACATTCCGTCCCTCGAGGGAAAGGTTATTCTGGTCACCGGTGGCAACAGCGGTCTAGGCATGCAGTCCATTTTAGAGTTCTCGAAGCATGGCCCCAAAGAGATTTGGCTTGGGGCCCGGAGCAAGGCCAAGGCACTGGATGCCATCAAAGAGATCAAGGGAAAGGTCCCTAATGCGCCACCTATCAAGTTCGTCCAGATGGACTTGGGATCATTTTCCTCGGTCCGCGAATCAGCAAAGTCCTTCCTCCAGGAATCCGATCGCCTTGATATCCTCCTCCTCAACGCTGGCATCATGTCCACGCCGCCTGGTACTACCGAAGACCACTACGAAGTTCAGTTCGGTACCAACCACATGGGACATGCTCTTCTCTCCAAGCTCCTCCTGCCCACCCTGCTCAAGACGGCCGAAGAGCCAAAGTCCGACGTGCGCGTCGTCGTTCTCGCTTCGGCCGCCCACAAATATGCTCCCGCCAAGGAGGGCATCATGTTTGATACGCTCAAGAGCGAGGCCGAGCAGATTAGCACCGTCACCCGCTACGGGCAAAGCAAACTCGCAAACGCTCTCTTTGCTAAGGAGCTTGCCCGGCGCTATCCCAAGCTCACCGTCTCGTCGCTCCAGCCTGGCCTGGTGAAAACCAACCTGGCTAATACCATGAGCGACAACAGCTGGATCATGCGCATCGCCTGGAAGATCACCACGGTCTTCATCGGCGTCGACGTTCCGACCGGCACCCTCAACCAGCTCTGGGCTGCGACCTCCCCCGACGTCAAGTCGGGGGAGTACTATGAGCCCATTGGCAGGGCCGGCTTGGGCAATCCCCACACCAACGATTCTGCTCTAGCCAAGAAGTTATGGGATTGGACAGAGAATGAACTCAAAGATGAGAATATTGACCCATAAATGTAGTTCACTGAGGGATCTGTTGATATTTCCTTTGTTGGTTCGAGTTATGAAAGGGGTACCCGGTTGTTGAGAAAGTTCCTCTGTAGTAGGCGATAATAGTATGCGTGCTTTGATACATTGCCAGAACCGTGCAGGCCATAAATGACCGCTTGTAAGACCATCTTTTCGAAAGAGAGCAAACCAAGATGTATGATCTTAACTAATGGTCGCTTCTTATTGCATTACCGATTCCCTCAATAACTAATAGATATCAGTGGGACACAATAGTTTCAATGTTTCACTAACATATCAATAGCTGCGCGATCTGGATTAATGGTAGCTACATTCTAGCAGGGCATCGTTTCAGATAGGGTCGCCTGTTACCCGCATTCTGATGGAGCCTGTGACGTACGGCTACGCGCTTGGGTGCCGGGATAGCCCGAGAACAAGGCGATTGTTGGGTATTGTGGTTAATGGAGGTCTCCGATGTTCTGTGCCGGTGGAGGTCTCGGATGGTATGCATTGGAGCCCACCGGTCTTGGCAAGGAAGAGGTATCTTAAGTAGTAAGGGGCTAATATTATTTTTGATTTTATAAGCGCAAAAGTTATTTTAGAAGAGGTTATTAAGATATTTGTTGTTTTAGTTAGGGCGATAAAACTTTCATGACCAAGCCAATTCTTTGACCCTAATTGTCTGCTACCTTTGTGACCAGTTCCTGGATCACCCGGTTAAGCCTACAGCTTGTTTTTTCTTCTTTTTTTTTCTAAGTAAAGCGTGGTGCACTGCGAGTACGCTCGGCCATGAGACACCGCCGGGGTCGGGCTGGTTCCAAACCCCTGGAACCAGTCTACGGCCATATTAGCGCAAGCCTTGGGGCCGGATGCCCCCCAAGTGCGGATCCTGCGGCCGCATATTCCGCATCGCAGCATTATGACATTCTTCTGGGCAGTTGGAATAACCAGTCCTAGGCGCTGCCTACATTGTGCTGGGGTTGACATTTAATGGTAGCAGTGCTAACTCGTCATCGGCTGCAAGCCTCAAGGTTGGCGACATCTACTTCTAGCCTTCAAAGTTCCCGAAGCATTTCTTCTCTCCTCCACTGTCGATATGGCGACCTGCTCGGCCCCAATCTCATTCACCCCAGCGAGAGATATCCCACCACTTACCAACAAAGTGATTCTGGTCACAGGCGGTACGGCAGGTCTTGGCAAGCAGTCGATTTTGGAGCTCGCAAAGCACGACCCTGGCCACCTCTGGCTCGCCGCACGCAATGTTGCCAAGGCGCAGCAAACGGTTCGCGAAGTCAAGGCGTCCATTCCCAGCGTCCGCATCAGCATCTTGGAGCTAGACCTCGGCTCTCTGCGCTCAGTCCAGCGCGCCGCATCTCAATTTATCGAATCATCTTCTCGGCTTGACATTCTTTTGAACAACGCAGGCATCATGGCCCATCCAGAAAGCCTCACCCCAGATGGGTACGAACTACAATTCGGAACGAACTTCCTTGGTCACGCCCTCCTTATCCGTCTACTGCTGCCCATCTTGCAGCAAACCGCGCTGCAGGCGCTGTCCGAGAAAGTCCGCATCGTATGTCTGACATCAGGGTCACATGCTCGGGCGCCGTTGGCGGGGATTGTGTTCGACACGCTCAAGACCGACGGCAGCTCCATCTCAACAGTCGAGAGGTATGGTCAGAGCAAGTTAGCCAATATCCTATATGCCAAGGAGCTGGCCCACAGGTACCCTGATATTCAGGTAGCCTCTGTAAACCCGGGAATGGTGAGAACGGGGTTGACTGGGGTGATGGGCCGGAACAACTTCGGTTATCGTGTCATTCTATCTGTCTTGGCTCCCATCATGGGGGTCTCAGTTGAGGAGGGAGCCAAGGCGCAGCTGTGGGCTTGCACAGCTGAGAATATCAATAGCGGAGAGTATTATTCCCGCATTGGAGAGACCGGCAAAGGAAGTCCTCACACCGACGACCATATGCTTGCAGCGGATCTGTGGGGCTGGACTCAGACGGAGCTCGATACATTCTTGGTTACGGGCCAGTCATGATTGGTGATTATAATTGGAGAGAGCACTCCGGACAGGAGTACTCTACGAATGAGGATACTTGCCGGTAGTTCCCTTACACATTAGTTTTCCACAGGCTCGTTGAATCGAGCACAGCCCCATAGGACTGAATGAAAGCTCTTCCGGCTGGCTCTGGTTACAATCTTATTTTATTAGAGTCCGCGGCAGGGATACGGGCGTACTTGGCTGCTAGTTGTTCAAGTCATGTTCCCTTACGCCGTATGTGCCTTGGGGTATAGGCGGAGATATGGACATACCATGACGACCGGACATATTGGAGGAGACAAGGCCGGCAACGTAGGATTTGGGAAGAGGAGCTGGCCGTGGTGAAGATTGTCCAGGATGACGACATAGTCTCCCGCAGAGAGCGCGGCGACAGCACTGCCCACCCGGGCGACGTAACCGATACCCTCATGCCCAGGAACGTGGGGCGGCTGCTCAGGGGCAAAGCCACTGTACGCGAACAAGTCAGATCCGCAGATGGCAGAAGGGGTGAGCCTCATTATGGCGTCGGTAGGGGACAGAAGCTGCGGTACAGCAACATCTTGGACTGTGATGTTGTACACGCCAGTTAACATCGCCCGTATGGCTGCGGGGAGAGTGAGGTTTGCGGCGACCATTTTGACTTTGGTGAGGATCAGATGTACAGGATGCGAAAGTGGTTGTAACCGTCGAACCGTGAGAAGGGAACCATAAAAATGATACGGGGATAGGCAAGCAGTCTAAGTAGTAATCTTCGAGCAAGTAAATATCATCATCCCCCCTCTCTCTGCTCCTTCTCCTCCTAAATTTGGGACAGTGTGCCTCTGGCTAGGTGACTAATCTCAACAGATCACGTCCTGGCAATTCTGGACTCAGCCCCAGGCCCATAACTTCACCATCAGACATTATCCTCGTGTGACGGGCCAGACAATAAGTCCGAAGCAGGAGGTCAAAAGCTACAACAACGGTGAAACAGAGTTCACGTAGCCAAATCCACACAGCCCACGGCGCGGGCGGCGCGGCCGCGTTTCATGAGGGCCGGTTTAAGCTTTCTATTCACATGAGTTGGGGTCGGATTTCGAACAATGAGCCCTTCGATTCAGTGGGCCGGTGAGCACTGGGCGGAGTCGGCGGACGGAGCGGACTTTGACGTATCACTGTCTGGTTGATGCAGTATCTATGGGACGGAGAGAAACGGAGTTGCGGACGATGCGCCTGTTCCCTCCCCCTTCTTTTATATAAGTACACATCGCTTCTCATCATAACTCATAAGAATATCCCATCCTCCACCTCACCAATTCCCTATTTTTAGGCCGGGAACACGATATCGACGAAATGGTATATGTCGCTATTGCTGGAGCTTCCTCCGGAGTCGGCAAGGTTATCGCAGACACCGTTGCCGCCGGGAACAAGCATGAGTACATCATCCTCAGCCGCAAGCCGTCGGCGGACCCGAAGACGGTGCAAGTCGATTACAGCGATATCGATGCTCTCGCTGCGACGCTAAACAAGTATCAAGTTGACACCATCATCTCTGGTCTCTCCCTCACCACCGATGAGGCGGGCCAGAACCAAGCCAATCTGATCGAAGCCGCCAAGCGGGCGGCCTCCACGAAGCGCTTCATCCCCAGCGAGTACGGGTCCAGGTGGAACCCAGAGTAAGTCCTTGGAGTTGCCCGCCCTGGTGCCCCTTGATCTTTTGGCCGCTTCGCGCCATGTATTGCTAGAACTTGGCTGAGTGCTAACGATGGACGCTACAGGAGCCTCCCGCCTATGCCTGCTTACCAGGGTAAGCTAAAGGCGATCAGGGCCTTGGAAGACTCATCTTTGGAGTTCACCGCAGTTCATAACTCCTTCTTTATGGATTACCTCGGTGTGCCCCACATCCCGACCGCCATGCCTTACGCCCCTAACGTATTCATCGACCTGGATAACAAGTTTGCCGCTATTCCCGGAGATGGGACGGCATCTTTCGTCGCTACACACACGCGTGACGTTGGTCGCTTTGTCGTGGCCCTCTTGGATCTGAAGAATTGGGAGCGCATCCACACCATCCACGGAAGCCGACAGACTATGCTCGAAGCTGTGGAACTGGCCGAGGAGCTCACGGGCAGCAAGTTCACCGTTGTCCACGACTCTCTTGAGAAGCTAGAGAAGGGGGAGATCACTCTGACGCCAACGGCGCTCAAGATGTACGAAGGCAACGACCAGGCTATTGGGATGTTGACCCAACAGCTGTCTGTGTTTGGAGGATGGCTTGCCGAGGGACGCATGGACATCGACATCTCCCTCAATTCGCTCAACAAGGAGTTCTCGGATATTAAGCCTCTCACCTGGCGCAACATCATCGAGACGTACTTGACGAAGTAGACGCTGCTTTGGTATACCTCCGATACCATCAGAGTGGGCGTGGACTCTTACTACGACCTAGCAGAAGTCTAACATGCGCACAATGTGGACTAGCCTTTTTCATTGTCAAGGCTACCATTGTCCATAAGCGATGTTATGATTAAATAAAAATCCATTCGATTCAAATATAAGCGGCGTAAATAGGTTCTAACAAGTAGTTTTTGAACCGCGTTAGCAAGGTCCAACAGCAATACCGATGGTTCACCAAAACCTGCTGATTGTATCCAAAATTCTGAACTACTACGTTAAAGTGTGCCTGTGACTCAATTTATAAGCCTGCCGCATCCACCAAGTTTAGGTACACTTCACTCATGGTTGGGAAAGGTGGCAAGGCATGGATCAGTTGGTCAACACACATCCCTCCAACGACTGCCACCGTAGACGCGTGCAACAAATCGGCTGCCTCCGTTCCCACAAACGTTGCCCCAAGCAGCACCCTAGTTTCCTTCTCCAGTACCCACTGGGCCCATCCAGCCTCATATCCCTCAGCGTGCAAATTGGCCCCCAGTGTCTGCACAGGCGCTGTTACCGTCCAAACTGCTCTCCCTGCTTTTTCGGCTGCTGTGCGCGTAAGCCCAACCGATGCCACTTGCGGGTCCGTGAAGATGACTTGTGGAACGGCTGTGTTGTCGGCCGAGGCGCTGAACTTGTCAAAGGTTGACAGGGTGGCTGGGAATTTACCTTGAGCACGGGCAACAATGGCGTTGGCGGCAATGCGACCGTGGTACTTGGACGTGTGTGTCAGCAGGGCGCGACCATTGACGTCCCCTGCTGCATAGAGCCATGGGGTATCATTGTTGGACGGAACACCGGTGACGAGAAGGGATTCGTCAACTGTGATAGGGCGCCCGGCCTCAAGAGCAGCGGCGTCAAGGCCAAGGGACTCAAGCCCGAGACCCTTGGTGACAGCACGGCGCCCGGTAGCAACCAGAATCTCAGTGGCGGGTATTTCTTGCTCGTCTCCGCCAGATGAGATCGTAACAATGAGCGAGTTGTCCTTCGCATTTCGTTTCACGCCAGTAACACTTGTGGAAGTCATAACAGAAGCTCCGCGGGAAACAAGCTTCTCTCGTACAATCCTTCCGGCCTCGGGGTCAACGCCTGGGAGCAATTCCGAGCTTCTGCTCACCAGTACCACATTGGAGCCCAGAGATTGATAGGCACAGGCCATTTCAGTGCCTACGATACCGCCTCCAATGATGAGGAGTGTTTTGGGGACGACGCTCGAGCTTGTTGCTTCTCTTGATGTCCACGGCTTTGCCTCCGCGAGACCGGGAATGTCGGGGCTGACGGGCTCGGAGCCAGTGCAGACAACCACTGCCTGACGTGCCTCCAGTTCAATTGATTCGGCCTTTTGTGAATCCAAGTCAACCAGCGTGACATTGACCTTTTTAATCCCAACGACGCGACCAGTGCCACGAACGAGCTTTGTGCCGCTGTTCTCGACCATCGGAACCAACAACTTGGTGTCGTCCCACCCGCCAGTAAACATGTCTCTTCTCTTAAACACTGCTTCAACATCGACCCTGGCCTTTACATCCGTGAGTCGTTCGCGAGCGCCACCCACATGGCGAGCATCGTCGAGTGCTTCGGCCGGACGAAGCAGTGCCTTCGAAGGCATACATGCCCAAAAGGGACAATCTCCACCGACGAGTTCTTTTTCAATGACTAGGGCTGTCATGCCTGCCGCGACGCATCGCGCAGCAATAATACGGCCTGCCCACCCGGAGCCAAGACAGATTACATCGTACGTCTTGGATTGGAGGGATGACGGGGGGTGGGTGGCGGGGTGGAGATTGATGCTTTTAATTGACGGCATTTTGGGGAGGTTTGCAAGTCGACTTCAAAAGCTTGGAGGCGGAATTTCAAATATAAGTGATTGATTTTAAAAACTCAGTTATTCCAGGGAGACTTTTTGGTCTTCTTTTCAGTTCTGCTTTATTATATACTCGTCACCTAGCTGGTTTATTTGACTGACCTCGCCGAGCTCCCCCGCCAACCTCACATGTTCGTAATCAATGGGGTTGCTTCAATGGTCGCTAGGTCATGCAGGATGTGTTGGGTAGTGTCTATTGTCTCTATCAGGTTAGCAGGTGGCAATAAGAGCAAGGTGGCCATCCACAAATCTGACATGCATCTGCCCTACAGGGCATGATTGGAAGCCAAGCACCTCTTGGGCCACCATAGAAGTCGGCTCACTTGCTGACACTTACTGAACAATGTGCAAAACCGCTACTGCCCAACTGATAATATTGTGCGTACAGGCTTGGCATTGGCAGGTTAATTGATTGCGAGAAGCAGCGTGTACCTCCAGTTATAGACATATGTGTGGTATTTCTTGATCAAGAAATCCGGCATCAATATATTTGTGTCCCATCTTGTACAATGTGTAAGAATCCGTGCATTCTTTTACGTCAATTGACGGTGAGGCCAAAAGATAAGTCAATAATCGCAATGCCTGTGAATACCGGCACGGATAACAGGTGTTAAATGGGACCGGCTCGTAACAAATATACCCCCCTAGATTATCCTATAGATAATCTACTACAGTTTACCCAGGTACTGTTGAAAATATAAACTAATGTACATGCCTGCTTGGGAAAGCGAATACTTTCGCTTTGAGCTCAACAGTCTGTTCATTATGCAATGTAGATGATAGCACACAGAAGTCTATTCAAGTATTCTTTTGATACGGTTGGGTCAGAACAGTAGGGGTCTCAATGATATGTAGTAAGAAGATTGATCTCCTATTATCTATTTACCCTAGTAACGGGCTTATATATGCCTTCCACAGGTGCCTGAGGCACACACTCGCAGAGGATCCATGTGTGTTGGCACCGTTTTCCGTATCATCTTTGCTTCAGTAATCTACTTGGGATACTCATTGGTGGTGAACAGGCCCATCCAGTACTCTATGGCATCTTGGCGGAAGTTGTCATTCTCAGTGCGGCATAGTTCCGTGGTATTGACGTCAAAGACTAGAGCAGTCGGCTCACTGAGCTGATACTTGGGCCAGATTTTCGTGCCGTTTACTACATTCACAAATTTCCGTTAGTATCGTGTTTGGCCCCAATAACATTTCACTGACCTGGATGGTTGTTGGGGTTCAGCGTATTGAAGAAGCTGATCCACATGCTGGTCATCAGATAGCTAAGCGGTTCGAAAGTCTCCTTTTGGTCGGCCTGGTCGGTAGGGCTCAAGGATTCAGACAGTGTGACATTGTGGAATAAGAAGGCGATGTCATCCTGCTCCTGGGAGCCGTACTGCCACCAATGAGCATGGAATAGGACATCGTATATGTATGTGTATACGTCAACGTCATGACTGGCCCACTAAAGAACTGGAGTTAGTCACTATGCCCTTTGGGAAAGCTTGTTTCGTGGCACCCTCATGTGTAAAGTAATATTCTGCAGATGGTTCCCCATTTCTGACGGCAGTAAAATCCTCGCCCTCGAGGCGTGACAACATGCTGTGAAGTGGACATTGGTGGTACTTACTATTTGGCTTGCCATGCGGCGCCCAGCTTGCATGACCTTATCTCCGTTGTAGGCACTTGTACGTTTCCATTGGTCTCCTAGTCCAGTTTCAGTGCCGGGTCGCCCTTCCAGAGTGGATGGGATGCCTTGAGCCGGATCATCAGGATATAGTTGTGCCATCTTATTTGCGGTCGCGTTGTTTAGGCCGTCGTAGGCCGCCATTTCCAGAAATTCAGCCGTCGTGTTGATCCCTTCCACGCCATAATATTGCCATGTTCCTTCATCCCGGGCAGTTCCGAGGAGCAATGGCACTTGCACAAAGCTGCCGGCATTAAGCTGTTTCGAGCCAAGGTCGCGAATAAAGTCACCGTCAACCGATGGGTTGGGGCGATGCAACGTGGTGATGTCGCTGTTGAAAACGTCTGAGAGAGCATCGGCATCGACATTCCGCAAGCAATCCAGAGTGTTACTGGCACCGCTGCAATTGGTAGCGTCCACAAACTCGTCATAGAGAGGCTGCCACTCATCGACGGTAAGTGACGGCCACATCAGCATTGGGCTGCCGCTCTGGAGGATGGCAGCACGAAACAGTCCATCATCGCGGCCGCCGTACGCGAGAAGTTGCAGACCTGCACTGTAGGCACCCGCCTCCTGGCCCCAGATTGTGACTTTATCAGGGTCCCCGCCAAAAGCCTCGATGTTTTCTTGGATCCAGCGCAGTGCTAGACGCTGATCCTTCAAACCTAGGTTTCCAACGCCTTCATCGGCGACCTCATTTCCGTACAAGAATCCCCAGTAACTGAGGCGGTAGTTGAGAGTGACGCCGATAAATTCTTGGTTGTTTTGCACCCCAACCTGAAGCAGAGATGTCATGTTATAACGCGGGTCACTGCCGCTCCCGTGCTTGAAGAGACCGCCGTGAATGTAGACGGCAACCGGTAGCAATCCCTTGGATGATGATACATTTGATGCCCGGTATACGTTCAGAGTCAAGCAATCTTCCGAAACATACTCCCCAAGGACCATTTGGGTAGCACCATACCCATAGCACATATAACCAAGGTCTGTGGCATTCCGATCCCCAGCCCATGATGTGTTTAGGGACTGAGGGTCACGGAAACGAAGGTTTCCTATCGGGGCCTGCGCGTATGGGATGCCCTGGAAATAGTCTTGGTGCCATTTGGATTGGTGAACTGATCGCACTCATTAGCTTTAGACCACGCTAAAAGAGGTATAGTAGGTTGAAACGGTCTAAAAGAAATCCGGTAGAAGTAAGGACTAAAGATCATATGCACAATGTGTGCACCTGACCACCAAATCCTTGAAAGGAGGAACACATACCGCCGTAGTAGGTACCATTCTTGGTCTTCACAGTAGGGATAGTGTTGTTGTTGAGAGCAGAGGCTATACTAGCCAAGAGGCCAATGCTCAGCGCATAAAGACAATGCATTCTCACGATGCTTAAATTATCAAAAGAAAGATGGTATGTACTCAGGGAGAATAACGAAGAACGAAGGGTCAGCGATCCTATATATCTCAGGTCCTACTTAGTGTTTTAGCTCACTAGTAGCCCTGTAATATGACAGGACTATACAAACCCACACCATAAAAAAAGTAAAGCAGCATGTGACCATGGTTGCTCAAAATGCATAATTTTCCGCGATCGTGAGAATGTTGGACTGTCCATGCAAGGATCACCTAGTAACAAGCCGCGTAATCAGACTAGGCAGCTCCGCACTTCAAAGCTTGAACCATGTCTTAGTGGATGCTAAACTAACCCCTCGCGAAAGCTGCCATTTCATGAGAGGCCGGAGAAGATATCCGTATTGATCGATCTAGACCAGGCACTAACTCCATAAGCACACTCAGTATGATTGCCGAGACATTGTACCGGAGTCCCACTTCTAAACTCTACTATCTAACCGAGGCAAACTAGCGTTTAGGCCATTCATCTACTATCTCAGGTGAGATGGGGAGTGTGTGTGATGTCAGTGGAATAATTGATAATCTGCATTCATAGAGGATAAGGTACGTGTTGATCATAGCTGAATCACACATCGTCTCAGAGACTTAACTAAATTATGTCAAGACCAATCATAATCCCGTCGGTCATAGAGATGAGCTCGCTGAACCAGAACCTGTTTTTCACTGACTACGAAACGTGTTGTCCTGTGCCTTAAGGTTGGCAAGTCATTGGCAGGGAGTATGCTGATGCCTTGATGGCAGTGTGTTCTCACTTGAGGGTGGCCGAGGCTTGGCGTCATTTAATTATGCAAGGTGATAAATGCTCGCCACTAGATTACGAATCTTGTCAGGGGATTACGGTTGAGGTTTTCGGACTGACTTCCCGCGTTGGGAAATTATCAATAGGGTTTTCGTATTACTTTTCGTATTACTTTTTCGTATCAATTTTCGCATTGGGATCGCCAGGTACCCCTGAAGGTGGAGTCTCTACTAGGATATGTAAAAAGTTGGTCGTGGACGCGCGTTTCGCACATTACCGTCTACAGGCCGGGGGTTAAAGTTTTATTATAGTACCGGGGCCAATTTTGGATCCTAAAATCATGGTCATTCATACCATGATTCTCTTATGCTCTGGTCGGCGAGGAATGTGCAACTATCCATTTCACGGGTAGCTCGAGGGTGTGTTTACGCGTTTTTTGTGGCTGTGCCGTCAAGCCAGGTTGGTGGACTCCCTAAGATTTTGCCCCCTGAAGATTAAATACCCCACGAGAAGCTCGGACGGTGAGATGTGCTCAGGCCAGGTTGGAACAGTGACTTCCTGGACTGTCAATTGTACACTTACGCAATGATGAAGCCACAAAAGGTGGGTCTATCCACAAGTCCGATAAGCTAGCCGGCAAAAACAGTCAAATGGGCTCGGATCAGATCAATATACGAAAATAAGAGCGAAAAATAAATATAAATGAGCTCCTCGGGGCTGGATCTTTTACACCCACCACAATCATAACGCCTTTTTGCAATCTCCAAACCAACCACTTGTACAATGGGTTCTATCGCTAAAGTACTGGCCATTGGGCTCCTCGCGTCTATTGGATTAACCGAGGCAACTCCTGTCTCTGGATCATGTACTTCCATTAATCAAAGAAAGGCTTGGTATGCCAACTGGACGTCTCTTCGCGGTTATATACTCACAGTTCTTAGGCATAAGATGACGAATGACGAAAAAGGCGGCAAGTACCCAGCGTGTTTGACTTGCGAAAGTCAACTAACCTCTTTTGTGAAGCTTTCATTGACGCCGAGCTCTGCCTGATGAAACACGATGTTATCACCGGGGAAGTCAACGGTGCACGAAATGCTTGGGACGAAATGCATTATAATCACATTTACCAGGGAAATTACATCCATTATGTCGGGCATTTCCTCCCTTTTCATCGCTACTTTGTACGTACGCATGAAATCCTTTTGCAGGAGCTTTGCGGTTACACCGGTGGACACCCTTACTGGGATGAACTTCATGATCTAAAGAATGCTCCTTTAAATGAATCATCCATATTCGACTCTGTCTATGGATTTGGTGGCAACGGCGTCGGAGGTAAGCTCTGCAATTACTTCGCAAATGGAACCAACAACATGAGTTGTTTACATTTGACGTTAACTTCGATCCTTGGGCTGTAACGACATGCTAAAGCAACAGTGACAGATTCTGGATGTATCGCGGATGGCCCCTTCCAAAATATGACCCTCTACATCGATAACAACTTGAATCCGGATGCCTACACCGAATATTGCCTCACCCGAAATCTTACTCAGACCGACCTTGAGATGGCGGCACAAGAATACGTTGATGAATGCTTAGATATTCATAACTATACATCGGCTTGGTCATGCTACAACGGTTACCCTCACGGCGCGGGACATGGAGCAGTGGGGGGGCTGGTAAGTGGCCCTGTCTGAAAGTTTCAGGAGGCACAGCTAATATTCTCATAGATGGGAGATCCAATTGCAAGCAATGGCGATCCCACATTTTATCTTCACCATGCGTATTTAGACAAGCTATGGTGGGAGTGGCAGCAGTCAAACAGCAGCAGTCGGCTTACAGATATGGGAGATACCAACGTTCCTCCTCAGTGGTTGATCGAGCAAGTTGGCAGAAACATCTCATCTTCTATCCTAGACTACAACGGCGACAATGGCACAACGACGACTTTGAACCATGTTATCTGGATGCAGAACATTACACCCAACGTAACTATCAGTCAGATTATGGATATTGGAGGCGATACTATCTGCGCCGAGTACATTTAATGTCACAGAATGCAGCACGGCTTCTCGATAGATACTTTCATATTTTTTTTATAAGAATGCCTTTCTTAAATAGATATTTATCGACTATTACCTCTACGATCTGTTTTGTAGGTCGATCACAGGACTGGTATAAATCTTACTCAGAATTAAATAATAAATTGGCTGAAGTGAAGTGCTTCTGATCAAGCAATGTATCGTGACCTTTGTTAATCTACCTAGCAGATAGAACTGTAATCTCTAATAATTTACTTTGACTATTTTTTGAGTCAAACATCTATCAAGGTTAGCTAAGTTCTTTGCACAGTAAATAAACAAAGAACAGATGAGAGAAACTAGAGATAAAACGCAAGTAAGAACTCTTATTTCTCGACTACATTAAAATAGTGATGCTGTCTGTGCATTCTCCGGATCTATTATTTCACGGTACAGACCCACAGTATCACTCATTGTAGTTATAAATTATAGTACTAGAAAGATACTTCACTCATAGCTCACAAGACTTGTTTCTATTGAGATATAAAATGAAATATCTATATTCTTGATGCCTAGTTCGCAAATAAGTCCAATGAATTCATCCAAGCACAGACCGAATTCAGCACGCGACCATATACCGAATTGGTACTCTTCCACACACGTAACAAATGAGGAGTGAAAAATGCCCCAGCCACAGGAAGAGCAATACGACAAGCGAAATTTAATCACAGATGTTGGGGTATCTGGTGAGTTGTGGATCATATCATAGGTCTAAATACGAAAAACAGGGGCTTATGCGACCGTTCCCTGCTCACTAGTGGCCCGCAGAAAGAATTTTACGTAACCGATTACGTATTTACTCAGCTAGAGACAAATTTCACACATGCTCTTACGAGAGACACGAATGTCCGCGTCAGAAGAGGCCTTATCAAAAAACACTGTTTCTGATCTGTGGGTCAAATACAGACGATGGATGCCTAAGCCTAGATACAATATCAGGCTAGCAGTCCATGCGATCAATAAATGCCCGATTGGGCAGAACCACCTAAGTTTATCATTCAATTATCAAGCTCTTAATCTTTGGGACTCGGACGTTTTGGAGGAATCTAGTGGCCGTGGTGGGCCCTTGCTGTCGACTTTTTCTCGATGTATTTTTATATCCGGGGCTCATTGCTGGCTTGGGCGTGTATTTTCGGAATTAAGCTAAGTTTTGGGGTAGTTTGCACTGGCCGCTCGAGCCAGTTCGTTCGCATGCGGCATCCAACTTGCATCTAATCTGGCTGAGAATGGAGGAACATGGATAGCCATGCCATGCTGATGCGGCAGAGTGACCAAATATTGACCCTCTTCAGTGACGCGTCACACAATACTTGTGGATTGGCCAAAAGTTTTCATTTAGTGACCGCTATGTTGCCATTGGGCCACCTGAGTGCCTTGCATGCGACCCTGGAGGCTATGCTAGTTTAGGCTATCTACATGGTTCTTCTCACCAACGGCCTACCCGGTGGCCTAGTTGAGGCCAGTCCCATTGTTGAATCGTATGAATTTTGTGCAGATGTCTTGGCTCAAGAAGGAAAGAACGGCAGGGCAGGGGTAGACATGGTGTATGTTATTGCGTAAGCTATTCACTAGGTTTCTAATGTATGTATGATCCAAAAAGTATGGTAGTTACTAGCCAAAAAACTATTAAAGGAGGCCACTATGCTCCCAGGACAGAAGACAGCGCAACATCATTCTGAATTTGTATTTCAATCTTTACAAATTTCACTTGAACTTATCTCTGATCAGCTAGATTTGATCAGCCAGCAATTTGCCACTTTTAACCGCCATCATGAAGATTTCTTTCATTGCTACCATTCTGGTCGCCTCTGCTAATACTTTGGCAATCCAGCGCCGGGACTGCACCAGCCCTGAAACGCGCAAAGAGTGGCGAAACTTGAGTGATGATGAAAAGTCAACCTACATTGACGCTGTCAAATGCCTCAAGAACACCGCATCTCGTCTCTCATCCGCCTCAACTGGAAGTCTCTATGACGACTTTGGCTATATCCATAGAAACCTCGACTCTGAGAGTAAGTGATGATTATTGACACAATGAAATGCTTATCTAACAAAACCCAGTCCACTTCGTGGCTGTCTTCCTTCCATGGCATAGGTGGTTTGTTTATGTCTATGAAAAAGCCCTTCAAGAGTGCGGTTACACTGGAAGTACTCCCTACTGGGATTGGACTCAAGATACCGATGACATGGCGGCATCTGCCCTCTTTGATGCCGAAACGGGCTTTGGCGGCAATGGAGACTCGTCCACCTCATGCGTTGTTGATGGGCCGTTTACAAACTGGACTCTTACTACCCCAGATGATCACTGCCTCCAGCGCAATTTTGACACGGAGGTTTTCGCGGAGTACTCCTCTTCATCCGCGGTGAGCGATACTGCAGGGCTAAGTTCGTACACTCTCTTCCGCCCTGCATTAGAGAATGGCCCCCACCGAGGTGCACACGCTGGTATTGCAGGCGACATGGCCAACAACTACTCTCCCAACGGTGAGATTAATCTTGGCAATGTCGCGCCTTTTGCTAACAAAATCTATAGATCCGATTTTCTTCCTCCACCACGGTAACATTGACCGTATTTGGACAGAGTGGCAGGCTTCCAATAGTAGCAGATTGACGGAATATGGCGGAAACCGATATCAAAACAATGCCACCGTTGAGGCCGATTTGACCGATTCTGTGCCTTACTCTGCGGAACTTTTTGGCGACGATGCCATTGTGTCCGATCTAATGAATACCCAAGGTGGGGTTTTCTGCTATACTTATGAGTAGAGTATATGGTCCCCGGTGATACATAGATACTCTTCTGTCATAGTTCACCAGTCAAATTTCAAGGACGGCTCAACACCGGTATTAAAATCTATCTTATTTACTGACCTGAATTGATTTATGGTTATCCAATATAACTGTTTGTGATGTTCCTGACATCACAACGCGTATCCTTTTGGTGTAGTGGCTAAGGTCTACCCGTTACACGAAGTTTGTGAATGAACCCTAGTAGTATTAGGCTTGACAATTATGGTCCACTTTTGCAGCATCCCTATTCTGATAGATTTTATAATTCCTGTGAGATAGTGTTGTTTTTTTCTGACATATTTCCAGTTCATTCGTAGCTATATACACTATAAAACACCACTGATATCTACTAACATGCATGGCAAGGGTCCCCAACAAATAATCCTCCCTACAAACGCCTTTTTTTAAGAACTTTTGGTGATGTTATGGTTAGAATATCTCTGTGTAATTTCTTTGAATAGAGATGATGGTACACGAATGCCCTCCAGCCGTTCTTGTGCAGATAGCCGACCCGGAAGAGCAAGCATCGGAGGGTATGAATGGTTCTTGGATAATTTGTATACTTCATCAACGAAAAAGTCTTCCAAGTGCGTTGCTGCCATATCCACAAGGGTAAAGAAATACTGATGAACTGAGCATAACTCCTCGATTTCCCACCTTGAAATACGGGATAGAAATAGCTTTGCTTGATCTTGCCGCGTAAAGATCTGACTTTCATTGACGGAATGACTGAGTGGAAAGCTATGGCAGTAAATCTCGAAACGAAGAAATGCCCTGGTTAACCTGGCGTGTTCGATCGGTGACAACACCAAGCGATATTGTGATAGTCTTTCGTTATAGGACGGCTGTGACCATATGGGCAGATACGAGGCCTGGAAATCATTGAACATAATTTTGCTCGCTCTGAAGCTGTAGTCTTTGATGAATCTTTGCGTTCTGAGGTACATGCGGCTGATTTCTGCAACATTTTCAAAACTTGGTGGTATTCTGAGGCTACCAGCATGATAGTCATTCATCATAGTTTCTATGGCTTCTTTGCGGTTGTAAGCCTTGGCCATACGCGATGCGTAGAAGGCAGCTAATGCATGTTGAAAGTTAAGACCAAAAGCTTTCTTGAGAACTTGGCCCAGGATCCGTTGTGGGGCAGCCAAAAATGTGCTATGACAGGCTTTTGAAGCCGTGATCAGATTGTTGAGATCGGGAGGCCATGCAATTGACTCGAGAATTATGCTGAGAAGTTCTGGTGAAAGATCATGGAGCTTCGCCATGATGACTAATGGTGGAAATGGTGTTGGATAGTTTTTCGAAGTTCACTTTTTGATTCAACGTTTTTATCTGCAATGCGATTATGAAATTGCCATGTGATGAAAAGTTTTCGACGCGTCATGGGCGGGGCGTAATGTAACATTAAGTGGTCTGGGCTTTGGTAGTATCTAGACCAGACCATTACGCGTAAAATTTGCATCTACCCATTCGACACACAAAGTGCCAGGCACGGGGATTTGAATTATCCCAACCCGTCAATTGCCCTCTACTCGAGAGGCCACAATCACAAAGCGGATTGCAAAGATGGTTGCCCCTTGCATCTGCAAAGCCGAGGAACTTTGAGCAGTTGTTGCATTTGTCGTACAGCCGTCCAGAATTTTGGTTCGGGTTAGGTGCCCGAGTAACATACCGAGTACTCTTGATGAAATATTTGTGTATATTTCTTATTGTCGTGTATTCAAATTACTCACAATCCATGAGGATGCAGGGTAAAAACTGGCGATAAAGTTTCCGCATGTGACAGAAGAAGACAACGAAAAATCAATTTGCCTTTGCTTAACGTGCACGTGGTCGATCCAGAGGATCCAAATCATCAGCTGATTTAATGGGCGTAAATCTCCAATTTTCCTTCATTTTCCTTTTCTTCCCTCTTTAGCCTCCAGCCAAGATTATATTACAGCTCTAATACTGAATATTATCTTCATCACAGTGTTATAGTACGCCACGTAAATGATGGCAGGAAATACAGTTTACTGTAAACCATGCTCCCACCCCAAAAAATGGTGTAGAGCAGCTTTCACAGTCTCGTTACATATGGCCGCTCCAAAACTACCAAAGCACACTTCAGAACTTATCTCAGTGTAAGCCATAGGGAATCTACACGCACCTATTACAATAGCTATACTTGGATAATTCTTCAAACATGGCGGCGACCAATGCAGGATCAATCGGATAAATTGCGTTGAGTTTGCATACAAGAGCCCAGACTTGAACCGGTGTGAACTCATTGGCTAGTTGCAGCCTTTCGCTGGCTCGCAGAAGTTTATTGAGGTCTTCACTTCCTATGTAGGTTTCATTTTGTGATGGATTTGATTCATAATCATATACTAATCTTGTTGAAAGGTTGTAGAGATGATTGGTACCATAGTTGTAAGGAAGATCGAGGTCGCCTTCACGTACCGCCGGCGATGACGGCGTTCCATGTTTCAGATGAGGCCAGCACGGCCTTTCGAGTCTTTTAGAAGATTAGTTGAGAATTTTGCGCACTAATTAAAGAGAAGGAAGAGTCGCCGAGATCATACTTCAGGATATACGCAACTCCCATTTGAGTGCTGAGGGATGTCTCATGAATCTCGGTAACGCCTGTAGCTAATTGTGAATTGTCCTCAGCTCCCAATGTGTCCCGGCCTGTAACAACATCAGCCCATGTGGCCGGAAACGGCTGAGATTGTGAACTATCGTCTATTTCCAAGGTCCACGCCAGGTTAGGAGGTGTATTTTCAGCAGCCGTAATGCAGCATGCTGGCCCAGGCGGTGCCTGACGAAATCCCTCCCAATCGATGGCAATCGGCTCCTGCCCTGACAAGCCATTAATTTCACTATTACGCGTCGCATTGGGTGTAGTATTCTGAAGTCCTCCTTGGGGGCCATTATCATTCGATCGAAGCTCCTCCTGAAGCGTTGCAATCTCCCTCTTAGAGTCGATTTCAACTTTGCGCAGTCGTAACACCTCGTCTTCAAGCGCTTGAATATAGCTCTGGGTCCGCTGGCGATGTTTTCTATCCAGTTTCAGACTTCAAGAAGGGCAACAATCTTGAGATCATGGCTGCCTACCTTTGAGCCTGCGAAATCTGCTCACTTCTGTTTGTTGGGGCCGAGCTGTTGTCTGATTCTGAATACCATAACCCGATCAAAATCTTGTCGCAATACCCTTGACCCACCAGTAGATCTTACTCAATTCATCTGATAGCCAAGTGTCCAAGTCCAAGCCCAATACACGTTGGGCACGCTCAGCCAGCGTCTCCCCAGTCGCCGCGGATGGCATGTTATCCGATAAAGTTTCAAAATTTGCCAAAAGGTTTTAGAAGTTGGAGTAAGAAAATGGCGCAGGCAACGTGGATGCCACAGAAGAAAACAAGGTTGTATGTGACAATCTCTTGGGTGCAACCCCAAGAGAAGTCAGCGGCGTAATCATCTAAATTATAATTCCTTTTGCCCTCTGAGTAAGCAGCAGGCCATCAAAGACGCGAAATTCAGGACAGTATGCAGCTCCCAGGGTATGTCAGAATACATCATCGTGCATAATCATCCCATACGACGTCTCCTGCTTTCATGGCAACATGCCCTACCCAGCATCTACTTAAGGACGGGAAGCCAAATGGCGGAGGCTTTTATGCGTCATGAATATATAGTCAAAGAGAAAAGATTTGTGGTTAAAAAAGAATTAAGGAATACAATGGGATTTTCCTTCTGATTTTAGAGCATAGATTGGGTCTGTGAACCACGGCCCTATGATAATTTGAGCTGCAGCCCAAGGTTATCGCCGATCCCTGACGGAGATTGGGCAATCCACAAGTGACATTACCCTATAGGTCACATGTGCGATACAATACGGTGATGCACAAACCTGATCACATCTTTGTGCTTCGATATATTTGCATTGAAATTTCTGTGATGTGTTTTCAGGGTGCTTATAGCCAGACCATGCATTGATTTAGAAGGGAGAGTACTAATACTATGACTGTTTTTGCATTCTCTCATTTGAAACATCTCTTCATATGGTGGCGCATTTCACTCTCAGTACATAATTCATCCCCAGCTCCAAGGAGGCTAGAAAGAATTTGGGCGATTGATTTGCGCAAGAGTCACATTATGCGTGTGCTCGCACTTTTCTACTGTCAATCATGGGCATGGCACCAAAGAAACCTCGCTAAAAAGTGACGTAGTAGCAACCACGTCAACAGGTGTGTTGTTTGTGGGTCTGCGTCAAGCGATCACGTGATGTTAAACTGTTACTGGGTGACAGCCCAATTCTACGATCAAGCGACCGCGATTTTACACTCGAGACGCGTCTTTGAGCACCGCCGCAAGATGCGATCGCACACATCTCAAGGGCGAGACGGGCCCGGCACCAAAAGGAATTCATCTACAAACAGATTTCGCGCTAGCACCTCTTCCATCGGCCGTCCGCAGACCACGTTGCGCGAGTCCAGGGTAAGTCAACAATGAAGCAAAACAATAGCCCAAGCTAGCATTCCCCAAACCTGACACAAGTCCATTTCCAGATTTCATCCTTCCGCGCAACACAGCCCACGTACAACCTCATTACCGGTGCCGACACGAACATCTCCCGACCCGCTTCTCGACAAAGTCATTCTGCTGAGTCGGTTCGTCCCGGTTCGCGCGAAAGTTCTAAGGAGAACATGGCGCCCCCCGATGCTGACGAGTATGAAAAATACCGGAAGGAGATCGAGGCCTTGAAGGCTGAGATCGGTACCCTGCAGTATCGTATGCAGACTTCCGAGCAAGAGAAGGAGATTGCAATGTCCCAGCAGAGCAGCAAGATGGAGCAGTCTCGTCGGCGCGAACAGGATGAGGCACAACAACGCCAGCTTGCCGAAGCTGATCGCGAAAAGGCTGCGAACCAGATGGAGGCGTTGCGCAGAGAACTCGATGATCTCAAGGAAGCGTCCGAGCAGGATAAGAAGGCCCTGGAACGCAAAGCTCGCGATGCTGAAGACGAAGCGCGACTCTTACAAGAACAATTGGAGGATCTCTCGACGGCCAAGGAGGAGGCCGCACGAATTGCTGACAGGAAGATGACGGACTTTGAGATGCAAATTACGGCCGCGCAAAAGTCGGTACAAGAGCTGGACCAGGAGAACCAGCAGCGGGAGGAGATTCTTCAGCAAACGCAGGCTCAACTGGCTGACAAGGACGCCCTCATCGCCAACCTGGAGGCTGATGTGTTGCGATTCAAAGCACAGAGCGGTGATGCTGAAACCATGGAGATCATCCGCAGGGAACTGTCCGAGCAGGTCCAGCACATACGAAACCTGGAAGCGACGAACCGCGATCAATTGTCCGAATTGAAGCATCTCCGAGCCTTGAGCAAGGCAGTCGAGGTTGTCGAAGAAGAGAAGCGCAGCCTGCAGCGCAAGCTCGAAGCAGCAGAGACGATTGAGGAGGAGCTTGCTGAGGCCCGGATCCAACGACAGCGACTGGAGGATGAGCGTCTGGCTTGGACTGCCTACCTCAAGAATACCGCTGAGACGAGCGATGCCGAATTCGATTCCCCAGAGGCGATGGCTCGGGCTCTTGTCCAGGAACGATTGACCACTGCTTCTTATGTGGATCAGATCGGCAGCCTCCAAGCCGAGATGACTGCCCAACAAAACACCATCCAATCACTGCAGGACGAAAAGGCCACGCTGAAGGGCGAGGTCGAGAATGCCAAGGCTTCTGCCAATGCTTCTACTACTGACAAGGCCCGACTTCGCCTTGACCGACAGCGCGCGCTTGCAGTCAAAGAGGTGGAGTATCTTCGTGCACAGCTTAAGACCTTCGACACTGAGGACGAGACTCTCCAGCCGGAACAATATGACGAAGCGCGTGCACGACGTGTGCAGGAGCTCGAGGACCTCGTCGACAAGTACAAGTCTGAAGTTCAAACCTTGCACTCCGAGCTCTCCTCGACGGAGCCATCGGCTGCAGGTGCGCCCAAGAGACAGGTCTTAGGGAACAAACGAACACGATCCGACGACGACGACAAAGCCCACGAGCAACTCGGACAGCTGACGCGCAAGAACCGGAAGCTCCAGGAAGAGTTGACGAACCGTCAAACCAAGGTGGCGCTCCTGGAGAAGGATTTGGAGGCGAGCCGCAAGCAATTGACAGCGGCCAAGGCACAGACAAAGACGAGAGTTTTGTCGCTCAGATCCAATCCTACCTCCAACCACGAGGCTGTCAAACAAGCCACCCTTACCGCTCTGCAGAAGGAGAACAAGGATTTGCTCGCAACACTACGAGCGAAGGGAGACAAGTCCTCGATCCCAATGATACCGACATCGGTACTCAGTGCCATGGAGCGCGAGATTGCTGCTGCCAAGGCTGAAACAGCATCAGCCCAGAAGTCTGCTAAAAGGCTGAAGGAAGTCTGGGGCTCCAAGTCTCAGGAGTTCAAAGAAGCTATCTTCTCCACACTGGGGTGGACCGTGACGTTCATCCCCAACGGCAAGATGCGAGTAGAGAGCACATTTTATCCGTCGCAGACGGATGAAAACGAAAACTCGATTGTGTTTGATGGTGAGCGAGGAACCATGAAGGTGGGCGGCGGCCCCAAAAGCGATTTTGCTCGAAAAATTGGTGACCAGATTGGGTTTTGGGTGCGAGAAAAAGGATGCATCCCAGGGTTTTTGGCGGCGTTGACGTTGGAATTTTACGAAGAATATTCACGCAACTCGAAGCCATGAGAGCGAGAGTGCGGGCGCACATCTAGACTGTTTCATTCGGGCTCGGAAGAGAAAGGATTTGCTAATTGAGGATGGGTGGGATGAAATGACGACTTATACCCTTGTACATACACCGTTTTTGCCCATCTGGCTGCTGGGTTCTTGGGCTTGTATTATCTTGCAGGATGTCCAAAGCATCACTGAGGTTTCTGGCAGAGAATGTCAACTCGCCAAATTTTAGACTCAACCAATGGTAGCATGTAACGTGAGACTTGATCAACGTATAATTGCGAATGCCGTCTATGGCCCCTGTCTGGATGGACTGGCTCAATCCGGACGTCGGCGTCATTTTGTATGTGTACAGCTAACTGCCAAGTTTTGGGCTCATGTTCATCAACAGCGATTGATCCACCAAGTTGAAGGTGATGGCCTTCGATTGGATGATTGTAGGAATGGGATTATAATGACAAGATGCGACATCTTCCAGAAATCAAGGATCGCGAAGCGGCACTTCAAGCCCCACCTCGGCTATCACTAGAGTGGGCAAAAATGGATTCCTGGTGCCACGCGGCGGTTGTTCTCGCCCTCCAGAGCTCAGACGCCATTTATACCGTGTATTGTGATTTTTCTGTTCCATGAGCTCGAGGTCCCGAAGCCAGAATCAGACGATTTTAAGGAATTCTATTTGAAGTTCATCGCCCCACGCTTGACGGTGTTCATGGAGTCTCCAGAGCGGGTAGCATTTCTTGAGCAGAAAAAGAATAAGTTTATTTGAGGGAGAGAAAGAATATTTTGATTATGAGTTTACGGGGCAGCTTTTAAAGGAATCAAATGCATTTTTGAATTTGTAGTTTGACCTGAATCGGTTTTGTAGATGGGCTCGGGCAGTAATTTTTGCGGCAGAAAAATGTGCTAGCTTTATTTCATCTCATCTTGCACAACTTGAAATTGAAGGCGGCACAGGAGCGAAAATTCCAGGAAATAACGGTCAGTGCTTAGGTTCCCGGTAAACTTTGAGTCTACGCCGCGAGCTTTGTCACAAGTCCTCAGGACCTTGTCCAAAACTCTGAGTGGCATGCAAGGAAGGCCTACGGAAAAAGCAAGCATCGCAAGAAATAAATGATAGAATGAAGAGCATTACGCGTACCGAACCGAACCGAACCAATGTGCCAAGTCTCGCCGCGACCTCTTGAAACTAAGTATTATCTTGGTTGGCTGGGCTTGGTTGGCACAGTGTCGAAAGTTGGGACCCAGAGACCAAGTGTGAGTGAACAGGAACAAAACGAATCCATCCGGTTTCAGCGGGAGGTAATTGGATAAATGAGTAAGGAAAGGTGCAGCGATTATAGGTAAAGCTATTCCGCTGATAATGTAAAAGGTTGTGAAAGAAGCTAAATTATCAAGCGGGGTCTAAAGAACACGGGCCAGTATGTGATGAAGGATGGATTAGCCTGGAAAAATGGATTCTAGAGTGTAGGGTCTAGGGTGAGAACGGTATGGAGCCGCCCAGGGCCATTCAGTTGTAGACGAAAGAAAACCTCTTCCCGTCTATTTACAGACCGAAGGTTTTTGGACTTTGGGATAATCGAAAGCATTGGATCAATCGAAGTCAATAAAAAGAACAAGTAGTGTATTAAATGCAGCTAAACAAAATGTCAACTCAAAGTTAGACAATACGACCTTGAGCATGATCCAAGCCTTTGAGATCGATTGTATTCAAATCACTTTCTAATCTTAGTTTATTTTATTTGCTCCCAGGATTGCTACCTAGCAACTGGACATTGTGACAGCGTGGTGGGCTTTGACGATTCTGTTATAATTGCACTGTTATTCAACTCTCCCTGAGTCTAGCGTTGACTATTTCGGAGCAGGAGGGATTGTAGTCTAGTACACAGCGCACAACCGCCTATTGACTCTATGGGATCAACATACTGCCATTTCAGAGCCTGGTTGATTCGCAACGACCCGTACACAGCTCACGAGACCTGTGTCTTAGGCCATAGCAGGACGAACTTTTTTGATTATTCCATGGGAAAAAGGAGAAAAAAGGCCAGGGCCAATCAGCGGAGTGCTCTGGATAGAGCGGAGATGCAAAAGCTTTAAACCCGAGGTGATCATTGGCCTTATCGGTCTAAACACTGAGGAGGATGAGCACGGTATCACGGAATTTGGAGACAATCGATTCCCCGAGGAACTGCGAGATCGACGCGCGAACGCATGGTGATCTGCGGGCGGACGATGCGGGATCGCTTGCAACCATATGGCGTGGAAAGCTTGCAGGTAGCGAGATTTGGATCGGCGAATTACACAACGTACAGCGGAGCTGGATATGGCATTTCGGAAGCGACCGCCGAGAAGGAAAAGAATTGTCCCGAGGCGGCTTTCTGCTGGCTGGAACACAGCGTGTAAGAAACGAGGTGCATCTCGGTTTCGGGAATCTACAATCTGCGTGAGGCCTCGGGCCAAGCCCAAGGGTGGTTTTTCGTATGGTACACATGGCACAGGCACCACCTTCCCAAGAGAAAGACGCAAGATTTCCCGAAGGTTGGGTTGCATGCAGGGTTGGATCCTAGATTTTGACACTGACATGCCGGACGGGTGTGCCGATTGTCAAGGAAAACGGGCTGACAGACGGCGGACGGGCTATTCCACGTGTCCCACGTGTCGGGCTGTGGGGTTGCAGGAGCGAACCCGGGGCCCCGGTGCAGAACTAGCTCGGCAGGAGGCAATAGATGCGAGGAGGAAAAAGGAGACATATGCATAGTATGGGCAGGGGGTGGAGTTGCGTGATGGGCCGCGGGAGCTTCGGGTCCGGCGTTTGCTCCGTAGATGGACTTAGCGCGGGGCCACCTCGGGCACGACATGGCCGGTGGCCACAGGGGTCGCCGGGGCCACTGCTGATCCTTTTAACAGCGCCCAGGGACCTTTCTGCCATGTGCTGCTCCACAGGACCACGGCATCCTTGGGCCAGAGAGGGCTTTGCGAAGGTGAGATGCTGGGAGGCTGAGGACTATCATTCGCCACCCCGCCCCAAAAGGCGTGGCTTGTTCGAGTCAAAGATGGCCGCTCCAGTCAGAAAAAGATTGTCGGGCCGCGGGGTGGGACGGTCGGAGCTCTCGGGAGGAAGCAGATCACCGACGGGCAGGATTATTGGGACAGGCGGCAGGACTGAGACCAACGGGCGGTGGGCAGGAATCCTTCAAGCGTTTGTTATTGTTTACGCTTGGTTTCTCAAGAGACTACTGGGCCATTGCTATCGAGTTGCCTCTAAGGAACTGGACTAGAATACGAGAGGAACAAATCCCTGCCCAATACACCGGGCTCCCTATACTCGGAAGGAAGAGGGACTCGTCAGTGTGCGGAGCAGGAACAAATAATTCCTCGACTTGGAGCATCTCCTTGCTTCTAGATCATTTTGCTGCATGAACCGGATTCTCTCCAAATAGCTCCTGCGGCGGTCGAATAGCCCAAACGAGTTGCCAACGGGGCCGCTAGGCTTATCTCTTAGCATTTTAAGGTTTTCTGCTCTCCCGGATAGCGTTGAGGCGCCGGGCGGTGGAGCGGGTAGTGGGACGACGCGAACGACCCATGGCGGGGGAACGTCATCGGCGTGTAGAAGGCAGAAGGTCGTCCAAACTATTAAATTTTATTTTAAAATTACTATACTTTATTTCGGGCCTACCTACCTACCTACGCGCTGCCGCTCGCCGTCCACCGGTGTGCCCCCCGGCTTGCTACGTTAGTTGTCGGTCCGGGCCCGTAGCCGTGCAGCCGAAGGGATCTAGATGGCACCCAAAGCGACGTTAAACGCGGGTTGCGCAGCCCCCCTACAGAGCGGGCGGTCGCTTAGTGCCAAGAGAGGCCATCACGGACCGCCATCGACGGCACTAAAAAGTGGACCGGCAAGTTCCTTAGGGAATCGTCATTTCTGCTGAGTTAAGCTTCCAACCTATTCGTATGCTAATTAACAACCCCGGCCCTTGCCTAGCCCTCCGAGAAAACCGCGGGTCCGCGGCATAGACACTTTCAACTCCAATATTCAAGCTTTCACGCCCTCTTTGACCAGGGTTGTTTTGATTATGGCGCCGCCCGGGGTCCTATTCCATCGCCGAGTAGCGTGTGGTGGGTGTTTGGATACGAAATATTTATATAGATGCCTCAGCCGGCAGCTAGTTGAGGCTTATCGATCGATCACTTGAGCACGTTTAGCTGTTTGTTGGGTTCTTCATAATGACTGGTTTCAAGCGTTCCGCCGTGGCCACTTTGGTCTCTCTCCACGCCGTCCTGGCGCAGTGCACCACCACCACCAACTCCACGCTCAAGTCCTATGACTTTGTTGTTATTGGTGCCGGTGCCGGTGGTCTGACCGTCGCTAGCCGTCTGAGTGAAGACTCTGGTAGGATTTCTTCACTACAATCTTTTGGTTCCTCGCTTACGCTTCTGTAGACCGAACTGTCCTCGTCATTGAGGCCGGTGACTTGTGAGTTCGAAAACGCATCACGCGAGCCCCAAACAACCACTGACATGCAAAAGCGACCTGAACGAGGACTATGTCACCATCCCCGGCCTTGCTGGTGGTGCCGTCGGAACCAAGTACGACTGGAACACCACCTACGTCGCTACCGACTCCGTCAACGGACGCAGCGTCTCCATTCCCCAGGGCAAGGTCGTTGGAGGCTCGACCAAGCTGAACCGCATGGGCTTCCCCCGTGGCTCCAAGTCTGACTACGACCGCTGGTCAGAGCTCGGCAATGACGGCTGGGACTGGGCCTCGCTTCTGCCTTTCTTCCAGAAGGTTGGTGCAGCAGTTTCCCTCTTGCCATGAAGACGGACTAACGGAAACAGAGCGAGAACTTTAGCATCCCCAGCGGCTCTGTTGCCGACGAGTACGGCATCACCTACGATGCTGGCACCCACGGCTTCTCGGGCAACGTCCACTCTAGCTACTCGCCTTACTTCTGGCCCACGACTGGTAAGATTCGGACGGCAAAAGCAT
The DNA here is from genome assembly GCA_013403855.1 of Calonectria honghensis. Lineage (NCBI taxonomy): Eukaryota > Fungi > Ascomycota > Sordariomycetes > Hypocreales > Nectriaceae > Calonectria > Calonectria honghensis. Next base: position 392,958 of record VTGB01000016.1, read on the forward strand.
TTCTAGATTGGGAACTGACGGGAAATTTGTGGCGCAGAGAACCTCGTCCAGGCCATTGACGAGCTTGACATTGTGCGATCCGTCGACCAGTCCCTCAATGCTATTGGAGGCTTCTTCTGCCCCAAGAGCCAGGACCCCACCACCGCCACCCGATCCTCTGCTCAGGAGGCTTACTACGTCCCTGCCTCCAAGCGATCCAACTTTGACATCATCACCGGCAGCCAGGTGACCCGCCTCATCTCCGAGACTGTCGACGGCAAGGTCACCATCACTGGTGTTGAGGTGAGACAATTCTCCCTGGAATAGAATGGCGAAATGGAGCAAGAGCTAATACGCAAACTATAGTATGCCACTGGCAAGGACGCTGCTGTCCAGACTGTTGGCGTTACCCGAGAGGCCATCCTTGCTGCTGGATCTCTCCACACCCCCCAGATTCTCCAGGTCTCCGGATTTGGTGATTCCACTCACCTGTCCAGCATCAACGTCACCACCGTTGTTGATCTCCCCGGTGTTGGCCAGAACCTCCACGACCACGTCATGCTTACCATTGTTGGTACCAGTAAGTCCATCTCTTTAGCCCCAGCCACGTCCCATGCCTAACAGAAGATGCAGTCAACTCCACCACCGTCCTCACCCAGCTCACCGGCAACGCCACCTTTGCCGCCGAGGCCTACGCCGAGTACGAGTCCAGCCGCCAGGGCCCCCTGACCACCACCACTGGTGACTACCTCGCCTTCCTCCCTCTCCTCAACTACACCTCCGCCGCCCAGGAGATCTACGCCGAGGCTGCTGCCCAGAACGGCACCGAGTACCTCCCCTCCGGCACCCCCTCCGAGGTCGCCGCCGGCTACAAGAAGCAGCAGGCCATCCTCAACGAGAAGCTCCTGAGCGTCGAGTCTGCCGTTCTCGAGATCATCTGGCTCGACGGCTCCATCAGCCTGGGTCTCGAGCACCCCTTCTCCCGTGGCTCCGTCAAGGCCGTCTCCTCCAGCATCTTCGACGCCCCCGAGGCTGATGCCGGTTTCCTGAGGAACCCTCTCGACGTCTCGCTCCTCGCCGAGGGTATCCGATTCGTCCGCAAGATGCACGCCACCGCCGCCATGCAGGCCATCGCCATCACCGAGGTCCTCCCCGGCACCAGCGTCACCAGCGACGCCGACCTCGAGACCTACATCCGCGAGAACGCCGGCACCGTCTTCCACCCCGCTGGATCTGCCAAGATCGGCAGCCTCGCCGAGGGTGGTGTTGTCGGCTCCGACCTCCTGGTCCACGGTGTCAGCAACCTCCGAGTTGCCGACGCCAGTGTCATTCCCCTCCTCCCCGCCACCCACACCATGTCCACCGTGTACGCTATTGGTGAGAAGGCAAGTTTATCATTCACCGTTCTGAATCACTTTGAATTGACGTTTCTAACATGTACAATTAGGCTGCCGCCATCATCAAGCTCGCCAACCTCGTATAAATGGGTTAGCCACAAAAATCGGCGATAGACATTAAAAAGGGCTCAAGCGCTGAGAGTATTAGACTCATATTCGTTTCTTCTGTACAAATGGTTTAGCGTAATTGTAATGTTTGAAGTCGGGTCCAATAGAAATTAGAACTATTCCGACTCGAAAAGAAGAGTCTTGAACAAAACTACGTGTTTTCGCGTGACATGCGTTTCTTCTAGGGATAAAATCTCAAGACACTTAGATTCACTTAAGATGATGTGCACGATCCAAGTATGATAAAGCTGCCAAACTCACCAGTTGTGAGACCAGTAGATGGAATTTCGAACCATCAGCCCTTTAAGTCCCGGATTTATGAACAGGGATCCACAAACGACTGACGGACAGGGGGATATATCCTGATGTCGTCCGGGAGCCGTCATAGATAGATCTTCCACGCTTTATAAACCATGTCTCCGATCAAAACCTAGCTAGCTGTCAGAATATGCCAACGCATCCCATCTCACCAGCACCTCGGCAATCAAGGCTAGAATCAGCTGCGCATTTGGTGGTACCGCTTTCATGTGTCGGAGACACGACTCCACCACAAAGCGGAGCTGAATCATCCGAATGCCGGATTATGAAACAAGCGCCCCGCTGAGGACAGGGTGCACGCATGATATATTGTAAATTACTTGTTGGGCCCACGTGGGGACATTCACCGTTAACAAAATTTCCCTTGTGGCTCCGTGTATCCTGTTAAGGCACCATGTAGCTGTTCATCTGGACTCGATCCCGATGCCTTGTTTTTCCCGACTTAGCGAAACGCTAGCAATCAAGCTTGGCTGTCGTGAGGGGTGGCTCGGGCACATGTTTCTGAAAATGAACTTGATTCAAAAGTTAGGAAACACGAAATCAAGAATACGGAATGGAGATATCCTGCACCAGCGTGATGTCCCTACACGTTAGAGGACCAACGTCTGAAAACAACCCTGCTGCTGCCGTTGCCATCATGGAAGCAGTCATGATGCCAAGACAGCAGGCACGCAAAGTCAGCTTATCGTTATCCGCAAGTTCGAACCTTCCTCAGGATAATTGAAATGCAACCAATGGCCACTGAGCGCTTACAACAACACTCAGGCAAAAGGCGAAAGCGGCGGTTGCATGATCTTGCGTCCTCCTAGTCTCATCTACACGTGAAATCTGGACTGAGAAACATGCGGAGAAGCTGAGCGGCCGCAGTGCGCATTGGTGGGAAATCGCCCGCCTGAGTGGGCCACCCACCGGGTTGCTGGGCCGTGTTTCGCGCAGATCATGACACATACCTAGCCGTCGCAGGTGTCGTGTTTCAAAAAACTGTGGCCCAGAAAGGCAAATAAGCGTCTCGACTCCCGAAATTACGGGGGCCGCATTTGGAAAGCTTGCCGTAATTGGAGGAAGAACCGGGACCTCCTCTTGGATGGAGTATTCAAGGAGAAGGGGAAGAAAAGCATAATGTCTAGAAACCAGTATATATGTTTGGCTGCTGGTAGCCAAGCTTGCCTGCCAAGTTCCCAGACAACCCGTGTTTCCGAATCGCTGGTCGACTTGCCATTGTTGTGTTTTGGATCTCGCTCAATTCGTTTCCATTCCGACAGATATTCTGCACCGTATCACCATGAAGTCCTTTTCGTACCTCGTCTCGGCCCTGATGGCCACTGTCGCCGTCGCCACTCCCACGACTCCCAGCCGCACCCTCGACAAGCGCGCCACCACCTGGTGCGACAGCTGGGGCTCCCTCGCAACCGGCGGCTTCACCATCTACCACAACAACTGGGGCGCTGCCCAGGCTACCTCTGGCTCCCAGTGCACCACCTTTGACTCCATCAACTCTGGCTCCGTCGTCTGGTCGACCTCGTGGACCTGGGCCGGAGGCTCCAGCTCCGTCAAGTCGTACTCCAACGTTGCTCTCGAGAACGTCAACAAGAAGCTCTCCGAGATTAGCTCTATCCCTTCTACCTGGTCATGGAGGTGAGTCCTATATGCCTAGCATTTTCTAGCGTGCCGGAAACTAAGACCATTGGCAGCTACACCGGATCTAACATTGTCGCCAACGTGGCTTACGACCTTTGGCTTGCTCCCTCCGTCGGCGCCAGCAACCAGTACGAGATCATGATCTGGGTTGGTGCCTTTGGCGGCGCTGGTCCCATCTCCAGCACTGGATCGGCCATTGCTACGGTCACCATTGCCGGTTCCCAGTGGAAGCTCTACTCCGGCAACAACGGCGAGGTCGACGTCTTCTCCTTTGTCGCCACCAGCAACATTGGCAGCTTCAACGGCGACCTCAACCTCTTCTTCAAGTACTTGACCTCCAACCAGGGCGTTAGCACCAGCGCGGTTGCTACCAGCCTGCAGGCCGGAACCGAGCCCTTCACTGGCTCCAACGCGGTCCTCAAGACCTCCGGCTACACCATCTCTGTCAAATAAACTACCCGCAAGCTCATTTAGCTGTACATATTTATTAAAATAAATATACATATGAAGCTGGTTGTCTTCAATCAATTTATGACCCTCAACGTGAAACATGGATAATTAATTTTGTTTCTGGCAGACACGGACAGCTAGGTTTGATTCGAGGAAAAATCCCCGATGGTCGTTTGTGGTGATGCGCTAGTGCGAAACCCAGAAACGTTGGCGATCAAGACATGGGTCTTTCAAGGAACATTGTCAAAGCGAAACGATTTGCTATGATATGCTCTTTTCCAATAAGCTTAATTTTCCCACAAGCAACCGGACGATGGATGAGATCATTATTTAGTCTCTGGGTGAAACGGTCCGGGGTTGGCGGGAAACTTTATTCTCAGCCCCAGCATTCTCCTGTCTTAACCACGCCTGCAGTTTTAAATGCCTATGTTGAGATGGTTGAACCGCTTCGACTTTTTGCTTTCTAGCCCTTTTTTCGTCCTGATAAGCATCCTGGCCGGGAAGATATCATGAGATGGCCTGTTGCGTGATGCGCGTTCCTACCCCTGACGACCTCGACGCGAAAATGTGGGCCTAGCGGGGCCCGCGGATCACGATTCCGTTGGGATAATTTAAGAAAATAAGTCTCCCGACTGTATGAACTCGGGTTTCGATTGGCAGCTACGGTTATATGCGATGATTTACAATAAAAAAAATACTTGGGATCTCGGAATCGCTGGCCTTGGTTTCCCTCCTCCTGCACGATACGAATACGACGTTAGTCGAGGAAATTGCCCCACTAACCGATAGCAGAGGATCATCAGGGGGCTTTGCACTAATTGCTTACGCTTGTGATGTGGTTCTCGCTCGTTCTGCTTATGCCCTCATTTTTGTTTCCATAACAAAATCTAGCTATGGAGACCGTCCGGTGGGTGCTGGGCTTGAAGCCTGGGCGGGTGCAGCCCGCCAAGGTTGAGACGGACGAAGTCTATCCCGTCCACTATTTCGACGATACCAAGACCTACCGATCCATGGTCCTGAGCTGGACCCTCCGCTTCGACGATGTGCTGGATGCCGATATGCTGCGCGATTCGTTTTCCCGCCTGCTGCAGACTGGGGATTGGAGGAAGCTTGGTGGTCGGCTGCGACTGGATGTATGTGTTCAATCGGCCCCTGATGAAGCGGTGACCTAATTAATGCAGGAAAACGGCGATCTTGTCATTCACGTACCGAAAGAATTCACGGCTGAAAGGCCTGCCGTCGGGTACTCTCACCAGTCTTTTGAGACAACCATTGATGAGCACCCGCTGGCCAGCCAGCTTCCAAAAGCAACATCAGGCCCATCGGTGCAGGGCGACTTGACCCAGTTTCGCATTTTTGCAGCACGGGAGGATGCACCCATGACGATTGAGGATTACCTATTCAGCGACGAGCCGCAGATTGCTCTGCACGTTACCTCATTCAAAAATGCAACCCTGGTTGCCCTCCTCTGGCCACACACCATGACCAGTGCCCTGGGTCGTGCAGAACTTGTCAAGGCATGGAGCCTAGTTCTTGCGGGCAGGGAAAGCGAAGTGTCGCCGCTGCAGGGTGCGCGTGAGGATATCCTTGACGGAATCGGGACTGTCTCTGACGACTACCAAGAGCCTTCCGTTCTGGCGGAGCATAAACTGGGTGGATTTGGCATGTTGAGGTTCGGATTGAAACTTCTTTGGGATATCACTCTTGGACCATCAATGGAGGTGAAGATGCTCTACCTGCCAGCCGAATTTGTTTCGCAGCTTCGACAGAGGGCAGCAAACGACCTGAAAGCTGTTTCCGAGTCTGGCGATGCACCGTTTATCAGCGAGGGCGACGTCTTGACGGCATGGGCTACGCGCTTGTTGGCGAGGTCTCAGGGCAGCGAGCCGATGTCTGTCATTAACGCAGTCGACGTCCGATCCAGACTCAAGTCTGCATTTCAGTCGGGAGGCGCTTACGTGCAGAACCTGGCATTCGGCACAATTACCGTCTTCACAGCTCAGCAGGTTTCGGAATCGTCCCTTGGAGAAGTCGCCTACAAATTCCGCAACGACATCCTGCACCAGATCACAGAACCGCAGATCCAAACCATGATGCGCGGGATGAGGATTGCTGGCAAATCTGCGCCGCCGCCAATGTATGGAATGCCGAATTCGAGGCTGATGATTATCAGCAACTGGACCAAGGCCAAATTCTTCGACCTGATTGATTTTTCGCCAGCCGTCATCAAGAGCTTCCCAGCGAGCGAGGAACGTCACCACCAGCCTGGCAAAATGGTTTATCAGCACTCGCAAGTCATGGTTCCGAGCCCTATCGCCAGAAGGGTATTCAACATCTTGGGCAAGGATGCGCAGGGAGCTTATTGGGTCGCGGGCATTTACCCGCCAAGCTGGTGGGCAGAAGTTAAGAAAGAGCTGAATTAGAGACAAAGCCAGAATTGTGGTAGGCCACCTGTCGCAGGACTTCCGATAGGACGACGGTAGTAGAAATAGGACTCCGTGATCCAAATAAATTGGGATTTTTGTTTAGACTTTGTGGTACGCTTGATTTCAGCCAGTGGCGCAAGCTGAATGAACTCAGCCCTGCCACAGTTCGCTAAACTCGTAGCCCACCAGCATAGCCACTATGGGACCGAATGCTCGTATAATTTTCTCTTTCATAAGCCGACAGAAAACAAGTCGGAGGAGAATAATTGATAGGGCAAATGACTCAAATTGTCTTAATATGATGTCATTTGTCTCACAATGAGAAAACCGGTATTTTTATTGCATGTTCTTGGCCCCTTCCCTGTGCATAAAACGTGATGTGTCTGTTTGATGGCCTCACGTTTTAAATTTAGTTTGACACCGCTTCTTATGGCTTGGAATAAGCCACGTTTGTCTGCTTACGCTTACTTGTCCAAGCTGCCCCCACTTCAGGAGGCAGCAGCCGCAGCCCATATCTACCAGCTTCTCCCCGCTGTTCCGTACCAATTGTTTCCTCCTCAAAATTCGGGTTACAAATCATATATAAAAAAAAAACCAAGATGCGTAAGTCTGTGCTTTTATCATAGGTGCTATCCATCGTGACTAATGCAGCCCAGGTATCGGTCGTTGGTTGTTGGGCAGTGGGCCTGAGGATGCGGGGCTCCTCATGGGCAGCGATGCCGCGGGGAAAACCACGTTTCTCTATCAATTGAAGCTGGGGGAGCAGGTCACGGCAATCCCAACCATTGGCTTTAATGTCGAGACAATTGACTACGCCGACGGAGGAAAAATCACTTTGTGGGACGTTGGAGGTAAGTAACCGAATTGGCGCTTTGCTGCGTCAGCTTCACCGCCAAGACACAATCCCTCCCTATGTGTTCGCACACTGCACCAATCAAGATTGGAATTTTGACTTTTTTTTACTCATTTAGGTTGCGACAAGATCAGACCTCTCATTCGGCATTATCTTCAAAATGATCGCTTCATCATTTTTCTTCACGATTGCACCGATGACAGGTTGGACTACTCGCTTGAACACCTGCACTCGGGGATCCAATGGCTATCTGAGGCCGGAGGTCGCTATGTGTGGGTTGTATTCAACAAGCAGGATCTCCTTGCGCCTTCTAAAAGAGAAACAATTGTGAATGACCTCCGCAGCCGATTTCAATCAGAGGTTCAGCGATACGAGCACAATGCTTGCATCAAAATCATGGACACTCCTGGCTTGAGTGCGGCAAGTGGGGCTCAGCTTGACGTTCTCATGAAGGAAATCCGACAAACGCTCAAGCATATTCCAAAGCCCGTCGATAAGAGCACACAGGCAAAGCTCAGAGGTGCGGACCAGGGGCCTACCGAAAAGCAATTGATTGAACGAATCCAACAGGCCAACGCCGAGAGTCTTGGAGCTGAGCAGTTCTGGGAGTCTTTTCGCCAGGGCGAGCTCGAGGCTTGGGATCACTATAGCCATCTCCGAGCCGGCTTTTTTGTCTTGTTTGAAGGACTCTCACGAGCAGCAAGCTTGCTAGACTGCACCGGCATATTTCTCTCATATCTGGACGAACTCAGAGAAAAGAACCCAGATCGATTCCGTAACACCGCTCACAAGTAAGCGCAATGCACGTCTCGAAAGACTTGATCATCAATGATCATGCCGCTTATTCTTTTTTTCCCAGAACCATGACGGCATTTTGGTTATATCAGCTCCAGCTTGCTGCCGTTGCGTACAAGATCCACAAGGGGCTCCAGGAGTTTCCCTCCAAGGCAGACTTTGGAGAAATCCTACTCCTCACACCCTCATTGATGAACTCGGGTCTCTGGAAAACCTACTACTCCAAAGATCTCCTGTTCAGCCCAGAAGCTCGAGAAACTTGGCACCTTCCGGATCTTGAACGGTTGCCATCGTTCCAAAAGCAAGCCCAGAAATGGACTCCAACTCCTCCACAATTGGAAGAGGAGTCTTATCGGCTGCCGCGCTTTGCCTTTGCAGTGGTGCAGAAGACTCTGTCTTCCAAGTTGAGACGAGGTGGTGTTGTCAAGCAAGCACTCGAGACCTTGCAGACGTCCACTATTCGACTCCGTGCCTCGAATCACTCCATCCCACCATACTCGGAGACCCAGGCATACTTTTGGGTTCAATATATTCACGCGATGCTCAAGTCCTTGGAGATTAGCCCTTCCGGCCCCCAGGCTCTACCATCTGGCTTTGACGTTCCTGCAATCGCGCTCACGTTTGAGGCATTCAGAACACTTTTTGATCTATCGGGGACCGAATGGAAAGAGTATTACAGCCAAAAAGCATGGGAAGGTGTCCCAGCACGAATGAGCTTTGTCAACCCTGACCGAAAGCCCCTCCCCAATGTTCTTGGGAGGCCGTCGTCCGACAAGATGGAGTTGGCTCGCTTGCGCATGGTCAGTGCTGCTACTCACAGGTTCATTGCGCCACCTGAACTGCCCCCTCAGGAGGAGCTTGAGTTTGCTGCTGCTGTATTGATCGACGAAGCGAATCTGGAAGGTAGCTTGAGTGTAGCGAGCCATGCTAGCTTGCTTCAATATCTCTATCGCCGATTGTCAAGCGATTCACAAACAGGAACACAAAGTGAAAACAGTCGCCCTGATGGATCTGCAGCGGCCGAGGCAGTTATGGAGTTATCCACAACACTGGGTTCTACACAGAGTGTGTTCTGGGTCCAGCAGGCCCAAATTTCCCTGGCAAAGATTAGCGGCAACTTGTCATTTGAAGAATTCATCAAAAAGAGGCCCCATTTGGCATATGAAGACCTCCCACTGCTATATTATTCACCGGAAATTTGGTCAAGTGCCGAGGCAAAAGAGGTCTTCATGCCTCCGGATCGACGGCAGTTGTCGAGCATCATCTCAAAGATGGGCTTCAACTAGGTCCAATTGCTTGTTCCTAAATCATGTGGCACAAAGGAATTCGACCGAAAATCAAACTAAAGGTACATCCTGGACCATCCGCGCTCTGCTGGGTCGCAAGTGCCGTGACCCACACGCCATCAAAATTTTCCTTGTCCAGCCCACCGGGTCCGTGTTGGTGAATGAGGCGATTTTGGGGCCAGCGGATCTCAACAATACGAGCCACGCCCGGTTAGCTCAATCGGTAGAGCGTGAGACTCTTACGAGTACGCGATCTCAAGGTTGCGGGTTCGACCCCCGCATCGGGCTGTTCCTATAATACGATTGCGAGCATTTGCGAGGCTTTCTTTTTGCCATTGCGTCCAAGTTTTACATGGCGAGGATGCGATTGTGATGTGGAACAGCAGAAATTCTCTTGGCCCCACAACCACAAATCCTTGGATTTTTGGTCTAGGTGATGGCTGGACTCCCAGTTCATCTTGAAAAGCCACTTGAGGGGATTCTGTAGTGATAGTATGGTGATATTATTGATGTCAACATCTGGCATGTGTTGATAGTAGGGAGAAAGCCACAGACAAAAGATTTGATACAATGAAATACGAAGATGATAAATTATGAACGCAATATCGGACCTTGAGTCTATGAACATGATCAATTTAATGTTTGTGTTTATTTAGAAGCCTAACTAAAGGTCACGGCTTATTGACCAAAAGGACAACTTGTGAATGCTGGTTGGCTCGGCATGTATTGCGCAGGGTCCTTGCAACAAGGGCCGACATGTGAACATTTTCAGTGAGAACAAAACAAATAATCCCAAAGCGAATTCATCTATCTCAAGATTACCCTTCGGTTTTTTTTCTTTTTAGTTCTATTCCTGGCATAGCCTAGTTTGATACTGCGCAGCAGCCACGCTGTAGAAGTACTTCTCTAATAATCATTCAAAAGCTGGATTGCTTAGTAAACCATTCTTCTCATCCTAATTTAGTCTAAGTTTACTTCAGTCAAAAATATAGAAGGGAAAACGTTTGTTCCGAGTGTCTCTATTTTTATGTATCACCAGCTATGAGAGGCTGCAGGTTGCATTGAAGCTCTTGTCCTGTCGATTGAGAGCTCTAGTTCTTGTTACCGAAGTTGTTGGTATGTGTATGTGAATTTAGGCCCGAGGAAGCTTGACGTAGGCTTGTTTAATCTGCCGTTACCACGCAGGTCAGGCTAGGCGATTGAGACTATCTACTAAGTGTGACACTATGTCTATCTTGTATATTATTAGCCATCTGACATACATACCTTTGCATAGATGATGTTCAGGATCCCAGTTCATACGAATCATTTACAGGGTTTAACACCCTATTTAAATATTATCAAACACATAAGATTAGTTGCAACCGCTAAAGATCCTCCTCACAACCCGCTACTGTCAGGTGCACGACTAATGTGATGGGATTCTGCTCTCATCGTTGGGGTCTTGGCTACTCCATTTTGCTGTGGTTTCAGTTAAAAAGAGCTACTCGCTTCCTCTAACCAAAAATCCTAGTTAGTGGTGGTGAGTCCAAGTGACTAAGCACGAGTTCTGCAAGAAGCCGAAAAGCCGGGCTGAGGAAAACAGGCTATATCACCGACCCAATTACTAACCTACCTACCCCTCATCCTCCCACTCTCTATCACATGTCAACAAAATGAACCAATGTTATCGTGCCAGAGCATCCCGTGGCTTGTTGGGCTTGAAGATGGGTAGCTTGGGCATAAATAATCGACAGATAGCTTTGGGAACCGTAGTCATTGGTTTAAGTGCTGAGGAAAACGAATTCCGGCCTCTATTCTGCTGCAACTCAAATAGTGCGCTGCAAGTCCTCGAAGAATCGATGGGAAACTCACGCCATTTTCACATCGTACATAATCAGCGACTATGAACGACACACAAGCAGAAAGTGGGAGCAATGGAGGGTTCCATTCGCAGCGATTGATCGAAACGAACCAAATCACGGCGAAAAATGGTTTATCGAATTTGCAATCATCAGGCGAAGAAGAAGAACCTCGGAGTGTGATTGGCATTGAAGTCGCTGAGCAAGAACCTAAGAGTGATGTCACAGCTGTTGAGCGTTTGCATGATTTTCTCTCAAGCATGACAGTGAAGATCGCAGACGATAAAACGAGAGAAGAGTTGTTAAACCTGCTAAGCGGGATGGAAAAGAATGAAATAAATACTCGAAACGGGCAGTGTGATGAAACCGCCCTTCACATCGCCGCCCAAGGGGGGCTTGAATGGGTAGTCACCATACTGTTGGATGCTGGAGCAGATCTCGAAGCCAAAAACGCGCGTGGAAATACCCCTCTCATTGAGGCATGCCGGAACCTGGATGAGGCCATGACAAATCTACTCCTGGAAAAAAATGCCAGCTACGAAGTCATTACCTCTGAGGGGTTGCCTCTACTACACAGGGCTATGTTCCGCAGTTCTCATAATCTTGCTCGAATCTTCTTGGAAAAGGGAGTGACGCTGGAAAACACCTCGATGGATTGGGCACTCCTACATTTGATGATTATAAGAAAAGACGAACTCATGTTGCGAATACTTCTTGAAGGTGATAGCAAAGCCGTGCTACCGAGCATGCTTGACGTTGATGGCCGAACCCTTCTTTGGACTGCGACAAATCGAGGTTTTCTCGAAGGCGTTCAGATATTGCTGGAACACGGCGCAGATGTCAACATCGCTGGGAAGTATCAGACGACTCCACTTATGGTGGCCAGTGAGAACAACCGCGTCGATATTATCTTGCAGTTTCTTAGTAGAAAAGGCTTAGAGCTGAATGCACAAGACTCCCAGGGCAGAACTGCTTTGCATAGGGTCAGCTGGAATGGTAACTCCGAAGTCATGCAGCTTTTCTTTGAGCATGGCATGAACATTGAAATTGATTTGCAGGATAAGGATGGGGACACTTCTTTGCATAACGCCTGTTCCCGAGGCCACGATAACCTTGTAAAAGTTTTGCTCAAACATGGGGCAAATACAACGATTCAGAACACTATGGGAAACACGGCGTTTCATTCCGCGGCAAAACAATATCAAGAAGCGTGCTTTGAAACAATGTTCCTCAATGCACGAGACGAAGACATATTTGTTGAAGAAAAAAACGGCCAAACCCCTCTCTGTGTAGCATATCGCAGTGGAATGCACGAAATTGTAAAAAAACTTCTCCTCCAAAGGTTGGCGATCGAGAAGTCTGATCGAGAAACCATGGAGCGTGCTGCACTTTTGTGGGCAGCGGGGGATGAAGAGAGACATACTCTGGCCAAGTCAATATTCCGGGAAAGCGCAGAAAGAAACGACGACAAAAATATGTTTACGAAGTCATATGAATGGAGTGCCATCAAATGGGCTGCTAAAAAGCAGCTCCCTGATGTACTTTGGCTATTGATCTCTAAATCCACAAGAACAAAGAATATTGAGAACGAAGTGAGCTCAGCTTCAGAAATGCTTAATCGGGAACAAATCCAAAACGAAGAAGACCTTACAAAAATCGATCTCGACTATCTAACAGACAAAGTCCACGGTTCCGAGAATGTTAAGGACAGTAAACAAACCAGGATCAAGATGCCCGATGCCAAGGGGAATAAAATCTCAGCTTCAGAAATGCTTAATCGGGAACAAATCCAAAACAAAGAAGACCTTACAAAAATTGATCTTAACCATCTAACAGACAAAGTCCACGGTTCCGAGAATGTTGAGGACAGTAAACAAACCAGGATCAAGATGCTCGATGCCAAGGGGAATGAAACCTCAGCGAATGACATCCGAAGTCTTTGTATTGATATCCTCAAGTATCCTCCTTTCTCAACAATATACACGAATGATCGGACTTTCGAGGCTCCCAGGCTCCATTCCAAACATTCATCTGCTGTGGCGGCCTTTGAAGCCGCAGTTATCGAATTCTACAAGGACCCTAGTGGATCACGCACTGTTCAAAGGTTTCGATCAGTGAACGATGTTATCTATGACCCCATGTTCGGCCCCAAGAAAATCATGAAAGATGCAGCGGAAATTGCAGAGCAAATAATCAACGTCATACCCAAGATCACGCAGGAAGGCATCAAACGGTCATTTTTGGAAGAGTCTCATGTCAATACAAAGCCCAAATTTACATGGATTCATTTACCTGCAACCAATGCAAGTACCCATTCTCTATTCTCTTGCGTGCTCTCACAATAGATACTGACTACATTCAGATGCAATGGATGGATGTAAACATCTCCCTTGTGCATGAAGTTCTCATGAATACAACAATGGTAATAACACGCTGACCCACTCTATAGGACCTTTTGAAGAGAATTATGAAAGATGGAGACTACAATGCTAGTCAATTCCGTGAAGTCAGCGCGCTTTTACGAGACACCTGGTCTGAGATACCAGATAAGACTTCTCCATCACGAACAATGAGGCCGCGAGTTGTTGTGAGAAACCTAAAAAAAGATGAGGATGGAGAAGATAAAATGGAAGATAAGAACCGTCGAGCTACCGTGAAGGAAGAACGGAAAGATATGGCAGATAACGAGAAATCAAACTCTCAAAACGAAGACATAAAAGGTGAGAAACGCGATATCAAAGTCAGCGAGCAAGAAAGAGACACGGCTATCCCAACTACAGCTTTCTATGTGAGTAACTACTCTACATATCCATAACTTGTTACCTAACTAGAAATGGAAGATGCCTTACTTATCTCTCTCTATTGAGTACAAGGCAAAGGAAAATACTAATCCGGACAAGGAAGAAAGCAGCAACAGCCTTGTTCAATCTCTCCGGAATTCTAAAGAAGAGTACATGAACCTACTGAAGGCATATGAATCATCAGTTATCCATCAGTCATCAACACTCGATGAGTTTTATTATCACTTCGGAGCAGATATAGACTCCGAGAAGGACCAGACACATCGCAACCAAAATCAGGTTGTCACACATGTTTGGATGAAACCAAAAGCAGAACTCAAAAATTACCCATTGATACGGGTCAATCAGCTCTGGGTTTGGATCATCGATAACAGTACGTACCTAATTAGATGCGGCTGTTTTATTGCCTTTTACCGCTGGCTAACAAATGCTCAGAGTGGCTTATAACTTCATCAACGCACCCAATAGACAGCAAACATAATCCATTGTTGAATGGAGTACTAGAGCATCTCAAGAAAAGGGCAGAAGCTGGAGGGAGTAGTTCCCAGCCGGGATCTGCGGCCGAAATGAGCCAATTACTTGCTGACTACTGCATTGCGTTCTACGACAAGTGGCAAAATCTACATTGCGCAGATAAGGGTGCTGGCGACTCGATGGAACTCTCGATTCGAGATGCCTTTTCCAAATACATGAACAGAATCGTGAGTCAGGGCCTGCTGCATCGCTGTAACGAATCTGGTACTCAATTGACCAATGAACAGGGCAGAGATGAAACAAGTCTTTTCAAAAGATTTACCGAGGAAATGAAATCATGGAAAGATGAGATACAGAGTAGCTTGACATCATCGGATAAGGGCATCGAAAAAGCCGCCACCAAAGCCAGAGATCTTCTTGAAGACATCAAAGACATCCGCGACGAGCTTAACATTTTGAAGACCATCGCGATTCATCAACAGAGGGTTCAAAACGGACTTTATCCCAAAAACACACCTGACCTCTTATCCGACTATGTGGTAAAGGACATCAAGGAAATGGATAATATCGCTGACAGAATCCAGTCCGCCGTAAGTATACCACCAAGTTCATTATCATGTTGAAAGTTTAAGTCTTATTGTACCAGGTGAACACAACGCTCTCATTGCAACAAAGCGAGGTAGCCAATATCCAGGCCAATGTTTCCGTCAAGCAAGGGCATGAAGCCGTGAAGCAGGGTAAAACGTTAATGGTCTTTACTGTTGTAACGATCATATTTGTGAATTCAATACCCAACCTTTAAAACAACACCTCTACTAACGTTCTCTCCAGGCCCCGTTATCATTTTTGCCAGCCCTTTTCGCCGTAGATGTGGAAACCTTTCAGAAAGCACCGGCCTGGGCACTGTGGACTATTTGTAAGTTCTCAATTATTTTCCCTCAAAGTATAAAGCCCATGTGTTGACGGGCTTTTCTTTAGTCTGCATACCCTTTTTCGTATTTGCCCCACCTGCTTTCTGCTTTGTGTATTGGGACAAGGTCACTAAACACCTTCCACAATATCTTGGCGGGGCTCGCAGGAGTGGTCAAGGGAAAATGAAAATTGGCGACACGTTTAAAACAGCTTCTTACAAGGATAGCGAGAGTGGCACTACGATCTTGACGTCTCGGAAGCTTAACAACTTCTCACCCAAGCACGACGTGATTCCTGTTGTTGCCGGGGCTCCCCCTACGAGCAAAATTGGCATGTTTGGTGGAATAACTGCCACCGCTAATGATAGATTTGCTGGTAGATTTAAATTTCAGCGAGAGAAGATGATACATGGTAAGGTCTAGAGCAAATTAGTGCTATCCTCATGCAGAGGCGGATCTAAAAAAGTCGCGCCCGGTACTCACATACACGATGTTACATAATCTGAGAATGTCATTTCCATAGCGAAAGCCGGTTTCATTCAATATTGAAAGTTACTAGCAGTGTACCTGATGCCTACATTTTAATTTTTATATTCCCTATTTTTTGTATTAACCATTTATAATCACAAGATCATAAACTCTTAAGGGTTAGGGCTATGGCTAGGTGATGAACAGACACTCGCATTGTATCGAACAGTGGAGCGTAAAAGTATTTCTTTTAAAATATCTTGAGGGTATTATGCCACCTTTGGGCTAGTTCTAGATATCCTTACGCTCTTAAATTGCTCAAAACCAAATTTTAGACCTTCTTATCATCCTTCGCATCATGCTCAGCGAGAATATCCTCCATCTTCTCGTGGGCGACAACTGCTGCCGCAGTGTCATCGCCGTCGAAAAGAATGGCGACCTGCTCCAGCGAGTAGCCGCGAGTCTCGGGGTAGGTGAAGTAGACGGTGACAAGCATGACAAAGAGCACAACAATGAAGACAATGTAGTACTTCCAGTGGATAGCCTCGAGGGCAATCGAGTTGACAAAGGTGTTGAAGAAGATGGCGGCGACGGTGGAGACCCAGGTAACGGTGACACCGCGGGATCGGAGGCTGAACTGCCAAATCTCGCAGGGGTAAGCAGTCATCATGGGGGTCCTTGAGAAACAGTTAGTTTGCAAGCACGACTTGTACCAGAATCATTTGCAACTTACAAGGCAATGTCGTAGCCCATGAAGAAGGTGAACAGGAATGGAATCACAGCCAGGCCAACCTTGGACGAACCGCTATTGGCAAACGTGGCGCTGAGACCAGTGACGATAATAAAGCTGACCAACATGATGCTGGCAGAGGCGAGGAAAAGGAAGCGGCGTCCGAGTCTGTCGACGCTGCACGCGGCCGCGATGGCCCACAACAAGTTCCACACATTCAGGCACGCCGAGATCAGCGTCTGATCCGTCACCGACTCAACGCCAACAGAGTCTAAAACCAAGGGCAAGTAGTATGACACTACGCCGTTGCCAGCCCACTGGCCGAAGATTCCGAGGGAAACGGAGATGAGGAGGCGGTGGCGGTTGCCGGGGGTCTTGATCATGTCGAGGTACGAGGCGCTGGAGGTGGCCTCCTTCTCGGCGGTGATGGTGGTCTCGATCTCGCTCATCTGGTAGTTGACCAGGGCGTCGTCGCGGTCGCCGCCGGCGTGGTACTGGGCCAGGATGTCGCGGGCCTCCTCGTTGCGGCCGACGCTGATGAGCCACCGGGGGCTCTCGGGGCACATGAGGAAGCCGGGCAGGGCCATGATGGGGATGGCGATCTGGAGGATGATGGGAATGCGCCAGCACCAGTCCGAGTCGATGTTGCGGGTGCCAAAGGTGACCCAGCCGCAGAGGGTGCCGCCGACGTACCAGCCGCACATGTACAGGGCGTTGGCGATGGATCGGTGCTTGGGGTGGGCGATCTCGTTGATCAGGAGGGGAGAGCCGTTGCCGAACCAGGCGGCGGCGATACCCAGGAAGAGACGAGCGTAGGTGAAGGTCTTCTCGTTCTGGGCAGCGCCCTGCATGCCGACACCGAGGATGAGGAAGACGTAGCCCAGGTAGATGCCGGGTCGGCGACCGTACTTGTTGGACACTGCAGCCGCGACGGGGAAAGCGATACCGTTGCCGAGCCAGTAGATGGCCGTGATCCATCCAAGATAGGTGCCGGCGGGATTCTCCATGAAGGTGTTCCAGTGAGGCAGGGCGAGAACACCTGACATTGCCGATCCGTCAAATCTACAATCAACATGATTAGTTCCTTATCCCAGTTGACATTTTCATTTTTAGCGGTTATCGCTCACCCATTGGCGGAAGCTAGGAGATTTTGTTAGTACGTGCGTGCCATGTGTTTTTCGGGGGGTTGTGGGGCCTACAGAAAAGGACCAGCGACAGGATAATGTAGTTGAGCTTGAGCAGGTGGCTCTGCTTGTACCACGGCACCTTATCGTCCAGTAGGGCCCCCATGGGATTCACTG
This sequence comes from Calonectria honghensis, assembly GCA_013403855.1. Lineage (NCBI taxonomy): Eukaryota > Fungi > Ascomycota > Sordariomycetes > Hypocreales > Nectriaceae > Calonectria > Calonectria honghensis. The sequence goes on from VTGB01000016.1 coordinate 410,734, forward strand.
GAGCAGCCATTGTGCTTTGATTTCACCAGTGCGTTGAAGGGTTGGTGGTTGGTTTGGGTGGTGAAGCTCCTGATGACGACGGCACAGATACTGGGGCCAGACGGGGGTCTATATAATAAATTTCCTTCTCCCTAGAAGCGGCGGTTCCCAGACCCGCCAGGTTGGTTCGAACAAGTGACCCGGGCGAGTGGAGTTTTTCTGAGCGGGAAGAGAGAGGGCCTGTTCATGCGCGCGCTCCCGTGGCGGCGGCGTCGTAAGTTGTCGGTTTGGCAATCACCAACACACCCTTACCCCATACGTAAGCGAGAGCATGCAAACGAACCTGCCAGTCGGAAATAGCCAATGCCTTTCTCCAACTCTTCTTCCCCGTGGAGAAAATTTTTAGCTCTCTTCCCCCTCAGGAGCCCCAATGCGGAACCGTGGGGCTGACCTCGTGAGCTGTGGCCCCTTGTCCTTATTTTATTAGCTTGCCCCAAAGCTTGCATGGAGGCGGAGAATTGAGTCAGTACCCCAGCTAGGACACGCCGGGGCGGAGAATTGGACATGGCACGCGGAAAGAATTGCCCTTCCCAAGGCCATTTCTCCGCCGGCAAACAGGCAATAGTAGTTAATGACGGAAAGACCTCGCTTGCGGGTCAAGTGATTCGAAGGTTCTTTTCTAGCGGCCTTTATTCCCGTTGCAAAGTGTCAACGCTGTGGACCTGCTAACCCAGCAAGGATGATCCGCTGAGTCCATTTTTCGATCACTCGAATCGGGCAAGCCGTGCCCTTTCTGCTGCGTTGAAAAGTCGGTTTTGCCGTCAATCTTTTTCGTTTAATCATTTTTCCCTTGCTCCTCGTCCCAAGTTGCGTTAGTTTAGTCGGTGTTGACGACAAGAACGACCAGCGTGACGCCTTTTGCACTTGTATCTGCCCACCCTCACAGCTGCGCTCCGCAACCTTGCCACGATGGATGTCGAAGCCCTCATTGAGCAGTTGACGCTCGAGGAAAAAGTCACGCTGACAGCGGGTATGTTGGCTCATGCCGAAATTCAAAGATGCAAGACACTAACATCGCTGCTTTAGGTACAGGATGGTGGCACACGATACCAATTGAGCGCCTGTCAATCCCCTCGATTCGCTTGTCGGATGGCCCCAATGGCGTCCGTGGGACACGTTTTTTTGACAGCACGCCGTCGGCATGTCTGCCGTGCGGCACTGCCCTTGGCGCTACGTTTGACACACAGATTGCGGAGCGCATCGGTCGCCTGCTTTCCGACGAGGCTCACGCCAAGGGTGCTCATGTTATCCTTGGACCCACCATTAATATCCAGCGCAGCCCGCTCGGCGGCAGAGGCTTCGAGTCTGTGTCAGAGGACCCAATTTTGTCTGGCATCATTGCCGGCCACTATGTCCGCGGCTTGCAAGAGTCGGGCGTGAGCGCCACGCTAAAGCACTTTGTGTGCAATGACATGGAGAGCGAGCGAATGGCCGTGGATGCGCTGGTGACTGAGCGAGCCATGCGAGAAATTTATCTGGTGCCCTTCATGATTGCCATTGAGATGGGACAGCCTCGTGCCGTCATGACATCTTACAGCAAGGTGAATGGAACTCATGCCGCAGAAAACCACCACATCCTCCAAGAGATTCTGCGGGATGAGTGGAAGTGGAACGGTCTTGTCATGAGCGACTGGTATGGAACCTACAGCACTTCCGAGGCCATTAATGCTGGCCTGGACCTTGAAATGCCCGGCCCAACCCGCTGGCGCGGTGACACTCTCAAGCATGCTGTGACATCAAACAAAATTAAGAGGTCAACCCTTGATGATCGAGTACGAAATATCTTGAAGCTGGTCAAGCAGGGCATCGAGAAGACATCAATCCCTTCCAACGCTCCTGAGAAGCAGCTGAACACTCCTGAGCATATTTCTCTTTTGCGAGAGGCCGCAGCCAAGTCTCTTGTTCTCTTGAAGAATGATAATAATGTTCTTCCCTTTGATGCTAGCAAGAAGGTTGCAGTCATTGGACCCAATGCCAACATTGCAACTTACTGCGGTGGCGGCAGCGCTAGTCTTCGTGCATACAAGGCTGTCACGCCTCTGGAGGGTATCAAGAGTTTGGCTAGCGACGTAGTGTTTTCTCAGGGTTCTTATGGCCACCAGATGCTGCCGCTCCTCGGCCAGTACATGCGAACCATTGACGGAAAGCATGAGGGATTCACTCTCCGCATGTACAATGAGCTTGCGCCAACTGAGGGCGAGGACACGCGCCGAATTGTTGACGAGAGAATCCTTGACGCAACCAACCCGTGGTTCGTGGACTACGAGCATCCCGAACTAGGAGAAATTTGGTATGCCGAAGGCGAAGGTGTCCTGACCCCTGAGAAGTCTGGGGAGTGGGAGTTTGGTCTTTCAGTGCACGGAACCGGAGAACTTTTCATTGACGGCGAGCTGGTGGTTTCCAATGTTGAAAATCAGCGACTAGGAACCGCCTTCCTCGGTTCCGGCACCGTTGAAGAGATTGGAACCAAGACGCTAGAGGCAGGCAAGCAGTACCGCGTCCTTGTGAAATGGGGCTGCTCCAAGACTAGCACCCTCAAGGTCTCTGGAGTCGTCGACTTTGGCCAGGGCGGTCTCCGCTTCAGTGGATGTCCCAAGCTCGATCCTGCGAGCGCTATCGAGGAAGCTGTGCAGGTTGCTCAGTCGGTGGACCAAGTCATTCTCTGCGTCGGCACCAGTGGGGAGTGGGAATCCGAAGGCCAGGACCGAACTAGCATGGCGCTTCCTCCGGGAACCGACGAGCTGGTCGAGGCTGTGCTCAAGGCCAACCCTAACACCGCCATCGTCGTCCAGAGCGGCACGCCCGTTTCCATGCCCTGGGTAGACCGGGCCAATTCGGTCGTGCAGGCATGGTTTGGCGGAAACGAAGGCGGCAATGGAATCGCCGACGTCCTATTCGGAGTTGTTAACCCGGTAAGTACTCAGCCTAACTTTATTTGTGTAAAAAGCTGTCTCGTCTAACATGTTGACTAGGCTGCCAAGCTCCCCATTACCATGCCCCGTCGCGTGGCTGACAACCCTGCCGCATTAAGCTTCCGCTCTGACAACGGCCGAGTGCTGTACAGCGAGGATGTGTACGTCGGCTATCGCTGGTACGACACCCTGGACATTGAGCCTCTTTTCCCCTTTGGACATGGTCTGTCGTACACTTCCTTTGAGCTGTCAGGCCTAGACGTGTGGGAATGCAAGCGCTTGCCCAACGGCAACGGCAACGGAAACGGCAACGGGCACGTCTCTGACCCCGAGGAGCTTATTGTCAAGGTCCAAGTGGCCAACACTGGCTCCCGGGCCGGTGCCGAGGTCGTCCAGGTTTACATCAAGCCCGCGGCTTCAACACCATTGACAGCCTCCACCCGAGAGACTATCACGCGCCCAGCCAAGGAGCTGAAGGGCTTCGCCAAGGTCCACGTTGAGGGTGGGGCTAGCGAGCTAGGCGAGATTAAGCTCGATGTGTTGCGCGCAACAAGCTACTGGAGCGAGATGGAGGATTGCTGGCAGAGCGACGCCGGCACGTACACTATTTTGGTCGGCACAAGTAGCCGCGGAACATTCCTTGAGAAGACGTTTGTGCTACACCAAACCAAGAGGTGGAAGGGATTGCGCCCCTGATAGGAAACGAATTTAATGCTTAGATCATGTAGAATACTTGATGAAATTAGAGAATACAGACAGGCCCTTGAATACAGCCGTTTAGGATTAACCCTTTGCTTTTTCTGCCCCTCCGTTCGTGGGACCGCTAGGTTGAACACGAAAATCATTTCATCGAGCTTACGTCATGTATTTGCTTGTTTCTTTTCTTTTTTATACCGTAATGATTGTGTCCTTGTCCTTGTGATTGAAGAATGCCCGTGTCTACTTTGGACTCGTCGCATCCGATGCTCACCTCGATCTGAGATGGCCGGCAGAAGCCCGACACTCCGCGTAGCAACGGGTCCGGCCCCGTTTATGAAATGGAGGAACCACCCAATGACCCGGTTCCGCCCGTACGACAATAATTGGGTGACGTTTCGACACAGTGGGTGGGTTGCCGGTGGGGTGACTGATCAGATGAATCCCACCAAGCAGACCATTCTGACACCAAACGCAGATTAGATTAGATCTGATCTGGAAGATCCTGTTACCGAAAGTAGTAATGGCTTTCAAACAGGCATAGCCAAGGTCGTTAGATGCGCTAGCCGCGATGCAGAAACTTTCACAGCATCGCCAAGTGGGTTCTCAGATTTGCAGGCGGAACCGACGGGCTGGCAGCGCGCAAACGCACCCCGCACGCAGTTCCCGAGGGAAAATTAAGAATTGGCGGAGGCGGAGGTGCGGAGGCAGGCAGGTCTGGAGCTGGGAGGGAGAATATGGGCTTGACATTCGGCCCTTTTTCCCCGTACTCCCCAGCGCGACGGCGGCCCCCTCCCCGTGGAGAAGGTAAAAAATTGCACTGCGACCCTGTGACCACTGTGGCCAACCAGCTGGGTTTTCCCACGCCACTCCTGCCTCGTTCCGGGTGTCCAGGCTCCCAATCCGCCCATTTCTCCGCCTTGTGCTCTTAATTCTCCCTCGTCGTCGGCAGGACTTTCCAACCTGACACAGAACCAAGACCATGGCACACGGCGATGACATGCGCCGCCCGACACCTGCGTCGTCTCCGCACTCCAAAAGAAGCGGCCCCGGGGGTGGCTTGGTGGCAGATGCTCCGGCCGACATTGTCGCTCCCGCTCCCACTCCCGCCCCGGCATCCAGCTCCGGCAAGAGGCCGCAGACTCTGGCCAGACGCGCCTGCGATGCCTGCAGAGCGCGGAGGAGGAAGTGCATTTTCGCTGATGGCCCGCCGCCCCAGGCTCAGTCGGTCGCCCAGTCGCTGTCGCAGAGCCATCCTCCCGTTCAGTGCCGCGACTGTCTGAGGCTGGGCATTACTTGCAGTTTTCTCGTCCCGACTCGGACGCGCGGACCAAAGCGCAGGTGAGTCCATCGCACCACATTTTCCATCACACATACACGCCGCCACATCTGTCGGCTAGTCTAGCTGCGCTCGATGCTCATTCAATTGATAGGAAACGACTTCCTTCTACTCCGCGCGAGAGCGGGGATGAGCCATTGACCGAGCAATCGCAGCCCGTGTCGGAGGAGCCAGAATGGCAGTACACGCCAGTCCCGGACCAGCGGAACAACGCTCGGCCTCTGGTCGCCGTCGTTGACAATTCCTCACCATATGTGCCTTCGCCGTCCCATGCCAGCGCCGAAGGGAGCCACCAGAGAATGTCACCTGGATTAACTGAACAGCATGCTTCTCCTTCAATTGCAGGGCCTAGATTCCCGACAGACGAGCTCTGTTCCCGAGCCCTGCTGCACGTCATCCTCAACGACTACCTTGACCTGATCTACCCACTTGTGCCTGTCATCCACCGCCCGACCTTTCGCGCCAATCTTGCTGCCAACAAAGATGTCCAAGACTCAGAGTTTTTGGCACTCATCATTGCGCTTGCTGCATTAACCCTTGGCCTCCTGCCCTCACGCTACCCCTTTTACCAATCCATGGCTCCCGATGTTGCGTCGCGCTTCAAGACCAGAATGGCCATGATCAATTGCTGCATTGATATATGCATGCGACAACGGACTGCCACATATTGGGACGAGGTGAGCCAGCGCAAATGGGCAATTTGCTATCTCTTGTCTGTAGGTTGTGTCCAGACGGGCCAAACCAACCGTAGTCGAATGCTCGAAGTTGAAGCCATGCAAATTGGACGCCTGCTAGGCTTTCACAGCCTCAAGAACTATAAAGGCTTAAATATGATCGAGACCCAGCTTCGCAAAAAGGCGTTCTGGCTATTGTTCTACTGTTTTGCGTAAGAAATTCCAAAGAACGCCTCACCTGCTCAGTTGAACTCAAGCTGACCGTTTCTTAGGCATGCATGGCATCAGACTGGGCGCCAGGAACGCCTCGCTTTTCTCGACCACTCTATGCTGCACGAAGTCAACTTTGAAGCCCTCTTCCCACTCGAGGTAGACGATGAGCAAATTTTGGAAAATGAAATTTTGGATCGCCCTCCTTCCCCGACTACTTCACCATCAAGCTCATGTGCGCAGCCTCACGCGAAACAGCATCTCAACCTCACCAGCGGGTTTAATCTCCATTCTAGAGTATTCTACAGAAGCTCGCAAATACCTCTTTCTCTCGGAAACTGCGACTGGATACACCGCCAAACCCCAGAGGCTCGGCTCGCAAAGCTTCGGCAACTGTTGCAGGAGATCCGATACATGCTGGACGATGCACCGAGCCCCATGCGCCAATGGGCCTCGGTGGGCGATCACCAGACAGGCACTCCGTCACATACCCTAGATGGCTTCCCAGCAAGGCCTGCGCTTGAGGATTGGGACCCAGTGGACAAAGGCGGCGAGGTGGGCGATGCAAACGCCAAGGCGCTCCCGGGACAGGTTGAGATAATGAGAGCCAACCTTCACGGCACACACTTGTGGATCCAGAGTTCCTTGCTGGACCAAATCGATGCTATCCTGCAGGAAATGGTACAGCGAGCAGACTCATCGTCCGATAGCGCCGCCGCCATGGCAGCGCTCAAGGCGAGCTGGACTGAGCGCGAGGACGTCTGCCGCCAAACGCTGCACCTGCTGCACAGCATGCCCTACGCATATCTCGAGCCCAACGGGCTCTACCTCGTGCGTATAGATCTACTCATCTAGTTATGCGGAAGAAGGATACTGACAGCCATGCAGACATACAAAGTGCGCGATATAGGCGTTGCTCTGCTCAATTGCCCCTACGAAGCCCACGAACGCCCAGCGCGGCGCGCAGCAGAATACATGCAGGATTTCACCAGGGCACTGTCCCGTCTTGATCGCAGTGAGATTGTCAACACCAGCAGTCTGAGGAGCTGGGTGGATACCGACCGCGAGAGGGCATTCCCACTATAAGAGAATATTTCGTTCGAAGAACCATTGTACAACATTTGATGAGAGAAGATCAGTATATTTGTATTCAATTTGTATTTAATACCAACCAGAGCATCTCTTGGTTGTCTAATGCGGTTATGAGACACGCTGGTTTAGTTAATAATGGTAGCTTGGACATGGCTCGACAGGTCCATACTCTTTTCGAGAGACCTTAATTAGAGAAATTCAAAATCTGATCAAAAATCATCTTGTCTTTAACAACAAAGACCTCTTCTGATAGATCCATGTTGGCTCGGAATGCCTTGCCCGCCAACCAACTTCCAGATGTGAGCAGAAGCCACCGGGGGGCTTCAAAATAAGTCAATCAAACATAAAGTGTGTGTCTGAAACTGAAAATGAATATTGCCAGTTATTTGTTCATGGATTTACTACTGCATTCGTCCTGGTAACTCCAACTTTGAACATTGCGATCATAATGTGATGCCTCTCATAGCTAGCCAGCCTTTGGCCTCTGTCAATCCCATCACTGCCGTCAGGCAAATCTTTCCAAAGTCGTCAATATCATCCTTTTCGGCGTCTTCAATTAACGTCGTCAGATGATCCGGCCTTGCATGCATCTCATCAGCCAGCAACACTTTTTCCTCGACACGATTCGACTTACGAGGCAACGTTTATCACAAAATGTTTCTTGTCCCTCCACGCAAGGGCAAAATCGACCGAGTCTCGGGCGTTCCACAGGTGCGCCGACATGGTGACGGAACGATTCACTGCCACTGTCTTGTTCTGACCACACCGGTTTCCTGATTCGCCTTTCATGTAGTGGTATGTGAGTATGAAGAAATTCATCATACCCAGCGTCCGCTTTGCTGACTCCTGGAAGACCCATGAAGTCCAAAAGCTGTGGGCCGAGGAAGAGGGGTACAGTGGGATAAGTTCCAAGGCCCGGCTTTGGTTATCTGCAGGCAGAGGCTCATCCAACTCAATGTAGGGAAGCAGGGCATAGGCTGCCTCTTCGAGATGCGGCATGGTGGCTTCGTAGGTGGAACGAACACGAGCGTCGTTGTCGACTAGGCGAAGCACTTGATATATGAAGAGAGCTTGCGCATATGCCAAAGTCTCTAGTGGCATAGTTGCTGGCGGGCCAGAAAGGAGATCTTGCACGCGACCCTCTATGTTATCGCGGATCACTCTAGCGTTGAGATGATTTTTGGCTGCATGTAGCGCAGCAGATGATACGGCATCTGGGTTTGTTTATTAGGGATGGGATAGAAGGATGAGCGGAGAATTAAAATTATGAAACTACTGGTTGAGTTGGATGGTATGGGAGAGACGCACATTGCATAGATCTGGGCATCCCGTCATCATATAGGTGAGGATGGCACCAAGGCATCTGGTTCTCCAAGACCATCTGGGACGGCGCTGCTAATATTTTATCTATGGCATATTGGAGCCTAGATGTAATTGCCCTGCCCACTTGAGGCACAGTGACAAGTTGAGAGCGATTCAGCGCATCTTGGGCAGTCGTTGACAGTCGTGTATTAGACCATGTTGGGTATGGGCTGGAAATGCCACACTCGAGCGGTTCCTGGAACAGCTGGTTTGTGAAATCATCGACAGGCTCCAGAATGGAATCGAGCATGCCGAGGTACGATGGTGTGTGCGGCGTTCCGACACCATTGAACGGCGCGGGATGCCGGGATTGAAGCTCAATAGGATTGATGCTCTCTGGTGGAGGTGGCGGGGCAGCCTGTTGAGGATAACGACAATCAATATTCCGCTGAGCGCACCGCTGGCACGCAGGGCGCGCTTGGTTGCACCTCCGCCGCGACTTTTGGCAGGCCTGACAGGACTTCCGCCTGGCAGGCGGGTCTTTGCGCTCGACGGAAGTGAGAGAGGCCATGGGGAAGCTGTATTTGTGACGCGTGGAGGAACATATAGGAGGCGGAATCGCACCCATCTCACGGCGGAACTCCGCCCACTGCCCCACATAATGCGCTGAGATCGTAAAGTACCGCCAGTGGGTGGTTCTCAGCAATATCACATAAATAATAAGTGTCTTCCCGTTGCCTCAAGAGAAAATATCATTACAATCGGATCACTAAAAAACCATCATCCACCATCACAATGTCCAAGTTTAATGCACCAACTGTCTACGTCGTCGCCGCTACTGGCACACAAGGATTGGCAGTGTGCCGCCAACTCCGCCAACTAGACTGGTCCGTCCGCGCTACTGTGCGAAACCTCCAATCACAACAGGCCCAGGCACTAACTAAACTGGGCGTTGTCTTGAACCGAGGCGACTGGGACGATGAAGATGCTCTCAAAAACGGCCTCGCGGGCTGCAACAAGCTGTTTTTAGCACTCGGCCCCAACTATACAAACCTCGATGATGAGCGCATCTGGGCCCAAAGAATCCTCTCTTTGGCTAAGGCGTCAGGCGTCTCCGACGTTGTCTACAGCAGTTCCATCAGCGCCGACGCCCCCGAGAAGCGTACCCTCCTCCCGTCCAAGCATTTGCTTTTCAAGAGCCTCTTCGTCAAGAACACAATTGAGGGCCTTGTGCAACGCGCCGGCTTCGCTCACTGGACCATTCTTCGTCCGGGATTCTTCATGTCCAATCTTCTCGCCCCCAAAGCCCGCATCTATCAAGAGCTGTTTGAGCAGAACACCTGGTTGACGGCTCTGAAGCCCGATACCAAACTCAACTTGATCGACCCGGAAGACATTGCACAATTTGCAGTCGCAGCTCTGGGAGATCCTGGGCGATTTCATGGACATGGCATTGATCTTGTTGGTGAGAGGTTGACGGCTATTCAAATGATGGCGGCTCTGTCTGCCGCAACTGGACGTGAGATGAAGGCCGAATTTCATACTGATGAACAAGTGGCGGAAGCTATTGAGACGAATCCTTTCATTGGCTCTCAGGTTTTCTTGCGAGACGGAGAACGATGCGTTGATGCTGAAAAGGTCAAGTCATGGGGAATCCCTCTGGGTACTTTCAAGGAATTCTTGGCCCGTGAGAAGACGGCCGTGGCCAACACATACGCATGAGATGACACTAATGGCGTTTCCAGAGGCCAGAATCTTTTCAGAGGCTCCAGGTCCTGGGTTGAAGCCTGGTCTCCAACCTCTGATATCTGTTCATTTAGATTAGTCATTCGATAAGCATAGAAACAATACGCATGCACTCAGTCTAGCCAAAATTCCTCCGTTTTCTTGTAATTTTACTCCGCAAAAAGTTAGCGTTTCACAAAACAAGTCGCTATTATCAATATTACTTACCGCGCTCCATTCGCAGCCTATTCCCAGAGATTTAGCTGCACTCTTAGCTTTAGCTATTTTAAAAATATTTGAAAGAGCTAGATGGTAGGAGTGTGATATTGTTGGGGTGGAACAGGCTTAGTGCACTTGGCCGTAAGACTTGAGCTTGAATATTATGGCGAGCCTTGGAGACAAATGAATCAGGTAAATCTTAGTCTAAATACTAGATAGAAGCTTTGATATAAATGTACAAGCCAGGGTGACACGATCCTGACTGCCCTCCATCCCGCATACAACATGACAAAACCTGGCCGTTTGCACCATTGTGAACGTTTGGAATTTTTATCGCTTTAATAACCGCCTCAGTAGTTTAAACAGATTTCGAGCTCTCGATAGCACCACCTGGTTTCGTGGCGCTGATGGCAACGTAGTGCCATTGGCCATATCCTCGGTATGAACCTACCCCGGCAACCGTGTTAATAAAGTATCGTTGGAGTCCAAAAAAGTTTATGATGAGATATGGGATGTAGCCCAACAAGAAGAAAAATCGAGTCATCGGTCTGATGTTATCGGAATAGTCCTTGATTTCTACATTGACGAAACCGGCTTCTTCAAGCATTTGTTTGTAAAAGCCCGGGTTAGCTATCTGATTAGTAGGCATCGCAGAATAGTAATTGACATCTCGCATTTGCTGGGTGAGAGGATTCGCGGAGTCGGATTCGAGTTCGTGGTCGTACTCGAATTGAGCGAGGCGGCCACCTGGACGAAGGAGGCGGAAGAATTCATTGAGCACATGCTTGGGGTCCTTTGCATGCACAAATGTTTCCATTGTATATATACCGTCGAAAGACTCGGAATCCATGCCGTCCAACTTGTGGTAGTCTCCCAACGAGGCAGTGACCTGCCCCTTGGGCAGTTTGGATTGTGCAATGTTCCGTTGCGCCTTTTCCACATGGTGCGGGACGACGTCAATGGCTCGGATGCGGAGGCCGAAATTCTCTGCCATGTATAGAGCTACGGCACCCACACCGCAGCCGGCGTCGAGCACATATGAGCCGGAGGGGAGCTTCAAATTTTGGCCCAATTTATCCTCCATGCGCTTCAATGATGCGGTGATCGGAAAAGGCCAGTATGTATCCTTGTCCCAGTAGCCAAAGTGACGCCTGCCGCCAAGGACCAGCCGGTATCCAATTCTTGACTCAAAGGAGTAGTAGTAGGACTGAAGGGCGCGCTGGTGCTCCTCCATGGCCTCCGTTTGGGTCTTGCTCGTCATAGTGGTGCTGTGGGGCCTCGGTAAGGCCGGCTTTGGGATCAATTGGGCTGTTTGGAGATTTCGACTTTGAATGAGCGGGCAACACGCCGATAGGTGTGTTAGAGAGTGGGACAGGAAGATTGTGGACGAGGGGCGATCAAGAGGAGCTGAGTGTATCTGAGATGAGAAAAAGTTATGACGACATATTTTCGTTGGTGAAGGGAGGCTGGCTTAGTGCCACGCCACCCAAACGCCTTCATCCGCCCGCATCCGCCGAGCCACTGAGATGGCGTGTCCAACCGCTTGGACAAGGGCGTTGTCTCCACATTGCCGCGGCGCTGTGGCCCCCTGTCTAGCGACGCGGCTGGGCTGCCTCACCCACCTGTTCGTTGCAACAGGAGCATTGGCACGGGGATGGATGGCCTACTTCATCTGATGCAGCCCGCTAAGACTGAAAGTTGCTGGGTGCACAGTTTATGGCAGAGCTGGGGTAGCTGATCAAGCAAAAGACCAAAAATGAACTTCTTTTCGGGGCCTGTTCAGATCCACGATGACAAACGATGCATTGGTAAAGTGTCGCAATAGAGGGGAGGATTCGCAGAACTTCCAGCACATCTTTCTCGAAGGTCACATTGCCCATGATAAGAGAAATCCCTGTATTACTGACATCCCATATAACCAAATCCTCAAGATTAATACAGACAAAAGCATTCATATGTATCGTAAGTTTAATACCAAGTCCAATGTCCTGGATAGCAAGTGGTAACCCACCATGCCGCGCCATCAAGGTTTCCGCCCGTCACAATTCAGATACCAAATCACTTTTAGTCAAACTAGCTAAAACAAACCCGCTCATTGAAATATGTCCCAGCCTTGGAATAGGCGCTATAGTATTGATCTGGTGAGCTGCAGTAGGTTGCATATATCGGCATATTGGTAGGATAGACTGTCGTAGCAGTGGGTGCACCAATAGCGACAAATCTATTGACCCGAGCTTTCTTATGAGTGTGGTCCCATTCAGCCATCATCCGAACCGCGAGCCTCGTGGTGGTACTGGTTACGGTCCTAGAAGAATGTCAGATATTCCATTATTGTCCATATTTTATAGGCATCTCTCTTACATAACTGACGGACTAACAGTAACTGCAGCAAAAGCTTCGCAGTCAGAAATTCGATCGTTAAGGGCAGGACTTCCGGATATATCTTGAATGCTGCGTTCGCATGCGTCTCTCGAATGGCACGCAGCATCGCGGCATGAGATACGATCAGCGAAACCAGATGCGTAGGTTGTGGAGAGTACAAGCAATGCTGTCAGCTTCATGCTGTTCGTACATATGCAGTCACTTTCTTTTTCTTGCTTTATATTCTTGGAACCAAGGGTTTGGTGAATGAGAGGATGGTGGTGGAGATCGAATACCTAGTCATGGCAAAAGTCGACACAGTACCACTTCGGTAGTGCACTGCGGGCTCCTACCAAATATCAAGCTGTGGTCATAGAACTCCTAATCGGATGTGGACAGATATTCAACATTGTTGGAACAAAATGATGTCATGTCACGAGAATTGGAAATCATTCTGCTAGTTACTGGTCGTCACTTGAACAATAGCAATCGCGTGTAAAAGGGGATCTGGTCTCTCCTTCATTTGTTGAAAAATTCCAGTTTAGCTGGTCTGCATTCCAAACCCCCCATCCCGGTCGAGTTACAAAATATGGTAAACTCAAGTTTGGCTCAGCATAGAAATTCAAGAATACAAAATAATCACCGTCGTGGCAAAAGAAAATAATGACAAGTGAATGACAATCAAATTTGCGTGGTGTTGCCCTATTTATTTCATTCTGTATTCTCGCTGCAGGATAATGTTTTGAGAGCCATCTACATTTTATTACCACTCAAGGCTAGTTAGTTGCAGACATGGTTCAAAACACGTCAGAAGGATCTATGTATAAATATAAGGCAATAGCCTACCTCCACCCTAGACAGCTTTTCCTCTTCAGATCTACAAATAGTATCCAAGAGACCTGAGCACTGAAGCGTCCCTTCATACCGTGAGATTCTCAACCCCAAATGCTTTGGTGCTCATCCGCCTTTTAATACTGGGTTGTAACAGGTTAATTGAAGTTATGGGAAGGGCGGATTCTTACATTAACAATACCATAAAAAACAGATACATTAGGCGATTCTAGATATTATTTAAATTCTTAGTAATGACAGCCTATTCCTAAAACTTAAGCACTGCCTTTCCATAATTCCTTCCAGCCAAAAGACCAATCAACCCATCCGCTGCATTGTCTATACCCATAGTCTCATGTGTAATGGCCCTAAAGGAACCATCCTTAATAAATCTCTGTACCTTTTCCTGATGCTCCTTCTCATAAAGAGGTCCCATGTTGGCATCACCGACGATGAAGCCGCGCACAGTTAGACGTCGGTGAAGGACCTTATCAAAATTAGGCAAAGGCTGAGTAGAGGAGTTATACTCCGAGATGAAACCCGACACGATCACCCGTCCAAAGGTGTTCATAGCATTCAGAGCCGCAACCAAGTGTTCACCGCCGACATTCTCATAGTAAATGTCAATGCCGTGTGGTGCTAGACGCGCGAGTGCATGGCTAGGCTCCTCCATTTTGTAATTGAAACCCCCGTCAAATCCTAGCTCATTGGTGATAAAGGCGAGTTTCTCCTGGGATCCAACAGAACCAATCACACGCAAACCCTCGTGTTTGGCAAGTTGTCCAACCATTGAACCCACGGCTCCACTGGCTGCCGACACAAAAATCGTCTCGCCCTTCTTCGGTTTGCCAATTTCGAACAGGGAGGAATATGCCGTGAGGCCAGGCATGCCAAGAGCACCCAAAAAGACTCTAATGTCCTTGATTCCCAGCGGGTTATCGAGCTTCCGCAGTTCCTTCAATTCATCGCCACTGAGAGCGATGTATTCTTGGATGGGTAGAAATCCATAAACAGTCTCCCCCTCCGAGAATGTCCCATTGTTGGAACGTAGCACTTTTGCGATAGCCCAGGTGTCGATAGGGTTGTTGGGAGTAAAAGGATCATTGTAGGTTCTGATGTTAGGGTCGCGCATGCGACCGCGCATGTATGGGTCAAGGCTTGCGTATAGAGACTGCACTACAATGCCATCAGAAGGCGTAGCAACGTCGGCATCATACGCAGCTGGCTCTGTGGCAATGTGTTCACCAGCAACGGGCCAAGCCGTGGGAACTTTTTTAAAGACAAACGCTTTGTTGGAAGTCATTTTAAAAGCGGGCGCGCACAGTTCAAATCTGATTTTGTCAGGCAAGTGATTCGACTTTTTGCTTTGATGTGAGCGCTTGTTTAAGCCGACAAGGGCTTTGATATACATACCAGTCCACACCGAGCTAACCCCGAGTTCCCATTCTATAGACTAGGAATTCATTTTCCACTCTGTTTAATTACGTAATATGCTTAGAAATCATACATGCCAAGGAAGTAATCCATTGTGGGCAGCTTTTGTGTTCGATTGGCTAGTGCCAGAGGCTACGGTCGTTCCCCACTTGCTAAGACTTCAGCATCTTAGGTGTTACGACCTAGATCGACCTACCCGGTAGTCGATCTGGAACCTATTGTTGAAACCAAGATTGGATTTTGTATTGTTCTACTTGTCCCGCCCTGCTTTATTGCGATATTTATGGTCTTAAAGCGGGGTCGGGCTGTGCTAAGCTTAATCTAATGGAATAGCAGGTTTATTTGATGTATGAAATGAATAAAATTTACAGGTTGAAATTTAGAAAAGTTCTAGAAAATAATAATCCCGTCGCCCACAATAGCAACATTCCAAGTGCTCAAGCCCAACGAGAGCCACTTGGGTTTGCCCAACCATAAGCCTCAAGCCATCGTAGGCATTATATAAAATATTCTGAAGAGTAGTCAGCAACTAGAAAGTCACGTGTCAGTCGAAGCATTGAGGTACAAAAAGCTATCTATCTGCTTTTCACCTCCTCACTGAGCTATATGAATATGTTACATCCAAAAGCGCCAAAAAGGACTTTATATTTCTTTCCCATTTTCTTTTTGGGGTTTGACCTCAAGCTCACTCCATGGATCCAAATGGCCCACTGAGCGGCGGCGTGATGGTTGTGAGATCCCAACAAGATGAAGATGCTACTTTCTCGCTGCCTAAGCTACAGGTTCAATTGGCGCCACCACTTCCGGTTCAAAATATGGACATGGATTCTACGCAGCAAGAAAATTTTCGTCTGCGAAATGAACTACAAGCTGTTAGCAAAGAGCGCGACGCCGCCCATGACAGAGTCGACGCAGTGCTGCATGACCTCATTGCTTTGCAAATCGAGTTAGAGGAGGAAGTGAAAGCTTCAATGTACAAAGATGACCAAATCAAGCAACTAAAGGAAGATATATTGCGTCTTTCTGAGAGGTTTGATGAAAGAAACCACGAGATCTCAGGACTCACGCGAGACCAAGATCAACAAAAGCCTTTGTCAACTGAAGCACCACGCATCCCCAGTCTTGAAAACTCAGTGGAAAGCGGCCCCGAGTTTAAAAAAAGCGGTGCTGATATGCAGCACGACACAAAGGCAGAGCTCAAAGCGAAGGACATGGAATTGCAGGAGCGCTCCAAAACAATGACTGAACTGGAATTCCAACACGAATCTGACATGCGCAAACTCCAGGAACAACTGGATCAAGCGCAAGCGACGTGCTTGGAAACCCAGCGAAAGTGGGAGGCCGCAGAGACCCAAGTCAAGGTCCTGCAGGAGGCCAAACTCGAGGCCCTGCAGGAGGCCGCCCTGTTGCAGTCATCACAGGCCGATGACGTGGCCAACATGAAGAGGCTATTGGAATTCTACCAAGCTAATGCAGCGAGTGTTTCAAAGCGAGCAAAAGAAACCATGAATAGCAACAAGCAGCTGGAGGCCCTCATTGTGGCGAAGGACAAGCAGCTTGATGAGCAGATTTCGCTCATCATGACAATCAGGCAGCACACCGACACCCAAGAGGCCGACACTGAGCAACCAACTATTCCGGGGAGCTTTTGCTAAGTGGTAGGCCTCCCGCAGTGCCGGGTTTGACTTTTTCCATTTTCTTCTGTGGGCTTATCTTAGCTTTGGTGGGCATGCAGGATGAAGGTGCTAAAAGCCGAGATGTACTGGTACATAGGATCACACGCCATGTAGCGAATAGCAGATTGGATGCCGCATACGCGCATGGTTCATGACTAGCTCGCAAAATCTTTTCAAAGGCGCGTCTAAGTGCATAACATGCTTCGCGTCAAGGATGCCGCTTTTGCCTATTTTTATTATACCAATTTAGTTTCTCTTGTTCCCTGGCCCCAATACGTTTTTGGGCCGACTTGTAAGACGAAACGCTTACGGTATCGATCTATGAGCATGATGTCTGCTCACCAGCCGACACTTGATTCTGATGCCAGTCGAAATGAATCAGACTCAGAACTGATCCAAACCCTAGTAACGCAATGCAATTGCACAGAGGACAGAGCTGTCGCTTTACTAAAGGTACACTTATATGACTTCTGCATCCTAAATTCTTTGCTCCGTCGTTGAACACATGCTGATCCACCGATTAGCTTGCCAAAAATGACCTGGCTAGAGCGAAGAGACATCATGATTTATACGAAAGATATGCTCAAACCCCAACTCCTGGGCCCTTTACAGATTCTAGGGCAACCCCAGAGCCTCCAAAACCAGCCTCTGTGGATGTAACAGATTCAGCATCAAATTCGGCCATCAGTACACCTTCATCCAATGCTGTAGCAGAGGATGGGCTTTCTCAGACTTCGGATGCTTCCTCCAACTATCAACAGCCATCGCCAGAGAGCCACGAGAAAGGTCACAATGGCACACAACCAGTAGTGGGCCCCATTGATGCCGGTGCAAAGAGGGCTACTGCGGCACCAACTCGCCCTCCAAAAGGAAACCACCTTTCCACATGGATCCAGGCCAAAATGGCTATCCAAAACACCCAACACACATCCTTCAACCCGAGCGTTGAACAGAGCAGTGATGAGACCCAGCACACCGAATGGGATTTCATTTTACCTCTTATCCCACCCCCTGAGATACCTTTTCCAATAATCGAGGATGAAACGGACAGTTTCAGCCCCGAGGTTTTTGTGGGAGCCGTCCAAAACAAGATTCAAGTTGATTCGGTTCAGTACTACCTCAGGTACCAGTACAAGGATCCCGTCAGGAAATCCATAAACAGCAACGTCAAGGGGTTTCCTCCAATCTTTTACGTGGTGGAATCTGGAGATGAGAATATGCTGCGGCTCATCCTAGAGTTTGGGGCTGACCCTTCAGCTGTGCACGCAACATCTCAACTCCCGCTTCTTGCATACACCATCATTAGTGGCGAAATACTACAGAGAGATACGACTACTATGGTCTCTATCCTGCTCAGTTATGGTGCTTCAGCCAAAGCCGTCCCCTCTGAGTTTTACTCCCCGTACAATCAGGATCAGCCAGGAAGTCCCAAGCCACCAAACGACGAAAAAGATCCGTCTGCGCCTCCCGTTTGGTGCACAGACGCAACAAGACACAAACTTGCCAATACGTCTAATATAACACAGCGGTACTTTCTAGAGAGAGCGGTAAAGGCCAAAAAGCCTTCCAAAAAACGAAGACAGATCGCTCATCTTCGCAAAGCTGACCGACTTCTTGCGATACCCTACTTTCTCATTGGGCAATCGACAGCCTCTGAGTTATTGACCCAAAGACTTCTAATTCACCTCATGATTCCCTCTAAAAGACCCCTTGTGCTTTGTTTTGCGGGACCCAGTGGTCATGGTAAAACTGAGCTCGCTCGGCAGCTGGGCTCTCTCTTGTCTCTCCCACTGGAAGTTGTCGATTGCACGGTTGTGAATCGAGAAATAGAACTTTTTGGGCCTAGAAAGCCTTACGTCGGCGCGGAGGAGGGCTCTCCTGTGAATAACTTCCTCTCTAACTATTCTGGGAAGAGGTGTATCGTCTTCTTTGATGAATTTGAAAAGACAACAAAGGAGATTCACCAATCATTGCTCCTCCCGTTCGACAATGGTGAGCAATCTCATATTGAGTTGGATTTATGGTATATTTGCTGACGATCTTACCAAGGCGAATACCGGGATAGACGAAGCCACGACAAGGTAAATTGTTCAAACACGATATGGATTTTGGCCACAAACGCATTGGACACCATGATACTAGAGTTTTGTCAGCAAAACGAGGGAATCTTTGATGATGACAATGACAAAAAGCCAAAACTAGTGAAGAAGCTATCAAAGCAACTTCAAGACGGGTTTCTCCAGCAATTTGATGCAAGTAGTTCCTTTGGAGTTCTGATTCCCGATTAACTGAGAAGCTGACCGTTCGCGCAGGCTCCCGTCACGGGACGTGTATCCGCCTTCATCCCGTTTCTCCCATTTTCGCCGGGAGAACAGGCTGTAGTGACACACAAATCATTGCTTGAATTAACAGCGGATTTAAAGCACCCGATAGACCTTAGGCACAAGGGACAAGAACAGCTTGTTGGGGACATCCGGCTATCGCTACGAAAGGATGCCACCATATGCTCCGTTCTCGCACAAACCCACTACCACCGGAAGCTCGGCGCGCGGAGTCTCAAGGCTGGGGCGCAAAAGGTGGAGCAGATTGTCCTTGATCTGTACCTTGACCAGGACGAAGAAATACGGGAAAACGAGGAAATGCGTGATTACATTGTTGACGCACAGGATGGAGAGATTGTTTGTCATATTGGCACGAAAGCCAAAAATTGATTATTCATTATTCACCTCGCAATTGTTACTTTTTTCATCTACCTGACCTACCTTCCTCTAAAGCTATCACAAATTGCGTAAAGGCTGATGCAACACGTTATTAAAATGCTTCTCTCGCCACTCTTTTTTCCATTTCCTCAGTGAAACGGCCATAATCTCTTGGTAGAGGCCTTTGTGGAACACTAGCTAAAAAAGCACGCTCCTTGATGATTCTTGGGTTGTGATCGCAGCGAGAAGTCAACAGGTCCCCACAGGTATCTGCATACCAGTGTACTTCTTCATATTCTCGTGGGTCCTCTGTAAACTCATCAACTAGATCAGCCAAGGTTGCTGCCTCTAGCCCAACGTATTCATGCTGTATCCCAATCAACATACTCGCGTTCCAAGCGACCCAATGATTGCTAAACCTGCGTAGAGGCGACCCAGCCTTGGTGTTTTTCTCAATGTATTCCCAGGGTCCAAACGGGGCCAATGAACAGTTTTTTATGAATTGCGATAAACAGAAAAAGGAGAATGATATTGCCTCCAGCTCTTGCGCGAAAACCCACGCTGCAGCCGTTTTTGAAAGCCACGGCTCTTGCAAATATTCGTCATCTCCCAACGCTTTCCCCGTGCCGAGTTTCAAAATCCATGTATGAAACATCTCAAATAGTTGAACATCTTTGACATGGAGGTGAATCGGTGTGCCCAAGGCTGCCTCATCGCGCCGACGAGCAAAATATCCCGAAGCAGCAAAAGCTCTCCGTGCATCAATCTGGTAATTCCTGGCGCCACTGCTGTGTGTCACTTGAACATCGATAAAATTCCCCTCTTGGTGCATTCTATTTTCTAGACGCTTGTATTCCCTATTGGCAGGAATTTGATAGGAGGGAAAGAATCACTAGGCACAACATCTAGCGCTGTAGGGAAAATGGACGCGCTTTGCAAGGTTTCGTTCTGCAATCAAAGCATGCATTCTTTTACCTATTCTCCTTCCCATTTGCCTCACCTTCTTGACCGCCATTTTATTTTCACATGTGGTTGGTTGCATTTGGTACTTTTCGGGCGACTGGCATCGTCATGACCTTTTCCCCTCAGAGGCCCACCGTCCTTACCCCTCGGAGGCCTACCATCTTATCGACGCCATCCGCGCGAAAGGATTTTTTCAGGGCGTAACTGTTTCACTAAATTCTGAGTAAGCTATTAGCTGCAGCTGGGGAGACATTTAGATGCGCCACTCATCGTAGGATGTATGTACTGGTACAAGGTATGCGCTGAACTGGTTCATCTGGCACAATATTTACCAACCCAACCGAAACGGCACAGCATTTTCCGTCTCGTATAATTTTATTCATCTTCTTAGCATATTTCTACTCTACGCAGCTGTTGCTGATCAAAACCTGTCATCCCACCCGTCATTCTTTACATCGGATTACACACATCGTTCCTTGAAAATGAGTTTCTCAACTCGCGCTGCAATGGGTCAAAGTTTACCCATGGGCACGCTTTACGACGCCAACTCGGATGCATTCCTTTCAGCTTCTATCTTGATAGGCGACCCACCCCCTGATGCGATTTTCATAACTGAGTCGCGAAACACAGAAACTTTTACTGTGGAAAACAACACGTACAAGGAGCGATTCAAGGCCCTAAGCATCAGGGAAGAGACGGCGGCTAGCATCCTTGCCAACTTGATTCCGCTCCAAGGATCAAACGTCTATCTGTATGATAATCCAACCGAGTCACCTGTGCTCTGTGGTGCAGTCTGTTGCAAGACTTCAACTGCACAGATGAAGTTGAGCCTTAGTAACCCTCAGCTTCAAAGCTCCTTCAACCTCGCCCCCCAAAGGATTCATGGTGCCACCCATTTCGTGATCGGTATAAGTTGGGGTCTGCACTCCATCATCGAGATGAGCTACCACGTTTACAAAAGCAAAATATCACGCCAGGTCCGCGATGACTTTCGCAGTGATTTGGATGACTTGAAATCCACAGTCAATCAGGCGGCTGCTTTCGACAATGATAACACTGCGGTTCCTAAACTGCACCTCCAATATGATTTTACGCTCTACAGCGATGCTTTAAATCAGGAAGGTCTCATTCTACAAAATCTAGAGGAGGTGCGCGAATTCATCCGACTCTGTCCCAGACATATACTCCACCAGCCCCGCAAGTTGGGTTGGCCATTGTCGTACATGCTGTTGCCCCTGGACACGCTGCCTATGTTTTTGCCGGGGGCTGAGGTGATTAAAATCGGCTTTCATTTGATCAACACGGACTACTTTACCAAGTTCATCAATCTCTTTGATGAGTTCAACAGTTGCGCTGAGAGACTCCGTGCATACCATATCTATTTAACGCATCATAAGCTATTCGTGGCAGAGAAACACTTCCGCGAAGTATCCAGTTCACTCAAGCTCATCATCCAATCAAAAAAGAAACTCAAGGCCCGATTGGGTCAGATTTTGGTGGATGTACGGAGTGGGAAATTGGATGTTTCATGCTTGTGGAAGCTATACTGTGACACCGCCGATGGCGACCAGTCACCAAGTCAAATATCCGTTATTGTCGACCAAGAGAGCCAGAATATTGAGTTCATACGGAATGCCGTTGAAAATGGCGCTACGTACATCGGCCACAATGGGCTCAGACTCGAGGACATGATGTTACGAAACGAGGCTGGCTCCTATGCTTTGCTATTTAATGAAGCCGCGAGGGGAAAAAAGCAAGAGTGGGACGATAATTGCACCGCATTAATGCAGCTGCTTACACAACTAGACCGACAATTTCCGGTGTATATTGTCGATTGTGATGGGACAAAAGATAACTTAGAAGGCGACTCTCCACGCATCTGCAAATTCCAGAATGAGGAGGAAGCTATAACGGACTTGCTTGCGCATAGAAGATTCTTATCTACACATTGCTTTGCCCGCTATAGGAAGGAGGACCTGGACGAGAGCGTCAAAACCCGGCCTGTGGACCGACGGTTCGTCAAAATACCTTGCCCAAGTCGAAGCTGCGATTTCACAAAAGTTTGCGAATGGACTTGCGATCAATGCTATACCCCGCTTGAATCCGGTTTCGCAGATGATTACATATATTGCGACTGTGGTCGTGTTCCTTACAACGAATTTAGCTTCAAATGTAATGGGGAGCGGCATAAGGCTAAGTACACGAAGTATAACTCCCAAACACTGCGTGGCCTTCTTCGCAAGCTAGACCAATCCGATTATCTCAATGTCCTGATTTTAGGTGAGACTGGCGTCGGTAAATCTACTTTCATCAACGCGTTTATCAATTATCTGTCGTTTTCAAGCCTAGATGAAGCCAAGGCAGCCGAAGAACTAAATTTCGTCATCCCTTGCTCTTTCTCTACTCAGGTCATGAACGAAAACAATCCCGACGACCCGATAGAGGAAAAGTCAATTCGCGTGGGTGGCAGGGATGACGAAGCTGATGGGAGCAAGGGGGATTCAGCAACACAGCAAACCAATGTGCATTCAATCACTATTAAGTCGACCACCTATCGATTAATGGATACCCCAGGAATTGGAGATACTCGAGGCATATCATATGACAAGAAGAACATGGCCGATATACTCGGAACCTTGGGGAGCTACGAGAATCTTCACGGAATATTGATCCTTCTGAAATCCAATAATTCTCGCCTCACGCTCACTTTCCGGTTTTGTGTCCAAGAACTACTCACCCATCTTCACCGAAGCGCATCAAACAATATGGCTTTTGGTTTTACGAATACCCGCATTTCGAACTACGGTCCGGGTGATACATTCGGTCCGCTCAAATCTTTGCTTGAAAGCTCTGATACTGGACTGACCTTGTCCACGTCAACAACATACTGCTTCGACTCAGAAAGCTTCCGGTACCTCGCAGCATACAAGAATGAGATTTTCATGCCTAACGAAGAAGATTTTCGGCGGAGCTGGGACCACTCCTCCAAAGAAGCACGAAGATTGGCCGCATACTTCAAAACAAGAAAGCCCCACTCCGTGTCCAGCACACTGAGCTTGAACGGCACCCGTCAATTGATTATGGAACTCACAAAGCCGATGGCGGAAATGTCGAAATTGATAAAAAAAAACATCATGTTGATGGAAGACAGGAAGGAGCAGCTGACAGATCAACGCCTGACTGCTGATGATCTTCGTAAGAAGTTGCATGTGTGCAAAATCACATTTGAAACCAAGCCGCTGCAAAGACCACGAACAATCTGCACAAATAAGAATTGCTGTGATTTCAAGTCAAGCGGGGCGTCTAAAAACGAGGTTACTACAATCTATAAGACACATTGCCACTCCATATGTTACCTTAATGGTGTAAAGCAAGATGTGAAGGCCGACCCGGGGCTGATAGGCTGCGCGGCATTCCGTGGAAACATCAACTGCACGCTATGCGGCCATCATTGGCAAGAACATATGCATGTTCTCTACGAGCTGGAAGAGAAGATGATCCAGATTAAGGACACGGAAATAGAACGACAGCTACAGGCCAATGCCAATGATGTGACGTTGCGCCAGACCGCTATAAGTGATGCTGAGCAGCGTATTCAAGAGTACAAGGACGAGCACAAGGAGGTACGAGAGGCAGCAGCCCGGTTTGGACTCTTCCTGAAGGAACACTCTATAACTCCCTTCAATGATGCAACGTTGGACTACATCAATATGCTGATTGACGACGAGAAAATGAGGATCCAAGGCGGGCGCCAACAAAACTACAATGTCGACGTGAATCTTAGGCGGCTAGAAAACTTCGAGGAGGACAAGAGGCAGCACATAGAACTTGTCGCCACCTTGCAAGAAAGTATGCGCCAGCCGCAGACGCCCATGGACAAAGTGCTGGACGAGAAAGGTGTCGCCGATCTTGTGGCGCGATTGTACAACCTGGAGCACTTTGGAGAAACCCTCAAACGTGCCAAAAACGATATCACCATGGCGCATAGGTCTACGAATCGAGAACTCACATATCGTGTGTCCCAGCGCAGCGACACCGGTTGTGACCACGGGACTCGTCGTGGTACGGAGCGCCATGGTCAGTCGAGGTCTTATGCAGAGGCTGCAGCCAGGCCATCCAAGAGCCATGCAGAACACCAGCAGGGGTCGGAACACAGTGGCATAGTTACAAGAATGCTCCGTAAAGTGGGTTTAAAGCGCTATTAAGGGGTGCGGCACAATGGGGAGGGTATGAGGGACGCCATCAGCAAGCTATCAGGCACTGAGACCAAAATGAGAATGTACTCTTTCAGAACGGCAAATGACGCTAGGCTCGCCTAAGATTGTTCCAATGGCAAGCGCACATACATATGATTATTCAAAAATCTTGGCAAATTGCTAGGTGCTTTGAAACTATGGGCTTAAGCTTGTATCGTGACTACTTATGGTACGGCGATCGCACACAGGGATGCAATTTCCAGGTCCCAGTCTACCCACAACATGGATGAAACCCGCATCCATGACACTTACGAAGTGACAAATTCTTCTATGATAGCATTGAACCTCTCAGGGTTCTCCCAAAACATAAAGTGGCTTCCCTTCTCCTCCGCAGTGAATGTGTAGCTCTTTGCGCCAGGGATCTGTGTCGCAGCCCACGAGATGCCGGTCGCATTGTTCACACTCACATCCCCAGAAATAACCAAAGTAGGAATGCTGATCCGCGGTAAAACATCGCGCCAGTCGACAAAGGCGTGGTTGATCAGCAATGTTGCCGCATTCTCATCGCTCATCTTTTCGTTCTGCTTCAGAGCAAATTCGTAGTCGGCTTGCGACACACCAGCGGTAAACATGCTCTTCACAAAGGGCGGCGTTTCCAGCGTGATGTTGCGCGCAAACTCATAAGTTCCCGCTGGCGTAAAGAGCGCGGCTGAAAAGGTTTCGGCTTCGAATTTGCTCCATGTAGGGTCTGCCACTAGGACGGACGACTGATCGACAATGGCAAAGTGGCTGACGCGGCTGTGCGATTCGGGGTGTTGATCCCACCATGCCCAGGTGACCGAAGAACCCATAGAATGAGCAATTATGCTCACATTCTTGAGGTCCAGTTGAGTCAAAAGGTCGTTCAAATCAGCTCCAAAACGACTGAGCCGATATCCAAAGTCAGGTTTCTCAGAATCACCGTGCCCACGCATGTCGTAGGTCGTGACTCGGTATCCCGCTATGGAAAAATACTCAATCTGTTTCTGCCATTGCGCCACAGTTTGCCGCCATCCAGGAATGAAGAGAAGTTCTTGGCCATCAGGTGGCCCGGCTTGTGTGTAGTTCAAGTGAACCCCATCCTGAGTCTCGACAATCCCAATGTGCACATTCGTTGTTGAGATAGCCGTAGCTCTGCTGCTGATGGCTACTGCCTGAAAGATGCCAGCAATGAACAGTAGACCTTTCATCTTGAAAACATCTCTTTCCTCCACCAAATAAGTTGAACAATATAGAACATAAATGATCGAATTTAAGGGTTCAGCGGTCATTACTTACTCCTCGCCGGGCCTCCGAGCATCCCTGTGTCTTTCGAATAGCATGCTAGTTTTGCAGTACATCTTAAATCAATATCACCTAGCACATCACTTCGCATGCATTGTCATTATTTCCCATTATCCAATGGAACTGCAGATAATGGCAGCTATACGAAACTGGCAGCTATACTAAACTAGCGCCTATACGAAACCAGCAGCTAGAATCACAAGAGAGGATCTCGCTTGCGTAGCGAGCCTCGGCGGCCGCTCGTACATATGCATCGCCCGTTCACTGTGGATTATCTTATCGACACATGGCTATCAATTATTCATTACTAAAGGCTTAATTATCAGGCTCATACTGGGGGAATTGTCTTCCCATAGCTCTACACCATGCTTCAAATTTCCATCTCTCAATTACACCTTCTTGGACATGCTCCCTCCAGCTATCCTCTGTTTCGAGTATACCGTTGGCAATCCAGGTGCTTTGCGACATAAACAAGGTTTCAAGGAGCCCTTTACTCTCGCTATCAACCGCTACCTCCCTCAAGCTCATTATTCTGTTGGCCAAATACTGGCATTCGGCCTCGAGAGCGCGAAACCGTAGCGGGTCCATTGCAATCAAGAGACGCGCCTTGAGTATACGGCACACAATGTATGTGCCCCATAGTGTAAGCCGACTGATGTAGTCGGGATCAGATGTTCCCTTCTCGAACTTTAGTCGTGGGAACTTGACACCATATTCATCTTCATCAAGTTCGACTTCTCGGAAGCCTAGCAGTGTTTGCGCCATAGTTATCCAACCCACCAAGCTTTTTCGATCCTCCAGCAGTTGAGTTTTAAGATTATCAAGCACATGTTGCGGGGGTGGAGTGGGTGATAACACGGCATCTGTTACGTGCTTGAATTTATCTGGCCCCGTCACCAGATGAGTCCATAAGGCGAGGACAAGACCCTTCTGCTCCGAAAATGCATTATCATTGGAAATAACAGAGCACATGACTTGCTTCCAGTTCTTCTCCGCTAGAAAACAAGACTTGTTGTTCAAAAAAGCCTCCATTACCTATGGCATTGGTCCTGTTAGCTTCATACAATATCTTGGAGCAATAAAACAAAAGAGGCAATAACAAGGGCAAGAATAAAAGAAGGGTGGTAGACGAGAGTTTCACTTACAGCTGGTCCGATATGAGCCATAAAAAGAGCCAATTCGAAATCGGTGCTGAATCTATGGGCACCACGAACTTGTATTAACTGAGCGGCACCTCCAACATGGCGCATCCACGAGTGAGATTCCAAATTTCCATCCAGTAACTGCAATTGGGGTTAGGAATTCAGCAGCTCCACAGTCATCACACTAGGAACAATCATATGGGTCCGTACCTCGAAAAGGCCCAAAAGCTCTGTCGCACACAACGTCTCAACAGTCATCCTTTGCTCTTCGTCATCCAAGGCCGCCTGTAGAGCTCTCAGAGCTTTACTATAGGACAGCAAAATTTGTTTGTCCTCATACAAAGACGAGCTGTCTTCATGTCGTAGCACCTGGCGTAGCTTTGCAATAACACAGTCTGTAGCAACTCGTAGTGTTGGTGCTTGTCCATATCTATCAGCAATAAAATACGCCAGCCTGCGGCTTCCCAGGTTGCATATGGAGAAGAGGTCCCTAGAATGGACAAGCTCCGATCTGAGGTGGGGAAATTTAGCAATACCTAACCGCAAGCCTGTGAGTGGTGCGAGCTTCTGCAAGAGAGCAAATCTCTCAGCTGTTGCACAGTCTGGGTACGCTATCGAGACTAGGGGTGTGCTTGCGTGAGACCCAGGTGCATGGTGACGCACCAATCTTCGCTTCCGGCTTTCGACTTCGGTTTGGTGCGGTGAATCTTTCGTCGAAGAATCCGGACGAATAGGCCGAGAGACCCGGCCTTTTGGTAGCTTCTCATCTTGAGACGGCACATTTTCATTATGGGTGCCGTTTTCTTGAAAGATAGGAAACTGCAGCAGATTGTGCTGGCCGTAGCCGCCGTGCATTTTTCTGCCTATGGCAGCATCTTTCATCGCTTGTCTCCGAATAAGTTTTCGGACACTTGGGTCTTGCGGCAACGCTGGGCCGTCATAGTTGACAAACGAGAAGGCCATCTTCTTTCCTCTTCAGAGTACTGTCCTAGGTGGGAGAGGCTCGCGCAATCGACAATACACTCAGATCAGATGGAGAAACGTCATGATATTCTCACAACTAATCGAGATTCAAGGCTACCAGCAGCCTTTTTCGGTTGAATATTATCAAGTTGCGGATCCGCCTCAATGCAACACGTCTTACCAGCCTCGATGATTACAAAACAGTCGGCCTGTGCGCCGAGGTGCAGGGTACCATAAACCCGAAAAGGAATAGCGGCTAAGCAGGTCAGCTCGACAGCGCGTTCCCAATCACTAATCAACTCAGCCACGCCGTCATAATCCTGTGGCTAGTGAATGAGCTGTAGGGCTGGTAGTCGTTCCTGCCAATCCGTATGCATTGTGGTCAGTGCATTTGGTTCCATCGCGGCCTGTTGGCGGAATGCCATTTTGCCTATTTGGGACGTTGGTACCCCTGTGCTATCGCCAGTCGTCAAATCTACCACCACAACTTACACATGCCAATCGAAAAGTGTAGAATCTACGGTTTGAGGACGGAAATGATTAGTTTATTGCATTTATCAAAAACAAGGCTTCAAAATGTCTATAAAAGAAATAGAAATCCCTTCGAATCTAAGCTCTTGGTTTTTACCTGCAACACTCACAACACTCATAACACTACATCAAAGACTTCCCTCAAACTACTACTTTCTACTATACAACAACTCTCGCATTCAAAAGAATTCAAACACCATGGCAAACATCAAGGAACTTCTCGAGAGAAACAAGTATGTTCCACCCTCACCATCTTCCTCTCAAATGCCAAATGGATGGTTTGCTGACTTCAAAACGCAGGGCCATTGACCATGCTCCTATTCCCTACCTCTCAGAGACGATGGCCTCTGGCGGTCCTCTTCCTGGTACTCTTATCGGTATGTTTCCTGTGAGAATAAGCGCAGTCAGCTCAATGATCTAACCGGTGTACGTTCCCAGTGACCTGTGTCGACCCTCGCTGTGTTCCAGAGAACTTTCTCAACTTTGGTCCTGGAGGTAAGCAGTATAATGCCATTAATTTGTATGAAACAAACTAAAGAGTATGCCATCGCAGAAGTCGCTGTCCACCGCAATGCCGGCGGAAACATTCGCCATGCTATCCGGGACATCCACGTCCTCGACGCCCTCTTCAAGCTCAAAGAAATCGCCATCATTCACCACACCGATTGCGGCACCACCCATTACACCAATGATAAGGTCCGTAACGAGATGAAGAAGCATGTGGACCAGTCTCTCTGGGCCGACATTGACAACACGGACTTTGGACCAAACACCGAGTAAGTGCAGTGCCCCAAGTACATTGTCGACAGGCAGTGGTTGGATGAACCCAGACTAACTGTACGATCAGCATGGCGCAGAGCGTCAGGGAGGACCTCGAGTGGATTCGGGCCAACCCGTTGGTCAGAGAAGAATTGAAGCAAGGCTGCCAGGGTTTTGTCTTCGATATCAAGACGGGAAAGGTGGAGAGTGTGAGCACCGTCTGATCTGACAGCGCTATGCTTGATTTAGGATAGTCTCCCGCCATAGGTGGTGTCGATCGTTAAATGGATAGTATCGAATGCGGCATAGCATCATGTCCCAGTCCCCAGGTGTCTGTGCTTGAATGAGACGCAACAACATCGTGCAATGCCCAGCTCTAATTCAGGTTGAAAACAAGATCAGTGGAAATTACTCTTCACCTTTACATAATTTAATCAGTAGCTTGGCATGCTTATCTTGACCAGGGCAGGCTGCCAATGAGCATCGCGCCTTATCGGCTTAGCTGTCCGCAGCCACGCATTCAACACCATTCGCTGGTATCAAGCCATGGCGAGGGCGCTAGTATCAAATAGCATCTAGCTTGTGATGAGGCGTTGGTCCAGCCATGGAAGCACCCGGGTATGCTTAATGTTGGGGTAAACTTTGGTATAACGCTTGGTCTCGCCGGCTGCCTCCCCTCTTCCTCTTTCCCTCCCACATTTTCACGCTTGAGCTACGGCGACGCGAGCTTTGGCGAAGCGAAAACACAAGAATATCTACTTTTCCCCTAATATCAAGCGTTTAGAATGGCGGAGCTACCTGCGCATCTTGAGGAAATACCTACCGCAAAAGATTATCACTTCCCAATCATCTCTATCTCCTCCAAGCGACTGTGCTATGTTAAGGCTGCATTGCGCGTCCTCGGCGCTGGTGCTGCCTTAGGCGTCGTTGTCGTTACAGGTATCTCCTGGGACAAGCATGCAAAACTCCCGCTATTTGCATACGGTATCTTGGTACGTTCGCGCATCCAATGCCCAGATATCCGCGTGCTCATCCATCTCCTCAGGCAATGCCCACTGTTGCCTGGAATATCACCGAACTGATAAGCCTAGGCCTGAGCCGGGGCAATCGTGGTTTCAACCCGGGTGTCTGCTTCGCTCTCGACCTGATGATATGGGTCACATATATCATCGCGATAGGACTGACAATGGGCCTTGCCCAGCTTGATGTGTATGAGTTTGACAACGACAATACGACCTTTGCAGCGGCGGAACGATCCTATAGGGCCACAATGACACTGCCTCCTATCTTGACGTGAGTGGCAACAAAGCAGAAAAGTGCGATGGCCACTAACGAGATGGGATATCAGGGTCATCCATTTCGTTTTGTTTGGCATCGCATGGTACGAAGCTACAATGCGGTACTGTCAGTTAAGTCGAATCACCTATGCACGAGATGAGCCCGACAACGAAATATACCCACCACAGGAGAGAAGATTCTACTTTACACCCAGAGTCCATATCTCATTCGGCTCTCCTTCGACATCCTGTCAGACTAGAGTTCAAGCGCTCAAGAATTCCGAGCAGGAAGCCGTAATTTCGTCGCCTCGGCCAGACGTTGTCACTAGTCTGACGGTCCAGCCGGTGGAACGACAAGCTTCTGAGAAAGAGCACGTTCCTGAATTCTCGACCTATGCAAATATTAGGTTTTCCTCAAGACGAAACCAAGCAATGGATCCGGAAAGGAGCCAGAAAGAAGTTGTCCCGGCTGATTTTGAGTCGACAGTCAATAATGTGTCGCGGCCTAGGACAGATGAACAAACCTTGCGGAATAGACCAATCGAACCTGAGCTTGAATCCCCTGTAGATACAAGGGCGCGAGGATTTGATGGAAACAAGTCCCAAGAGAAGCCGGAAAAACCCGAGCTTGAATCTAATGCGAAGGTTGAGCTACCTGGTGGGGGTAAATAAATTGTGGTTAGCACTATAGGGTAGCGTCATGTCACAAAGAGGTTATTGCTTCTAATTTTTTAAGTTGAACAAATATTCTGACTCCCGGGTGCGCTACTGCGATAGAGCACCGTTAGTGACGTTTAGCTGCGGGTGTTTCCCTCGCCTGATGGAAGAAAATTCAGGCAAGAAATGTTCACGGAGAAAACCCAGCACTTGCGGGGTCGAAGCTGTCCAATGATGGGAGAAGAGGATAAACTGTCTGCGAATCGAAGCATTGCATTCATAGAGCTAGCGTTGAAACAAGCTAGGTTGACATTGTCGCCCAAAAACAAAGCCGAGTGAAGCCGTCATGACTTTTTTTCTAGACCCTGCCAAGGCCCAAAGTTTTAGTGACGTAGCGGTGCCCCGGTCGGCGATTATCGGTACGTTCCTCCCAAAGCGTACCTGGAAGGGCACGGATTGATCCACGGACCCTTGGCGGCCCGCATCAAGCCAAGCACGTGATTGGCCAGCCAGCTCAGAGCAGAAGCTCCGGACCCGCTCTTCGGCATTGGACATTTGTGCGATAATCCAACAAAAGACGAAACCTGCAACCTCGACACGACAACGACCTGATCCCGCAATCCGCCGCTTTGGGGATTCCCGCTCGACCAGGCATTCGTGATACCTTCAGTATTGCAAGACGACCCGAGATCCCCGTATCACCGCTCGTGTCCTCGCCATACACAATAGCCGAATGGAACATGCGCCCAGGTAGTCTCACTGCAGCTTGAGCTGCCCTTCTCTTACCCGAATTGCTTTGCTTTCGTCATCGACCCCAAATATTTGACCTCCCAATCCATTCCCTCCACACGAAACAATTCTCCAAAATGGCGTCCATTGGCTTGAGGGTATGATACTGGCTCAATCCCTCTCTTTTTGTCTCCCCGCTCTGACATCTCTCAGTCCTCCGCCACCTCCGTATCCCGAGCTTTCTCCCTCGGCAACTCCACCACCCGCCTCGCTCCCTCGCCGCTTCGACTGGTCCGACGACAAGCCTTTGCTCTTCAGCACTGCGCGACGAAGTCTTCCTCAAGATGGTACTCCGATTCCACCACTCAGAGCAAAAATTCGACGAGTACATCCGACGAACATGATCCGACGAAAGCCCCACCTACACCACACTCCACCACTACGAGCAGCTCCTCTGCAACCTCGGCCTCAAATGACAATGTCAACCCATTTAGCGTCGAGTGGGAAAATACTTCCGAAACCTCAATCAACTCGTTTTCCGATCTGCCACACCGACTATTCGGCGCTAACCAACACATGATCATCAACAATGAGCTCAAGGAAGTTCTTCGTCTTTTGTTGCGCCAGTTCAATGCTCCCATTGTCTACTGTTTTGCATACGGATCCGGCGTGTTTCCACAGAGCTCCTCGAGCCGTAACATCAGCGAGGCTGAATTCAGAGCTGTTCACCCACAGCCCCCGGAGGCTCTCATGAAGGCTCAGAAGGGATCCCCGAAGATGATTGACTTCATCTTTGGTGTCTCGCACACCCAGCATTGGCACTCTATCAACATGAAGCAGCACCGTGACCATTATTCTGGAGTTGCATCTCTGGGATCTGGATTCGTCTCTCGAGTACAAGATTGGGGTGCTGGAGTCTACTTCAACCCCTTCATTGAGATGAATGGCATGCTGATTAAATACGGCGTGACGAGTATCGATAATCTTGTCAACGACCTTTCATCATGGGAAAGTTTGTATCTGGCCGGCCGTCTTCAAAAACCAGTCAAGATCCTCCGAGACCACCCCAGAGTCCGATTGGCCAACCAGCACAACCTTATTGCTGCTGTGCGAACAGCCCTGCTTCTTCTCCCTCCAGACTTCACCGAGGCTCAACTGTATAGCACCATTGCGGGGCTCAGCTACTTGGGCGATCCCCGAATGTCACTCCCCACCGAGAGCAAGAGTAAAGTCAACGACATTGTTGACAACAATATTATTCACTTCCGCCGTCTTTACGCCCCACTCATCCAGACACTGCCCAACGTTGACTTCTCCACCACATGCCGATTGGATGACGATAATTGGGTCCTGAACCCCGAGGCGAACAACAAGATCCAGCAGGACATGGACCCCATTAAGCGAGGAAACATGGTTCGCCGCCTGCCCAAGACGTTCCGCTCGCGACTCTACTTCCAGTATCAGAAGAAGTTTGCCATGCCCAAGGATGAGTTTAACAAACTCATGAAGGCCGCGGCTGATGATGAGATGGGTTCAATCACGCGACGACAGGGTGGTGATTTCGAGAAGCGAGTCGCCACCGATGACCCCGAGCAGCTGCGCACTATCGTGCGCAGCGTCATCAAGCAGACGGTCAACTGGCCCAGCACTACGCAAAGCATCAAGGGCCTCCTGATGGGCGGGTGGTCGCGTTCGATGCGCTACCTTGGCGAGAAGATTGACAAGTGGAAAAAGAGCCAGTCAAAGGCCAAACAACCCGAGAACACCAAGTCCGAGTAAAAAAGAACAGTAAAAAAATAACAAAGGAGAAAAAAAAATCAAGCTGCCGAATCCGTCACCTCTTGTCTATTTGTCGTGTCTACTTTTATCTATGGAGGAGTCGAGTTGTTGAGTCGATCCTCTCTGTATATTTACCTCGGTCGCTTTGGCGAATGACCAAGTGTCTCAAGCCAGCGAATCCGGTCTCGTCGCAATTTTCTTCAGCTGCATGTCGATAAAAAGGCCTTGCTTATTTATTTGGGCCATTGCATGATTTTAAGGTCGTTGAGGAATCATTCCGGAAGGTTGTTGAAGCGTACGAGTTGGCATTGTGCAATTCATGTATGTATGTATACACGCGGAGGGCGAAGAGATGCATCATGGCATAGGATAATAGACTGGGAATTGGTTGCCAGCTGTTGGGTAGACTTGTATGCTCAGATGATGAAATGTGAGAACGTGAAATGTTATTTCCTTGATGAATTAGACTACCTTGACATCATATGAAAATAAATGCTGCCTTGACGGCGTTTTCCTACCTGACTATCTACATATGGAATACTTCGCGCGAGGTTGAGAATGCCTGATAGCCACGCGGCACGAATATCAAGCTATCAACAGGTTTCTTTGTAGCCATAGAGACCATCTACATACGCTAGCGCTTCCGCCTCCTCCCAACCAGGTTCAGGCTCGAGGGCCATGATATGATACCATCGAATAGACTAAGGAAAAATGTACTAGGGGTCGAGTAATGGGTAATAAAGGAGATTAATGGAGAAGTAAAAAAAAAGGCAGAGAATCAACTACAAGATGGGGATTATCCTCCAACTTCACGCTCGCTATTCAATGCGTTTCCGTGGAGAGACAGCGGGGACGCCATCCGTTTTGCCCACCCTGGGCTATCCATACACGCCATGCAACCTGGCCCATCGCCGGCCACACGCACCTCAACTCCTGTTTTGTTTATAGGTATATTTAATGGTGGTTTTTGTTTTTGCATCGTGTCGTCGTCAAAACAAAGGAAGCTTTATTTGGCCTCGTATTTGCCGCTTGCGAGTTTCCTGAATGTCGGCACATCAACCCACTGCGAATCCACAGATGGCGTGTCGTCTGCAAATGGGTCGTCTTCTGTAAGCTCCTTCAGCTTGCCCTTTCCTTCGTCGAGCTTGGAGATGGAGATTCCACTGCCGAGAACCTCATCGCCCGAGGCAACGTATTCCCACCTAGCTTCAACCTGACC
The DNA here is from genome assembly GCA_013403855.1 of Calonectria honghensis. Lineage (NCBI taxonomy): Eukaryota > Fungi > Ascomycota > Sordariomycetes > Hypocreales > Nectriaceae > Calonectria > Calonectria honghensis. Next base: position 445,481 of record VTGB01000016.1, read on the forward strand.
TGCGGTAGGCAGGACACCATCAGCGCCGAGAATGCGACACACAATCTTCTGGGGGGTTTCGGTGAGCGAAACATCCCCCAAGCGCCAGTAGATGATGTGCTTGTCCTTGAGATGAGTTCCGGTAGGCTTCGTCTGAGCACCGGTTGCTCGGCCCTGGTAAGTCACCACAAACATGACGTTGTGCAGAGTTACAGGGGCAGTGAAGTTGCAGGATGGGTTGAGCTGATACTGGAGCAACAGACCAAGCTTGTCGCCCTGTGGTTTCCAGGCAAGCGTCAGCTGCAGAGGCGCATGCTGACCAAGAGAGGGTATCTCGGGATCATCGCCCGAGAGGCGGTAAGTGAATGCAGTAGCCGTTTTGGTGAGGTGGGAGACATCGAGGGTGAATTGATCGTGCTGGTCGGGCGACGAGTTTTGGACAAAGATACGGTTGGGCCCAAATCGCTCGAGGCTGGCGAAATGGTTGATGCGGATTGTCTCATGTTCTGATTTCTGTTAGTCCTGTTGCTGAGCAAAATGAATGCGCTGAGCTTACCTTTGACCTCGCCAGAGTCGCTTGGGTTGTTGACAAAGGCAACCTCACCCGCAATACTGGCAGACTTAATGGCGCCATTCTCAAAAACGGCCGACACAGATTCGATGACTGAAGCCTGAAGCCCAGGGCTGGTCATGTCAGGGTGCTTGGGATGAGCTAGGCTGCCCAGAGAGTGACCTGACCGCACCGATTGAGTGTCCGAAGTGGCCGCAATGCTAGCTTCCGATGCCAAGGCAGCGACGGCACTGGACTTGGAGAGGGACGCGGGCAGAGAAGGCGATGCTGATAAGCCTCCAAGGCTCGACTCGGTGGCGCTCTCGGGCAGGTTTGGTGGTGGTGGGATATAAACCGTGTGACGATTGTCTCGACGACCTCGGATGGTGCTAGTTCGGCGGGTAGCCGGGCCCATCTTCAAGCTGTTGGCCACGCTGGACAAAGCAGCCTTCTTGGCCTCGGGATCTTCTATCTCCACTGGTGTTTGCTGAATGTTGAGCTTGAAGAGCTGCTCTGGGTCGTCCGCAGCTGCCTCCCGCTGAGCTTCAGAGATGGGGTCATTCATAGGTGGGGGAACAGTGAAGCCTTCAGAGTCCTTTACTGGGGGGGCCGCGCTTTGAGAATCCTGAGAATGGGACGGAGGTGGTCCGGGAGGTGGAGGCACATCTGATACGTCAGGTTGGTGGTTGCCATTCACATTACCACCAGCGCTTGTAGTTCGTTCGATCGGAGGGTCATGAAGCGTCACACCATTAGTGCCCTCGCGCGAAGCAATCGATCTGAATGAGTCCGGATTGATGAGTCGGGGCATGTTCGGGGCCTCTTCGAGGGAGTCTAGGCGCTGGTGCTCCGCAAGGTTGCTGGCGGAGGGCTTGGGAGAGATACCCTTACCCATGCTGTGGCTCGTTCCCATTCTTCCAAAGCTCGAGGTTTTTTGGGGAGAGAGCTGGCCGAATCCACCAACCATGCTCTGTCGTCGCCTGCCACCAAACATGGTTCCGAGACGCCTCAATTTGGATTCTTGCAAAGTTAGCTTTGGAATAAGGCAAGGGGAGCACAATTCAACTAACCTGGTTTTGGTTCGGCTTGTACCGAGTTGTGTTCGCTCGCATCATCCTCCTGGGGCGTTCTAGGCACAGGAACGTGAGGCAAAGGTGAGGCCGAGCGAGCTTCGGCAGCTGCAGGGATAGGAGGGACGGCAGGTAGGGCGGCGGAAGCTGACGCAGGAACGGCGGGAACGGGTGGGGGAACACTGGTGCTTCCTCCTGTGCTTGGTGGTGCCGCAGCAGAGTTGGTCGTTCCGGCAATGGATGATTGCCGGGTCGATGTCCTCGTTGGCAGTCTCGTCTTGCCAGCTGTGGCCTTTGTCACGAAGGAATGGATCTCCTTTTCGGTGTCGGCCTCAAGCACAATGGCGAGAGTCTGAAGAGCATGGTCTTGAGTGCGCTGGGCTTGGTCGGACTCGTGGGTCTGATATTGGGTGAGGACATCTCGGAGGTGGTTGACGCGCAACTCGTCAAGAGCCTGTAGAGACTCAAAGATGAAGGGCGCCTGCGCCTCCCACTGCTGGGAAGCTGCCTCCAATTTGGATGACGCGGCATCAACCTTTTGCGTGTTGGCGCGACCACCCTTCTTGCTGAGCCTGTCGGAACGGTCTTGGGCATCTTCGAGCTCCTTGGCCATGGTGGCCAAGCTGGAGGACAGAGTCGTCATTTCCTGAGCAGTGGAACGCTGGTGAAAAGTACGGAGTGGGTGCTCGATATCTTTCTCAATGCAGCCGGCCAGGAGGTGGTGCGAGTGAGCGATGGCTTCGACCGAGTCGATGATGCGATTCCATGGGCCCTGAAAGACGCTGAAGTCTCGGTTAGCATGTGCGTGGTGTGACGGGGTTGGGGAGGACGTACCCGAGTTCGGAGTTGGGATTCGGGACCTTGAACGAGGTGAGTTTTCGCAGATTTTGGACATATTGTTCTTCGATACGACGACGTTCCTGGGCGAGTGTCAGCTTGCATTGATTCTCGAGGAATTACCAAAACATTGGTGGCACGCCGGCAGCTTGAGGGGGCCGGCGTGTTCCGGTTTGGCGGTTCCCAATCGTACCTGGAGCCAGTCCGCAATCTCGGTGTTGATGCGGTTGATGCGCTTTACTCGGTCCTGGAGAGTATGCACGGCCTGGCCGGGCTGGAGGTTTGCCTGTAGAGTTGAGCGATCAAGGTCAGCGAGTGCCGTCGTCGGTGGGCGCAGAGCACAGCGTCGGGTATGACTGCAGCAGAGCAGGGGCGGGAACGGGGGATTGGCTCACCAGCATGGCCGGATACTCGGTTCTCGCAGCTTCCTCCATGGTGGAGCCGGGAGCGGATGGACTGGCGACGCGGAGAGACGGGTGCGAGACGTGAGAGAGGTGAGGTTGTTGGGAGGCGTGTAGACGGTTTGACGGGTTACTCAGAGGCCGAGGGAGTCGAGCGCATGGCGATGTCGGTAGCGGCGGTGGGAACGGGGTGGCTCGATTCGTCCGTCGTCGGTTCGTGTGTCGCTTGCGGCGAGCGAGAGGAGACGGGACTCGGGATGATGAGAGGCGAGGCCGCGACGAGGCTCAATGCAGAGGCCGGGCCGGGAAGCAGGAGGTGAGAGATGCTCGATAGGCAGGGTGAGGCTGTCGTGGACAAAAATTTAGTCGAGGCGACAGATTATGACGAGATGGCAAAGTCAGCTAGCTAGTGAATGATGGGATGGGCCGTTATGGAAACTTGGAACTTGGATTTGGAAAGGCTGGGCTGGGCTGGGATGGCGGCGTGCTTGGGCCGAAGGTGGTATAGCGCAGGTCGTTCGGGGGAAGGAAGCGGAGCCCAGCCGGGTGGAAACAGCCCGGGATTGGCTGGGGCAGCGGCGATGCGGAATTGGGACTGGTTGGCAGGTAGGCTCGGGTGCTGGGTGCTGGGGGGCTGCTGGGGGAAGGTACTAGGGGACTAGGGCACTGGGGAGGGAGGTCCGTACCTTCCGTCACTTAGTTATTAGCGGGTGCGCAGTGGGTGGAGGGTGGAAGGTGGATGAGGGAAGGGTGGAGGAGCAAGGTACACGCTTGGTACATCGGACACGAACAGATGGCACAGCTGCTGCAATTTGTCTCTCGCCCGCCTACAGTCTACAATCTACAGTTTACAGCCATTGCGGGAGCAACTGACACGAGCGGTGCGGCAGCGCGCAACAGCAGCAGCGTCGCAAAACCCACCTGCCCACTTGCGCACCTTGCGCACCTTACGCACCTCATCCACTCCTTCCCGCTGTCCCCGTCCGTCACAACTCACAGCAGACAAGCCTCAGCCGAGGCGTGGGCGCCAGTGTGGCAGCTCCCACTTTTAGGCCGAGTCACGAGGGCATGCGCATGACGTCGGCTTGGAGAGAGGTCCCAATTGGGGGGATGCACACAATTAGCTTTAATGCTTATGCATGGTGAATGAACTCTTGGGCAAGGCAGCGAGTGCCATAATCATAATACCTCCAAATAATACGTGTATCCCGACAAACACGCACGTATAGCGCTGCAACCCCTGCACATCGTCGCCATTGGGCCAAGGCTGCACTAATGTGCATCAATTCAATTGTCCCGTCCAGCGGCCCTGCTTCTGCTTTATTGGGGTTATGTCCGGCTATACGTCACCACGGGCCTCGCGGGCCTCGCCACGCTCAATGCTCCCAGATCCGCTGTTTCGCCGTTCGGGGCTGAACAAGGCGCTGAGACATGGAAATGAGCATTTGCCTGGGACGGCCAATTTATAGAGGACGGTGATTGCAGGACGCTGTCGCAGCTTGCACGAGAGGAACCCGCATTGGCAGCCCAGCAGAGTTTCGTATCAATGGAGCTCCGCAGGCCCTCAAAGAGCTATGTTGCCACTTTGGCTGTGAAGCCATTGACGACCCCGCCGAACAAGAATAATTGGGCTGAGAAGCTCACCTTGACAACACCATCGTCAAGCAACACCACGTCGCCTCCTCGCACAGCACACAGCGCAACCTTGCCGCTGGCAGCACACCTAGCTTTCGTCCAAAATTAGCCATGGCCTCTTCAACTCTTGACTGGAAGTCCTCGCTGTCCGCGTCGGACCGCTACGATATCATCCAAAAAATGTGAGCCCATCTGTCTTAGCCGCCTCGTGTGTCTTCTGCCCGCTCACAATCACCACCATCCCTGTAGACAGAAATCCCTAGGCATGACTAGCATGAGCGACGCCATAGCCATTGAACAGGCCGCCTACCAGGTCTCAGCTACGCGGGTGCGCAGTGATCCGTGCATGTCCAGCGCCGTTTCAAACGACTAACTAGATCGTCATGGCATAGGAGGAATATGATACGGCATGTCAGCCAACGGCCACCCCACCGCCTCACCAGGATGATGAGGATGTCGAAAGCCCTTCATTTGAGGAATCGGATGAGATTGGTATCCGCATCGGCGCCTACAGAAACTGTACCCACGTGTCCGAGGGCATCACGTCCCAGGTCTACCGCTCCGGGGACAAGGCACTAAAGGTCATCGTCTCTTACCAAGACATTGAGCCGCACAACCCTAAGCGCGAGGCCAAGATCCTCAAGACACTGCGCGAGCCATGCATCCCCCTCCTAGAAGTCTTCCGTGACCATGAGCAGCAGTTTGTCCTAGTCTTCCCTTTCATGCCCTGCACCCTGGGTGACCTGCTTGAGAAGGGGCCCCTCCCGTTGGACCATGTCACCGCCATCTTCACCGACGTACTGAGCGCACTGAAGGACATCCATGCACAGGGAATCGTTCATCGCGACATCAAACCGTCGGCGGTCCTGCTCAAGTCCCCAACTGGCCCGGCATACCTCTCCGACTTTGGCACAGCGTGGCACCCGGAGTTCTCGGTATACTCGGAGCCAGCAGACGGTAAGATCCTGGACATCGGCACCGGGCCTTACCGCGCACCGGAGGCGCTCTTCGGCGACAAGTCCTACGGAGCGCCCGTCGACATGTGGGGCCTAGGCGTCATGCTGACCGAGGCCATCCGGGACCCCCCACTCCCCGTCTTCGAGTCCCGTCCGGCCCACGAAGATGGCAGCCAGTTGGGCCTCATCCTCAGCATCTTTAAAACAATCGGCACGCCAACTCCCGAAACGTGGCCTGCGGCAAAGGAATTTAGGGTTTCACCCTTTGAGCTCTGGACCGTGTTCCCCGCCCGACCTTGGGACGCTATTCTCCCGGATGTAGATGCCGACTTTAGAGACCTCGTCGCGTCGTTGGTGCGCTATGATGGCCAGCGAGCTACGGCCGAGCAGGTTTGTTTACCCGTCTCTCTGTTGATATTTTGCTGTCTTCTACCCCTTCCCTTTATTTTCACTTATTTGTTGTTCTCCACAAGAAATGTATTGACGAAGCTAGGCGTTGAGTCACAAATGTCTCGCAAGCTACAAGCGAGAGTGAGCTCAACTCGACAAAAAAATGCCAATTGTGTTGATATAATTCCCATGTGTTCGTATGTGATTGACCAGATATCATTTGTGACATTGAGCAATAAATTGCTGTGGGCGCGCCAGTGTGATTGGTGGAACTTTTGCAGGCTGGAAAAAGGAGCGAGCGTGCATGCGGAATCCCACCTAGAACCAACGCATTCATGCTAGCCCACCTATAGGACTTGAGAACGATGGGGGAAAAAAGTAATACGAATGGAAGCTCTTAATTAGCTAGAAGCACGGCGTTGAAACGGAGGGTACGCGTCAACTTTAGCTACCGACACCAACGCCACAATCGGGATGGTCCGCCAACAAGTTCCAAACGGCGGTTTGCCGAATCAGTCAATTTGTTCCTAGACCGCGATCCTAACGTAACCGAAGGCCACATCCGCTACCATCATTCATAGTGAAGAACTAGTAGGACTAAGTCTGCCTTGAGAAAGCCATACACCTATCTGAGTGAACTATACGGGGGGTTGGCTGCCCAAAGAAGTATTCATTGCAAAAACGCAGGCTTGGATTTTCATTGGCTAGGTAGGTCACAGATGTCCCTGTGGAAATGAAACAAACTTGCGCATCGCTTGGTTTAGAAACACAGGGTTGCATTTCTTCACCCGACACATGAAGAAATCATGACAGATCACTGAATACCAGTCCAGAAGGCCTGTTCCAATACTAATCACTTTTATTTGTTATCCACTCTATGTAACCCGCCACCAAACCCCGCCTTTTACCATCCTTCGTATGCTCATCCACGTCATTTCATCGTACATAAAACCCATTTTAACCCTGTCTTCTCTTGGCCGTATCCGCACCCAGGTAGTCAATTGGATTTCTGCACAGGGGACACGTGTTTTGGTTGCTGCTCTGGAACCACTTGTACAAGCATGTGCGGTGGAACAGGTTCTTGCAGGTTGAGCAGCGCTTGTCGGGCATGCGCTTGTCGGTCGAGATGATGCTGTAGCAGATGGCGCACTCGCTCTGGCCCTTGAGGGCGCCCACAATGTTGCGCTTGAAGACTTGCAGGCCGTCGATGATGTTTCCGTTGGAAAAGGTAATAACACCCTGCGTCGTCATGATCCAGCTCTGCCACTTCTTCTCGCTGACAGCGACGCGGTGCAGGCCGACCACGTTGACACCCTCAATGGGGTAGCTGGGAGGGATCTTGATGGCAATCGCAGCTTGCTCTTCGTCCACTTCGTAGCCGGCTGTGACCTCTCTAGCTGCTCGCGCAACCTTGACGACGAGCTCCTGCTCATCCATGGCCGGCGGCTCTTGGGTGTCTGCCCACTCCTGAACTTCATCCAGGGCATCCGAGACGGTGAGAGGAGAGAAGTACTTAGCAGTCCAAGACTCCACCGCTATCTTGGTCTGCTTGGACCGGCAGTCGAGGTACCAAGTTCGGAACAGACCCGGCGTGTACTTGAGAGTTAGGTAGAACAAGTGGACAAGCAGCCACTGCATATTCTTCTCCTCGGGCTCCGAATCCGCTAGCTTCACGTCGTATTCCCGAATGTTCTGGGACTCAAGGTTGATCTTCTCCAGCTTAAGTGGATGAGCAGCCGAGTGTCCAAGGACATCAAACATAAAGTTTAGGAGAGGTCCCACGGTGCTATCCGTTTTGAGGTTCTCCGAAAAGTCGTTTCGAATCTTAAACGATGACGTAGAGTACGCATCAAAGACGAGTTTCCAGGACAGGAGGTAGGATCGGATGGGTGATGGAAACTCTGCAAGCATCTCGTCCGAGTACTTCTCTAGTGTTGGAGCATCTAGTAAGAGTGAAAGGAGCTCGTCAGGCAATCGGGCATCTGTCTTGTCAAGCAAAACATCCACCGACTTTTGCTCTTGCTGTGCGGGAATTGCCTTGTGGAGAAGATTGAAAGCTGCGGTCTGAATATCCCGAGAGTCGGAAGCCAGGAGCCCGAAGATTTCAGACAAATCCTGGATGTGTCGAAGCGGGATCTGGTTCACCTCGCGGCAAAGCATTGCATCAACGATTTCCAAAGGCTGTGAAGATGCTTCCCTTGACAAACGAAGGAGCTCGAGCAGAGCTCGAGGCTTGGCGCTGTCAAACTCCTTCAAGGCATCTACCAAATCATCGTTTGGTTCTTGGAGAGACTCGATCGTCTTGAACAACCGCAACGATGAGTGGATAAAGGGAAGAGCTTGGTCCAACTTGTAGTCGTGGGCTCGGTTCCAGAGAGAAATGCAGAATTCGATGACCTTCTCCCAGTATGATCCATAAACGTCCTTCATGCAGGGTAAGAGTTGGTTGAGTGCCCGGCAAATCTCTGCGCACAGAGCCGCATCCAGACTTTCGGGTTCATCAAGCCACGAGGTGATGTGACGAACGGCAAATACAATTCTGTTGTTAGCCACAGGTAGTTCGCCATGGTCGTACACCTGAGCGGTTGGATTGAACAACACAAGAGCTGTGAGAGATTTTTCTCCCTGAGGCTTAAGCCCAGGTATCTCACTCACCACCCGGTTGCAGAAAGTGTTGACAAGCTTTGAAGGCTGAAGCGTCTCTCCGAATCCAGCAAGGAGCGCACAAGCTGGGAAAACAGTAGCAGGGCTGTTCTTGAAAAGTTCAGGCTTCAAGAGAGCATCCTCAAAATATGAGGAGCCGTGAGTTTCGGTGAGGGCCTGCACCAATTCTCCCAGGGCTCTGGCGCTGTAAAGTGCTCTTGGCGTGAAGTCGCTTGAGTGTTGCAGCAAAAGATTGACGAGGTCGTACAAGATGGTGCTTTCATCCCAGGTTTTGACATCTGATGCTAGGGCGCTGAATATGCTACGCATTGATGTAACATAGCCCTCTGCCTGGGCACTCGCCTCGGTGTGTCCTACAGTCTTCCAGAGTCGGTTCTCTTCCATACAGGTAATCTGATCTGAGACGAGCTGGACGGTAAGACATTGTAGATAGAGAAGCTCCACTTGGAACGGCTTTGGTAGGTTGGAGAGCGAAAGCTTGCCATCAGATAATTGGCAAACATACAGAGCCATGCGCATGGGGATTGAGCGACCTTTTCTATCTCTTGGAACTCGAACCTGCGCGGTTTCAGACACAGCACTCGAAGTGAGCACAGAAGCGCCGCCAAGATTGTTAGTGATGGTTAGTGACGGGTTGACAGGAAGCTCCCAGAATGGAGCAAGCTCAGCCATCCAGACATTAGTACTGGGGAATAGCTCTTCAAAGGATATGTCCGTCTCGGCAGCACTCTTCGCTTGTCCAACAAGTGTCTCGATACTGTGTTTGGTCAGAAGATGTGAGCACGCGAGTATCAAATAACTTACTCAAGAGATTGCGGGTCAGCCCGCTCGAGGTTTGACTGGATGATGCTGACAACAGGGAGTTTCCCATCGCCTTGTGTATCAAGGAGGGCACGAACAGCCGTGGCCCTGCTCGAGACGACGGGATCATTAATCTCAGACAGGCTCAGCAAGTGAGCAACGAGGTTTGTATAAACTTGTTCATCCTTTGCGAAGAGGTCTGGCCTGCCTTTGGCAATCTTTTCCAGGGCTGTCAAGGCAATCTCAGCATTTTTAGGGCCCTCCCCAAGGGTATCAAGGAGCTTTTGGAGGATCTCTCGGTAACTATCCTCGGTGAGGCTCTGGTATGTGATGGCAGCGTCAAGAGCCTCCCATGATCCTTCATCGTTGCTGAGCAAGGTCTTGGACTGGGAGACTAGATAATCCTGCAAAGCTTTGTCTTTTTGTGCCAGAGAAGACCCGCTATCCCTCGAGATGAGGGATGCCAGTGCTGAATCGCGAGCAGCACTTGATGGAAGCTCGAGAATAGCCTTGATCCACGAAGACCAAACACTAGCCAGCTCGTCCGAAACAGCGCCAAGGAGATGGATGCAGGAGAAAATGAATCGTGAAGATGGAGACGCGATAGCCTTGGCTGGATCATCTTCACTAAGCGTCAAGAGAAATGTGGAAACCTTTTTCGCTGCACCATCGGCAAATAAACGAGGAGCGGTGCTCAAAGCATACTCAAGGATTCGAGCAGCTCCAAATGGCTTTAGGTTGCGGCTCTCCAAAAGAGTAATGCATTGAGTAATAATCTTGCTTGATGGTGCAACGGTGTGATCTGGAGGGGCTGGTGTCGCCTGGGAGATTTTGTCCTGGATCTGTCCTACAAGGCTAAACCACCGTCGGCCTTCCTCGGCGATCTTTTCTTGGGATTGGTGATGATCACGGGAAACCTCGGGAAGAGACCCTGAGATCTTGGTACAGAATACTGTAGCCAGGCGATCCCACTCCTCTGGGGATGCGGCGACGACATCGGGGGCTGCCTGCACAATGGCGATATAGGCCTCAACAAGTACAGAGATGGCATTGGGGCCCAGAGGAATCGCAGCCGTCTTTTCCGAAACAGAAAACAGAAATTGCTCAATCAACGGGAAGAGATGTTCGCGCACAAACGGGAGCTGCTCGGCTTCAGGTAGCTGGTTAAGCAATCGCCTGGCGGTGTCGATGAAGCATTTCCATGCTAGAGAGGTGTTGGTTCGCGGCTCGTCTCGGTTGGTGATGCCGGATTTGAGGGAGCTGATTAGACGAGAAGCGACCTCGGGGGTGATCAAATCGGCTGGTAGGGTGGAAAGCAGCTGATCCAAGTACTCCCAGAATTTGGACTGGCTGCCTTGTGACCCCTTCGCAATAAAAGCCCCCAGTCGAGAAAGGGGCGATTTTGGATCGCTCGGTGACTTGGAGGAAGACCACACATCCGGATAAGCTTGTGTCATTTTTGTCAATGCACGAACATATTCAAGTGCAGATCCCAAATGGTTGGTCTTGAGGCCGCCTGTGATGATGGCCTGCTTGACCTTGGAAGACTCTGCGTAGGGTAGCTTTCGGTCGATGGTGGCAAACAATAGCTGACAAACCGTCTTTCTCACTGTCGAATCGTTAAAAGTAATTGCCTTCCAAACATTCTCCTCGGCAAAATATTCATCATAGCGGTCTTGGTGCTTCTCTAGGTTGGCTGGCGCGACCCGCTGGAGCAGACCCAGGACTAATGACAAACTGGCTGTCACGACGCGAAAGTACTTTGCCTCCGCATCTTCGGCAGTAGTCGAGCGCTCATCGCTAAGGGTATCTTGTGTTTCCTGTATGGCCGAGATGGCGTAGTCGAGGATCTGGGCCTGGCACTTGTTCCAGAATGCCGAGACCTTTTCGGGAGTGGAAAGGAACGAAGTGAGACCGTCGCTGGCAGCCCTGGAGACGACGCGATCTCTATCAAAGGGGCCAGCCAGCCATGCGGCGACAATCTTGGGAATGTGGCGCTCAAATCGCTTTCGAGCAGACTTCATGAGCTCGAACTGAAGGTTATGGCACAGCTCACGGACCCGGCGAGAGTTGTCTATCGATGTTCGAGGGTATATTTGAACCTATGCTACTATGAGCTATGCACCTCAACACAATGTTATGCACATGAAAACCCACCCAGACATCGAGGACAGCCTCCTCAACTCCCCCATCCTTGTCGTAGGGATGCGCCTGGACGTAGGCGAGCAGGTCCTCAAGAGCCTTGGCCTTGGTGGTACTGTCCTTCTTGAGCGCATTCTTGAGAGACACGACGACGTTCGGGTCGGAGACGGCAGCAAAGGACGGGGGCTCGGCAAGGTAAGACAGGGAGCTGCCGGAGCTTGAGCCACCAAAGCCGCCAAAGGAACCGAATCCGGAGCGGGCGCCGGAGGAGTCGAAACCCCGCGCGGGCTTGCCCTGCGCTCGCTTCATGGTGGCTGCGGTTGGAGTTGTCGTCGCGGACGCTGAAGGAGGGACGGGGGTGTGGGAAGCGAGGGCGCGGGCGGCGGGAGCGGGCGTGGGCGTGAAGGATGCGCTTAATGCAGCGCCTGTCTATGCTTGTTGCAGCTCTTTTGGCGTCGACTTTGGCGATGGGTGAGAAAATGCTCGGAGGGGCAGCGAGTGATGTCACATGAAGCACGGGCCTAGGAGCGGGGCAGCAGCGCGGAGCCTCACCATGGGACGCTGGACGCAACACGCGACCGGAAGCCGAAGCTGGAGACGATGGTGTTTTTGGGAGGGATGACGGGGGGGGACTGAGAACAGCTGCGCAGCCGGTTTGCATTCCTCGATTGTGCTTTTATTTCATCTGCTTGATCGCACTGCCTGACGTGCCTGGGCTGTGGCGAACAATGCCTCACGGTGGTGAATAAGCGCTGGCCGGATTGACTCACGCCGGGCCCCATCTTAACTCGCTTGTCCGTTAATATTCAATTGATACATGACGCGAACGGCGTGCGACGGAGCGCGGGCGAGTCGCAAAAGGGACCTTGCTCGTGCCTGGATCCAACCTTGCGACGCCGCAAACCAACTGCCTGCCACGGCGCGCGCCATTAATAATAACGCCAGTGTGTGTTACGGAGCACCACCGCAATTACGCTGCTCGCCTGCCGCGCCGCCGTATTCCCCCGAGAGAGCGATAAATTCGGCCGCGGCAGCCTGCAACTCCAGGCCTCGGGGCCCCATTGACCTGGGCTGACCTGGCTGGCCCGGCTGGCCAACGGGCCTTCGCAAGCGACGGGACCCTTGCTGCTACCTTCTGAATGCAGGCAGTCACATCTGTGGTAGCGACACCTGCGGCCGCATTGGAGGGTTTCGTGGGTACGTGCCGGGGAGAGCCTTGTCGCTGTTCTTGGGGCGTGCTGCCACTGACCGAGGGAGGGCTGCCCAGCGTGCGGTGCCGCATTTATCCTGGCCCCGACCCAAGGGCTGGACCATCCGCTGCCTGTCAACTCTCGCCTGTCTCAGTAATTCGGCGAGCGCGTTAACCGCAGCAAAGCAGGGAATGCGATCTTCGAGCCCACCCCACCTGGGGACGTACGTACCCGTAAGCCTTGGCCCCCCGGCGGATCCCCAACTCCCGTGCCTTGTTCCCTCTTCCGTCGGTCCAACAATGCACCCAACGCACAGTAGCGGTTGGGCCTCAGGTCGAATTCACGATAGCTTCGTTTCGTAGCTCGATGCCATGCACCAACTGTCAAAAGCTTCCCGAAATGAGAGGCTTCGGCAATGCCTTCACTTGCATGCGCGCTGCACGTGATGCCATCTGTGCTCTTCTGCCTCATCCAATCCGGCGCCCGCCTCGTGCGGGATCCAGGTGCGGGCTTACCGTTTTGGGTCTTACACTGCATACTCGGTGATGTCAGGTTTGAACCACCCCTGGCGACACACGAGCCACGGGTGAAGCAGTCGAGTAACGTGTGTACATAGCCGTATCTGCCGTCGTGATTGGCGCGACTGCCCGTGACGGACGGGGTTGGCTCGATGGCTCTGCCGGCAGCACAGCAATGTCTGCGTGTGACAATGTCTCTGCCAGCGGCGCTCGCCAGACTCTCAGACCTTCCGCGCCTCTGGGGCGCACCGCGGCATGCGATGGCGTTCGAATGCCTCAAATAAGACAGCCACGATAACTTCTCGCGCAATCAAGCTGGAGAGAGCACAACAGCGTCCAGTCAATTCGTACGTCAGTGGCTTGCAGGGCTCATTGGGCAGGGCCGTAGCTCACTCACAGCGCCCTAGCCCCGGTCCCTTCCCCTCGTCCCCCTCGCGCCCCTCCTCCAAGGCGGCCCCTACCCCGCAAACTCTCAGTGGCCTCTGTCTCAAGCTTGTCTCTCTAGACATGTTGCAGGGGGGCCACAATCAGCTCCGACACCACCACTGAACGAGAGCCCCTGGCATTGCCAACCATCGGATGACTCTCAGCGACCCTGACTGGTCCTTGGCTGGTCCTTGACAGCTCCCAGCAGCCCGCGCCACCCTCCCTCGCACACCCCAAGACGCCCCGAGATACCATCGAGTAGCCTAGAGCTAGCCCCCCCAATAGGTGCCCCCAGCGTCTCACCCTCCAGAGGACCCCTCCCCCAAAGACCCCGAGGCTGTCCGTCCCCACCCGCTAGGTTCCGACTGATGAACTTCCGGCTGTCCCCAGCACCGACGTCGTCACTTTGTTTCTCTACTTGTGCTTGCACATGTTCCTTTTTAATTCCTCGTCCCTCATCTTCCTCCTCTTCAACTCTCCCCTCTATTTCTCCTGCTTGTTTCATTCCACAACACCCATTCGCACCATCGCTCACAACCCTCGCCACCCGCATCAACGCTTCACTTACATGCTGCGGGACCTTGGTTCCACTTTGCCTCTGCCACGCGCATCGTGTTAGTCGCAGTCCTTGCCGACGGCTGTTTGGTCGATGCGCCGAGATCGTTTGCTTTGAGTGAGTTTCCCCGTTTACCTTGGCAGTATTCTCACCTGGTTTGCGCTTCGCTTTTGCGTCCGATGGTGGTTTGCGATGGCACTGCTCCTCCCACCAAGCTATCCCATGTCCCCGACGCTGACACATGTTAGAAGCGAAGATCTCCTTCCCTTCACTCCACCCTTTCGCCGCCTCCAATCAGCCCCTCCTTCACAATGCTACTGACTGCATCACGAACCTCGCCGCGGGCGAGAATCCTCCAGTGTAGCGCTTCTGCTTCGTCCGCGCTTTCTCCCTCCGTAGCTCTACTGCAATCAAGATGTGCGCGACAGACCAGGGAGCTGTGCTGGTCAGTGCACTCAGGTCCGGAGCGCAGCCGACGTCATCGTGGCCATCGCTATCAGTACTTGGAGTCACTAAGTCGCAATCTGTCCTGGGACAAGGACGCCAACAAGACTATTAAAAAAGCCATGGATGCTGTTGCGCGCGCATCCCAAATGGGCCATGGCAAGAAATATGTCAATGTCGATGAGATCAAATCTTGGTCAGATGAGATTTCAGGCGTGCGCCCTGGCAAGAATATCGAGGACGTGGAACGAAGTGCCATGGACCACCTGATTCGGGGTGACAAGCCTCTGAGCTTCGATCATGACTTGTGGAAATCTCCTCTGGCGAGTATTCGTCAATATCTTGAGTCGCAAAGTGACACTGCCACTGCTGCCGAAGCCGATATTGATCCCATCACCAACCGTCGAAGGGCCAAGAACTCCCCAAAGCAGTCCGAGCCTACCCCGCTGTACAACGACCTAGATGGATACAAGGCATCCGACTTTTCCGAGCCTATCCAGTCCACCACATCCGCCCAACAGTACGACGACCTTCATCGCTACGGGCCCGTGCCAGACAGCCACAGTGCGATAAGACCTATTCAGGCTACCGAGTTCTCCGATTTGGGCAAGTACAAGCCCATACTAGATAGCGCCCCACCCGCCCCTCAGCAAAGCGGCCCCCGTTATGAAGACCTAGACAAGTACGAGGCAGTCCGTTGGAATGAGCCCGATGGTTTGCGGAAAGCCACTCCCGAGGAGGCTTCCAAAAAATACAAAGACCTAGGCAGCTACTCAGCGGCCAAGATTGATGACCCATTCACTCAGCGCAAACTGACCCCCGAGGAACAGTCAAAGTTTTACGATGACTTGGATCAATACAAGCCGGTCAAGTGGAACGAGCCAAATGGCTTGCGACAGGCCTCAAAGGAGGAATTGTCCAAGAATTATGATGACCTCCACGAGTACGGACCAGTGCACTGGAACGAGCCAGATGGGCTCCGCAAGCAAACTCCCGAGGAGTTGTCCAAAAACTACAAGGACCTTGGTGAATATGGTCCTGTAGTCTGGAGTGAGCCAGATGGCCTTCGCCGGCTCACCCCTGAGGAGGAATCTAAGAAGTATGATGATCTTGCCGACTACGATACTCCGTTTGTCGCCAAAATCTCCACACTGGAGGCGCACGCAGCTGCTCAGATGGATGCTACTCCAAAGGCAGAGCCTATCCCAGGCAAGGTGGATGCTCCAGTCGAGGATCTGACCAAAAAGTATGATGACTTGCATAAATATGGGCCCGTTCACTGGAATGAACCTGATGGTCTTCGAAAGCTTACGCCTGAGGAGCTCTCAAAGAATTATGATGATCTTGATCAGTACGGCGCGGTCCAGTGGAATGAGCCGGATGGCTTGCGAAAACTAACTCCGGAAGAGATGTCCAAGCAGTACGCAGACGTCCCGCTGTATGCTCCGCGTGACCTACCAGGACCTGAGGTAAATGCCAAACGGATTCATCCTGAGGAGGCGTCAAAGGACTATAAGGACTTGCCTGCTTATCGCCACTATGCGAATGCTGACCCGGAAACGCGTCGCATTCATCCCGAGGAGGCTACAAAGCAGTACGAGGATCTTGACAAGTACGCGGCTTACGAGGATTCCGGTCGGGAGCAGGACCGCATCCACCCGGAGCAGGCATCCAAGGAGTACAAGGATCTTGACAAGTACCCTGCAGCTGGTTTTGAGGAGGCAAAGACCACCAAGCACGTTCACCCCGAGGAGCTGACCAAGGAGTACGAGGACTTGGACCAATACAAGCCCACATCATTCGACTCGTTTGATGCCCAGTACCCGGTCCACCCGGAGGAAGCCACAAAGGCCTACAAGGACCTCCACAGGTACTCGGCGATCCGCCACAATGAGCCCGATGGCAAGCCCGCTTCCAAGCTGGACAAAATCGCCCAAGGCCTCCTAGAGTACGATTCCAAGGCAGGTTCCCAAGTCACCAGGAATGGTCCATCAGTTACTTATCCTCTTTACAACAGGCACAATGGGAGCGACCCCAACTCAACTAATTCTGAGGTTGAGTCTCTAACGGCCCAGGATATCCGTGCTGCGACCTTGCGCCGGGCCGGTGAGCGCAGCCAGGACGACAAAATGGAGCAGTCTGATGAAAGCTTTCAGGGATTCTCAGAGCCAGCTGTTCTGCTTAGCGGCAACTATGTGCGGGACTTTCCCGAGGAATTTTCGACATCATGGAGCATGGAAAATTCGATTACCAAGTCTGCCTTGTTCCCAAAGGACAAGGTGCAAGCCCTGGGGGAGGCCGAGGATAGCGTCGGGTTCAGTTCCATGGATGAAAGCTTCCCTCGAGACGAGCACAGGATTCAGACAGCTTTGGATCGCCACATTGAGAAGGACATTGGGGACCCCTATTCTCGCGAACCTCAGGGACTCGAAACATGCTTTGCCGAGGAGTGCGGGGTGGAGACGATGCCAGTCATTGAGAAGCACTATGCCAGCAAGACACCAGCTGCAGAGGGTTCGACTGGGGAGGGCTTCGCGGATGAGACGCCCGCTTTGTTCAAGATTCTTGCGTACGACCCTGCATCGCAGACAATGAGTATCGCGGAGGCGACAACGACGATGCACGATGCAGCACCGCAGGCAACGCTCGCCGATGTGTTGCTCCGCTTGTCAAACCCATCCAAATTTCTCCCCCATTTTGAGGATCTTCAAGCAGAGGGCTATGAGGTCATGTCAGGCAATGGAAATGTGCTCATATTCCACAAAGTTCGCCCGGGATCGAGTCAAGCCGGGGCTGTCAAATCCGGGTTCACGAGGGTTGGGACGACGCGGGTCAATCCTATTGACATGATGGGGAAGCCTATCGTGGGCAACTTTGCCAGCCCCACTGGTTTTGTCAACTATGAGACGCTCTCCGAGCACATAGAGAAACCTGCGCCGCCTTTTCGACCTACGGGTTACAGCAGCGAGGACGCCAGGGTTACACAGTCACAGGCTCCATCGGGACGGAAGAAGCGCAGACTTGGGAGGAAGCTAGTTCTTGGAACGGCAGGTCTTGCAGGATCAGCTTATGCCGTGTTGATGACTGCGGAATATCTTAGCACTCGTGAGGCGAGGAAGGAGACGTCGGAGGTGGCCAAGCGGCCATAGGGGATTGCTTTACGACTGCATGGTGGGTTGACGAGGTGCAGGTGATCAAGTCACACGTACATCTGTAGAAGTTTCATTAAGGGACATGAGGATATGGCTATTGGGAGATGCAGATTGGAACAGGGCGTCATCTTTCCGAATGAGCGCGGAGGATGGCTTGCAAACGATTCAACCGGATTCTTTTTTTCTTATCTCATGTCACGGCGCGCAGCGTCCACAAAGGAGTTCAGGAGCACGATATCCCTAGGATCAATACATTTACGAATTGCATGATGCAACTTGTCCATTCTTTGAAGGAAATAATGACCGAAACAATGCCCAGGTCCTCAATAGATGTTTGTATTGTACAAATTGAACAATCCCGTTTTGATGACAGCCATATGCAATGACAATATGAAGCTCAACAATTTCGTTTTCCAAAAGCATTGTGCCATGTTGTTAAAATTTTGGTTGATTTTGTTGTTGGATTTTCTTTCCTCTCGTCCATTACTTTTTTATCGTCCGGTGGCCTCGGGCGGGGCCCATCGGGACGTCGCCCCGCAATGCCGCGTTTTCTCCACTTGACTCCCGGGAAGTCGTGGAGACTCCGGGAGCAAAAAAAAAAAGAAAAGAAAAATAAAGAGTGATGAAGCAGGTGCTTTTTATCTCTCGGTGAAGCCGGGACCCGTCTTGACGCCTCCGATGCTCGTCATGTGCATGTCGTGCTTCTGGTCCTCCTTGTTCCAGCTCTGGCGGCGCTCAAAGGCGGGCTTCCAGCTGTACGTGTGGCTGAGGGCGCGGTCCGCGTCGGCCTGGGCGTGGGCGCTCATGCGGCGGCGGGGAGCTTGCCCAAAGAGTTAGCACAATTGATGGGCCGTGGTGAAGAGGGGGAGGGGGAGGGGAGAGGGGCTGGGAGTGGGAGGAAGCAAAGAGAGAGTGGACGGACCTTGGGACGGAGCAGGACCATTCTCCTCGGTCGGGCTGGTGGCTGACTCGTAGATGGCGGGCTCCGAAGTGTAGTGGCTGGACATGGTGAATGTGATTGTGATTCCGATGCGGGATAGAGGGATGGCTGAAAGGTTGGAAAGGTGGAAGGGAATTGAATCAATGACGAGTCTTTAGATTCAATAGTTTTTTTTTTTCCTCAAGGGAATGCATTGCTCGTTTCCACGGATGCAGGGTCCTCATCCGATTACTTTATACTTTCACATTCCAATCCCAATCCTCTCCCGTTCATGCCGTGACTGAATTGGGGCGACGCGGGAAACAGGCGACTTGCAGCACACTTTTCCTCGGCTGCAAGCTCCAACTCTGGGTGGCGGCCCAATCATGCTGAACAGCGGGGTTGTAAATGCTCCCCCAATCTTTAATCCCTTCAACCATTCCCCCCGGTCGCCACTGGGAAAACAAGTCGTTCGAGCGGGGGTGACGGCAAGTGAATGTTACCGTGGATGAGCAGACGAGGGAGGAGGGGGTGGCGGCCGAACGACGCTATTGCGTGTCGATCACGGTCGACTTTCCGCGGAACATGCAGCAAGCCGTGAAGAATTGGGAGACATGGGTTTAGTTGCAGCGCATATGCAGTCATTTCTCTCTCTCTCTCGCTCAGTCTGCCTGTTCTCCCGGATGGTACGCTACACGGGACGGGGCTAGCTGCTCCTCAGCGCCACCTCGCTCGCTGCTCTGGCGACGACGTATGTGATGCGATGGGGACGGACGCGGGGCCGTGCGGGAGGAATCACCGGCGCCAAAGCCAGCACCCGGATCAAGACAAAAGACGCGAGGTTTGGGCCTTTGGGCTTTGGGCTTTGGGCTTAAGCGCGGGCTGGGCAAGGGCATGGACGGTGGCTTGGCGTGGAACCAGGTTGGTGTCTTCTTCGTCTTGTGCGCGTAAGCCTGCTGCTGCCATCATGGCACGCGTCGCCGACCATCGGCAAGTCGAGCGTGCGGCTGACTTGTACATGGCGTCAAATCACGGCATCACCCGTCTGCTTCCAGCATTGCACCACCAATGCATCCCACCACTAATTGATAAGCAGCCACTCGGTGATGTGACACATGAGATGATTATCGCGGTACAAAGACGTCACTTCACACTTGGAACTTGGATTGATTCAGAATTGTCTTCAATTCCATCTTGCTCTCCTCAGGTCTTCTTACAAGCAATGCCTAGCATATAACACTTCCTCAAACAATGTACAAAACTGTCCTGTAAACCCATCCTTTAAACCGCCACGAACGTGCCTCCCGGGAACCGACCCTTTTCACCTCGCAATAAAACAAATCGCTACAAAACCATCACCCTTTGCCCAAAAAGCCGGGTTATAATAAAACAATGCACTCCGCCCAACTCCTCAACCGAGCTAGAAAGCGGCAGACAATAAACAGTGCAAGAACAAATAAATCAAAAACGCCTCATGCTATGCAGTTTGTACTCGCGGTTCTCGTGGGAGGATGTTTCGTGGTCGTGCCAGGTGTGAATATACAAATGCGAATAAAAACTGGGTGGGTATACAGCAAATGATTCCGCCGTCCGCAATATAATGTCAAAAAGAAAAAGTGTGTTTTTACTGCTGGTCTTTGACGAGCTTCTTATGTACTGGGGGTTGTGTGTGTGTGTGTGTGTGTGTGTTGGTGATTTAAGGAGTGCGAGGGCGCTTCCAGTAGTATTGCTGAGAATCTTGTTAGTATTCGAAAGTCAACCAGTCTAGATTGCAGGACATACCTTGTGCTGCTTGCGGCAGGCTCGGAGGCTTGGCTTGCGAAGGCCATCGACGCATGCACGTCGGCTCACGTCCTCATCGCGCTCGGGAATGTAGTAGTATTCGCTCTCGAGGAGCTTGCCCGCGGCATCCTTGCCTTGGCGCTCAATGGTGCCAATGCAGTCCGTGTTCTCAATGGTTTCCCGCAGGACTTCCTTGGTGAGGTCCGTCTTCTCCTCAGTAGGCAGGTTCTGCATAATGGTGGAAAGAGGGGTGGAGGAAAGCCGGGAGTAGGCGAGCTGGTTGATGACGTGGTTGGCGACGGCGGGGTTCACCTCGACCTCCTGCTTGGTAGGCTCGGGGGTGGGCGATTCCACCCTTGGTGGCGATGAGAGAGGCGATTCCTCGCGCTCCTCCTTCTTCACAATCTTCTTGGGGGAGGTGGGGATGGCGGGGATGAGACGAGGGGCAAAGAGATCAGATGCGATGGCACTGTGCAGAGGGTTGTGGGCACGCTTAAGACCCTTGAAGATTTTGGGTGACTTGGTGCTGATGGAAGCAAATCGGCCGGAGATGTCGGCACCAAAGGGACCAAAGGAATGGATAATGGGATCATTCTCCTCATCGGGGTCGATGTCCTCCTCACTTCGCTCGCTGGTGAAGCTGGCAGTGACCTCGGTTACCATGCTGGCGTTGAAATCGAGAGATTCGCGCTTGGGCACGGGGAGCTCGGGCTCGTCCTCATCCTCGTAAATCTCAATGCCGGGCAAGAGAGCCTGGAGGCGGCGGGAGCTGTTGTTGACGGGCGTGGGGCTCTCGGGAGATGCAATGCGGGTGCCGCGGCGGATGGGGGACATTTGCAGGAGCGCGTTTCCGCGTGCCTGCGAGCGAGGGGAGTCACCCCAGACGGTGTCAGTTGGGCTGCCAATAGTCTCCAAGGTTCTCTTGGGCCATTGGACAAGCACGCGGGACTCGTGCACGTCGACCATGACCTCAGGGCCCTCCGTCTCGCTGGTGAAGGTGTCACCCTTGGCCAGATCCCAGGTGCGGCCCTGGGAGTGAATCTTCATGCCGTTCCAACCAGTGCAGATAATCTCAATCTTGCTGGGCTCAAGCGGGCTCGGGGCGGCAATGAAGCGAGCCCTGGCGTGCACGCGGGACACGAGGCGGTTGGCGGAGAGCTGGTAGTGGGACGAGTTGGACGAGCGGCCCATGGTGAGCGTCTCTCCATTTTCGGAAAGCTCGACCGAGGGCACGGCAGACAAGGGAGCACGTTCAAGAGCACTTGCACGTCGGGGAGGCGAGCTAGAGAGGATGCCAGTGCTGGAGGTGGGCACCGGAGTGGGATACTTGAGGTGTGCACGGCCGCCGAAGGAGCACTGGCGCTTAGTCGGCCGAGGTAGGCCGGGAGACGACGACAGCTCCAAAGGAGGCAAAAGGCTAGGAGCAGAGCGCTTGAGAGACAAGGCGGGAAGAGTAGGCTCAGCCGAGAGCTTCTCGTGCCTGTCGAAGCGAGGCGAAGAGTTTATCGAGTCCATTGTGACTTTTGTGTGAATTGTATATGTTCGAGTGCGGTAGTGAAAGTGTGAAGACCGATGGTCCCAGAGCGATGCCGGCGGCTGTGGTCGCGTTTCCGAGGCAGAATGTAAAGTTTCCAAGCACGCGTAAATGGGGTTTTCCGGGTAATTCCTCCCCTGGCACCACTGAAGGGCTAGCAGCCACCACTTTAAACACGCGAGGTGAGTGTGGGATCACGAGAGATAGGTTCGAAGTTCGATGGCGACTGGGAGTCGGGAGAGAGCGAAGAGAGCGTTTGGGAGCACTGGAAGGCGGTCTCGAAAGATGGCCGGGCACGGTTGAGAAAATAAAAAGAGGACGAAGAGTTAGAGTGGTCAAGGGAGGCCCAAGACAGCGGCCAAGACTAAAAGTTGGGTGTGCGTGGTGAGGTGTGAACGAGTGGTGGTAAGTGGAGGGAGGGAGGTATTTAAAAGGGTGTTACTTTTTTGGTGGTTGACCAGGGACGCGCGATGGCACGCCCTTGCCGTCGCGTTGGCGTTTTGGCGGCAAGCGTGTTGGCGTTGGGTGGTCCCCTTGACACTTTTTCTTTTGTGACGGGTTTGTGCACTGGATGTGCAGCTTGTGCACTGAAGGGCCCCGTGTTTTAGCGGTTCCGGCGCCCTCCATTGGTGCTGAGAGCCCCCCCGCCAGGGCAACCCATTTAAAGTGGCTAGGTGTCCCCAGTGCACTTTACGCGTCCCCTGGAAGCAGAGGGTGCCCACCCCGCGTATAGTGGATTTTTAAGTGGCTGCGTCCCGCTAAGGGACCGGGCAACCCGGCATGGCGGTCACAGACCCGTCACACTCAGGGGGCTTAGCACAGAGGGCCACGCGCTGTAAATTGGCCTGAACCACTGTTGCCCGGGGCGCCCTGGCCCCGCGAGGGCTGTTACAGGTTGGCGGGCTACAGGGGACCCGACTCATCCCAGCAGCCGAAGCTCGCGAACCTGTCAATCCCTCGTGCATATCTATATAACACGGCCTCCTTGTCCTGTCATCTGTCCTCTCCGATCGATCGATGATGCAGAGCAGCTCAAGCGAGAAGCGAAGAGAAGAGAGAAAAAAGACGCAGATGCACATGTGATTCCATGTTTCTTCACCGCATTTCTTTTTTCTGCTCCGCTCGTCGATTCACTTCTGCGGTCGAATGGACCCCAAAACGGCCAGCCCCCCTCACTGCCTGCCTTGGCTTGGCCTGACCTCTCTTCAACCGCCCGACACCGACACGTCTCCACCAACGCCGCAGAAAAAAAAATGAAATGGCCCTACCCCTCTTTGGAAAGTCGTCACGCCGCATCCGGACACGCTCACGTCGAGACAATCAACGTTGCTTTGTTTGCATTGCCGAATAAAATGCACCCGAATCATTCGGTTTCCTTTCCTTTGTTTCCCTTGGTCGTTATTATCTGTGCATGAAACGATGCCCGTTTTTGCCCTCATCTTGTTTGCCCTTCCCCCCCCAGTCGAGTATAACCGCCGGCAAAGTATCGTGAATGGCCGTGTAAGAAAGCGGTTAGCCGCTGCCCACTCTACGCGTCTTGGAACCTCATCCTCCGCAAAGGCTACCACCTCGCCGCCGCCTAACCTCCTAAATTATTTCTTTCGTGTCGCGACCAAGTCTTCTTCATTCTTTGCAATTCCACTGCTGCATGTAAAGAAAATTTTCTCATGCATCACCGTCAACTAGTGTGAATCCCCATCCGCAGGCCGTAGACTGAGCCACATGTTTGTGACCAAACCGTGACTGCGTGTGCAAACTTCGCGTCGCTGTGCAAGGCAAACAAGTGCCCAGCCAACGCACATTTCTCCAAGTGTCTTCCAGTGTGGGACGTGCCTTGTTTCTGGTTCCTCGGTTTTGGGTCAATTGCATCATCAAGAAACGCGTCCACGTCCCGGTCGCGAGTTTTGCTTACCCTGAAGGTTCTGCAAAACAAACATCAGATGTGTGAGGCCACCCAAAACTTTTAGAACAAAGACAGAAGGAAATTTCTTTACTCTCTGTGACTGTACTTTACGTGTGTCCCTCACCAATCTTGTTAGATATAAAATGTGGTCTCAAGACACATGAATGTTTTATATCTTCAACTCCCAACTTGGTCAACACATTTACCACCTCCTTGATGTCCCATTCGGAGAAATCCCCAGAACACAAATACCGCAATTCTCAGTTTCGACATAATAATACTGTGTCCGCACTCTCGCAAGGCACTCTTCACCATTTTTGTATTGTTCGCAATCTTCTCGATCGGTGCGGTAGCTGTACCAGCCGTTGCAACGCATGCAAATAGAGATGTGTCGAAGTATCTCGCGCATAACTTTCGTGAGAGATTTTTTCAATTTAATTAGGTCAATATGTTTTCAATGATGATTTGTGAGAGATTTTTCGGTGTATAGTTGTGTCGGACTGTCGGAAAATAGACGAGGCCATTGACATCGGTACAACTAATTTGCTGTAGGTTCAAAAGTCACAGCGGAACTGCGAATAAATATATGCCCAAATTTCCTCGCGATTCCAACCTAATCTCCGTGAATCACTACTCTGAGGTTTTTCCTTCTTTGTTGAATAGCGATGCATCATAGCTGCATCGCGCATGCTTCATCCACTTCTCCTTGAACAGTGAACATGGAGGCCAAGCCAGCCACGGACTCGTGGGCTTGAAAGGATAGATGAAATTAAGGAGCAAGGTTTAATTCCAACTTGATTCATTTTATGTGAGCACATACCCAGGTGTACCCAAATTGAACCCGGTTCTCCCGTCTCCAGACGCGTGAAAGTGAGGAGCGGGTAGAATCTCAAACTTTTTCGATGTTGCTGAACAGCACTAAGAGTTTATGCATTGCTCCTAAAATTTGTCCATGTGGGAATAATGACCGTTGCAACTCGTGCACGTCTCCAATGAACCCTTACTTTTCTGCATCATCTGAATGGACATCTTCGACCTTGATGTCTACCTCCTTGGCATCGCTATCCTCATCCACGGGAAAGCATGTGTGACAATAGATGGCGTCGACATATATGTATTCCGTCCTCGAACCCTTTTCGCAGACAACACCCTCGCGCGCTTTCGAGCTCTCTGGACAAAGCCACCACGCACAGTTGAGGTGAATGTATGTGCGACAAGTCCCACAGAACGATTTCTTCTCGACCCAGGTACACATTGCGGAGTTGGCAATTTTTGGCTGCGGATGTAGGATGCGGAGCTTGTGTAGCTATTAGAGTTGTCAACTGCTGATAGAGACTTGCGAATGCTGTTTCGAATGAGGATGGGAAGAGGTGGCTACCTTGTATTTCTGGTTATGATTTTTTAAAAGTGATTTAACTATGGGACTTGGTATGCTTTGGCGTTACCCAGACCTTGATGGCTGCCATGAACTCCAACACTAAGTGTGTCTGTTGGGCTTTGGAATCAATTCAGCCCACGTAACTAGAGCATTGCATTTTCGAGAAGGCAAGATTGCGGGGAGGCGGTGAAACGAATTATGGGATATTAATAAGTTATTGACTGAGCAACATGAGAGCTGAAGAGAGAGTCGGATATTCGCATATCTTTGGGTAACGCAGCATCTGAAGGATGGGATGTGCTACCCACCATGCAGATTTGTGTGGGTTTCGACGTTTCAAGAGGAACATAGCGCTTACGAGACCATTTAATCTGCACTTTTGTGCTACCACACCCATTGTTTCGTGCATTGGATGCTTTGTTGCATGCTTGATGGGTGCATTTGTTCACGAAACGAATCAAGGACGTAGAAGTTGCATGCTTTGTTTCGATAACATGCAGATGAAATGATTTTGCCCAAATAATTTCAGACATATGTAGTTGGAAACGGCTCCTTATTACAAAACTGAGTGATTATAATTGAACTTAGACCAGCTTTTGCTGAGTGAGACCTATTCACTCTAATGTCAATGACGGCTGCATCTCATGATTGCATGTCGAATTATTGACCTGGTCTTATTTGGATGTAAAAGCTGTGCTGCGATTAAACAGTGATGATTGCCATGACCATATTATCTCCGAAGGTTCGGTATGTGAATTGGTTAATGTGTGCTTTCAACTAATTTAATATTTACAATGACAAACCCAACGACTCAAACTTCCTTCCCCTTGCCCTTATCCTTCCTATGCATGCACATATGGCAGATGCACGCGTTCGTCCCATCGCGCTTCCTAACGCCCATTGAGCACTGCCCGAACCGATCTGGGACGGCTGCCTCGTCACAATGGTCCTGATACAGCTTCTTTTCAAGTCTTTTACCGCAAACCGTGCAAACCGACGTGATGATGGTGTTGTAACACATTTTGCGCAAGGGACTGGGGTTCAATAAGTTGTTTTGGAGTTGGCAATGGCGTAGGCTTGCTGTACTTTGAGACTCTTGGTTGGCGATTGGAATGGAAGAGCATTTGGGCAGCCGCGAGCTCTATATATATGTGAAATGTGGCAGTGACTGGCAGAAGAAATGTATCCGACGGGCTGGATGAACGCGTGAATGCTGTAAATGGCTGTCATGGATTTAGCCTTGATTCGTTGGATTGGTCATAAATGAGGGCTTTGTGAACAGTGAACACATAAATTGTTCAAATGATAATGAATGGAATCAAGTTGGATGTCTCATGCGCATTAGCACATGGATGTGGTTGTTGCTGTGGTGGTTGGGGGATTGATTATGCGCACCAAACTGTGCCATGAAGAGTCAAATGGCCAGAACGGGTGGGTTGGTTATTTGAGTTGGTTTTGGAGGAAAATGGCACTTGAATTGAAACAAGGACACGGCTAGTCAAACCCTGGAGCGCAAGTAGCACGTTTAGCATCTAGTGCTACCCGGGAGCTTTGAATCGCGCCGTTTCAATGCGTTCGCGCCTTGGTCACAGCCAATGGTTATAGCGTCTCCGGCCCAAACTGGGGCAGTTAGAACCTCTAATGCACAATTAAGTTCGGGTAAATTTGCTCCGGATGCACGTCATCTCATGATGAGCTATTAGTGACCCACTGCCTGCGTGATCTCTTCTTTAGTAGCAGACTGGATGAATTGGATGATGAAAAAAAAAACCGTGCTTCATTCCAAAGTTGGCATCACCAGTTGAACGACTGACAAGATCAGCGGTGATCCCTCCACCATGGTTCTGGGAATATTTGAAGAGGATGGATCGCCGCCCAACGAACTCGGCGAGCCAATTGCGCGGCAATTCGATCCGCAATACAGCCCACTCCACCGTCGGGTACCAGAGCAAGACCTCATTGTCTACACGCCTTCAAGAAAGATCTTGCAGCTTCGCATCATGCGCCTGGGGATACCTGGCATGCTAATAGACAAGGTTCGCATAGATCATCCCACCGTCGTGGTTTGCATCGCCGGTGCTTGTCAGGCCCCGCGGGCGCGCGCATCTTGGGCCGTGTTCTTTGGTCCGCAATCCCCGCACAACGCCTCCGGCCGTCTGCCGCCCGATGGTCCGCAGACGAGGACCCGGGCCGAGATGGAGGCTCTGCTGCAGGCCTTGCCCGTGATCCGCGGCCTGGTCTCCCGAGATACGTCGCTGTGGCAGGTCCGAGTAGTTTCGGACTCTGCCTTTCTGGTCAAGGCCTTGTCTGAGAGCATCCAAAGTTGGACCGAGAATAATGGGTACAATGCTCGAGGGCGTCCTGTAAGTCACTACGAGACTTTGAAGGATATGCACGAGGCCATTGGTGATTTGGAACATGGAAACTTTGGGGAGCTAGACTTTAGGTTCTGGCATGTGTCACGGGAGAGGAACAAGGAAGCGAACGAACTTGCTGGCGAAACGCTTGTTCAGGGATGAGTGTTCTGGAAGGGAAAGGAGCCTGTCCCCAACGCAAAGATGATGTGGTGCGCGACAAGAATAAGAGGAATAGCCTAGACGATCTACGGTCTCAAGGGGGAGTGGAGTCGTACAACTAATGACATCATTGGACTATCGTAGGAGGTGTATCTTCGACTGAGATAAATATCCCGGCGCAGGAACGGATGGTAGGATGATCAAACTGGAGTCTTGAGATAAGCTTGCATGAATAATGACACCCCCCTATCCTGGAAATAATTCTTGCAAGTGTTATCCACTGATAGTATGAAGGAGCCCAAAAAATAGAAAGGGGAAAATGGACATCGATTGAACTTCAAAATCACTAAAGCCTATCTTCACTTCCTTGAATTGGATGTGTAACCTGTCTGTGACTGCTGATCAGCACCTACTCGACAGATCGTAATTTGAAGGGCTTGGAAAAAAAAGCTGTTTTCGGGTGAAGTATCGTATTTATAGGTCCTATCTTCATTGTTTGCAGACGATGCAACCCTTAAATGGTGGTTAGTTCACTACTTTGTCGTGACCTCTCGTCTTCGCATTTATTTCCCAAATACATATATTTTCCTATGATAATCTCTCATCCATTTTTCCTTCTTTTTCAGGACTTTGCTCAGATGAGGCTGTTTTGGCTGGATCAATGCCAAGAAGCGGTCACAGTGACGTACCCCGTCGATCAGTCAAGGGCTGGATTGTAGATTTGAACAATGCCTGCTTCGCCGCGAGACTCATGTGATGCGGAATGCATTTCTGTAGAGTAATCTGAACCCAATCATAGTTTAGATTATCCTTCTTTTGGAAGTCGTAACGAGATTTCCCCCCCACAAGAGACCCTCGGCGTCAAAATTGCCTGCCGCTTTTTCGCTCGTCATTAATAGGGCCCGCCCCGCTTACGACCTCTCCCAATCCATGCCGCAATTAAGGTTCTTCTTCGCTTGCTCTGACAGGCTACCAAATGGCGCAAGCTTTGAACCGATGAACTCAACTCATGGATTGCCAATGAAACAGTTTCTACACCACCGGCGAACCAAATTCTTGGATTGCGAATGTTGTGCCCTGATTGGTAACTTGAAACGCACTAATGATGTCTGAACCCTTTGCGCTGAGCCTCAACTCGTCTTGGTGATACTGTGCACTTTTTCGCAACGACAACAGCCTCAAATCCCCTCATTCCCTCCCATCACGAGGCCGTTGTCCCTCGGTATCATGTCGGCGATTCAAGAAAAAAGTCCGCGGAAGACAAGCCCCAAACAAGACTAACACAAGAGCCAGAGGAATCCACCCCGCACGCGTATCCACAAACTCGGTTTGCTGACCCCCCTGCACCCCAGATACCCAAGTCGCAATGACATGGGGGGTATCGCGGGGATTCGAACTGCTTCCTGGGAGCAGGCCAATGGCCCGAGCGGAGAAATGCTTCAATGCCATGTCTGACGTCTATCTTCCCGATGTCATTCAGCCGGGGTGTGTGAGATGATCGTCCATGAATCCGGCTAGGTCGGCCCACGTCCATGTCTCTCAGATGGATCCTGCCGTCTATTTATTAGGTCGCATTGCGCTTCTCCAAATACCGCTTTTTCTTGGTCTGCTGTGGTAGTCGTCCTGGTTTTCATCATGAAGACAGCCTCTTACCTCTCCGCTGCGGCTCTTCTGCTGCTTTCTCCAGTCAATGCGGTCAACTCCGTCGTTGAGCTGGATTATAGCAAATATGCAGGAAAGAAGTTGGGCAACGGCATCACGCAATGGCTCGGCGTGCGGTACGCCGCAGCTCCCCTTGGAGATTTGAGATTCAGAGCGCCTCAAGATCCCGTACAGAACAACACGGTCCAGGACGCGAGCGATGTAAGTGCCGAGTAAATCCCATGAAAATATTTGGAATCTAGTTTCTTATTGAAATCACAGTGGGGGCTGCCTTGCATTGCGACTGGTTCTGATGTCAGCGCGATTGGAAAGTCCATGGCCGAGGATTGTCTCTTTGTCAATGTCTTTGCGCCAAGCAACGCCACGGAGAATTCGAAGCTCCCGGTTTTCGCCTTCATTCAAGGCGGTGGCTTCAACAAGAACTCGAATGCCTACGTGAACGGATCCGGCATTATTCAAGCTGCCGACATGGATATGGTGGTCGTCACCATGAACTATCGCGTTGGTCCCTACGGATTCCTGGAGGACAACGACCAGATCACGCCCAACATTGGTCTGCATGACCAGAGAAAGGCCCTTCAGTGGGTCCAAAAGTACATCACCAAGTTTGGTGGCAATCCTGGCCAGGTCATGATGGGAGGAGCTTCTGCTGGAGCTGCAAGTGTCGCGCATCACCTGAGCGCATACGGCGGCAGAGACGAGGGCTTGTTCCATGCCGCCGCTGCCGAGTCTGTGTCCTTTGCGAGCATGTTGAAGGTTGAGGAATCCGTTTACTGGTACCAGAACCTGGCTCTGCGCTTGGGTTGCACTGGCAAAACAGCACTGAACTGCCTTCGATCCAAATCAGTCGAAGAAATCCAAGTGGCCAACTACAACATCCCCGGACCTGGGGCTGCAGCAGCGCCTCTTTATATGTGGACTCCCGTCATCGATGGAGATCTTGTTCCGGACCTCACCTACAATCTATTCAACGAGGGAAAGTTTATCCGAGTGCCTGTGATCATGGGCGATGACACTGATGGTGGCACGGTTTTCGCGCCATCAAACACCACAACTCTGGCCGAAAGCAACGCTTTCCTCAAGAACCAGTTCTCCTTCCTCAATCTGGAGCAGCTAGGCGTGCTCAACAGCCTGTACCCGAACAAGAACACTACCTGCCCAACCCCCGGCTGCTACTGGCGACAGGTCAGTGACGTTTATGGCCACATGCGCTACATGTGCTCTGGAATTTACATCTCCGATGCCTATGCCCGACACGGATTCGCCAACACGTGGAACTACCTCTACAACGTCGAGGACCCGACGCTGGTGAGGGATGGCTACGGAGTGCCCCACACCATCGAGGTCAACGCAATCTTTGGACCGGAGTACTCGGGCAGCGATGCCCCAGCCAGCTATTACGATGGAGAGGTAAACGCGCCGGTGACTCCTGTGGTTCAGGGATACTGGTCGAGCTTCATCCGCACTCACGACCCCAACACGTATCGCCATTCGGGATCTGTCAAGTGGGAGACTTGGACGCAAAAGGGCAAGCAGCGCATTGCTTTCCAGACCGGCGGTGACACGAATATGGAGAAGATTAGCGCTGATTTGCAAAAGAAGTGCAGCTACTTCGCAAAGATTGGACCCAGTGTAAGACAATGAGCAAATACATTGCGATTGGGATGTTGTTTGATCGATATCATTTATCAGATACGCCATGCAATTAAAATATTCTACCAAGATATTTTATCTTGCCTTTATATATAATCGTACAAGGGAATGCACTCAGAATTATGACATGATGTGTAACGATACTGGGTTTCATTCGGAGCAGTATTGTGTTGGACAAGGATCTCCTTACCTTTCGGACTAGCAGCAATCCCTTGTTTATGAAGAAATCAACTTAAAGGTAACTGTTGCATTTTTGTATTCACCAAATAGCGATCGCCTAATAGACCATTGACGCCCAAGCGTAGGTGTATCTGTGGGGAAATGGCGATCATACTGTGATGATGATGGTTGATGCCTAGGAACGACGACTATTTTTGTACGACACTCAGTGACTAGTCTACAATGCAACCATTCTATTATTGTTAGTCCGATACTTTGCCGCATGGGCTCGTGATAAAATATCTGAGCTCTTGGCATTTTTAGGTAAAATAAAGAAAAGAAAATCCTTCAATCAGTATATTTTCCTCGAAGATAATCTCTTAGACTCTTGTTAGGATTATTATTGCTTCAGATGATGGTTATGTTGACTCGGTCGACTTGTGCAGCGATCATTATGTGGAAGTATCTCTGTTCCAATCATTCAAGGGATGGATTGTATGCATAGTCCTACGGTACAAAAGTGAGTTGGGAGGTAGCTGGTGTCTGCCCATTGGTCTGACTTCTGCTTCTGGCTACCCCGCTCTTCGGGTTCAAATTCTCTGGATCTCAAAATTGGCCCCGTCCTGAGTGTGTTGACATACGCTCGGTCCCCTCCCCTGCATGTTGGCCATATTGACCGCTAAATGCACGCCGATCTGTAGTTAGGCCTCAGTGACACCTTGCTAAGCCGACCTAAAAGCCCGACAGGATTTTAGAGATGAGGCATTTTCTATGAAATATAGAAGAGGTCGGTGGCGTCAGGTACGTGTGGAGATGGCTGGTCACGTCCAATCCCGAACGCTGGCGACGAGTGGGAGTGGCGGTGCTCTTCTTACCGCTTTGTCATTTTGCACAAGATCAATGTTCAGTATTGGTCTCACATTCCGCAAGGGTCGCTGCGCGATATCTTGAGGTCAGATAAGGATGGGCATAACACGACACTGGATGATCTGTATTGCAGTCCCTTGTCAGGGGTTTTGAGGAGGGCAAATATTGAGAGCCTAGACTGTCTGCGACTTCCTAATTGCAGGGGCTCCAGAACTAAAAACGCCTTGCCTAGTAAAATGGCTGTCACTTGTCAATGCGGGGGAGAAATTGGCCCCGTGATGCACAGCCTGATGTGAAAAACAACCATCAGCACAGCCTGGGCTGAACCGCCCATTGGTCTGCGAAATTGGCCTTCTGGTCGCTGGGCTCTGCATCTTGTAATTGGCCCATTTTGGCCTTGATCCCTATAAAATCTCTGCCGGCTGCCACTCCCACCCCCTCTTCCAACTCCACAGAACACACCTGAATTTGATTCTGAACGATTGTGAATGCCGCCCCATCCACACTACCATCGCCATCGCTAACTGCGTTTTCCGTTAGATATCATAGTATTAAACAGACGGCGAGGGCTGCGGCCCGTTATCAAAAGTTTAGAATTTTGTCGGGCAGCGCGGAAGAGGTTTCCGCGCTCTCGTCATCTCTGAACGGTACGATGGTCATCGAATAGAATGGGATCGGCTCCCTGACGCGCTCGAACTTTTCCAATCGACCTCGAATTCCGACGAATGTGGCTATGATAGTGGCTATTGGGACGATGCTCGAGAGTGGATCGACCGAGGATATACTCAATATGGTCTACTAGCTCCTGCATCACCAAGTAGCCTTGGTTCTAATTTGGAACATCTTTCGCCTTCTACCTTCGACCTTTCAGAAGATCCTGTTTATAATTACACTGATACAAAATTGTCTTCTCCATTTCCACCAGTCCCTTTGGAAAGCACTGGCTCCCTGGCCCGGCCGCAGTTTAAGACGTGCCCTTGTTGCCACAACGGGAGGTACAGCCAGTCAGGCCTTAGGTAGGAAACTATTTGAACGTTGCGTTGCGAAAAAGAACTTGCACTGACCTTCGTTGAATAGATTACACCGGAAAAATTGCAACCGCTATTATTGCACTACTCCCGGTTGCTTACGGAGCTTTTCAGAAGCTGGCAGCATGAGCCGCCACATCAAAGCTTGCAGTCCTCAGCCAAGCGTCGATAAATTTCACTGCAACTGCGGCAATAAATTCAAGAGATGGGACAACTTTTGGGCGCATCATCAGCGAGGCTTCTGCACACCCCAGCCCGGTGGTGCATATGTCTACAACGATGGTGAGACGCATGGTGATATAGTTCAATTCAAAGAGTATCATGACCGGAAAAAGAAGAAACCAGGACGCCCGAAAAATAAAAATGACAAATGAGACGAAGACAAATCTGAAGAAGGAGGGCGTGAGTGAAGACAATCGCTGTTTGCCAAGCAACACGGGCGACGTGGGAAGCATCCCTTGCTACCCTTACCACCAATCGCAGGCAAGGAGTGAACTAGAACTACTTTCATGTGCGACAGGGAAATATTGATGGCTCAGGTTGGGAGGAATCGAAGTCGTTGGATGCCGGCCTTACTTTCACGATGTCCATAAGGTGGGCGGATGGTGCCCACAAGGCATTATTGGAATGTCGATTCATAATGATGAATTTTCGAATTTTGGGCAAGCCAGTGTTAGTTGGATTTTCTGTCAGATAATGTGGTGGACGATCCACCATAAAGTACTACTGTAAAATGAAAAACAGTGCTCCTTAATAAGATTACCATTTTTCATCTAAATCAACTTAAACTTTCCTAATGGACCCTTTATCCCTTACTAGAGAAGAAAGAATAACCAAAGCTCTCGAAAGAAATGCAAAAGGCAAGGATTTACGCCCATTGGAAAAGATGTATAAGATTCCTGTAACAGCGGCGGTGCCAATCGCACGTTGTTGCAAAAGACCAGTCACCGCTACGGCAAAAGATCCAGCAGTAAACGCAGTCACCACGCTTACCCTGTGGCACACACCTGTATATAACACCTTTAGGGCTAGGTCCCTGACCTAGCTACCTACGTTATAGAGGAACATACATCTGGATATTTATAACGGCTCTAGGTCCGCGATGGCGTCTTTTAGCCTTTGGCGTGGCGTCCTTTCCTCAATAGCTTAATAGCTGGATAGCACTTATTTGCATTGGATATCAATCAACCTGGCGTGGTCTTTTTACTCCTCAACAGATTACCTAGTTGTATTAAATAACATACACAATGATTAACGGCTCCTATCCGAGTCTATGGTCGTTCCTCATAGCAAGCACTGCTCATACTCGCCTCTCACCTGATTCATCTTATGTTGTAGGTCCTCTGAGTTCTGCATTTTAGCACTAATCTTACGAGCTGTACTGATTTTTTGACTTGGTTCAATACAGGCTGCGCAGATTGGCAGGATATGTGATCTGGCGCGTAGGTCCTCCAATTGGGTTTCTAAATTTGGGACAATGTTCTCATTAAATAGTCTCGCAGCCTCCTGAAACAACTCGCCCCAGCCGATAACACCGTGCATTCCCCAGGCATGGAAAGTGGGTTCGAACCATGATTTGAATCCCTTTTGGAACTCATTCTCATGACTTTTCGAGGGGGGTTGATGTAATATGGAAACCTGATGCAAAGCCTTCTTGATATAGCACAGTTCGTCATGTTTGACCAAAATAAGGCGATCAAGCTCTTGCGCTGAATGAAAGGAGCGGCTGTCGTTCATATTTTCATTTTTGGCCTCGAACATGGCGCCGGGCGTTGCAGAGTCAGGGGGGGCTTTTTCGTTCATAATTGTTCGCATTAGTGCCCGTTGAAGATCTGAACGAACCCACTGGATCATTAACCGAAAGTCCGATGTGATCCTCTGCGGTTGGCTGGGATGGCGGCTGTTCTTGATGTCCCCAGGAGACTCGAGTTGACCATTTCTGGCTCGGGTTAGCCCGGCGCCCACGCGATTTGACGCCCTCTTTAATCTTCGTCTCTCGCGTTGTTTTCGCCGTCCTCTCCGATTCCCACCAGGCCCAAGCAGGGCTGGTTCATCCTCTTGACTCGCATTTTTAGCTGAGATCAAATTGTGTTCAAAATTCTCCTCTTTTGGAAATCCAATGCGATGATGTGGATGTAAACCGGCAAGTCCGCGACGATCGGGATCATTAATTCCCTCAATATCATCACGGGCAACGTTTCTGATGGCAAGTCCAGATGAAGCCAATGACACGTTCATTGCAAGCACGGGGTTGGTGTTGTGTACTTCTGCTTAACTTTCTGAGGTTTGGGACAGAACTTCTAAAAGAAATAACTTGATGGAGATGAATGCCGGGATATTTTTGCCGACTGATGATGCGCAACGACATCAGCGCTGCTTTATCTTTATACAGGGCCAATTATTTCAGCCAATCATGTCGAACTACATGTCGCCAGTCTCAAGGGCGCCGGGGTACTTTTGGGGAGGCGGTGCAACAGCGCCAATTCTCAAGTCTCTACGCATGACCTATCGAGCCTGGAGGAGGGGACGGGGCAGATTTTCTCAGCCACCCACGCGCACTGGGGAAAGGCCAGTTTGCCACTCTAGGAGGGGTTCATTTGCCCATTATTTCGCCCCCCCAGTACTTCATCTGTCAGAGCTTTTTACCAACCTAAACTTGCCCGTCTACGGAGTACATTTGACACGTCATCCTCAAGCGGCCCTGGAAAAAGACTAGGGAAATTATTAGCCTTGTTCATGACCACCGTAGACGGAAATAAAATGTCCCTATCAAAGGCGGTCAGGACCCCGTGTTGTTAATCTCGTTCTTCATTTTTGCACATTATTTTTTTTATCAAACTCCTAGCCCTAGTCACTGCGATATTGGCTTTCATCTCAATTTTCTGCGTCACGTAGACCAAACAACTCTTACTTTCCAGACCCTCCTACGTTGCTGCAATAGTGAAAAAGAAGCTTTGGAATTGTACTTGAGCATAGAACTAAGGTATATTTCACTATACCCCTCTGAGATATCTGCCTATTGCCACCTCAAACGCAAGCGCTTTTAGTCATAGGTTCATCAAGAATTTCTTAGCTCTGGCCGAATAATTAGCTCAGCCCATTCATCCAACATATATGAAGTACAAATGTTTATTTCTACAGGAGATTGAGATTGAGGCTCTCCATACAATCCTTCAAAAATATGAGAGAACCAACCTTCTCAGTTATCTGCTGTATTTGCCCAAGTATCCTTAAGTGACTTTATCACGGATTGTGTTGGCCATCCATTTTCCTCTTCCGTCAGAGAAAGCAGGGAGATGATTTCAGCTTGTTCTTGAGGGTCTGTGAACCATCCTCCACCTATGCGGATTAGTCCATAAAATTCCAGTGGCGAATTTCTATTGTTAGTTTATAACATACAGCTTAGCATCACGGCACACAACGTGAAACGTGTGGTGACGACATTATTCGAGAGAGCAATGCCGCATGCGGTTCTCCCGTGGTAAAGCACTGCTTGCTAAAAATCCTTCAAGGTTAGGCATCGAATCCTGAAACCAGAGCTCCAACGACGTACCTGCATGTTGCGGTGTGCCCGCGGGTAGTCTAGGCCGGCACTGGCCCGCGCAATGGCGGGGTTATACAGAGCTAGTAGAAGTTTTGAAATATGATAGTATTGCATCCCCGTGGCTATTTTTGAGATCGTTAGTCTCGCTTTTATAGCGGCCGCGGTCATTAGGTCGATGAAAACAGTTGGTAAGACTTGCCGTGCCATGAATCAGAGAGCCAGATTTCCGGGAAGAATGATCCATCCTTGGGCGATGACTCGCGAAAGAAAATGGGCTCAAACGTCTCAGGCTTATCTCGCTTCCACGCGTCAATTTCCCGGTTCAGATCCTGCCAAGCTGCTGAATCTGGAGGTTGCTCCCCAAAGCAATACGAGAGCGTGCAAACCGTGATCCACACGATCTGGTTGGCCCAAACGCAGTCCGGGGCTCCCGTCTCCGCCATCAGCGGTGGACGCTTCGAGATATCGGTCCGAGGGGCAACCCTTTTGGGTAATGATAGATAGACATCTTGT
Organism: Calonectria honghensis; assembly: GCA_013403855.1. NCBI lineage: Eukaryota > Fungi > Ascomycota > Sordariomycetes > Hypocreales > Nectriaceae > Calonectria > Calonectria honghensis. The sequence continues at coordinate 482,650 of VTGB01000016.1, forward strand.
CTGACGAATTGCCAAAAGACTGCTTGCGCTAAACTCCCATGGAGCGCACAAACTCTAGAACTGAAGAAAGCCGCAACTCCAACTATGTAAGACGGAAGATCCTGTCCTGTTATCGTAACTGGGGGGCTCCCGGTTAGCTGAGAGGACACACGATTCTTTGGTAAGGCTTACTATTCATTTCTTCATATTTTCGAAGTATAATCACGGTTGCTAGGACATCTTCATTGGCGAAAGAATTTACATTGCTCAGCAGCGGAATCAAGAGAGTATTGCATCGGGAATGGTATCCCTCGGCAATGGAGCTTTCCAGGGACGAGACGCGGCTGAGATGAAGGGCCGACAAGGCAAACACTGCATTGAGAAGGAATTCGCATTTTTGCACTCTTTTTGGGATTTCCAATTGGAAATTACGGTTCTGGTCGGTCACATCGAACTGGTTGGATGCGAGATTAGTAAACTCCAACTCCAACAAGATGTAAAATGATATCATACCCACGGGGCCAAGGTATGGCAAAAGTGACGTAACAGCCGTGCTTCTTCTCGATCTTTTATTAATGATAAATTATAATTGGCAGGCTCTGATTCGATTGCCTTGTTTGCGGCTTCTGGCACTTTAGTTGCACCTTCACTATCAGCGGTTACCACGGCGCCTAAATTAGGGACATCTATATCAGCCGAAACAAATGGCGCATAGTCGAGTGCGACCAAGCAGTCCAACGATGAAAAGTCTGTAAATGACGCCGTAATTGCTGGCCAATGTATGGCTTCTGTAGATGGGGCCATGTCGGCAGCGAAGTGGGAGAGGCTTATTGTTTCATCCAAGTTGGAATCCGGAGAATCGTGACCGTGAATTGCCCCCAAAAAGCCTTCATCTGGGAGCTGCGGTGCTTCTGTTTCCGGTATGGTATCTTCCACTACTGTCTCGGCCATTTGATCAACCACGTTGTCAATGACAAACGTTACTGGAATTGGTTAAAAGGATTCATCGTCAGGATAGGTGAGCCAGGCCGTACGTTTAGAGGGAATGCGCACCCAATTCTGTTCCGCATGACTGCCCTTATTTTGTGGAGCTTTTCGTGCCCTCTTGGGTTTCTTCCACTGTGATATTAACGGAATTTGCTCGCACTCCCTGTCTGCTTCGCGACATCGTTGGCAGATGGGGGTTGTTTCGTCACCTGCCCAGCTGTTAATTTTTATGTTCACTAATGGGGTATTAGGCATTGATCACGTACATTTGAGATGACGGACGCGGCATGCAGTGCTGCGAGGAGAAATATGAGAAATAAGAGCATTGAAAGGTCACGGAACAGTTACCATCCGCGACGTGAGCGCTTCGTCTCCATTCTAGCCATGTGGTTTGCAGGTTGCAAAACTAGCTGGTTGCTGAATGGTTTGGAGACCAGGCAGAAAAGAATGTGCGAAGAACTTTCGAACTTTACGGGTTTGTATTCGAGCGGTAATCCGGATGTCGTTGTCGTGAGAATGCGTTATCCCGCCTCTAAGCCGCAGTAAATATTGGGAACCGAGCCTTTCTTGATTGAACTAGGCGATCGTGGGGAAGCAGGTGGGGTCGCAAGGATCACGGAAAGAATGCATTGCACTAGCGGACTAGCTCAAGGTCTGCTTTGTTAGAAATATGATGTGATGTGTGTTGTATATTAAGTCTAGAGAACAAGTGTTCTGTGTGTGAAGGGAGATATATGTAGTCTTCATCCCTTGTGTTTGTCTCTTGTTACATAAGCCTCGCTTGCAATGCGCGAGACACTTCCAACACCCCTCCTCAAGTGAGGCTGGGTGACAAGTCGTGTATTGGTAACCCTGTTGCCCTCATTAAAAACCCTGTGCGGGAAAAGAGTAGCAACCGCCTGCTCATTTACAGTAATCTTTAATGCAGTCAATATGATTTCCTTCTTTTATTTTAATCTGCCTTAGTCCGACTTCCTTGACCTATTTCTCTAGTTCCTGTGCTAGTAGTGCCTTTGTGCCAAGGTCTACCGGGTTTTATTCTCGTGGAATCCATTTAACTAATGTTGTACTGTTATTAACTAGTTCTCATATTTTATGGTATTTTACTTGGATGTGCTTAGTTCTTTTGTGAAATTTGGTATCCTTTGCAAGGTTATTTGCTCTATTGTTATTAGTGTGTAATGTAATTGGCCTTTGATCTTTGTGTAGTTCTTTAATTAGTCCACTTAGGTAGGTTGCTTTTAGTCTGGTGCTGTGGAGGCTAAGATATTCTGATTTAGTGCTGGAGGTGGAAATAAACGATTGTTTTTTGCTTTTTTAGCTAATTGCCCCTTCTATAACTCTAAATATATAGTACTTAATTAACTTAGAGTCACTGGGGTCCTTGGCCTATTCTATATTAGAGAATCTAATAATCTTTAGGTTAAGCCTTCTATTAAAAACCAATATATAATTAATGGTATATTTAATATATCTTAGTACCCTTTTTGCTATAGATAAATATAAAGGCATAGGCTTTAATATAAATTAACTTAACTTTGCTATTGGGTAGGCTAGGTTGACTTATGTTCTTACTATATAAAATATAAGGGTTCTAATAATTTATTGGTAAAGCTCTTTGAGTTTAGGCGTATAGACTTTATTGTCCTTTTTTATAGGAGTAAGTTTCTTAGAGGTATCTATTGGAGTATACTATGGTTTTATCTATTTAAAGTTGAGCTATTTAAGGGAGTACTTAAGATAGGGTTATTAAGATAGTATAATGGTCTTTGCCTTTTTATCCCTAATAATTAGGGTTCTAAGAAAGTAGTATATAAGACCTAGGTCGGTCATTTTGAATTGCTTCTTTAGTCCCTCTTTTACTTAGTTAATTATATTAATATTAGGGCCAAAGAATAGTAAATTATCCATATAGATATATATAATAATATCCTTTTTGATGAATACTACTTTATTAAATTAAGATTGCTTAAAGCCTATTTCTATTAATACTTATAAGAGTATTTTAAACTAAATATAGGGTACTTGCTTTAGGCTGTAAAGTGCTTTTAGTAGCTTATATATTTTGCCTTGCTTTTTAAATCCATAAGGCATTTCTATATAGATTTCCTTATTAATTCTCCTATATAAAAAGGTAGTTTTGATATTTATTTATTCGATTTCCTAGTCAAAGATAGTAGCAATAGCAAATAGCAGTCTATATATCTTTTGATGTATAATAAAGGCAAATATTTCTTTGTAATTAATTTTATGTTCTTGTTTAAAGCCCTGAACTACCTATTGAGCTTTATAGTGCTTAATATTTCCTGTGGGTTTGAGTTTTGTTTTGAAGACCTATTTTCCTGATAGTATATGTTGTGTTTTGTTGATCTTAATGATAGTGAATGAGCTATTCTTAATAAGTGAGTTATATTCTTTTTCTATGGTGAGTTTCTACTTTGGCTATAGGTTAGAGTTTTAAGCTTATTTTAGTGTTTTAGGCTTATTACTTTCTAAGGCCTTATAAAGAGTTGTAAGATATGCTTGGATATTTAGCTTTTTGTTTTGTAAGTTATTTAGTAGGTTATTTATTATCTTTTCTATTATGGCTAGTTCTTGTGGAGTCTTATCTTTTAGGTCTGACCAAGGTTGTTTCCTTGAGGCTGTGTTTGTGTTTGTTTGGTAGGTAATTGGTTCTATTTGAATATTGTTTGTATGAACTCTTGGGGTTGTTGCTTGTGGTATGGTTTGTAGATTAAACCTATTAGATTGTTTATGTGTCTTCTTCTTAGATTGTAATGTAAGCTTATTAAGTGTGGAGAGTTTATTTGGTTTGAGTTGCTGAAAGTGATTTAGTTGCTTGAGGGGGAGGATTTCTTTAGCTGTGGGTAGTGCTGGTAGGTTTATGCTTCTTTGGGGAAGCTTGTATTTAGATTGGCAGTTTATGTGGATGTTTTCATCGAAGATGACCTCTTTGGCCTGCTTAATTTGTCCTGTGATAGGGTTCTAGAGGCAATATATGTTCTTAGCCTTATATCTAACGAGAAAGTATAGCTAAGTTTAATTGTTTAGCTTCTTTGGGTACTTTGCTTTTGGAATAAGCTTGTAGGCTTTATAGTTAAGTCTCCTAAAGTATATAATAGGTGCTTTTAGGCTACTTTAGGCTTTAATGGGAGTTATGTTATTAAGGGTATTATGGGGAGATTATTCCTATAGATAGATAATTATATGTAGTATTTCTTCTTATAGTTCTTTGGGTAGTTTATTATTATAGAATATTGCTTTAATCCTATTCTATATTGTCTGGTGTGCTTATTCTATAGGGTTTTGGTTTGGTTGGTAGGGTGCAATGAACTCTATGTGGATGCCTTTGTGGTTGAAGAAATTAAGTAAAGCTTTATTCTTAAATTTGCTGCTATTGTTAAGTCTATATTCTTTGATTGTTATGTATATGTAATTTTCGATTATCTATGTATTGGCTTTAATAAGTACTCCTAATTATACTTTCTCCTTGAGCAAGTATATATATGGTTTCTTAGTTAGATTATTAATGATCAATAGGTAGTAGGACTTGCCTAATGGGGTCTTTGGCGTTATTGGGCCTCTGAGGTCAACTATTTACTTTTGCCCTTTATTTAGTGCTCTATAGATAACTACTTGGATATTGCTAGCTTTTCCCTTTCTATGTATATAGGCTATGTAGGGTCCTAGATCTATATTTATAATAAGGATTTGATGATCTTTGGCAAGCTGTTTATAGTTATTATAGTTAAGATGACCTAGGTAAATGTAAAGTGTATGTAGGGATATTAATTTAGTGGTATTATTTGTTATGAATGTAGTAGGATGCTGGCTTACTTTAGGTATATTTTAATATTGTATGGTCTTTGCTTAAGAGTAGTTAAGATATTTAAATCTTCTATATATAGTGCCTTGTATAATAAGTATATCTTTGTATTTAATGAAGGTGCTTTTATGATCTTGGATGTAAATGAAGCCTTGTCTTTTAGTAATAGTATTAATTAAGAGTAGATTAATTGTTATGGATGGAATAAAGAGTGTTTGTGAGAGGTAGATGAGTTTTGTGTTATTAACTTGCTGAATGATAACTGGGACTTTTCTAAAGCTAAGTGCTATAGCTCCTTGACCTATACTATTTATTGGGATAGGTTCTTTAAATGCTATGTACTCTAAGTATATATATCGATTATAGTAAATATAATATTTAGATATATTATTGAATATCTAATCTAAACAGCAGGCATTGATTTCATTTCCCTCTATCGTTATAGTATATATAGCTCCTTTGTCAATTGTGGTTATATAGCAGTCTAGAGTGTCATTGGGCCAGGCTAAGAGAGCATCCACTTTGTTTGGGTCTATGCTTTATGGCATATCTACCTTTGCATTATATACTATTATTAGTTTCTTGTCCTTCTATTGCATAAGGTATTCTAGGTTATTATGGTTTACTCTATTTAAAAGCTATCTATGGATTGAGTAGGTCTTTTGAAAGGGACCTGTATAGTTTTCTGGTTTTAAAAATCTAGTCTGCTTGATATAGTTATTCTAACCAAAATTTCCTGGTCGCTTATTGTTTTTCTAGTGGTTATTAGGGCGGTTATTATAACTTGGGCAATTATTTGTAGTAACTATATATATTGTTCTAGAGGTAGTAATAGAGGCTATGGATGTAGAGATCTTTTGTTTATTCTTATAGTACTGCCATTTGTCTTTAGCTTGGGCTATAAGCTAGGTAAGGCTAAGTGGAGTGCCTTTTCTAATACCGGTAATCTTATAATTTTAGTATAGTATACTATGGAAGGTAGAAAAGGTATTACCTAGGTTAGTAAGAAACCATAGCTGGCAGAGTTCCTTGGGGACCTTTTAGCTTAATTATATGCATTTGATTGTATAGAGTCTTTTAGTAAATATTTAAGTATATTCTTTTATGTCTTTATAGGACTATAAGGTATCTGAAATAAGGTTGCCAATTGTATTGCCGAGGATGCTTATGCTATGTTATTGGCTATCTTTTTAGAGGATTAGATAGGTATCTTATGCCTTTTCTATACCTCTGATCTTTTCGATCATAAAGTTCAAGCATCTACCTTATATACCTGCCAGGAGGTTATCGTTTATGTAATTCTAGTAGGCGCTCTAATAGACAAAGTGGTTCTATTCCTTTGTTAAGTAGTTCTCTTCTGGCCTTATTGGTTCCTTTTGGGTACTATTTAGGATATGTATAATATGCTTTGCTAGGGCTACATTTTTAATGCCTTTATCCTATTTGGCCTAGTTTTTAGCTCCTTTGAGTTGTAGAATAGTATTATAACTTGATTTAGTTCTATATACTTTTGCCACTTTGTTTTGTACTTCATAGTCGAATTCGTTTAATCATAGGTGCTTTCTTGATTTTCGGCTGCCCCTTTCCTTAGTATTTGTTATCTTGGGTATTTGACCCTTGGTCGGGGGCAGAGATTGGTTGAGGGTAGGTAACATTGCATTGGCGTGATTATTACTTGTGTAGTACTGGGACCTTGTGGGCGTTTGTATATATGCTATATCATCGCTGAAGAATTCGGTAAGGGCTGATGGATTGAGTGGTTGTTCTTCTCCGAAAGTCTCTGCAAGGTATCGATTGACGTTTTGGCTGCGGAGGAATCGTCCAGGATGTTGGAGTCCTTCCGGAAATATGGACATCGCTTCGCCATGTACATGTTGTGCTTCCCCTTCCGTGATTGGGATATTGTCAATGGTGGTGTTTCTTTGGTCGCGGCGCTCTATTGAATTCGTAAATGGAGACCCAAAGGAAACTGAGGGGAATGGTGAGAGGCTCTCAAAGCGGCGAAGAGTGCTGTTTTGTTGTTGTTGGGCAGTCCCTGTAGGTGGACGGAAGGTAGAGGCAGTGGCTTCCGGCTTAGGGCTAACGGATATGTGCGATTGGGCGCTGGAGCTCGAGGAGCCCGAGCTAGATGTGCTTGATGACATTTTGTGTGAGGTAGATGTAAGATAGTTTTTAGCAATTTATAATCACCTGAATATCTTGGAAGATACCCGGGCTCATAACCTGTTAGAAATATGATGTGATGTGTGTTGTATATTAAGTCTAGAGAACAAGTGTTCTGTGTGTGAAGGGAGATATATATAGTCTTCATCCCTTGTGTTTGTCTCTTGTTACATAAGCCTCGCTTGCAATGCGCGAGACACTTCCAACATGCTTGAAGGTACTGGGAGAAACTGGCCAATGATCAGATCAGAAGACAATACATAAACCTAATCGGCGGCGACGCGGATCTTATTTGGTTCCGCCGCCGGCGACCCGCGGCCATGCGAACTTGGCTACGGAGGTCCGCATCCGTACCACTGACAATCCGGGAATTGATATCAGAATAGGTTTTATTGGGTTTGATGCAGACATGTGATGGATCTGACTAATTTTGTCCATTCTCGTGATGTAGGCTTAGTTTCTTGTCCTCCAATGCGGATGCGACTTGGTTTTGGGGGCGTGACCCTGTAATGGTGAAACTGGCTTCCTCATAAGCCCTTAGATACGCGTTCGTCGCTAGGATGGGAGGGCCAATTGTGTAGACATGTGCGGGATCAGCATGTATCTCGATGCGATGGATGACCTGGTTGTACCAAGAGAGATCTTGAGTGTTATAGAATGCATTACATTGACATAGCCTATTGGATTTAACACGGACATACCGTTTTATTTTTGGATGTGACTACACTGCCCACAAGCTAACGAGGGTGTGGGAGATGAACAACTATTGGTTAGCAATTTGCTCTCTTTAAGCAGCATACGAGTGCGCAGCAGCCGTACCTGGATCTTAACATAGAATTATATTTCAAGAGTGTTTTTTCATCTCGAATGATTTGGAGAGAGGGAAGGAGGCAATAAATATTGTTTTCTACGGCCATTGCGTGTCTATGGCTCGCACGCTTGACCAGATATTGGTCATAAAAATGTCACTCAATTTCCTTTACAGAGTCATGATTTCCAATCTTGGCCATTTAGCCGCATCAACACCTAGTAGACCCACTTCCACTCATCTGGGATTGGAATTTCCATTTGCATGGATCAACAGCATGTAGAATAGTGGGATGATTTTCTGAAATCCGAGGCCATTGCCTTAGAGAACAACGTGTGACGGGATCATAGTAGTATTGACGCATTGGTATATATGTATGAGGCCTGTTCTCTCCGGATCCCTTCTTTCATTTCGTGCGTCCACTCCCATCCTCCAAACTTTAGTCTTATACTCTGCTATCTTCATACTCTTTGTGCCCCCTGCTCGTGTGGCCAACCAGCCATGGAAGAAATCGCTGCTCTCGGTTGCCTAGAGCTATATGACCAAGTCATTCCTACTAGCGAAATCTGTGCTGGGTTAATTACTCCACGAGCCTCCATAATAAATGCAACAAAACGCCAGACATTCTCTTATGGCCCTCACGAACGCCATGATTTAGACCACTACACGCCATCAAATGGGATCACGAACCCTGCTGGCAGTGGTAATAGGCCCGTTCTGGTGTTCTTGTACGGAGGTGGATTTGCGTCTGGGGATAAGATTTTCGATTTGATCCCCGATAATCTCGTATACCCCAATCTGGGATCATTTTTTGCCGATGAACTTGGATACGAGACTGTAGTTATGAATTACAGGCTCACAAAGCATGGGGCGAGATTTCCAAGGGGCGCAGATGATCTAGACATCGCCTTGAAGTGGCTCCACCAGTACTATGCTGGCCAAGGTAGTAGGGACTTGTATATTCTTGGTAACTCAGCTGGAGGCGTGCACCTCACCACCTGGCTGTTTTGTCCTGAGTATCAAGATACTCGCAGTTGGCTTCTGGCAGGCACAGGGTCTGTGCTATGGAAGGCTGCCATTCCACTGAGTTGCCCGTTCATATGGCCTCAGTATGTTATCGACAGCAAGGTTGGAGAGAGTGTGAAGGGCTATTACGGAGGCGAGGAGAGAGTCAAAGAGAATGCCTCTCTTCTTCTAGCCCTGCAGGCGATCAAGAAGTCACCAAAAGACATCGCTTGGCCATCCATTCTGACCATCGTCGCCGAAATGGACCCAAATGATATCCGAGACTCTGGGAAAGAATTTACTGACATGTGGAAGTCATCTGGAAATAGAGCAGACTATCTTGTACTAGAGGGTCACAATCATTTTACTCCAGTTTGGACCTTGCGCAGCGGGGTTGAAGGCCTTGAGAAATGGGCTTATGAGTTGGGTGAGCGGCTGAAATCTCTTGGTTCAGCTTAGAAGGGATGGCTCGATATGGGAGTTCATGTACTGGAATTAAGATGCCTGAATATTTGAGCTTGGTTGTAGTCAATATCTATTTTTGCCACCGGTCGCATTACTAGGGCTCTGTCTATCTCATCATCCTCTTTGTGCATGATTGTGGATTTAGGCGATGAATTTGTGTAGGAAGTTAAACATAGGTTTGCACCACAGCCTCTGTCAGGCCACATGGAATATCTGACTTGGGCATTTTTAGACTTCGCAAGCAATTCTTTTTTAACCTTTAGGCTTTCCCGATGTCACCGCCCTTTGGAGCATAATGACGGCTAGCGGCATTTGTGGGATACGGGGTCTTTGAAACTAGGTAAATTCCCGCTTAGTCACCGAGGCTAAATTTCCTCTCTAGGATTTCTGGCGGGTAATTGTCCATACGGGGACGTCATTTAAATAGAGGCATTTAGGCTAGATAGCTATAAAAACAAGTGTAAACCGTTTTTAAATATTCAGAGTTTGAGCCAGAGGCTTTTAGTGGTTGGATGTCAGGACGGGACATGTGGGACAACCTCGGGTTCATTTTCACCCATCGGGCTAGGTGGGACATGAAAGAGATGTCACTTGAGAACGGCTCCGGTCGCTTCATACGGTGGCACTCTAGATTATTTATTTCTACGCCCCATCGCGACTAGATTATAGGCATTGCAATTATTCTAAAATCATCAACTCAATAGAAATTATCTTTACCATCAATCATGGCTTCCATCTTGAATAGTTTGGAGCCTATTCAGGCAAATCTCAAACCCCACGTAAGCCATACCTTGAAAGGTTTCGATATAATTGTTGTCGGTGCTGGCTTCGCGGGCTTAGCGTGCGGGTGTGATCTTGCCCGACGCGGTGCGAATGTTACAATTTTTGAGGCTTCCGACGCTGTTCGAACTGCCGGTGAGTAAAATATGCGTCAGCATTTGTGGGCTTGGTATCCTTAACTGTCCCCTCTAGGTGACATCATTTTATTCGGCCCCAATGCCACTAGAGTTGTAGGAAAATACGGCGAGGGTGTTTTGGACGAACTTATGAAAGTTGCCAGTCAGCCAGAATATATGGATATATATGATGGGAAGGGAAAGCTGCTGTTGCATCAATTCGTGGAGAAGGAGAGTGGCGGATGGCCAAACGCATATGGGTATCGTGGACACACCCAGACAGTCATGTTCCAGTTTGCCCAGGAGGTCGGTGTTAAGTTTGTTTACAACTCTAACGTCGAAGAGTTCTTCGAAACAGAGACTGGTGCTGGGATATTTGTTAACGGTGTCAGATATGAAGCTGATCTGGTTATTGGAGCCGACGGAATTCACAGCAAGGCCCGAAGGTTTGTCACTGGAAAGCTGGATAGACCGATCCCAAGTGGCTTTGCGCTGTATCGGGCTTGGTTCCCACTCGACGTTTTGAGGAAGAATCCAAAGACAGCACATCTTGCTGATGATCCAGAGCCGTTATTCAAGATCTGGATTATGGAAGACAGCCACGCTATAATCACCACCAACAAGAAACTAGACAGAGGCACTTGCTTTGCCACTCATAAGGTAATTCAGCCCCACTATAAAGCTTGAAGTCAAGGCAATCCAAAGCTAACACTCACCCTAGGATGAACAGGACATTCAGGAGGATTGGACACTTCCTGGAAAGAAGTCTGATATGCTTGAAGTTGTTAAAGACTGCGATCCAGAGCTAGTTGAAACGGTCAAGGAGTTGCTCGAACAAAACTTGATCGATTACAAGATCCTATGGCGAGATCCAATTAAACCATGGGTGTCTCCAAAGGCGCGTGTTTGCATAATTGGCGATGCTGCACATCCGCATCTAGCAACATCTGCAACTGGTGGAGCCCAGGGTGTTGAAGATGGTGCCACAATGGCCGCGTGTCTAGAGGAAGCTGGAAAAGCGGATGTCCCGACGGCGCTGAAGGTATTTGAAAAACTGAGGTATTCTCATCATTCAGCCCCAGTAGCCTTCAATTTAGGATCGGTCCTATGAAGATGTTGTTACGTCGGCGGCTAATGATTTTCATAGATTTGAACGAACGTCTCTAACACAGCGAATGGGCTGGGAGCTGCGCCACCGATGGCATCAAACTGACTGGGATGCTGTTGCCAAAGATCCGCAATATCTGGAATTCCGACAACCGCAATGGTTGATTGGAATCGATGCCGAAGATTATGCTCATGAGAACTATGCCGCCGCCTTATCTAACTTGAATGATGGAACGCCCTTTACCCCCACAAATGTCCCTGAAGGTTATGTCCACGAAGACTGGACCGTCAAGGAGCTCATGGAGAAAGAAAAGGGAAAGGCAAATGAGGCCAACTTCAAGGTAAAATAGCCATCGGTAGAACGATTAGACGCATAGAAGTATGCCTTCTAGAGATACAGAGCGTAGGTTTGAACATCAGGGTTTCACCAATTAAGTGTCATGAGCATATAAATGAAGATACCCGCAGACTAATTGTCTCTATGTTTAATTCAAGATGCATCAAATTGAACATAACACACGAGCTCATTGTTAATGTTGAGTTGTTTGGGAAGCTCGTGGAATCATTATCAAGGCTCGCACAGAGTAAAATAGTTCAGTTGGGTTGATAGAAGATACTGTGCGAGGAGTACCAAACTATTTCCATTATGGAGGCTTTATTTGATGGTCTTTAGGGCCCAGGGTAATTAGCGTAAGAGAGACAGGTCTAGCAATCTTCAAATGATGTTGACAAACAACCTCAAGTGCCCGTCGGGATTACAAAGACCGGAACCGCGTAACTGCCCCTAACGGTCTCTTTTCTGGTCAAATATGAAATCCTGCTAATTCGTGATTCTGGAACTTCCTCTAGATATAGTATTCTATTCTTTATGATCTATGAATGGTAAATAATATGAGAAAGAGATGTGTTGGGTAATGATAATGGTTCGCAGGCCCTCACTATGATGTGGACTTGCTAACGCACGAACATATCTATGAATTGAAAATGACACCTTCCAATTTTCCTTCGTCCCTCCACTGCTTAATGATATCCATATAGACAAGTAGCCCTTGGGCATATGGGGAGGCTCTGGCCCTTCTTTGAGCTTCTTCTGGGGAAACAACAGTTAAGGATTCACCTTCATTGGTTGCAAATCCAGGCGTGCATATGCCATAAGAGGTAAACCATCCGGCATACTTTACGATTTCTTGCGACCAAGCCTCCTCGGCACTTTCGGTCGGCTCAACCGTCAGCATTGCGTCGTTATCGACACGCTTATGAACCTCTGCGAGCACATGTGCAATATGCTTCGCCTTTTGATCGATCTGATAGCTTGCACTACTCCCGTTACCCATTTGGGAATAACCGCCGAGTATCAGGTTGGGAAAGTCGTGCGTTGTCCATCCGTGAAGCGTGGTCGCTCCCTTCTTCTGCCAATTTTCAGATAGCGGCAGGCCATGGCGACCTGTGAATGTCATGTTGGCTACAGATCCGGGCTCTGATTCTCCGGCGCCTGGTGCGCGATAGCCCGTGCTGCAGATGAGCACATCAATGTCGTACTCCTTGTCACCAACAACTAGGCCATGTTTTGTTGCGTGATGTATCCCAGATCCTGATGTATCGACAAGGTGAACATGTGGGAGATTGAATGTAGGAAGATATTCATCGTGGAACGTTGGTCGTTTGCACCACGTAGGGTACCATGCGATGAGGGCATCGGCAGTTGCATCGTCCTGGACTATGTCACGCACTCTCTGACGTCTAGACTCCACAGATGGGACATCAAGAGCCAGTAGCCGCTTCAGGTGGCTTGGAGCCTCATCTGGGGTAATAGGATTTTCATGAGGAGCCCCCATGAAGGCACTATAGGTCCTGAGCCTCGTCCATTCGTCATTTACAGGGTTGGTAGGAGCTGTCCAGCCCTGAACCCAGACGCAAAAGTTCTTTGTCCTGTCATCCTGCCATCCCTTGTGGGTAGCAACATTTGCCTTCCATTGCTGTGGATCAATTTCCTGCTGGCCTCGAACCGCAACTGCTGTCGGGGTTCGCTGAAAGACGTACAACTCCTTTGCCCATTTAGCGAGCTCGGGTACAATCTGTACTGCCGTGGAGCCGGTTCCGATAACGCCAACTCTCTTTCCCTTGAGGCCGGTAAGGTTCGGGCTTCCTGGAGAACCTCCTGTAACCTCGTAATCCCAACGTGCAGTGTGAAAAATGGAGCCCTCGAAGCCGCCCAAATTTGGAATCTTGGGCACTTTGGGATGGTTGAGGAAGCCATTGGCGGCGATGACAAACTGAGCAGTGACTTTGAGCTGTGCTGGAGGCTCTTCATGTCCGCGATTTTCCGTCATCTCGAGCATCCATCTCTTCACCTCATCATCCCATTTAGCACTGTTGACCTTGGTTCGGAAACGTGCCAGAAGCCCCCACTGTTTGGCGATACGCTCGGCCTGTGCTTTTAGCTCTGGGCCATATGCATATCTATGCTTCGGTATGTAGTTTGTCTCTTCCAGAAGCGGCATGTAGGTGGACGATTCATTGTCGCACATTAATCCCGGATACTGGTTCCAGTACCAGGTTCCTCCCCATCCACCGGCGTTGTCAATAAATCGTATGTCGGTCGCCTTGAATCCTGCCTGAATGAGACGCACAGCATAAAGCAGCCCTCCATATCCAGCACCCATAATAATGAATTTGAATTCATCCCCATCCTGCAAGTGTGCAGTCTGGGCGTTGAGTGCTGCATGGTTAACCCACTTATCATCCGCAAGATTCTTGAAGCGATCTGAATCAGCGTTTTCAAGCTCAACGTATTGTTTCAAACCCTCTGGGTTGATTCGCTTCTCTCTGAATCTGGCGTATTTTTCCAATAGATCCTCTCCTGGAGGAGGGTCCGTAATTGTCAAGGGTTCGGCGCCAACGTAGTCCAACTTCGGTGTGCCACCAAGTGTGGCAAAACCGCCCATTGTGTTGTGGATTGTCATTTTGAAGAAGGTGGTGAGAGAATTTTGGACTGGATGATAAAATTGCAATGATAATAAGCAACAAACGAAACGACTTTACTTAGGAGGTGAGATCAACGTGGTATTTCAATGCCCGCCTCATTGCCCGATAAATGCAAACGCGCATTAATGTTTGCTTATCAAAGTACACATCTCGAATTGTTGACGAATCAGCATTATCTTGCAGGGTCATGAAACCTGAGAAGTGGTGTTTTCTCAGCCTCCGACTTTGTTTGGTGGGGCGCGATAAAGTTTGTTCACCGATGGACGTAAATGCAACCGGGTAAACTTCCTGTTTAGGACGCAGCCATGTGGACTGGTTTAAATTTTCTATGCGTGTGTTCTGCATCGATTTCATTGTTCAGATACGAATCAAGTCATTTTCCCGTCAAGGGAAAGCAATCCCAAGAACTTCGCCTCCAGAGGCGGCAGCTGGGCTATCCACAAGAGAACGGTGGCCAGATCAGAAACGCAACATCAGTGTATTTGTAACGTAGTAGTAAGTCACCAGTGATGTCAATTGATCCATGGACTTATTGCACCTCCCAACCCAGTTCATATTTCTGGACAGTCGTAAAGCTGTGGTAAGGACATGTCGGCTTCCCAGCGGGTTCACTGTGCTGGGATACCCTGCTTGACAAAATATTAACCCGTCTACGCAATAACGACATCTGCATGTCGAAGTATTCTGGGAATAGGTGATTGTATGTAGGTTAATTAATAATCTACATGTCTCATGTGATTATAATTATATGACAGTGAACTTCATCCCAGACGGAATTTTCCGCCACTGCAACTCATCATCCAAAAGTGTCTCTTTAGCCTGTTCCCAATCAGTCCTTATCATTTCCGCCCTTTCGCGAAATCTTGGTGTAATGCTTGCTGGATACGGCTCCGGCATGACAACAGCAGTCTGGGTGAACCTTTCCGGCGTAGGGATCACTTTGCTTCCATCTACGACAGCAGGTTTGAAGTCAAAAGCCCAAACTAATCTCGATATTGCCAAAAACAGGATGTCATCGGCCAGATGTGTACCCGGACATAAACGACGACCGCCTCCGAAGGCGTAATGATCCCGTTTCATGGGATCGGGATTTGTAGCCGCTTCAAAAGAGGTCTGTTCGTCGCCCAAAAAGCGAGCCGGATTGAATCTGCTTGGGTCTTCGAACCGTGTTGGATCATGGTTGAGAGTCCAGACGTTGATGAGAAGTTCGGCGCCTTTCGGTAGAGTGTATCCCTCGTATGTCTCGTCCCTCATTAGACAGTGAGGGATGCCTACAATAACTGGTGGCATCCACCTCAGGGACTCCTTTATACAACTCCGTATGTATGGGAGGTTCGGGCGATCATCTAGGCATGGTAATCCTCGATCACCAACAACCTCGTCGATCTCCTTCTGCGCTTCCTTTAACGCGTCTGGAAATAATATCATAGCTTGTATGAATCCAAGCAGATTGTTTGATGAAGTTCCCGTTCCAGCTTCCATGGCTCCACTGGAGATGTATGACCCATGTCTATCAGTAAACCCTTCAGACTGTTGTAATCGAAGTAAATCTGCGGTAAAGCACGGCTTCTGTGTACCGTTTTGCATAGATTCTTTAACTTGGAACCACAAGCGTGAGTATATCCTCTGTTCTGTCTTGGTATGTTCCATGGCCTTTTTCTTCGCCGGAAACATGAAACTAGGTAGCCACCGCAAAATTGGGTACGCGTCCGCCAGGGCTGCGGATGTGACCTGTATGATTCGTGAAGACTTTTCCAGCCTGAAGGCATTAGCAGCATATTTTAAAGTTTCCAAGAGTATTACCTACGATGTGAGGATCTCTTTCATGGTTGGATCATCGTACTCTGGCACTCGTCGCCTGTTTTACCATGTTCAGTGAGGTCTTTAGGATTGCCGAATCGCCTACCCGTATGTCATCATCATAGCCATGGAATTTGTATATCTATCGAAATTAGCTTGGTTGATAAGTTGAAATGAAATTATTATGAGTATTAGGCACCTCTTGATGTGGAATAGAAACCTGTCCGGGTTTGTGCTTAAATCATACAGCATTTTCTTGCTTTCAAGTTCGAGGTAGCTATGTGTTGTTAAGAATTGCACATCACGACAACACAAAATATCTCAAAACTTACGGGAGATATGTCTTGGCGACATGTGAGTTTAATAGTCGATGATACATCTTGCGAGATAGTCTCCACTTCGGCCCATAGCGCTGCGGGAAGTCAGTTGCTGCGATCTCCACCCGGCTATGAATAGTGTTTGATACCATTTGAAGGATGCGTTCTCCATCACCCAAAATATCATGAGCGATATAATGCTCTCCCCTTTCATTAGTCGTAGCACTTCGTTTATCAATAAGCTCTTTTACAGCACTACCATCGGAGAGCACAATCATTGTTTGGACACCGAGGGTAATACTATAGATTGGGCCGTATTCTTTTGCCCATGCTTGAAATTGCTTAAACATATCTCTTTTGGGCATCTAAGGGTTTCAGTAAGGGGCGATCAGGTTTCTCCGCTTTTTCTCTTAATGGGTAGAGATACCTGTGTGATGTTCCCCCAGAACGGTTTCGTTGGAGGGCCCGGCGGGAGATTAGGCCGCCGCCTTCCAATACGAGATACAAGTATCGCTATCGGTAGCAATCCTACAATCGCCGATAACAGAAGATGTTGCAAGGAAGTCATAGTTAAAATTAGGTGTATCATACGCAGATTTCAGGTCAATACTGATATGTGCCAAAAACAATCAATTGGGAGGTTGGGAGTATATATTATGACCTGCATGAAACAATTCACCGATCGCATGATCCCATGCACATGAATATGCCGAGTGGTGCTTGACGCTCAAAATGGACGATTAACCGGTCACATAATGATGGCGATCAATCCAAAGGCAAAGCCAACAGACTTCGGGCGGAAAGCTCAATGCGAATAAGTTAGGTACTGAGGCTTTCCGTAAAAGGACAAGTGCATCATGATTTGTATTTCAAATCTTTCAAATCAGTGTATCCTGTAGAATACCAATTAAATGTAGTACAACCGCTCTTGCCAAGCCGGGTAATAAGCCTAAACTAGCCTCCCGCATCACTAATGTTGAGACGAGTGTTACGGAGAATTGCCGGGGTCCGAGTCATCCGTGAAGCCGAAAAGCCAAATGAAATGGGAAACCGGCCAACACAGCCGAGAGTGGTTGGGCCGATGATTCGGGTCTTTGCCCTCATCTATCAATGGTGGTTGACAACTGGTTACGTAATATTTTAGTCCTTTCACAAAGGATAATGTAGATATACTTGTTATAACAAGCTACCCGGATAAGATTGCCAACAATCGAGTCCATTAACATCACCACCGCGAGATCTGCCTTGATAAAACCCCTTTGTACCAAGGAAAAAGATTTCATACCACATCTCGAGAAACATTACAAGCCAAAGCAATATGGCGCCTGGATCTGGGAAAGCAGCTGGAATGAACATCATTGTCGTGGGAGCCGGCTATGGCGGCCTATCTTGCGCAATTGAACTTAGGAGAAAGGGTTGCAACGTCCATTTGTTTGACAGGGAGCAGAGCTTGCAACCTCATGGTATGATCTTGAGGATTAGTTGCATGAATTCAACTAAGTATTAATTAGGTGACATCATCACGCTTACATCCAATGCCTCCAGAGTAATGGAAAATTGGGGAGACGTTGTAAACAAGATGGCAGCGGAATCCGCCACCCCAAGCGTTGTTACGTTTAAAACTGACAAAGGAGAGCCACTTCTCAAACAAGACTGGCGGTCCAAGTATGATGGTCACTATAATCTCTATACCAGTCGCGCTCGCTCCCAGGGATTGATTTTTGAATACGCAGTCGATATCGGGGTCCAATTCACGTTTGGGGTCCTCATATCTGATTTTTACGAAGATGAAAATAGTGCCGGCGTGTACGTCAATGGCGAATTACACAAAGCTGACTTTGTAGTTGGTGGCGATGGCGTATACAGCAGAGCTCGTAAATACGTTACCGGAAATCCGGACATGGCCCAGCGAAGCGGCTTTGCAGTATACCGCGCTTACTTTCCTATTGAGCATCTGAGAGGCGACCCTTTGACTCATGACTTGGCTTATTCAAAAAGTGATGAGTTGATTATTTGGATCGGCCTGAATCTGCACGCAATCTTCATTATCAACTCCAAGTTGGGATTTGTCTCGGCATATCTCACTCACAAGGACACATACACGGTGGAAGAATCATGGACGTATCCTGGCACCACTAAAGACATGCTTGAATGTGTCAAGAATTGCGATCCTGTTTTGGAAGCAGCCATCAAGCAGATTCCCGAGAAAGCAATATGCGACTTCAAACTTCTATGGCGTGACCCTATCCAGAAATGGGTTTCAGATAAGGGCAGAATCGTCTTGGTTGGTGACGCGGCACATCCTCACCTGCCTACTTCTGGCTCAGGTGGAGGAATGGCGATTGAAGATGGAGCTACCCTGGCGGCTGTGATTGATAAATCCGGCAAAGACGATATCCCTTCGGCTCTTAGGGCCTTTGCAAGGCTAAGGTATGTCCGGTGATTTTACATGTTGCCCGCGCTAACAACCATCTTTTTCAGAACCGACAGGACTAGTTCAACACAGCGGATGGGTTGGGAAGTCCGCCACAAGTGGCATCAAACCGATTGGGACAGAGTAAAGAAGAACCCAGAATTTCTCAAGATTCCCCAACCAGATTGGCTGTATTCAGGAGATGCGGAGAGGTATGGCAATGAGCAGTTTGAAGCGGTCATGGCACACATAAAGGAGGGGAAGCCATTCCGGAATACCAATGTCCCCCCAAATTTTGAGCATGACGATTGGTCCATCAAGACGATGACTGAATTGGACAAGGAGACCGGAACAAATGAGCTTTACAAGATCGCATAAGCACCTTTATTGTAAGGTTTTGAAGAATAATGGTAGAGAATGGCATGAAGCCCTGTCAATACACTGAGACTGTGACAGGGTCAAAATTTACAACAATGCCCTGATCCCAATACCCACTCAGTTTCTAGGCTTATGCACAAGAGACTTTCTTTATTGCGTGTAAAAAGGAAATATCGGGGGGGATACGGTAAATTAGTGCACTTCACTTCACCCCAGTGTAGAGTCAGCGAAAGATAGCCCAAGCAAGTTCTCACATAGCAAGGACAATACCGTAAACACCAGCAACCTATATCCGGGTTTGGGGATTCTACGGCACTCATACCAATCCATCCCTGTCTTATCCGCTCTAGGAATATCATCATGTGTGGTGAAGGGATGTGACTTCACAGCCATTATGACAAATGGGTCTGGATTAAGCTTCGCAATGGGACATAAGGTGCCAGGCTCCAATTGCTCGTTAGTATTGACGTCTTGGACCAATACAAGGGAACCCGAAACAGGCATTTATCCGACAGGTTCATCCTTGTAAGACGCTCAGCACCAATTTCGGTTTGTTAGCCGACGTGCTCCACTTTATACTAGCGTTCAAGGGAGAACTACCCTATACTTCGATGCTGATCATTCACGAACACGCATGCGACGAAATAGTTGGAGCATATGCACAAAAAAGAGACGCAATTAATGTGAGACCAATCAACATGTATATTGTGAGGAACGCAGCCGGAAATAGTTCCTTCTGCACCGATAAATATGCCTCACTACCTTTTAGTTTTGCCAGCAATTCCAATCTTGCGCGAGCCACCTGCTCGAATTCACGACTTTGCGAGCAACACCCTCGTAACTCTAGTTACTTCGCACTTTTATGATCCTATAGCTGGCTTCGTCAGACTTTGAGTGACCCCAAGATGAGCTACGTCCTAGAGGGCACAATCTGGCCCGATCGCCCGATTCCGGTGGCCACCAAACAGCTCCTTGCCAATCTTTTGGAAATCGGAGATATTGGGAGTCCTGAAAGTGGCGCTAACCTCGCGGAGCTCTTCACTGATGATGGCGTTCTTGACCATGGTTCATATAAATTCGAGGGAAAAGAAGGTTAGTATGAATTGTCCTCATTTGTGATAAAACAAAGCTGAACTGTCTGCTAGAAATATCAAATGCGAGAAGAAAGCCAAAGCCTGGCAGTCAAATTATCAAAAGACGTCATCGCATCTCCCGAGTGTATTCACAAACGGAGAAGGCAGACGACCTCATGATTATTGCGGAGCTGGTTGTCGAGTACGAAAATGGCAACGTTGTTCATGATGTTGTTGCGTCTAGAGCAGTGATAGAGGATCATGGGCATGCGGGCCAACCACGATTCAAGCTTTGGGCCGTTTATCTTGTAAGTATGATATAAAACTATATTATAACAATAATGAGCTAATTGAAGATGAAGGATCCCACAAACATGATGAATGCCGCACAAGAATAGCTTGAGCTTGGATCGGGTGGCAAATGGATTATGGATGACGTACAGGTTGAATATGCCAGGATAAAGTTAAATAACATCTGCATCTGTCATCTGTAGACTACCTCTTGCCACAATTTGGAGCAATGCAGTTGTTGTGGAGCCTACTGTGCTACTGCTGTACACATGTTGCCCCTGGCCACCTGCACCGTACTTGGAAGATTCAAGGGGGAATACCATAACTGTTGACTCACTATGTTTCTGAATAGTCTCAAGGCTACTTTTATTACGTAAAAGGCTTCACCTCTCATTAGCACAAAAATTGGGCATACGGCCAGCCACTAGCGAGTCAGGGATCAATGGGCACCCGGAATCTTCACCTAATTTGGAATGTGTTCTGCACTATCGATCCCTCCCTTCCGATTCAACTCAGCTAGTCAGTGATCCGGGATAACCGGAGGTTTGACTTTACCGCATAGGCTATGAAGGGTGAATATTACCACACAAAATTTAGCTACTGCATCTTCTCAAAATTTCGTGTCCAATTGAGATTTGTTTAGGATTATCCCTTATCTTGTTGACCATCAAAAACATGAATTTCTTGGAACTTTTCTTATTATATTTTGGTTTGGGCAAACAACCACAAATAACGATTGATCAGTCTCATCATGGGCACAGATACACTGCCCCCAATGTGACGGAACCATTTAAGTCTCTGGGTGACACTATCTGCAACTCCCCGTCACATCGTGGGAAATGGTGCGATGGGCTTTCGATAAATACAGATTTTGATGAGGTCGAGCCGACCACTGGTCGTATCTGTGACTATCATTTGACCATTACAAATACGACTAAATCCTTTGATGGTGTCGAACGGCTGGCTCTAGCTGTGAATGGACAGGTTCCTGGTCCCGCTATCGAATGTAACTGGGGAGATATTCTTCGTGTCACAGTCACAAACCATCTCCAAAGTAACCAGACGGCAATGCATTGGCATGGACTCAGCCAGAGGTTGGGAACAAATGATCAGGATGGAGTGCCTGGCGTTACTGAGTGTGCAATACCCCCAGGGTTTTCTCGAACGTATGAGTTCAAATTAACCCAGTACGGTACAGCGTGAGTGAAGCTTCTCCGCTGACGTTTTCCTCCGTCGTACGTTGGATCGGCGCATCTCTGACAATATGTAGATGGTATCACTCCCATGCCTTGTCCCAGTTTGGTGATGGCGTCCGCGGTCCCATCATTATTCACGGCCCTGCAACGGCGAACTATGATGTAGACATGGGCGCCATCATGATTGACAATTTATTTGACAATAGCTCTCATCCAATCTCTACCACTGCGTACTCATCCAGAGTACTTCACGTGAACGGCACGGGATTTTACAATTACATCTTGAACGGCGCCAATACTTCGCCAGATGGCAAATCGGGCGAGCATGCATTGTGGACGGTTCAACCAGGTAAGAGGTATCGCTTCAGGTTCATTAATTCTGCGGTTCAATCGGCTTGGGCTGTTCATTTTGACAATCATGAGATGGAGGTCATTGCTGCTGATTTGGTTCCTATTGTTCCTTACAAGACTGCTTGGCTGAATATCGGCAACGGTCAGAGGTATGATGTTATTGTGGAGATGGATCAGCCTGAAGACACGTATTTCCTGCGCGCCGGTGCTCAAACTGGCTGTCCTGATGAAGGTGAAAACGATGGCCTTGGGAATGCAAACGGCATATTGCACTACGCCGGCGCGCCCAAATCTGTTCCTACAACCACTTCTGGAAGAACATCTTCAGACTTGAGATATTGCTCAGATGAACCTCTGGAATCGTTGATACCCTGGATTGAAAAGAGCGCTGGGTCTCGTGTAGAATTTGAAGCTACCCTCTCCACACTACCCAGTGGAGACCGCAACCGAGTCACCTTTGCGGACGATGGCACCGTATGGCGGTGGCGTTTGAATATGGGAGGAGTCACCGTCAATTACACACAGCCTACAATACAGTCTCTTGCAGAGGGTATTTCTCCACATGACAAGGGCATTGGCCATCAGATTGTCCTTCCTGGCAAGAATAAATGGGTCTACTTTATCCTCGAAAATCTATTCTACGCTGCCCACCCGATGCATATACATGGCCATGAGTAAGTTCTCCATTGCTAAATGGTATTCTTTTTTTCGCCCATGCTCACGGACGGACCTTACAAAAAAGCATGGCGATTCTAGGTCAGAGTAAAGAAAAATGGGATTCAAGTCGTATCCCAACACTGAACTTCCGAAACCCACCGAGAAGGGACACGGCTCTGCTTGTGGGCAGCATTGACAAAACTGGTGAAGGTGGTGAGTCACACATACACTGTCGTGCTTGAAGAGATATAACTGATAGAATTGAAGGCTACTTGGTGCTGGGCTTCAAAACTGACAATCCTGGCGTATGGATGCTGCATTGCCACATTATTTGGCATTCCGAATCGGGCATGGGCCTGCAGCTAATCGAACGCCCGGATGAAATTCCCTCGAAGGAGTTCATTGGTAAGCAGAGCTACAAGAAAGAATGTGCGGCGGAGATGGCTTATGAAGCGGAAAGTCCATCCCATGTCAAGTCTGGCAGCACTTCTGGTGTTTGAGGGTACAAGCCCAAGCTCAACAGGTCGTGTAGGTTTTGTAAACTAGCGATAAACCAAATCATGGTTAGAAGACAGTCATTTAAAACTAAACGCGTGATCACCTTATCTTATTAAGAAGCTTGTGTCTCTTATTTTGTCAGATGTCACCTAACGCGCTGGATTTCCTGTGATATGGATCACTCATTTTGACGAATATTCTTGGATGTTGCACAAACTTGATCCATTTTTGGCCCAGCAGGCAACAGCGTCAAAAGCCATCGTTGCCGAGAGCCATTGTATTGCGGAGCCGGAGGATGCGGGGTGAGCCAAACCAGTGGGAATTGAAAGCCGAGGTATCCGGCAGGTAGTCTCGCCCCTGCTAGAACCTGTCACTCCCGAAGTAGAAAGATTGCCGACTTGGAAGCATTGGGGCCAATTTCGGTGTACAGCTCATTACCCCATTCGAACTCATACAGGTTACCAATTTGCAGCTATGCTACTCTCGGCAATTGGAAATGCACGTTTCTCAGATATTTGTAGTACTTCATCTATTGGCTGGCCTTTTCATTTTCAATTCATACAAACCAAAGAAATCATTGCATTTGTCACTCGTCACGATGGCACAGGCACACACCGGGAGAATCTCCACTCATGTCATTGGGGGTGCCGAAAGAGCGCCTCTACTCAACAGCCATGAGGCCCAACCCGAATATGATCCTGATTTAGTCGACTGGGATGGGGACGATGATCCAAAGAACCCCCAAAATTGGAGTTCAAGCAAGAAAACAGTAAACATACTCCTATTGTCCTTCATGACATTTCTGACGCACGCACCTCCATTCTTAAGCTGATATGTCACTTTTCTAATTTTCATTAGACCATTCGCATCCTCAATGTTTGCTCCAGGCGTGCCCCAGGTCATGAAAGATTTTGGAGTCGATAGCGTCTCTCTTGCATCATTTGTAGTATCTGTCTACGTTCTCGGATACGCTTTCGGCCCACTTCTTATTGCACCCATGAGTGAGATATATGGCCGAGCACCCATTTACCTCATAACTTCTGTCTTCTTCTCAATTTTCAACCTCGGCTGCGCTTATTCAACCAACATATGGATGCTTATTGCGTTTCGATTTCTTGCCGGCACCGCAGGATCTTGCCCGATAACTGTCGGGTCTGGCACAATTGCGGACATATATAAACAGGAGGATCGAGGTCGAATTATGGGTCTGTGGACTTTCTCAATTCTATTTGGGCCAAGGTAGGCCTTCCAATTCTGCGTGTGCTCTACTGGTTCATTTAACACAGAACCAGTTTGGGGCCCGTAATAGGGTCCTATATCGCAGAGTCATTCGGGTGGAGATGTGACTTTTATTTTATTGCAATCTTGGTAAGTTTTTCATGTCCATAGTAACTAATCTTAGCTACTTTTCTGACCGGTCAGACGGCCCTGTATTTGATTTTGGCTGCAACTCTGCAGAGCGAAACATTCCCCCCGCTGCTCCTAGAACGGGAGGTCCAGGAGGTACGAGCGGAAACAGGCAACACCAACCTCCGTTCAGCCTTGGCTGGGACCGCCAAAACACCTAGAGAACTATTTTTGGTCTCAATCATACGCCCTACAAAGATGTTGTTCTTGTCGCCGGTCGTTTTTGGGTGTTCTATATATGTCGCTGTCGGTTATGGTTACATGTATCTCATTTTTACGACGATCACGAGCGTCTTCGTGGATCAGTATGGCATAAATCAAGGCGCCGTGGGTCTTGTGTTTCTTGGAGTTGGGATTGGCCAGTTCATCAGCCTCGCCATTTTCAGTCGACTATCGGATAAAATCCTGAAGCAACTTGCCAACGGTGGTGAAATGAAGCCCGAGTACCGCCTCCCTCTCCTCTGGCCCGGGGCTATTCTGGTACCTGTCGGCCTCTTAGTCTACGGTTGGTCAGCCGAATACCAGATTCACTTCATAGTTCCCATCATTGGAACTGCTCTTGTTGGGGCCGGCATGATTTGGACATTCGTGCCCATCGGGATCTATCTCGTTGACGCCTATACAATCTACGCAGCTAGTGCGACTGCTGCTATCGCCGTTATCCGTAGTATAGGCGGTGCATTGGTTCCCATTGCCGGAGGACGCCTGTACAATTCGTTGGGCCTTGGCTGGGGTAATACCTTATTGGCTGTAATTTCTGTGTCAATGGCTCCTATAATCTGGATTTTCATCAAGTATGGTGAAATGCTGAGGGAGCATCCACGATTTCGTCTCAAATTGTGAGAAATCACGCCTACTATACCTGTTGCTGTCCATATAGAAGCCTGCATTCATATAACATGATAAAATATATTGATGGGCAAACCTATTGGAAAACATTATTCATATTTCAATTATGTCGCCTGGCTCCTGGATCACCCGGTACAGCGTACCGTTTTGTAAATAGAAGTAAAGAATGTTACCCCTTGATCCTTATAGCCAATCCTCATCACTAGATTCTTCATCATTTTAACCTCCGCCCTCGTTGAATATTTCGTGGTCCTTATCAGTCCAAGCCCGATGACTCTTTAGGAATTTTGCAGCAACATGATGACCCTCTTTTGTTGCGAGTTTCACGGCCTGAATATATTGGACCCGACCTTCCCCAGTAGTTTTCACACCAACTTCCAACAAATAATGTATCATATCAATATGGCCATGTTCCGCTGCGGCCTCAAGTGATGTTCGCCCCCACTTTGGATGTGCTCTAGGCGCATCAAAGTTTGCCCTGCCTTCGATTAGAGTTTTGACAGCGCCAATATAGCCTTTTGAAGAAGCGTGCTGGATTGCAGTTGCATGTTTCCCTGCTAGCTGGTTGGGACTCACTCCCAATTTCATTAATCTTTTGATTAGAGGCACATTCCCTGTTGCTGAAGCTGATTGAAGTGCTGTAATATTATTACGCGACCCTTGTTCTTCAACAGTGTCTGTGATGATGCTCTGGTTTGCAAGGAGCAACTCGACAGTAAGTGCCAGGCTTTTGGTAATAGCGCAGCTGAGAGGCCCAGATTTGTCGGCCTGCTTTTCGTGAACAAAGCGAGAGGATTGCAAAATCTTCTCCACAATTGACTCATTTTGGCAGTCAATGGCGCAACACAGATCTGCTGTACAGGGTCGGTGCCCATGACTTAGAAGCATATCGAATATGTCTTCTCGTCTCAACCGTATCGCTATCTTGAGCAGGGAATCATCAAAGTACATAATTGAATCGTGTCCATATCCGCCATCGATATATGCTGGATTAAATTTTATTTTCTTGGGCATTATAAAGAATGCCCCTAGATAATCAAACCAAGAATCCTTGAATATTTCAAAGGCATGGGGAGAAAATAAAACCCCATGATTTATTAGTAAGGAAAGAAGGTCTTTGTCGTTGAAGAATATAGACATGGCAAGAGCAAGACTCTCCGGGGCGTTGTATTGTGTACACCAAGTATTGGTATATTTCCTCGATCTGAGTAATTGAATGATATGAGAGCGGTCTGCTGTCTTGTTCGCAACACACACAGCTGCTAATAGTTCTGTGGCGTTATAACGAGGTAAATCTGAATTTGGCAACCAAGTCATTAATGAAGTTCTGTCGTACATTATCGCGAAGGCAAAAAGGCTCTCGCCATAGGGCGCTGGTTGCTTCAAATTCACCAACGGATGGGCGAGCAGGTCTTCAAGCTCATCGCTCTGAGTTTTGATTATTTCAATAATGCATGAGACATTCGGTATGACCCCATATTGAAGAATTAATTGGCTGACCTGGAGGTTTCGTGTAAGAACTGCCAATCGGAGATGCTCTGACCGGCACTCGGCCCCCATTTGTAGTAATAATTCGACGGCCTGCTCCTGTTCTGCTCTGATTGCCCAAGTTAATGGAGTTCCCCTGTATACATGTCCAGACATTCCTTGTATTGAAATCATCCGGTAGGCTACGTTGGGGTAGTCGGCGGAAAAGTGATCGATGGAAGCACCACGCTTCATCAACATATGTATGATTTCGATTCGGCCACAGTGTGCCGCAAAATGCAAAGCCGAAGGGGAACGCCTGTTCGGCTTTTGACTCATTCCTGCGTCTAACAATACCTCGCAAAGGTGAATATCTCCCCGGAATATTACCTCCATTAGAGGCGAATACATCACTGCCCTGTTGTATGAGCTGAGGTATAATTGGCAGAGGTCGTTTCTTTCTTTCCATAAAGTGAGAGCGGCGTTTGTCAAATCTGGCCGGTCATATGTAATTGCGTGAACAAGTACCCCGACGGGACATCTGAGCCCATCCCTTAATAGTAACCCCTGAAGATGATCTAACAGAATATCCGCCACCTGATTTCTGTCTTGACCATATTCAAGTCGGTCTAAAGCGTAGAGAATGTCGATCTCGGTGACTATTGGCCCCGTTTGTTCCAAAATAAACTTAACGGCTTCATATTTGCACACATCCCGCCATCGGGAAGCTGCTGCAAGAATTGAAGAGTATTTAACATATGTGCCTCTTGATATGCCTCTTGATATGCCTCTTGATATTCCTTTCAAATCCGCACCAGATTCGAGAAGAAGTCGAACCATTTTCATATCTGATTGTATCAATGAGAGGTGGATAGGGAGAATGCTCGGTGCATCATAACGGGGAGTATAGTGGTAGTCGAGTGGGATTTGTTGGTTTACCATTAGTTTTATATCAAATCCCATTCGCGCCAAATTAGACAGCGTATCGACTCGACATAGACGAATAGTAGCCGCAAAAATGCGAAATGCAAGAGCCTGAGAGGTTGGCTCCAGAGAAGAGACCCACATGTGCAATGGCGCCTTTATGACCAAAAAGATGTCGACTATGTTCAGGAGAGTCTCATCCGTAGCTTCAGATCGATACTCTCGACCAATACTAAGATTGTTTGAAACAAGATAGAGAAGCAATTCCAATTGAGAGATGATAGACCCAATGGTTCCAAGAAGGCCATGGATGCAGTGAGCACGCACGTAATTATCAGTCGCATCGCTCTCTGGCATCCAGCCTATAAGCAACAGGTAGATCTCCAGATAGTTGCGTGAATGTAGGATATCCGATCCTTCGGACAGCCGTGAAAGTTGGTTTTGTAAATTTTCAAGCCCCGTGCGGGAATCATGTCCGGACCAACGAAGGATCAAGTCATTGACAATAGCCAGTGCTAGGACGGTTATTTCCATATTTCGTCTCAGGGGCTATGAATCTGTACGTACAAGGGAGATAGCTTTGTTTGAGAAATTTCAGCCATGGCTGTGAGTGCGGCCATGGTGACTGGAAACCATTGGACTCAAGAAAAGCAACACTATCGACGGTTGCCGCGTTTGAGATTGGTGGAAATCCATTCTCCAGGGCGAGCTCATTTCCGCATCTGCGTGTGAGATTATCGCTGGCTTGTTCTTGGAGGCGTTTTTTATTTTTATTAAATTTCCATTCACGCAATTTTTCATGGAATTTGCGGCGACTAGGTTCTTTGTTAGAACCGACAAATTGTGACTGAATAAATAGATTTGGAATACCCTGTTTTGAATTGAAATTCTTTCTGTAGAAGATCGAGGACCTTCTCTTCCCTATTTCTCTCGCTAATGTAAAGTCGGTGGATTGTTGGTTTTATGCGCTCCCATTCGGCGTCGTCATGGCGAGTACGGCGCTGCCTCTGGGGGGCACTGTCTGGCTTTGTAGATACGTTCACGGACGCTTCGGAAATACGAGGTCGAACGGGGAGCATGACGTTCTTGGTGGTATTTAGCACTTGTAAATTATTGCATGGAAAGAAAAACGCCAGTTGGATCATTTTGGGTGGCCGCTATGATTATATAGCCAACCCCCAACAACGATGCGACGCGCTGGCGAACCACATGTGTGCTCGGCCGCCTGAAAATCCAGTATGGCGTAAGAAGAAAGTGCGTTATGGCGATTGAGCCAATGGGAGGGGAAGTTAGCTGTCATCCGAGCCACCTTGACGTTTTCTTGT
Organism: Calonectria honghensis; assembly: GCA_013403855.1. NCBI lineage: Eukaryota > Fungi > Ascomycota > Sordariomycetes > Hypocreales > Nectriaceae > Calonectria > Calonectria honghensis. The sequence continues at coordinate 511,817 of VTGB01000016.1, forward strand.
GTCTGTTATGCCACACACTGCCACCGGAAAAAAGTGCGTTATCATGAAATGGCCTATGGGAACGCGGTGTTCAGGGAGGGTTGCACCACCTTTGCAGAACAAGGCGGCGCTGTAAGACAAATTTACAGCCAACAGCGAGCGCCTCTTTGAATGACCAATAATATCGGGGAAAAAAGTGCGTTATCAAGTTTCAGCCAATCAGACTGTGGAACAGTGGATAACGCATCTCCCACCCTGGTCTGATTTCAGGTGTCCAGCTAACGAGAGGGGGTGTTTGAGTGCCTATCGACCTACCTGCGCGACAAGAAGATAAAATGCCAAGGCTCCTATACTTCTAGCCTGTCCGATGATTGGCAGTGATCCACGGTTGTTGGTCAGGAGTTGGGTTGGGCAGCGAGGTTAGAAGCAGCTTGGTCATCAAGCTATCAACCCGGGCCTCCAGATAATGATGGTCTCCAAGGGGACCACAAGTCTCATCTGAATCACCAAAACATAAGTTTTGTATATAAATTTTACTAGATTCCCTTTCTCGAGTTTTTCGGCCGAAAGAAATCCATTTCGTGCTCTTGGTGGCTAGGTTGATGGATGTTGATGTCAATTTTCCCATGTCAACGGCAACGTAATAGACATTAGTGACACGATTATGCAAAATGAGAGTGCATTCGAAATCCAACAATGCACTTTGGGATTGACTAAGCTGGCTAGTCGACAATCATTCGACCTCAAGCTCCCCACACCTTTCGCAAGTACTCCTCACCAGAAGTAAACTTGTAGTCAGGGAGTAGTTTGTTCCACTCATCAGAAACCGACCATGCCCCGTCAACCATGGATGTCATGTACGCCATTTGCACCGCGTTTGAAGCCACCTCTCTCATTTCAATTGGCACGCCCTTGTGGGTCAGCTGAGGGCACCATGGGAGTTCGGCTTTTCCGGCCTTGGAGTCTTCGTAGGACACCATGTCAAGTTGGAATTTTCCTATGATTGTTAGTGAAATCAGGAGAGGGCATATGGGTTGTAATTAGGTACCGCGAATGCTCTCGGCTATGGCGATCAACTCAGATACGGTTGTCTCGCTGCCGCGAATGCTGCCAATCGTTGGCCACTCTCCTTCATAGTCAAGAGCCTGGGCCGTGACTTCGGCCATGTCCTCAACGGTTGTCAGGGTCAGAAGGGCACTTCCATCCCCAACCTGCAAAACTCGGCGGTTTTCCAAATCGAGAAACATGTCCTGCATGTGAAAGTGCTTTGTGGTTCCGCGACCGTTGGCAAAGTAATTTGTGAAGAAGCCGGGCTGGAAGAGGCAGTATTCAAGTTTCTGATCCCGAGAATTAGCGTGCGGTTACCCGTGTATTAGCTGCTCTGTATTACCTTGGTAGGCGAGTTAAGTTCCTCAAGATACTTTCTAACCGTGATCTTGGGAGCATAATGGGCGGGTGAGCCTTCGGTTCTCCTGCGATTGGGATGTAAGCTTTTGTGCACACTTCATGTGTGTAGCGACTGTGGGCACTCACGAAGCCCACTCTGATGGAGCAAATCTCTTGACCCCATTAGCCACGCAGGCATCTATGAGGTTGATATGGGCCTTTTCAAAGTCTGCGGGGTTGAAGCAGGTGACGAACGACAAGACGGTGTGTACACCTTGCAGAGCGTCTGACAGCTGGCTTTGGTCTTCGTAGTCAACGGCGATCCAGGTGACTCCCTCGATTGACTCCTGCTTAGAACCCTAGATATTACCGCCATGAGTTTCAAGTCATCAAACGTGAAGAAGATACTTGCATGTCGAGTCAAAGCCAGAACCTCGTGCTTGCCCCTGGCTAGAATGCGATCAATCACCTCTCTTCCGACACCTTTTATTCGTTAGACTCTATTATTCATTACAGTAAAGAGCACGAAATTACCGGAAGATCCTCCTGCGATTGCGACTTTAACCATGATGAAGAGTGACGTTGTAAATATTGAATGGAGTTATGTGACAGGTAGAATGCGAGTCTTGTCGAACTGTATGATGTCTTCTTTTTTCGAGGTCGAAGAAACGGTCTTTTATAGATTTCGGTTAGATCTTGGCCTCCTGATTCCAATGAAATCGGACCCCATCTCCAAGTTGATTATAAATTTTAATGCTGTGTCGAAATCGCAATCGGCTTCTTCATCGACTCCGGCCCAATCAACGCCTCAACGCTGATTCAACCCCAAGGCTTGGCGTTGATCATGGGCGCGCCAGTGGTCAAAGTGGAGCCCATTTTCACCAACCTCTGGGCCCGTGCCATCCGCGCTAACCTCTTGTGCTAGTATTTCTCGGTGAATTTACTGCCAGGGTCAAGACTCGCAAGTCAGCACAACTGGGGTTTGCAACAGGTGCCATCCCAGTTGGCGGCCTTCAGCAGAATTTGTCAGCCATTTTACCGACAAGAATTAGGCTTACTGCTAAAATCATCGCCAGACTCTAAATTAGCGAGGTAATGCGTTCACATGGTCCGGGGGGGGGATCAAGCAACCATCCATTTCTACCTCTTCGGCATAAATACTTTGTAGAAAAGACTCCCGTTACATTCAAGCTGTCGGTAATTTTATCTTAGGAAGAAGGTGAAGCGATGAATATCTTCATCAGCATATTTAGCCTCAGCAGCCACGTTATATACTTGTTCAAATCATTATTATCCTTACCTATCCGGTATGAATAGACTAATTTATCTTTACAAGTCTTCTCCCAAATTCTGTGAACTGCTCGATTTGCTTCATTCTGTCCTCTGGGCTTAGGCTTCTCGTGCGCAATACTTCCAACGTCTCACTGACTTTGTCTAGCTCCTCCCAAACTTGTATAAAGTTGTTTGGCGTCACCTTTCCCAGACTAGCGAACGCCTGCTTCATGGCATCGGGATTGGAAATTAGGCTTGCTCCATTGTCAGGAATACCGATACCCATTACTGCCCCCTTGTGTTGATTTGCAGTCTTGACAGCCATGATGCTGGTCTTGACGCAATAAATCAGCATGGCGGCAAGGCCAGCAGCCAGCGCTGTGGCAACGCTTGACCCTGTCTCGTATTTGAAGTCAACAACGCGGTTCGTGACTCCGCGCGAGGAGAGTGTCTCAAAAGAACTACTGCCGAGCTGGTCCTTGACCACGTCCACTCCGGGCAGGACATAGGTAATGCCGTCGTCGGGTGTCCATCGGAAAACGGTGCCGTCTGCGCGGGCGGCGCCAATGCGGAAGAAGCGATCTCGCCACGGGCCGCTGGGGTAATCAAGCTCGGTGAACTTGCCCTCGTCAGGTGCGGAGCAAAACATCAGAACTTGATTGTTGACGGCGGTTTGAAGGACACTGTGAACTGAACGAATGTGTTAGCTTGTGCGAGTCGATATCCCCGCAACTTGTCCAGGTTCAGTCAAGTCAACTGTATTTTCGAGGCGACTTACGTTTATCTTTGGAATTGCTTTTGTTCTTTGTCATTGGAAGTGTCCAAGACATAGAGATGATAGTAGCCTTTTTATCTAGTGCTGCCTGGATAGCCTGTAAACAACCATCATCAGCCAAATGATTATTTAGAGATTGACTCAATGATACTACCTGTGCTGCATAATCGGAATCGATATTGTTCTTCCCGTTGTCGCCATCGAATGTCTTGAGGCGAATGGGATACACCTTTGCCATTGGACATATGCGCAGTATCATGCTGGCCATGACAGTGCCATGCCCCTTGGCAGACGAGAAATGCGGCCTCACCTTTTCGTCGTGAAAGTCGAAGCTTTTGCCTTCAAGAACCTGGTTGGATAAGGCAGTATCGAACATGTCAACACCATCATCAATAAGCGCGATAACGACATCGTCTTCAACGCGCTCTGGTGTGCTGCGATTTTGCCGCGACTCGAGGAAGTCCTTGAAGGTGCTTTGCCAAAAGGGAATCATCTCGCTAGCAAATTTTGAGGTTGAATCAAGCCACCTGTGAGAGTTGACACCCTTGATTGGAGCTGAAGTGTGGAAATTAGAATTATCGCGGGACATCATTTTCCGTTCTTCCTCGGTGCCTGTTTCGGTGGCAATGACTTCAACCCCGCCAAATACTGCGGCGCCGTTGCCATCGGCTTGGGTGTTAGAGTCTGTGGCTTGTAGAGCTCGCACGAGGTCCCGACTTTTATTGAGCCTTATTTGAAAGTCTTTTACTTTTTTGTTGATCCATTGAGTATTGTCGCATGTCTTTTAGGTGTTAACTTTCAGGCCCGTCACTTTGAAAAAGAAAACATACCTTGTCTTGGGGCGGCTTGAACAAGTAAATTCGCTCAAGTCGAGGCAGCATGGCTAGCCCTTCCGATTCACTCCAACCTCTAAGCACAGCGTTGCTGCCGCTCCACCTCAGGCGAAGCTCTTTTAATCGCCGATCCGGAACGAGGTCAATATTATCAGGATTGTCGCGTGTTGGAGCCTGCATCTCCATTGCCTTACTACTTACGTGAAGAATTGTTTCTGGATCCAAGTCAGGTTTCTGCCAGTCGAGACTCTCGACAATGAAGCGCTCAAGGGACTTTTGAATTGCTTGGTCGCTGTGAATCTTCTCGCCAGAGTCTCCTGAATCCTCAACTGACAGTCTCACGATGTGACGAACTCCTTTGGCGTACAACCACTCAAAGAAATAGGTCATATCTTTGCGGCCGATTGCACCGAGCTGCTTCACACCGGACTGAAGTTCAGCTTCCCTCTCAAGGTCTGCAAGTCGACCTTTGAGTCGGATCTCGATGGGCGGGAATGTCACGTATTGCAACACGGAGTCGAATTTGAGACCAGTCTTTTGGTCCTTTCCAAATCGCTTCAAAAACTGGTCCCAGAGCATTTTTCGAGGAAGGCGGTCGTAGTCGAAGATAATTTGAATATCTAGCAGCTATAGTCAGCAGATATGCGATTGAGAGCCTAGTTAAACTTACTGTCTATATTGTTTCCATACAAGAAGCTGATCACCATTTCGGCGTTCCTTGTTCTCATATAATGGAGTTTCAGCTTCACCAAGATTTCGTCCGAATTCTTTGTCCAGATAGGCATGGTGCCCTTGTCGGCGCTCGTGCTTTTCCGGGAGGTTGGCTCGGGTCTCGTCGGCTTTTCCTTATGGTTCGCAGGCTTGGTCTCAAAATGTGCAGTGTTGGTCCGCTTGATGGGGGTATTCGGTGCCGGCTCTAGCTGTCGCGATGAGTTGTTTGACTGCCCTGCATTTTCGTCCACATCACGAAGCCTGGCGGGGCGACTTTGACTTGAATCTCGTCCGCCACACTCTCGTGTCCGAAAACGCTCGCCGCCCTTGAGCACCTGGGTCTCTTTTTCCTTTAGCCTGGCGGCTTCTTCGGCCTTCTTCTTCTGGCGCAACCTTTCACGTTCATCTATCAATTCATCACCCATCCCGTACTTCTCTCCAATACCCTGGGTCATCTTTACTCCTAGAGCGGTCCTTGAGTCTCGAGAGTTGGTCTGAGGTCCTGATGCATCCCTCAGCTCTCGAATTACAGATCTGTCATCAGCCTTGATGCCGCCGTGCTCATCGGGATTTTGATCTTTATTTGCCGCCCGACGCTGTGTTGCCCATTCGTTGAATTTCTTTGTCACAGCCTTTCTGGTTTTTTGGTGTTCCTGGTATACCGAAGAACCGCTACTATCGAGTAGGTCCAAGAATGTTCTTGTCGGTCTTGGTCTCTGCTGTATATCATTCATGTCCCGATCGATGAAAAGGTCAATGAGGTCGGCTCTCGCATCGGTGCACTGTTGGAACCACACCGCATAATGTAACGGAGTCTTTCCAAGGCTGTCCTGTGCAGCTAATGACTCATCGCTGGCATACTTGATGAGAAGTTTCATAGTCTGAGGATCGAAACTTTTCATATTGAGCGCGCTGTGTATACATGTCATATTGTTCTGAGACTTTGCACTGAGCGCGTCGTTTAGACACTCCTTATATATGCCCTCCTCTTTGCTAGCACAAGTTGAGATCATATAGCTGACAAGTTGATGCTGAGAATTTCTGACAGCCTTGAAAAGAGGGTTCTGCCCATCCTCGTTGGAATATTTGAGCAGATCAGGGTACTTGTCGACGAGATGTCGGACGAGAAGCTCGACATGATTGGGGTCAATCTCGTCCGTGTGCCTGACCACCTCAACTAGTTTATGCAGCAGGTTCCCGGCGCCTTTAGCTGAGGAGAAGCCAGCAATATCGCCATATTCATAGAGGAACTCGTCGATGTCGGCTTTGTCAACAAACTGTTTTTTCCTCTTGATTGCCCTACCTGCTGCTTCGAGGCGCTCCTCCAGATTTTCCTCGTGTGTTGTGTGAACATCAATTCCATCTTCGAGAGCTTCTGGGTCGAAATCGGCCTCAAACCCCTCGTGAAACCCGCCTCTGTAGTCGTCTTCATCATCAGGCGCCATGCTGTACGAGGTACGGGTCTATGCAACTGCTGCTATGGTAGGTGCAAGACGTAGAAAACCACACCCAGTGGGTACCAATAAACATGTATAACTAATTCACCGGCCTAATATCCGAATCCGTGCTTAGGGTGCTGAGGGAGCGGGGATGTCACACAGTGCGCCTGACAGAGTCGCAGGGGTAGCATGTCACATCCAGCTGGGCTGAATATCACGCGAAGTAATATGGCCGAGTCTGATGGTCACTCGGCTCGGATGCCGATAAGGCAGCCAAGTGACTGCATAATCCCAGATCAAGCTTGCAGGCGAAATGCATGTTATCTGTGCAGCTAAGTCTCGGTCATTTGCAGAGCTTAAAGACCGCTTGGTCGTATTGTCTTTGTAACCAACTCCTCTCAAAATGGCCGAAATCAACAACGGTGCGCTGGAAGCGGACCAAAACAATGATGCGACGGTGAGCCTCGGAATGTACGAGGCGGGCGGCGAAGAAGGCAGTGGCTTTCACGTTTTCAATGCCGCGCCTAATCAATACCACCGCGCCGAGGTTCTTCAACGCACAGGAGCCATCGACATAACCTGCAATCTTAAACAGGTGATGCATGGAGCCATGTCCCCCGATAGCGACCGGTATGCTACTCTGATGGTCTTTCAGTGGCTTTTTCAACCCAAAGGCTCCCGCCGAATTTCTGAGGCTACTATTGAGTTTCTATTCGAAGGCTCCGCAGACAGTGACATCGAGGTCGAGGACATTTCGTTCCTTAACACCTATAGTCTAATGCCAACAACCCAAGAGGAGACCGTCACCAGAGGCTTAGAGGCTACTGTCGGCGTGGAGCAATTTGCCAGTCTTGGTTTAACTGGTAAATGGGAAAAGTCAGTCACTGCAACCACCTCAAGCGCGATCACTTTGAGGGGCGGGAAACGTCTCATGAACAATCGACCACCAAACCGTATAGCAGCATGGAGTCTCTCCGAGAATCAATCGCAGCCCACTGGTATCCCCGCCTCGCTGAGAGTAGCGATATTGGTCTCGAGGAATGACCGACAAAAGTTTCATTGCAAGCTAGCCTTCACATGCAAAACGGATGTTAAGACGACTGCGGAAAGCTTCTTCAAAAAGATCCCCAAGGACGACCCAATCGTCTTGCAACCTGACCCTCGAGAACGAGGAACGCGTCCGAATAAAAGTGTGTCATATGACAACGACGAGCTCGGAAATGTCAATCTCAATGATCTTTGTGACGTAACATTCAGAACAGTCATCACTGATGGCCAGAAAATCTGGAAATGATTATTCTCAATCAAAGATTAGCATGCATGGCGGTATCTATATAATTATTGAATAAACGAGTAAATTTTTGTTTCGTCACATCTTCATTTTATCCCCTCCAATTGTTCGCGACTTCAGACAGTATCTTGAGTGGCGTTACTTTTTACCCTCTGGTATGAAAGCCCCACTATCAGCTGAAATGGACAATACTCGCTCAACAAGCTTCATCATTTTTGCGCTCCGGGGTTATTTTCAGTGCATGGTTCCTTGTCGCTATGCGGTTGCCATAATTCCCGCATACGCCAAGAATCCTTATTCCTTGGCCCTGCAATTATTATTTGTTGGCCCATGCGGGCTAAGTGTTGCCTAGACATAGTGCTGACCACCTGAATTTCAGATTGCTCCATTGGGAGGAACATTAGGTCAAGGCCCTTTAATACGGCGCGCGTATCCGTAGTTGGCATGGCCACATGGTCCCTTATGCTTAATACACACTGTTCTCAGAGTACTAATTGGACCTCTTGTGGGCGCACGGTGTTGGGAAGGATTCGAAGGATTCTCGCCCTGGTTTCGCGTAAGCGAGCAAACCAGGTTCGTTACAAGAGGGGCAGCTTGTGAGCCAAGAATGTGCATGCATTCACCTCGACTGAATACTCACGGCATACCGCAGACTCCTTCACGCAACCCTTTCTGCCGCGATCAGTTGTCTGAAACAATGCCCAACTCAGATAACATATTAGAAGAAACCTTGCCTGAGACATCAGAAGGACGCCAAAAGTCGATGGCAGAGGCTGTGGCAGCAGATTCGGGCCCAGAAGCGCTAAATTCTGGGGCCGAACAAGACGATGACGCAGTGAGCATCAAGACCATAACAGTAGATACTGCTTCAGAGAGTGGCGACAGCTGGCCAGAAAGTCCGGGCTATAAGCAGCATAAGCTAGGACTAGACATAAATGAGGCTTATGGCTGGTCCGGTTCAAGCTACGACGATTATGAGTACGAAAATATTATAGAAGAGCTGTCTTTTGGAAATTCAACTTACATTTGTGCAGTGTTGTTACTGTGCATGGTATCCGAGATGATTACAAAACGGCCTGGATCAACAAAGACGGGAAATGGTGGGTAAGAGGAGAGCTATTCGACGACTTATCGATTCGAGAGGTCGATTATTCATACGAAGTCGAAGAGGATTCGAGCATATACGATCAAGATGGCATCAGATTACATGCAAAAACTCTGCTTGAGAAGTATTCCGAACTTCGTAAGGAGTTGGATGATGTAGGCGAAACCTTTTCTCTCTACCCTCAAAGTATTGGTTTGACAAAGCTCCTCCGCAGACAGAGACGGATCGCCCCATTGTGTGGCTATGCCATGATTTAGGGGGCATCATCGTGAAGGAGGTATGACAAAGCTTCCTTGGTGCACAAGGAATCCAACTGAAATTTCAGGCCCTCTCTATTGCCATAAGGAGCCCTGCAACATATGGGAAAATTGGCATGTTAACCACCGCAATCGTAGGTAATAAGCCGACGTTGTGTCCAGCACAGCTGACTTGCCTATTTTCAGGTATTTCTTGGAACACCCCACCGTTTCAAGTCTAAAGAAGATCTAGAAGATCAAATGTACAAATTAATCCATCTTCCAGGGCCCAAGATCAGCAACAAAGTCTTGAAAAAGGTAAAAGGTCTGGCATCACAGGTAGACAGAGTTACTCGTGACTTTCTTACGACGAAGCTGCTAGATCGAGCAGTGATCTTCAACTATTTTACGCAGAACCCGCGTGATAGTTTGAGACAAAATCTGATCGACTGTGATGAATCTGAAAGGTCGAACCCTCTAGATCTGAGCAGTTACTCAGACCACGCAACTCCATTTCCAAGGTACGCCCACTTTATCGGCCATTCATTCGAAGCAGCAGGAAGAATACGAACAGATGATTTTGACCATTTGGATTTGGTGCGAGATTCCGGCTGGATAAAAAGTTTCCCCAAAATCTACAACACAGTTGGATTCCGTGAGTCTTTGCACTAAAATATCCCCATGACTGAATAGCTCACTAAATTTTTTGTGAAATCCAGCCATTAGAGTAAGCTATCAATTTCTCGAGATGCAAACGCGCATTCTTTCTCTTGCCCCGCCTACTCGCGCCTTAGACACACCCTTTGACCCAGTGATTGGAAAGCCTCCAATCGTCCAATGGATACAGCAACAAGAGCAATTCATCCGTTTCTCCAAACCTGGTTGCGGACTTAGACTTCTGCATATTTATGGAAGCGAAGATTCTCCTGTCGATATTATTGAAACCTTGCGTCAATTTTATATCGAGTATGACTCCGATATTACTTACCGGAGGTCTGGGCGAGAAGCCAAAAAGTCGAGTGTCTACTTTGAGTTCGATCAACGAGACTCTCGGTACAATACACTCTCATCCATGTTATTGTACTTGATCAATGTTCACATCTCCAAATTTTGGAACTATACCGACAGAATAATACCTGAGGAGTTGAATTTCAGGCGAGATACGTCAGCGTGGTCATTAGAGGACCTATACCACCTTTTTACTACTCTTAGGTACGATACCGGAGCAGTGACAGATGGTTACGGACTTACGTATTTCATCGGCAACTTCGATCAGTGTCCCGGTAACGAGCAGAAATTCTTTCTTGAGAGTATCATGCAGAGACAGACTTACAACGAGTCTGAGTTCAGGATAATTCTGTCAACTTCTACCAGGGAAGGGCTCGCTGTCAGCAAATTTCCTTCAGACGCTCACATAAATGTGGGAGATTGGCCATCCGCTATTCATGCTGGTCAAAAGCAAATGGAGAAGAACATAGCAACCCTGAGTGATGTGGTAGCTAAGCGCCCGATATACAAAGAGCTGCAGCCAAAACTTGAGAGTTTGCTGAGGGGATGTTCTAATAAACATTATCTGAGACAAATTACGCTGAAGTGGCTGAAGAAATACGGCCGAGGACGGCCAAAGGCCGAAATTGTCGACATTATCAACCAATTGACGGCTATTACTCCAGAGAATCTCGTCCGTCTCTGCATCTTCACTATACCAGTGAGATTGCGGCAGAGGGCAATGAACATTTTTAACTGGGTCAAGCATGCAGCTGAGCCATTTTCACCCGAATCTCTTGCTGAGGCCCTCATCATCCACGAATTTCCCAACGAGGATCCTTCGCTAAAAGGTCTGGACTTGGACGAGTTCATTTCCGAAATTGAGACCACATTTTCCGGGATAGTGATTGTTCAAGGCCGCGATGTCATATTCTCCCATGCCGAATTCTATGAATCACCTGAAATCGGCGTCGAAGGAAATTCAGAAGAACGAGCTGCCAAAAGTAACAGCACGCTTGCCAGAATCTGCCTCCGATACTTCCAGCTAGAAGATGCCCACGAGGTTCTGGCTGAACTTTTCCCTAGGAATCTTGAAGGGGGTACTTGGAAAGAACTTAGCGATGCTGTGGTTGTATCTCACCCACGAACCAGCCTAGCTGAATATGCCACCCGGTTCTGGCCCAAGCACTACAGGGCGAGCGGTCATCTCCGACCAATTCAACTTGTTGATGAATTATTTGAGAATAAAAGTGCCAGAGAGGCATGGGAAATCCCCTTCTGGCACTTTTCCAACCCATTCACTCGCCTCAAGCAAACTTACACGTCGACTCTACCAATCTTTGCCATGATGGGCCTAGATGATTTAGTTGAAAGACAGGTAAAGCTTGAAGCTAGTATGGATTCTTTCAAGGAAGTCTGCTGGCTTGCCATTATCGAGGCTGCTCGCAGTGGATATGAAAATATTATGCTGTTGCTACTGGAACAAGTGGATGTGGATCAGGATAAGCTCCAGAGCGCCATATTCTGGGCTGCGGCAAGTGGAAAACCTGGCCTCGTCAACCCCCTTATTGAAAGGATACCCAGCCTAGATACATTCCAATGGCCAGAACACCTCATTTATCGAGCCGTCGCCGCTGGGTTAAAAGATCTGCTGGCGGTAATGCTAAACTCTGGTTGCAACATCAACGAAGTTGGTAAATACTGGGGTGCGCCGCCAGTCTCTGTGGCAGTCTGGCAAAATCGTCACGAAATGGTGGAAGCCTTGTTGAATTCTGAGGCAAAGGTAGACTTAACAGTTGACGACAAGCATGGCAATTTGCCAACCGCAACTGCCGCTCACATCGGAAACCCAGCTATTATCGAGCTTCTCTTGCGCCATGGCGCAAGCACTGGAGTCCAAGACGAGAACGACTTCGGGCTAGCAAAGATAGCGGTCGTATGGTGCAATCATCAGGCAGCGAGTATCTTTATCGACTCTGGGGCCGATTTTCATGCTGGCAAAAACGTTGATGATCCAGAATTTTATGCCAGATCCCCAATAATCATTGCGGCGGATGTAGGCTCCTTGGAGTGTGTTCGTGTCCTCCTGGACCATGGGGCTGATCCCTATACCAGCTGCGAAACAGGTACTGCACTCTACAATGCCGTCACAAATGGCCATGCTGAAGTGGTCCGACTTCTGCTTGAGCATAAACCCAAACCGGATATGAGTATAATTCCAACAGGGAATGAGATGCTATTAACGCGTGCTGTCTGTACTGGCAACACCGAGATTGTTTACCTGTTAATTCAACATGGTGCTGAGCTCGATGTTGCTGAGCCAGTGGGTGGGCTTGCCAGGACGCCTCTTTCACGGGCAGTATCGGAAGGACACTTAGAGGTGGTGAAGGTGCTTCTCGATAACAAGGCCGACATAAATTATGTAGGAGAGCACCCGCTGTCAGACCCACCTTTGTTCACCTCACTGTTCGAGAACAAACTAAACATAGCCGCTTTCTTACTGGAAGACGAAAATGTTGATGTTTTGTGGAGAGCAGCTGACGGGATGGGAGCACTACATGTGGCAGTTAATCATCAAAAGCTCTTCCCCGAGCTTCTCAAAAGGCGCATTCCGGTCGACTGGAACAGCATTCAAGGAACTGCGCTTCACATAGCCGCAAGACAGAACTCTGTCGAGTCGATGAAATATCTGCTTGAGAATGATCCCAGGCCTGACCTAGAGTGCGCAATTGGGGACGATTCAGCCACAGCGGATTTGATCGGCTACACAGCTCTTCAGCTGGCCTGCAAGAATCTCTCTTTTGACTCCATCAAACTCCTTCTCGAGGCAGGTGCCAATCCTGCATCCAAGAACCAAAATGGCGAAGATTCTGTGGACATCCTCTTACGATATGGTTCGGATTCAAAAGTCGCTCTCGAATATCTAGAACTCATGGTATCGGGCAAAAACAGAGTATCCATAAGCGATGTCGATGAGCACTCTCGCACAAGATTGCATCGGATTAGAGAGTCCACATCCGTGCTTGCGGCCCGGTTCCTAGTTGAGGCCCAAGTACCTTTAGACAAGCAGGATGAAGATGGGTACACGCCGTTGGCGGTTGCCATCGTGAATGGAAACGAGGATGTTGCCAACTACCTTATCAAAATAGGTGCCAGCATCCGAGTGTACAGTCCCAAGTTTGGAAGCATTCTTCACCTTGCAGTGTCTTCCGGTTCTCTCAATATCGTGAAGACGCTCATAGGTTTGGGTGTGGACGTTAACGAGGTTGATGTTCAGTTTGGAGAGTCGCTTTTATACACGGCTATAGGCATTGACAAGGGAAATATGATGAAGATGGTAAAATACCTCGTTGACGAAGTCAAGGTGCCAGTCAACAGGTTTGGTGGTAAATTTGGATATCCCATCATTCGCGCTGCAGTCCTGTCCCAGAGCAACTACTTGAGTAGCGCCAAATGCCTCAAATTTCTCACTCGACGCAATGCTCAACTCAATGTCTCCGATGATCAAGGGCGCCGTGCTGTGCATCACGCATGCACATCATGGTGGGATGACAGTATCAGGGTTTTGGTTAAAGCCGGTGCGGAAATTGACGTGAAAGATAAGCTGGGCCGCATGCCCATTCACTTTGCCGCTGCCGCACCGTACGCGGACTGCTTAGAATATCTTCTAGGCACGTTTAGAGACATGGATGTCAACGTTGTAGATCGGGACAACTGGACTCCTCTTCTATGGGCAGCGCGCTCGGGCAATCCCGATTCGATCCGTCAGCTGCTCGATCGAAAAGCCGACATCTCGGTCAAGGGTCGAGGATATAGCGCCAAGGATGAGTGGTCAGCATTAAAACTAGCCAATTTCGGTGGCAGAGGTGTCAGTATGAGATTGAATCTTGAAACGCATGAATTAACGAGAGTTGATGAGCATGGCACAAATCGAGAGTGGGACCAATATTTCCACAGGAGCAAAATTGGCCACGGCAAGGAGGACCAGTGTCAGAGCTGTCTGGTGGTAAGTAAATGACCCATCTCTTGCAGCGGATACAGCTATGTTCTGACGATGACGGTGTGAATAGCATATTGCCGGTATCCAGTGGAAGTGTCTTGAATGCACTGATGACTTTTCGCTCTGTTTCAAGTGCTATGGCCACCGTTCCGAAATTCACAATGTCGAGCACAACTTTGAGGAAATCGGACCGTTATACAGTGAAGACGGCCTTTCTTCGTCTTCTAGTAAATCTAGCAATAGCGACACTGAAGAAGAACGGCCACAGGAGGTAGCGAAGGATGAAAGAGAAAGCCCTAAATATGGTGAAAATGCAAGAGGCGACCAGAACTTAGACGAAGATGAGTTCAACCTGGATGATGTTGATTTTGATGAAGGGGTCTAGTAGTACGGGCTGTTAATAAAGCCGACTATCTTGCAGGCACGCTCATGGGTTGAGGAAATTTGCGGCGACGAAAGTGTTTCATTCCCCACAATACCACCACAATTGTTGATGGGTGTTTGTCAGCTACTCTAAGCCAGCATCCATTATTGGATGCCCAAACGGTTTATTATCTTAGAAATAAAATCCAAGTAAAGGATAAGATTGTGTGCTATATTTTGTCTGACCAGTCAGGGTTGCTATGTCACCTATCCGGTCAATTTGTCAGATCTTCGTTTTTCCAGATCAGCCAAATTGACTCTCGGGTAGGCCGTCCGAAACTTACTTTTTTCCCACCTCACAACTCACCCACACTGTTTGGGGTACGTTTCCGATAGATCCGGCCAGGGCGAGATGTTGAATTAGATCTGCCGAATAATTAGATAACTTTAAAATATTTTACCGGAGACGTATTACCTGGCGGTGCTGATGTCAGTGGAGTCGGACTAGGTCTGTGCTTACGCGCATCACGAAACCGAGGACTGAATTCTTGGCACATTGCTACCTTTCGGTCCTCGCCGGTCGGAGGACGATGCTCCTGGAGCGGTTAAAAATTCTTCAGATGTTTAATTCATCATCTGACACTATCAAGCCAAGGATATGCGAGTAATATGCTATGTTATGCAGAGAGCTTGCTGATCAATTGAACGCGTGAACGGCTTCAACGGCCACGAATACTCGTATTTCAGCCACACCAGGCGGAGACTGACCCACGTGAGCCATTACCAAAGCTAGCTTCTGAAGTGGGCCTGTTTGCGCGTTGCCCTGTCATGCGAGGCGATTGGTGATGAGACTCCACATGGCGTGTTCGGGATGGAGCCAAGGAACCGACATCCGCGGATAATGGAGGGCAAATAACCTTTTTGTGGCTCATTTCCCTCTGTCTTGGCATTGGGCGTTGGTGAATTTTAACCTACAACGCAAAACGTGTCTGACATCGAGGATCAGGATGTATAAATTCTACCATAGTGATAGAACCAGGGAAACCCAGCTTCATACAAAGCTAGAAACAAGAAGGATAAATATCTCACCGCCGCCACCCTCGGCAGCGCCGTCCCATCGGGCTTGGCCAACGACTTGCAAGTCCCACTGTGGTGACGCGTCTCCCACTTGGCGGATCAATCACCCGTAGGTACCCTCTAGTTAAGCATAGATTGCAGGGCAAAGAAGATTTCTGCACACATGGGACGGAATTCGGCTCGGGCGACCCACAAGCTGCGGTTACGACGTCTCCGACGCGTGGCTCCTGCGTCATTTCGCCTGGATTGTGTACGAAGCAGCCCATTTTCGGCTCGCGGTTCTGTATCCACACGCTGTAATCCTATCCATTTGCCAGCCCAAGAACCTCGTCGCTTCGTCGACCTGCCATATATAATGGAGCCGTCTTGGCCGGACATGGTAGGCAAGGGCTCCAGCTCAGCAATCTCACTCCTCCACGATCTTCATACAACCAGACCTTCACCATGCTGAAAATTGCTACCCTGGTAGCTTGCTTTGCAGGCCTGTCCCATCAAGCCGCCACTCCTCGCGCCGTCGATAATTCAAAGCTTGCACCGCTCAAATTCAATTCGAATGGGACTTTTCAGATTTCGGTGTTTGAAGATCTCCATTTTGGGCAATGTACGCGCCGACGCTTCCTTTCCACAACTGCCACCTTTTTTAAAAAATTCTTTTACTAACACATGATGATAGACGAGTCAAGCACAGGCCCCGAGCAGGATCGCAAGTCTGTCCAGGTTCTTGAAGACGTTTTGGACTATGACACCCCAGATTTGGTCGTGTTGAACGGCGATCTAATCAACGGCTATGACATGTTTTACGAAAACAGCACCACTTACCTGGACCAGATCGTGACGCCAATCGTTGACCGTAATCTGACCTGGGCCTCGACATATGGAAACCACGATCACAACTATAATTTGAGCAGCGACGGCATTTATGAGCGCGAGCACACCTTCAACGGAGCTCGAACACAGCGAATGGTCTCAGGTACTGATGCGGGCGTCACAAACTACTACTTGCCGGTCTATGCATCCAACTGCACAACGGTGAAGACGTGCGCTCCAGAACTCCTCCTCTGGTTTTTCGACAGTCGCGGTGGTTATTACTACCAAGGCGAGGCCCAGCCGAATTGGGTCCACACGAGCGTCGTGACCTGGTTCAACGAAACCAACACCGAGCTCGTTGAAAAGTACAACAAGGTCATTCCCTCGCTCGCATTCGTTCACATTCCCGTCAACGCATCTTGGGCACTTCAGGTCGAGGCAGGTGTCAACAAGAACCACCAACCTGGCATCAACGACGAAGAGCCCGTTCCTCAGCAGGGCGCGGGCTGGTGCCCGGATGCTGATGTAAACAAGACCTGTACCTATGGAGATCAGGATGTGCCCTTCATGGAGGCTCTGGTCTCTATCCCCGGTATCATTGGGCTCTTCTCTGGTCACGATCACGGCAATACTTGGTGCTACAAGTGGGACACTTTGGTTGAGGGGATGAACATCACAGGCAACGGAATCAACTTGTGCTATGGCCAACACTCGGGCTACGGTGGCTATGGCGATTGGATTCGCGGAGCACGTCAGATTGTGGTTTCGCAGGATAAGCTCAAGGATTTCACCGTTGACACGCATATCCGTCTCGAGTCCGGCGATGTTGTCGGTGCCGTTTCGTTGAATTCAACCTACAACGACGACTATTACCCCGCAACACCAAATACGAAGACATATCTCAGTGCTGATGATAGCTTGTCGAACGCATCAGAGTCGTCAGCAGTTTCCCTTCTAAGGAATGGGGCTAGCTACATCTTCATGTCGGCTGTATTGTTTTTGGCGACTACTCTGTTGTTATCTTGAGCTTTTGTGCTGAGAGTGTTCTAAGACTAGAGGCACTAACATAAGCCCAGGCATTGGCTGGCCCTAGAGTTTAACTCGAACGGGTGCCTACGAAACTCAGTCCGGAAGGCGACAACGCCAGAAATGCTGCTACCCAGATTCAGAATTAACAGCGAGTCTGGATGCTGAAAATTATGGCAACAAACAGTGAGGTTTGGTGCCAACAGGCAGAGTCGAGCAAGTGCGAAATGGTCTTCCGGCATCAACTGTCTCAGTGCACCCTCAATGGGCGAGAGGCGCGAGCAGTAGGGCCGCATTAGCGGCTTAGTCTGAAATCCGGCCATGAGAAGCGAGAAGAACAAATGTGGCCTCGTATGATATTATGTCATCGCAACTCCTTATGGGGTCAGTTCATTGAATGCCTTTCGATTGGGTGGCGGGGGGCATTGTGCATTGTGCATGATCTTCAGATACTTGATTCTTGTCGTGCGCAGCCTTGGTGTTGCGGACGCCTGAAAGGTTGTGGGACCTCATTTTGAGAGTGGCGTTTTGCATGGAGGAATCAGGACAGTAGCTCTTGTCCTCGTTATGAATGATGTGGAGATGGCCACGATTTACTCGAACCAGCCAGGGACCATGTTGCGGATGAAATCATTTTGTGTTTAGTTTAGCGATTTAAATACCCATGAATGTTCTAGATGTTTACTCTACATAGATGAATTGTCAAAAAATGGAGTTGAAATAAAGAAATGAAAAAAAGCCACTGCTTGGACTTGCTCCAAGGAGCCCCTCATTCTAATAGTAAAACCTTGATAAGCTAGCTGCCGACCCATTTCCTATATGGAATGAAAGATATGATGTGGCGGCTGAGAAAGAAAGCGTTTGTAATCTGTGATTATAGCTTTACGACGAGGGTAGTTACTAATGCCCCGCCGGGGTAACTTCCTTTCCTTTCACACTCTTCCACTCAACTCCTACAGCTCCCAGAATACTCAGACAGCTCAGGATAAGCCCGGCCTGGAATGCCTTAACTAGAGCATCATTGTAAGCCACAATGACCTGGGGAAGCATCTCAGGGTCCACCATGGATCTCAGGGCTGTAGCACCCGCGTTCACGATCGCCTCTGGATCAAGGCCGGGGATATCCAAATTTCCCAGGTTTTCGACAAGTCGGTTGGTGAAAAGATTCTGACCAACAGAGACAAATAGCGCGCCGCCTAGCATTTGCAGGAACATGACCATGGCGGTGCCAATAGAAACATCAGCTAAAGGGAGAACCGCTTGCGCAGCAATACCACCTTGTTGGAACCCAAGGCCTACACCAAAGCCGTAAAGGAACAGAAAACCTACCCACTTTTCCTGAGGTGTATCAACGTCAAATAGAGTCAGCATGCCTGCGCCGATAGACATAACAATGCTACTAGCGATAAAAAATGGCGCGTAGTGACCCAGCCGGGTTGTGATCGCGCTGGCACTGATAATACCCACCACGTTTGCCATGATCATGGGCAGCGAGTAGATGCCTGATTTGACTGCGCTAGTGTTTTTAATGACTTGGAACTGCCCAGCTATTAGTAAAAAGACTTGCGACAAGAACCAACCATAAGTAGCATGCTTACCCAGATGGGAATATAATAAGTAAAAATGAAAAAGGATCCTCCTATGCAAAGGCCGAACAAGGCAGCTGATGCGATCGTTCTTTGCGAGGCGATTCGAGCAGGAACTTTTGACGTTAGCACACGTTAGATGAATAGGTGTATTGCTTCTCGTACCAGTTGCATCGTCTTTGAGATATATTTGGACTGCTACGAAAGCAATGATCAATATGCCAAACATGACAAAGAGCACGATGATTCGTGCACTACTCCACGAGTACTTGACTCCTCCCCATTGAAGCGCAAGTAGTATGCAGATAATACCAGGCACGAATATGGCGGTACCAATCGGGTCTAGCCGCCTGAGGATCGTCAACACTGGATCTCTTTGCGTTTTCTGTCTCGAGGGGATCTGCAGTAAAAAGAATAAAACGACTGCCGTGACACCTCCGAGAGGAAGATTAATGTAGAAGCACCACCTCCAAGTGGCATGGTCCGTGAAAGCGCCACCCATCTGTTGGGGTTAGCATTGTTCCATACTGAAGGGGAATGGATACAGTACCAACGGTCCGGCGACAGATGCGATGCCGTACATTCCGCCGAGAAGACCAAAGAAAATGGGTCTTTTTTCTCGATGCACAGTGTGGGCAATCGTAACCAGAGAACCTGTGAAGATTCCAGCGCTTCCCAGCCCTGCAACGGCGCGGCCAACAATCAGTGTTGTGGAGTTGGGCGCAACGCCACATATTAAAGATCCAAGCTCGAACACAAAGAGAGCGCAAAGGAACACGAGCTTGATGTTGAAGATGACGTAGAGTTTTCCGAAGAGAAGCTGAAGGGCTACAGATGCACATCAGACTTGGAAATAATTCAATGATGCGCCGAGATTGGCATTCGGGAATCCCTACCACAAGTCGTGAGAAGATATGCCGATGCATACCATCCGACGTCGTTGAGATTTTTGAATTCGTCAGTGATGTGTGGGATGGCAACGGCAATGATCTAATGCGGAGGTATCAGCTTTTGTTCACGGTTCGTAGGTCAAGGTGAAATACAGTGTTGTCTAGAGCGACACAGAGAACTGCCAGCATGAGACTAATGGTGATGAGGACCATTTTGAGGCCAATGGGTTTCGGAGAGTCCTCTTCGTGGGAGTGAGGTAAGGCCTCATCAGCCACCACCGTGACAGGAGTGTCGGAGGAATCGTAGTTTCTCCCGTCTCCTTCCTTGCCGCGATTGGCCATCCTATCAACCTTGATGCTCATATTCGGCTTCGCGAAAGTGATGAATAAACAAAAAGAATTGAAGAGAATGTAATAGTTGGATGTGCGACGAACTGATGGAAAGTCATTGCTGAACGAGACCGGAATCCGGTGAAATATTTGTATTACTCTGAAGCCCTTATGTGCGGAAGATTAGTCAACCATTCTCAGAAAATTTGCAGGAACTGATTATCTCAGACTCGGTCTTCGTGGAATACCGATGCAGGGCTGCTGAACCATGACTGCGCAGCCATCGGACACCGCCGGCAACACAATTTCCGCCCTTCGAGAGCAATGCTACCAAACATGCATTATGCTAATTATCGTATCTACACAATAATTCAGTCTTTAATTTCCATTTTTCGTATTTGATAGACTCAGTCACTCCTGCAGACTTTTTCCATCACCATGTTGCCCTGTCGGGCGAGAACCGCACGACACGCTGCAATGGCGGCTCAGCCAATGTCGTGACCACGAGAAATAGCACAATTAATGACAATTAGCATATGATCAATGCGGTCATTAAAGTACTATGGATTTATTTTGATACGGGATTCTGGCAAAGGACCTTGCGTGAGACAATACACCCTGTGCGTTTAAGATTACATTCAAAAACTAAGCACTATAAACACTATATAAAACCATTATTCCTTTCAAAACTCTAAAATAATTTCCGCGGCATTGCCAGTAGATTCTCCATCACGCATGTCTAACAAAAGCGCTATTGACCAACCAGGACTTCATTGTTGTCATGTTGGGATTAACCGCTTTGACTTCTGCTACATCAACCTTGTATCCATCATCTTTGAACCATTGCACCATTATACCCATCTCAGATACGCCGTACTTCAGAGCCTTTCCAAGTATCCCAAAGGTGGTCCCGACAGGCTTGCCTGTGGCTTCGCCAAAGACCTGATTAAACTGGTCCCATGTGAGCTCATCGCCAGCCAAGCCGACGGCCTTTTTGTTCCACGCGGGTGCGTTGTGGAACGCTTCGGCGGCGAAAAATCCAATGTCTTCTGTGGCAACCCACTGCAGCGGCTTTTCTTGGATGGTGTCGCGCAGCATTGTGAGGAAGACCTTTCCGGCAAAGCCTGGCTCGAGGTTGTCCATGAAGATGACGGGTCTCAATATCGTCCAACCCATTGAAGATTTGGCCGCAGCAGCACGAAGATGGTGCTCAATCTCATGCTTTGTTTTAAAATGCGGCACTGGTGTCGGATTGTCCCATGATCTGTCGTTGCCACCCCTCTCTACACTGCTGTAGACAAAGTGGCTCACGCCCGCCTTGACGGATTCGTCTATTAGCGATTTTCCTTGTCGAACTTCGCCCTCAAGCGTCACCCCCTTGCCCATAGAAACCTGGACCGAGTACACTCCCCAGAGCGGCACGGTACCAGCAGCTTTCTGGGCGGATTGAAGGAGCTGGGAGGCTGAGTCGAGGTCGCCCTGGACGAGCTTGATGGAGGGCGACTTTGCAGCGAGTGCTTTTGCGCTAGGAGACTGCGCGTTCCTGGTAACGGCGAGAAGCATAAAGTCGGAAGACTGCTTCGCGAGAAGAGCGTCGATGACAGCCCCGCCCTGCTTGCCAGTGGCACCAGTAATGAGCAATGCGCGCGCCATGACTGTGATGAAGATAATTATGAACAAGTGTAAAGGAATGGTGAAAAATGGAAAATAAGCCAGACCTGGCCGCCACAACTCGCTTCATATACAGACATTTTCGCTCACAAGAAGATAACAAAACCGAAAGCGATCGTATAACTACAAATGCACAGGCATCAAGGTGCTCCGCGCGGTCGCAGAACAATGACCGCTGGCGGTATAAGTCGGACTCCGACTCTACGCGCGCTTGGTGGGGCATTTGTCAGCCATCTTACTCGGATTCACCGACTGAGTTTTCTTGGATTTTCGTATTGACATGCCAATATTGCAAATTAGCCCAGTGCATTGTGACCGCCGCCATTTGGATCAGCCGCTCTCAATCTCAAAAGTGTCGGTGTCGGCACAACGCTCAGTGCGGCTGGCCCCGCTTACACTAGGCCACCGGCAAGAGCATCTATCTATATAAATGGTATCACCCACAGACAAGCAAACCATGCAATCTGATTCCAAACAACAATCCATATTCTATTACTCAATTCTCTTCTCAAAATGACGACCCTCACTGTCGGACTGGCTGGCATCACCGGAAAGTTTGGCCGTCTTCTTGCCAGCAAACTTCTCCAGAACCCAGATATCTATGTGAGAGGATATGCTCGTGAACCTACAAAGGTCGCCAGTTCGATTTCTGAATCGCCTCGAGTCAGTCTCTTCAAAGGAGGTGCCTTTGATACTGACGCTATCAAGCCGTTTGTCAGCGGCTGCGATGTCGTCGTCTGCGCGTACCTGGGTGATGACAACCTTATGATTGATGGGCAGAAGCAGCTCATTGATGCTTGCGAGGAGGAGGGCGTACCACGCTACGTTGCTAGCGACTGGGCGCTTGACTACACCAAGCTGAAGCTCGGCGAACTCTTCCCCAAAGATCCCATGATCCATGTCAAGGCCTATCTTGAAGAGAAAAAGGTGGTCAAGGGCGTCCACGTGTTGATCGGTGGTTTTATGGACCCAATTATGAGTCCCTTTTTTAATATCTGGAATCCTCAGACACAGACGCTACAATATTGGGGTGAGGGGACAGAACCTTTGGAGGCAACCTCGTATGAGAACTCTGCCGAGTTTACCGCGGCTGTTATTGCGGACAAGTCAGCATTTGGCATCAAGAAATGTGAGTTTATGCTACATGCACCACGGTCTGTCTTTGTGTGCTAACCTTGCTCTGTCAAGACCTCGGAGACCGCAAGAACATCAAGGAAGTCGCTGCCACTTTTACCAAAGTTTACGGCTTTGAGCCCAAGCTCCGGCGCCTCGGATCTCTGGGAGAATTGAAAGCCAAAATGCACAAGATGCGAGAGGATAACCCGACCAATGTCTTCAGCTACATGCCACTGTGAGCATACTTCCTCCCCAGCCGCGAAATAGCGTGGTGTGCTAACCATTTTCAGCTTCTTTACGTATTATTGGATCAATGGCCAGACGTTTGTCGGGCCTGAGACGGACAATGGAACCTATCCCACATTCAAGCAAGAGACATGGGAGGACTTTTTGGGGAAGCGCAACTTGGAGCAGCTCCCCAACTCTTACTTCGCTTTAGCGCAATAAGCCTATGCGTAACGCGAGTGCTACACAGCCACATCTCCATACATAGCGTCTTCGTAAACAGATTAAGAGTTGAACTATGTTTCACAAGTAGAAAATATGCTTAGTTTGCCGCGTTACGATGCTGTCCTGATGTTTATTGACGAGTAGATGACCAAAACTTTGGCTAATGATTGCATCTCAGAATTGGGCTCAAGTTGTCGCACATTTTTGGCCTGGCTTAATCCATGAGCAGGGATAAAATAATGTAATGAGTGATGCGCGCTAGGATCCAGGTAGATGTAAAGAGGTATTTTACACCTTTTCCATTGGTAAAATTGCAGACGCTTTGCAATAAATTACTTTCACGAAAACCCGGGGTCTTTGGACGGGCTCAATACGACACAACTCGAGAATCTCCAGCCCAGCAGATAAGAATTGGAGGTATTTGATTTGCCCTGTCATTCATATCTGTTATTTATTTTGCCCGAGTTGCACATTGTGAATTTATCTAGTTAGTCAGTTAGATTTCATCTTGACTATGCCTCTTAATTCTACTACTTCATCTACAAGGTGGTGAACGGTACAAGTCTCAAATGACGGTATAGGGTAACACTTTTGGCGTCGGACTAATTTTTCCCTCCCAAAATACTGGCTTCATTCACAATTCGAAATATATTGACTGGAACAATAACAGCCGTGTTAAAAGCGACATTTATATACCACTTAGCCTCCCTCATAAGATTCCTTTTGCCCTTCAAGCGTCTGTCCGCTCTTGTGCAGGCACACAGCTAGAGGCGTAATCTGTCTCAGCGGCGTAGCTGGATCGAGCGCCATGTCGCACTTCGTCGGACACCGCCCATGGCCTGTGCTTCTAGCCTTCAACAGAGTTTTGTCTAATCTACGAGCCAATTAAAATTCAGCCGCAGCTTTGACATTCGACTTTGGTGCTGCTGCTCACTGACAAGCTCGGCCATGCTCAGTCCATTTTCCATGTCAATAGTGACACACAAAGGCCCGATTCATCGGATCAGTATCAAAGTGTTCTTGTAAAGTCGCTCGCGCTGAAACGTCAGCTACTATCTTGAGCTGTGATGGTGACGATTTTGACCGCATCCGGTCCAAAAACCAGCCTTAGTCAGCACATCCTGAAAACAGTGCGCAAAAAGAGAAACGTTTTTGCTGGATTGCGCCGCCTCTCTCCTTCACCAAGCAGCCTGAATTTGTTGTATATGCCCATGCCCCATCAAATGGATCCATCTCTTGATGTAGATGTCGACTTTTTGGCTTTTCTAGAAGCACCGCACGTCGCCTCGGCTGAACAGACATCATCTAGCACCCCAGGTAGCAGTCACGATGCCAACATTGCCACATCGGTATCCCCGCTTTCCTGTGTTCAATGTAGGGCAAAGAAGAAAAGATGCGATCGGGTAAAGCCATACTGCGGTCGTTGTGTTCAGCTGGCCAATAATTGCGTATATCCCCAGTCGAGACAGGTATCTGTCGGAAAAAGAAAACAAGTTCATGAGCTTGAAGCGAAAATAGGTTTGTATTTACCCAAACTTCAACCCGTTTACATCAACCCCATAGGCTAGAATTCTATTGCAATTATCTAACCAATTCCAGGGGAGTTGGAGCACCTCATTAGAAGGGGCAACAATTCTGCTTTGACTGACCAAGCACAATATGGCGAGTCCGGCGACGAGGGAGAAGCCATGATCGGGACCAGTTACACCGAATCAGCTCCCATGTCCACTCCCATAGAAACCGACTTCTTTGCACCAATACCTACAAGTGGACTTTCCTCCAGCGAAATGACCAGGCTGCATCTTCTAGAGCAGCTTCCGCCGCTTCAGCTGATACTGGATCTGTGAGCTTAGAAATCCTCCGTCGAAGCCATCTCTCTAACAAACCAACTAGTACAGCTATCTACTTTAGGACATTGCATCATGGTTCGCCAATGCTGAATAAGCAACGTTTCATGGCATCACTGCATTTGCCGGCCCACATGCGCCCTCCCATGTGTCTGCAGTATGCAGTTATTGCTGTCGCAGCTACCATATCTGAACCACATCATCAACTCGCAATTCCATTCTACCAACGTGCCAAGGCTTATGCGACATCGGATGAAATGGGGGTAAGTTTTGACTGAAGTGACTCTGTGATGCTATGCTAAAACGAAGTAGGGTATGGAAGAACAACCAGTCACTTTAGCCCTAGCACAATGCTGGAGCTTAATTGCCTATTTTGAAGCCGAACATGTCATGTTTTCAAGAGCGTCCCTGAGTCTCTGTCGAAGTGTTCGAATCGCGCAGATGTTGAGACTCCATAGGATTGACGAAGAGAAAGTTTCGACTGAGCCGCACCAGTTACAAGATTGGACCGATCTAGAGGAGCAGCGCCGCACATGGTGGGTCATATTTTGCTCAGATCGTTTAGTTTCCGCTACCACAAAATGGCCGACTTTGATCCAAGAACAACATGTATGTTACTACACTCTCAGCCCAGATCAAGCCCCCAAAAATTAATGAATCGCTGCAGATAGAAACTTTACTTCCTGCTTCGGACGAGGCATACAGCACTGGGATTGCGGAGAAAACATCAATGTTGGCAGATGTCCCACAAACTGAATCTTGCTCTCCATTCGCCACAAGAGTACGGGTTGCGCATCTTTTTTACAATAGCCTAGAACATGCCTCCCAAGTTAACTTGGATGTAGAGTTGGATCCAAACCTTGACCCATACTGGAACCAACACAGGAAACTCGACAACGACCTGGCTGTAGTGTTGTTGTCATTGCCTAGCAGCCTTAGGCTCCCCGAGAACTACAATAACCAAAGCGCAATCTTCATCAACATCCTCATCCACACGGCTACTATCTGCTTACATAGAGCCGCTCTTTACAGAATGAAATCACAAACTCTGCCAGATCACATTCGGCGACAGTGTCAGCATCGGCTGCTTCCTGCCGCAGAAGAGATTCTGCACGTTTTCAGAATCGCATCAAATCTTCGAATATCGCTCATGAACCCTCTTATTAATTTCTCTGCCTATATTTCGGCACTGGTGTTTCTAGAGGATACACTGTCGGACTATAGCTCACAGGGCAAGGATAATCTGGAGTTCTTATTAAAAATCATGGCTGCGATTGGAAAGGAAAACACAGTCACTCGATCTCTGGCTGGCCAGCTTGCCAAGGAAATGACAAACCACGGCATTCACTCATCAACGATAGAAATGGTAAGGCCACGAAGGTTTCAAATGAAATAGACTGCGCTAACATCATACCATCAGGTCAACAGATTGGAGCCTGGTACAGAAATAGTTCCACTACTTGCAACTCTCGGACCAAACTCCCCCAATGTGATCTTCTGTTTTCAATAAATACGCAAGACAAGGGACTTCTTTTTCCTGTGTTAAACTAGATAATATCGCTATTCTCAATGATAACTCTCTTACCGCTCTAAGCCTGAGTTGAAACTATCAAAAAGGAGATCAAAGCCTCAAGGAAATATGAAAGAGTATGCGTACTGGGGTGCCTGAATCGGATAATCTTATTAAACACCAGGCACACCACGAGTGCAGGTTTAAGCGCTGGCTGGGGTCCGTGGTTCGCTAGTGCTGGAAGCTGGCATTCGTCGTCTTCGCCAAGTGCAGCCTCCGGCATGGTCAACCTTGACGTTTAAATATCCATAGGTTGAATGTTGGTCAGAATTGAGTGCAGCCCTGGCTTCGCGTGGAACTCTTCGCTGATCACGAGTTCTTCGCCGACCACCTCTTCGCCGACCACCAGCCATCTGCTGCACCGGGGCTCAAGATCTCTCCCGCAGTTGCAGCTCCATATAATGCCTCAGAAAGCCACCAGCGAGACTGAATGCACGAAGTTCAGCAGCTACCCTAACGCTTCCGTCATTGCATGCAAGGTCGAAATTAAATCCCGTGCTGATACGTGTGCTTGAGAGCTAGCTCGAAGCATCATTCACAGAGGCGAATGTTTCAGTCGGCTAATGCCTCTTCTTCGACCCATTGGCTGGTCCTTTATTTTCTCTTAAATGAATCTTGAGCATTCCCTCTTGACTGTCAAAAAACAGAAAGAACAGCGGGGCGTAATTGTGTTTGATAATATGACAAAACTGCATCGCGATTAATATTTTTTTTGCATTTATACGAAATCTGCATGTTGTGAGCTAGACTGGGCAGCAAAAGAGTGCGTGAGCTGTGGGGAAGTCCAGCACCCATTGACTCACGCTGAATCTTTTCAGTCTTTCACTAGACCCTTGCCAAGTTTCTTGTAGCATGTACGCTATTACTATCGGCGTTTGCGGAGTCCCGGGACAGACCTGTCATCAATCTGCTACAAAACAAAATAATCACGATTGATATCTTGGGATTACTGATTGTCAGTATTGTAGCATCTACTTCCCAAGCATCTATCTGAGGTGAGTTGCATGCATGAATGTGTCGGCTTGTCTCGCTTCGTCTCGCCATGCTTTGTATATAAGTGCTTCCTAAACATCAGCAAATTAAAACTCGCCGAGGTGTGGAAAACATCGCACGATTGATTACGGGTGTGCTTGGCAGCTCGGACCAATTCGGACGAATCGAAGTGGATGAGCAGATGGTCGCGTATCATTCACCAATGGGGATCCTAACCGACCAAGTATGCTGGTCTCACGTCATATGATGCACCACTCGATTAACGAAAACGCCTATATATACCATGCCTTGCTCTACGGGAAACAAAGGAGCACATTGAGTCCAGATCTTACTAGTACTCATTCTTCCCGTCAATCGCTCCACCAAAACTTTGTGGCCTAATTAAAATAATGGCAAGCCTCAATCTTCAAGAGGTTGACAGTCTCGACATCACTGTCATTGTAGACAACGAGCTCGATCCTATCAGTCCCTCTCCAAATCCCGCAATCCAGTATAATGGCTTATTCAGAGACATTCATCCTGCGCCACTACCTCAAGATTCTCGCGGGGGTGCGCCGTTTGAGTTGAAAATGGATTCCATCTGCTGCGCGGCCCACGGCCTCTCACTAATGATTGTATGCCAAACAAGTGCCCCCAAATGTCACAAAACTAATTGAAAATCTTTAGACCGCAACCCGAGGTGACAAGAAGCATACACTTCTCTTCGACACTGGCCCCGAAGAGGACGTGTGGGAGCGAAATGCAACACGTCTCAAAGTCGATGTTGGTCTCATTGAATGCATCCATCTATCACACTGGCACCGTGATCACTCGGGCGGAATGCTCAGAGCAATAAAGATGATTAACGCGGCTAAGAAAGAAGGGCAGCCCCCGGTGACTGTCGACCTGCATCCGGATCGTCCCACCTTCCGTGGCTTGAAAACTGAGAAATTCCCAATTTCACTAGAGGCTGACCCATCTTTCGAGGAGATTGAAGAGGCTGGTGCAGCTTTAAGCAACAATGGGGATACTCACACTGTACTGGATGAAATGTTCCTGATTTCAGGGGAGATCCCACGCCAAACAGACTACGAAACTGGTATTCGAGGTGGACTGAGGTTCGACGCGGTCACAGGAACATGGTCGACCGATGAGCTGATCAAGGACGAGCGACTTGTAATGTGCAACCTAAAGGGTACGCGTACAATCTCACTAAATTAATGGAAATATTCTAACAATAATTAGGCAAAGGGTTGGTTGTGTTCACAGGATGCAGCCACGCTGGTGTGGTCAACGCATCCAGACACGCCGTTGAGCTTGGCGGCAATGTGCCTTTATATACCGTTGTTGGAGGATTTCATCTGGCAGATGCGGATGATGAGAAAATGCAGAGATCGTTAACTGACATGAAGGCACTTGAACCCAAGGTCTTGATGCCAGGTCACTGCACTGGTTGGCGGTTTAAGTTCAAGATTGAGCAAGAGATGGCTGGAGCTTTGGTGCCATGTTTTACGGGAACCAAATACACATTGTCCTAAGCTTAATCTGAAATGTGAGAAGAGAAATAAATCTCTATTTCGAGGTGGAAAACGCTGTAAGACCAATTTGGCAAACCACAGTATTTATATCTATTTCTGCATAAATCAGCTCTACTTTACATTTCCAGCCAGCCAGTCACCGTTATAGTTTCCCTTCCCAGTGTAGAAACTCGTCACTTTGCTGCTCTTATCGAATGACCAAGACAGCAAGATGCTTCGCATATCTTAAGCAGATGGTGCAAGTGCTCGCGAACATGCATACTCCGGTGAGCACAATGACCCACCGATAGGACAACGATGATGTCCCAGTCGACTTTGAGTTGGAAACTAGAAAGCCTCCAACGGGTCCGGCGAGCACATTTCCAATACCTTTCCCAAAGTTAAACAGGCTAAAGACAATTGGCCCTGACGTTACGTCGTCGGTTATGGCGGTGCTCATCCTAGCCCAGATAGCGGTAAACCCGGCACCAAAGAACCCGTACACAATGGCAAATATGATTAGGACCGCGAGAGAATCAGCTAGTTTCCACAATGTGAGGCAAGCTATCGCCGCAACCATGGTTGACAAACAAGCCAAAATGCTAACTGGTACCCTTTTGTCGGATAAGAAACCGAATACAAACTGACCACCGACCTGGGAAACACCCATTATTGCGAGGAGAAGGGCGCCACTCTTCCCTCCGAGGTTTAGAGCCGAGGCATAGGATGGTAGGTACAGGGAAGGGAAAAAGTACCCAAACCCTTGCAATAAATTTGAAACGGAGTAGATCCAGAAAAGGGGATTCCGAAAGAATGCCCACTTAATTTTAGGCATGCTGGCTCGCTCTGAGGGCGGCAAACGACCTTTCAAGAGGGGAATTACCGGCCCCGTCAGTATCGTGAGAGCCACGGCCATCGCACGAAGAGTCGTTCTATATCCGTATTTTGCCAAAAGAGCTTGTAGCACGAATGGCATAACAGACCCAGCGACACCAGAGGCACCACACAGAACACCATAAGCCATGCCACGTCGCGCGATCCAGTATTCATTCACCATGGTGATGATGGGGTAGTAGAAGATGACAAAGCCAAAGCCATAGGCTACACCTTGGGTGAGGATAAGCACCTCTAAAGTGGACGCAAAAGACCCAAAGACTAGTCCGGCGATGCAAATGGGCCCTGAGATTCACGTTAGCAAGCATTTATCGGCACATTGTTAGCCCATAGACAATGACGTACAACCAATCCAAATCATCTGCTGTCGCCATCGTTGATGGCGTTGAACAAACGGCATGATGATTGGTGCACCTAGATAGCCAAATCCGGATGCTATTGTGCCAACAACAGAGATGTAACGATTTCCAGCAAACTCTGGAACTTTGGAATAGTATTCCTGAAAGACACCAAAAGAGAGTGGGAAACCTGTATTTAATGTTCATTAGCGCACTCTCGGTACCAATTACTGACGAGAATTCACCCCAAAGCAGTGTCTCAAACATAAAGGCCGCACAGAGCAACGTCCAGGCAGCAGATCCTCCATCTACAGGAGCGAGCTGCTGTTCCGTCCGCCCGTCATTTGCTGGTTCGCTCTCTACATCTTGGTGTGGTTGTGATGCGGTTCTCTCGCCTTCAAAGTTTGAAGAGGCTGACAGAGCCTGAGGCAATGCGATGGTTTCTAATTCGATGTTGCGCATTAGGAAGGCTCAAGGGTTGGATCGTGAAGAGAGCGGGGATAATAATCGGATCCTTTGAACTGATATCATCATGCAGCTTACTCTATCAGGTATCAGTGTACGCCGAAGAGGGGACCGTACATTTACCGAGGTCCCAATTTCCCGACAATCTGCCGAATTGCAGCCACTGACTTATCTAACGAATCAGTAGCGTGGTGGTTTTAAAGGCCATATGTGGTTTTCATGACTCAAGTGTAGAACACTCGTGACAAGTTTGGAATTGAAAGAAAAAGCTATCTCCTGGTGGGAGTGTATTCATTCTTCATCTTTCCCATCCCTAAGCTGATCCTAGTTTTGTGTTTTGACCCTCCTTATACCGTCGAGATCAACGTTTGCAAGACCCCCCAGAGAAAATGATGGCTGGATCGTCAACGACGCATCCAGATACAAATAGGCATAAGCAGAAAGCTTAATGACGAAAAGCTACTAAGCTCTAGAGGTAAACCCCCGTTACCTAACAAATTGCATGAGTCTTTCCGGTCTTGCCTTGAAGAGAATGCTTCTCATCCTGTTATCAATTAGCCATGGTTTTGTCCCTCGTTGAAAGAAGATGTCACCAACCTTGTAGTGGGCGTGAGAGTGCTTGCCCTTCCCAAGAGCG
The DNA here is from genome assembly GCA_013403855.1 of Calonectria honghensis. Lineage (NCBI taxonomy): Eukaryota > Fungi > Ascomycota > Sordariomycetes > Hypocreales > Nectriaceae > Calonectria > Calonectria honghensis. Next base: position 543,387 of record VTGB01000016.1, read on the forward strand.
GAGATGTGTGTTCTGATATACTCCTCACGTTTCTTGATGCTTTCTCGATCCGTCTCATCAAGAAGACCAACGCAGAGGCGGATATCGTGAATTAGTGCATCGCAGAGGCTTCTAGTAAAGTCCTCTCGGACAACAATGCGAAGCATCTTGACTCCTGAATGAGGGGCCATTGTGTAAGCCGGCACAACCCAACCGCGTGATCGTAGGTGGTGGGCAAGAGCAAACTCGTCGTAATGCCGTTCCTCTTTGCCTTCCTCGGTAGGGCGGAAACGGAAGGCCACAAGTGGCAATCCCTCACCGCCCCTATCTGACATGATGATAAACCCCTCCTTCTCAAGGGTTTCTGTCAAGTAATCCGAAATACGGACCAAGTTACTCATAATCGACCGGTACCCATGCTTTCCAAGCCGTATGAGCTGATAATATTGAGCAATGATTTGAGAAGCACCCTTTGAGAAGTTCAGGGTAAAGGAGGATTGATTGGCACCAAGATAATTGATGTTGAAGACAAGTTCCTCAGGGAGATACTCATGGCCTCGCCAGATAACCCAACCAACGCCGGGGTACACGAGACCGTACTTGTGGCCGGAAACATTGATGGAAATGACCTTCTCGCATCGGAAATCCCACTCTAGGTCAGGAACGACGAACGGAGCGACAAAGCCACCGCTAGCAGCATCAACATGAATAGGAACATCCATGTTCCTCTCGACAAGAATATCATTGATTGCCTTGACATCTTCATACTGGCCTGTGTATGTTGTGCCTAGAATGGCGCAAATTCCGATGGTGTTCTCATCGCAAAGATTGACGCACTCTTCGGGGTCCATCACGTAACGATCCGGAGTGCAATAAACAAGCTTCTCCTCAATTTCAAAATACCGAGTGGCTTTCTCCCAGCAAACCTGCACAGCCGAGGACATGACAAGGTTGGGATGCTCAGTGCTTTTTCCTTCAGCGATACGACGATTTTTCCAGCGCTTCTTCATCGCAAGAACACCAAGCATGATGGCTTCGGAAGAACCGACGGTTGAGGTTCCAACTGCGGAGTCGGCATTGCCATGAAATAGGTTCCCAATCATATTGACGCAACGGCTCTGAATATCAGCAGATTGCGGGTATTCTTCATAGTCAATAAAATTTTTAGAGAAAGACTCTGTCATGAGCTTCTCCACTTCCTCTTCCTAAATTGCAAGCATGTGGATTAGCATATGGTTAAATAGCGAGATCAAGGACCAAGACTTGCCATATAAGTGGTGACGAAAGAAGCCAAACTTCAAGCATATCGATTAGTCACAATGTACATGTTAATATAAGCGACGCTATGAAACGAAGAATCCTACTTCAGCCTGGGGTTATTATCAAGGCTCAAATCATCCTTGATCATGCGGTAGGCGACATCGCGGGGCATTGCTTCTTCGGGGATCTGATGTCGTGGCAGATCCTGGCATGCGCGTTGAGAGCCATACACGCTAGTAGTGAACTCATCTTGGTAACTAGTGAGCTGGGCTTGGACTTTGTGAGACGAGCCCGAGGTGCTCAAATCTTCCGACGAAGCCTTTTCCTTCTTTTGGATCACAGTTAGGTGTCCCATGATGTAGAATCAGGGCAGCCGGTGATTCCGACCAGGTCTCAGTACTGGAGGGGGATTCGTGGTGCCAACAGCGTCAGAAGAGTAGAAATACTGCAAGCAATAAAGAAGACGATGTAGTGATAGAAAGCTGAAAGAGGATATCTAAATGGGAAGGTTATTATCGACTGCGGGGTAGGCGTGTGTGAGACGACGGTGCCAACTGGCCAGGTATCCAAGGATGTGGTAGGAGACCAGTCACACTCGAGGATGATGACGCCGTGACTTCAATGGCGCCGCCAGGAAAAATATGGCATAAGCACGAGGACAAAATACGCAAAAGGAGAGGACAGCGATTGAAATACAGATCAATGATGTGAGAGATATAAAGCTGGAATCGCCATGGCCTCGCCGAAATGACCGAATGCTAGGTCTTGACAAACGGCATATGACAGACGGACCCACTGGATGAGTTTCGGACACCAAACCTGCAAGCAGGAGCGGCACGGATCAATCAATATGACGTGTGCGATTGAAATTCGAACCCAAAGGCGCACATTTTACCCTTTTTTGAACCCGTAGAAGAGGATGACGAAGTTCAGAAAAATGCCGGAAATTATCTGGGACAAGTGCGTATTTGGCGGTTGAAAATGGCGGTAGGTACTTCGATTCCCACCCCGTCCTGCCCTCGCGAAAGTCCCAATAGATTTTTTGTGCACATATTGCTACATCGCCTTGCTAACGGCCTACCATTTGGGCTTGAGGTCAACGCTTGTATCGTCTGGCGATGTGGGGCGTAGCGCCTCACGGCTCCAACGGCACAATCGAGCGAATATCCCCGCTCGTGGCAAACCCTGGGGCATTGCGCCTCGTCATCAGCCATGCATGCACTGCAACCTCAGCTCATCGACTCGGGTGCACTTCACCAATGACAATATCAACAGTCACAGCTTAGTAACGACATGAAAAGCAAGGTCGTTTTACTTCTGCAACAGACCACGAAGGGGATTGAGACACTATGATTCTATCACAGGCCGTATTTGCATGTCCTTCCTCCCAAAGCAAGCGGTTCTCATCTTAATGGGAGATGGCTTGGGTCCTTGCTTGAGTTAAACGCTACTAGAAGTCTTTTTCTTTTTATCAGCGCCGGCTGGATTTTCAACCCAGTGAGGGTCCCCGTCACGATGCTGCAATAAGCCAGGTCAGGTGCCAAGGCATCATGAGTATCACCGAGTCACGCTTTCTCTCATCGCCTTATTAGTATGTATCATCTCCAATTTCTCCTTCCTATACAGCCCAAAACCAGATCATCAATGCTATAGCCAAGGCCTGGATTTATTGATTGGTCACAAGAGTCCTTCTCCATATCAGGACATTACCTACAGCGCCCGTTGGCAAATCCCTGCTGATATAGTTTGGAGACTGGCTTGTGATGCTTTTTCGCCCTGCATTGCTGTCGCGACACTGGTGTCAATATGAGCTTAGTTGTCTCAAGCAGGGGTTCAATATTCCAACCCAAAGTAATGCACGGTCCTCCTCGAGAAGACCTAATTAATATGTAGCGTCCAAAACGTGCCTCACCCTTTAGCACCGAACCAAGCCCCATCTACCTAGCTCAGTGTACAAGCCGTTGATGACAGGTCTCAATCAAGGCTTATCCCGGGAGGCGCAAAAATTTCGGCTGTGGTGCGGCCAATCTCGGCGATGATGAAGTGGTGGCGCGAATAGTTTAATTGGCTGGCGTGGCGATCATGCTCTCCTCTAGGAGTAGTACCAATATTAGCACCAGCAATTTTCCGACAGGCAGCTCGTGAATGGTGGATGAATAGGACTTATCTCCGACTATGGGATTAGTTTCGACACTGGCTAGCCTTTTTCTTGATATTGATGGCATTTCGGGCAAATGTCGTTTTGCCTAGCGCGACCTAGCATGACAGATGGTGCAAAAAGACCCCATTGATCGACCACATAACGCAGATTATACCCACCAGCTTCTCATGATCCCGTCGTGCTGCTTGAATTTTAATTTTCCAAGTCACAACATCTCAGCTATAAAGGGGTCGACCTTCGTCCGCTGGAGTGGCTTTTCAAAACATCTACCAACAGATACACTCACTTCAACCACATCAACAAACCTCTCTCTCTGTTTCTCTGCACCTGAATCATGAAGTTGTCCATTATTGGTCTTGTTTCCCTGGCCGCCTGCGTCATTGCAGCGGATAGAACCCCCGCCTCGGTTCGACGAGAATGCGGCAAACTCATCACCGCCGTGAGAAAGGATGTTGCAGCAAACGGTGGTAATCTCGATCAACGCCTTAAAGACTTAATCGTGGAGCATCCAGAATGCCTGGACACCATTTCCAAGCATTGGTTTGGCGATGTAAGTACCGTTTCTGAATAGACGATGAGCTTCAAGCTGACATGTTTTGAAGGCTTAAAAAAAGGATGGTTGGTTATTGCGTGAACCGAAACGTCACGCATATCAACCCACTGTCATGGTGTCAGACTTTACTAGACTACCAGTAATAAAATGATCTTCATTCTTTTTCACTCATCTTAGTTTCATCAGTAATGGTTTGGAGGTCGATCTATTATCAAACGTATTGTATCGACTGAGCCGTGGGTATTGAACTTTATTCGCGCTGTTTTGGCTTGTTTTCGGTCCCATATGGCTACGCGCTGGTCATTGTATGTGCATCTGGTTTTTCTCGTCTGTGATGTCGTTTCACTAGTCACTCGGCCACCTACCAGCATCAATTTATTATACTTTACAGCCTCAAAGATTACATAGATTGTAGTGAGAATGATGAGTAGTAAAACAATACGAAGAAAACCATCCGAACTCGGACACAAGAGCTGCCCATTTAAATGTTTCCAAGAGCCCTCATTTTCTATTCTTAAATACGGATATAGATAGATACTACTGGACTGTGTTCTGTCTGGCTAAGTAAAATAACTTGTCAGATACTTTATTTTCTGTTACAGAAGAATATTGGGATGCGTTCGTACCTACGTTAATCTATCGATACATTGAGATTTGATCAATGCTGGGGGTCCCAGAATAACATATCCGTGCATTTATTACATGTTTTACAATGCTATTGCTTGAGAAGCAGAATGAATAGAGCTGATGTTATTTGCTTGTGTGATCAATGCTGATGAAGCACGGCCGATCCCCATCCAAAACTGCTGTTGAACTACACCATGTGTATGGAAGCAACTCTCACTGATCATGACAAGACTTTATACCACAATAGACCCTCAAGACCAAGGCATTCGCCAACTGTTACAGCTGTTGCGGTTGTTAGGCTTTCATAGACAAATGTTGGAGAACCGGGGGCTTACGCAGTAATCCGTGGCTTTTAATCGTGTTAATAACGTGAGGAATCACAACCTCGACAGTTTCTTGGCTTGTATCGCGTGCCCGGACTAAATAGTTGTTGGCGCCTTGACTGATAGCCTCGTCGATGTTGGCTTGGGATTGCTCAGGCGTGACTCCTTGGTCGTCTCCCAAGTCAACATCCCAATTTATCACCTTATATCCCATATCTCCAACGGTCTGCAGAACCAAGTCATCGTATTCACCATAAGGCGGTCGCATGAATGTAGGAACTCTGCCAATAATTTGGTGGAGCGCCTCCTCAATTCGTAACATTTCCGTTCTAATACCCTCCTCGTTCAGCGTAGTGAGGCGTGCATAATCCCAACTGTTGCGCAATATCCACGATTAGTCTGCATTTTCATGACATCTGGCACTGCAAGGATAGCTCACGTGTTCGAGGCGACTTGGTGTCCGCCGTTGACCATGCGTTTAATGGTCGACGCATAGTCGTAGATGGACGCGTAGTTTTGTCCATTGACAAAAAAAGTGGCCTTCACGCCGGCGGCGTTGAGTATATCGATCAAGTGGTCCGTGTACATGAATGGGCCGGTGTCAAACGTCAGTGCAATGGTCCCCGGTACGACACAATGCGAGTAAACGGTGGCAGCCGCGCGAGGCTCATGTTGATTGGGAATGCTCAAAGCAGCAGCCCCAGCGGCAAAGACAGTCGGGAGGAGAGAGGTAAGCATTTTGGTTAGAGAACAGTGTTTGCTGGGATAGAGGACACGATGCGGTGAACCGGGAAAGACCGCAGGCTATTAATATCAACATTGTTTACATTCTTACTGCAGGTGAGTTCGGTCATTTGATCAATAACGCCACCATAACAAACTAAAACATACTTGACAAAACATCGAAAAGGGCGACATGCAGTCGTTGATTGTGATCTACAAGCGTCATAGCCAACCGAGCCAAGGCGGCGTCACTTCCCCTCAGAGACTGAAAGCTTTTCTTTTGACCTGACGAGGTGGCTGAGCTGTAGCGCGGCGCTTGCATGTACACTAAATATTGTAGCTCATCGGCCCACATCGTCCAATCTAGCTACTAATCAATTCTCCGGGTCGTTGGTCACCTGAAAGGCTGTACTTCAGAAACGAATTTGAAAGATCCGCCTGCTCCGCAAAAGAGGTTGAAAGAATAGGGCTCATGATACCGAAGTGAGAGCGGACACCCCGACATGAAGAATAGACACAGCGACTGCTTCCTTTTCCTCGCATCCTGCACCGCTGCGTCGCTAAACATGCGGCTGGTGCTGCGCTAGCTTTCCTGGCCAACCATGAGTAGGGCTAAACAAGCCTCGGTCTTGCTCGCTTCTTCAAGAAGCAAGGTTGGAGATGCTGTTCTAGACCAGAACCACCATTGATATGATGCGACAGGATAAGAGGAGAAGGAGACCCAGCGACCATCATCCAGCAGAGCAAGCCCCATCGTCATGGTGGCACCAACCACCACGCCTGGGAGACTTAGCGTGACAGCATCCTGATGACTCGCATATGGTCTGTCTGGTTCTTGGTTCTGGTATTGTGTGGGTGGCAGATGCTAAAATGGTATTTGTGCCAATCTCGCCGATCTGGAATAATGCCACTCTCGGCACTCGAAAAGGCTACAAGGGTCCCAAAGGTTAGCGTAACAAGTTCTTGTGGGTCAACGACAAGAGGATGCGCGATTGGATTGGTGCAGGGAAGGGCTGTGCAGAATAAGTGTTCCTTTATTCGCACGGTTGACAAAAGCAAAGGAAAAACAGTCGAAACTAGTACTTGAAGCACTCGAGTTGCACATAACACGTTATGTCTCTAAACACTAGTCACTGTGCAATACAACGAAAGCCCATCTTTGGGACCTTGTGGTCTGTGGAAAATTTACTACGGCCCATTTATTTGCGAAAGGGACACCAATTTATACATGTCTAGACAAATAACGCAGTTCGGTAGTAGCTTTAAAGGCTCTTATTTCTTATGAATAAATATATTTAGGGATATGACCGGACTATGTTTTGCATGAAAAATAATACCACATCTCATTACATTCAGCTAAAGTTGGATTCATTTGAACCTAGGTTTGTGTTATGAGTTCAGTCTAACTAACAGCCAATTCAAGATTCCCTGAATACTCGAAAATTTGTGATATTGGTCCCAGCATACCAAATTTCAGTCAATCATCTCATGTCGTTATGATATCCACAAGTCTCCTTGCAAAGCAGAATTTCTGGATATTCTCCCCAGTTTCAACTTCACATCCGAAATACCCTAGACCTTGGTCCACGACATTAAGCCCACCTGTCTACACATCTTCAGCCACCAAACAAACCACATAATGGGTGTGATTTTCATAAAAAATGTCATATTTGTCGGACCATGGTATAAAACGGTGAGTCGAATCATCCCATCCTTTCTGGAGGATCGGAAATGGGAGGATGTCAGTGGCATCTGGGTCTCTGGCGGCACGCTTGACCATACCCGTGCACGGACTTCCGCTGAATTCCATATTTCCAAGAAAACAACGCAGTTCCGTAGGGCAACCTCTTGGAATTTGTCAATAGTTTGCTCGGAAAGTATGGACTCGAATGATTCCAGGCTTCGCCCAGCACCTTCAAACAGCTATTCGCCCATCACAGTCTGCATCTAGCTTCGTTATCTAGCTTGGTTTTGATCACATACAACCACCGTCTTTGACGTCGTCCACTGTGCAGGAAAATCATCTTCGGCACAAATTGAATTGCTAGGTTGCAGCGCTTTCGCCATGTTTGGTTGGATACAGCGGGACTATCGCTGCGACGCGTGTTTCCATCCACACTTGTCCAAGTGTACAGTCTATGAGCAGCCCAAAACGGGGACGAGGTTGGGTTTGACAGACAAGAATAGCAGCCGCGATCAGGCAGAGAAAAAGAACGCTATTGATAGTTGATTGGATGTCAAGCTGGCAGCATGCTATTAGCTCAGCGGTATTGGACGGTTCCGCGTTGTGCAAAGGACCCCGTATCGCGTGAGAAGCGCAGGCCGCGTCGCCAGGCTGGCGCAAATAATTCTTGTTGAGGACCATCTAGCAACTAGGTAGTTCCCTGCTCAATTGCCTGCCTGTGCGACTGAGCGGAACCACGCTGCAGCTGCGTTCCGCTGGCCCGACAGCGTGCGGAAGAGTAATTCCAACAATGGACAGGCCGGGAAATCTGTCCTGCGCGAGCCAAGAAACAATTGAAAGCAGTCGATGAAAATCTAGACACGACGTATTGATCAAGTCCCGGCTGGATCATGGTTAAGCTGCTGAGACTCGGCAGTGCCGGTTCGGAGCTGAGCTTAGAGTGGGCCACGTATCTGGGTCAATGCAGAACTATTGTTTCAATTGCCGCCTTCGCAAATAGCAGCGCATGGTTTAATCTCCGAAACCCTGGTGGATCTGGATCGCATTTTCGTCATCGGGATCTCCATCAAGGTTTTTACATGCACGGGGCCGGGCTGGAGCCGCTCGGAATCGGCCGATGCGGGGATTGGCTGCCACGCCGCGGTGCAGACGCGCGTGATGAGTTGTCCAGTAGATGTGTTGTTCAATGGTCCTGTACAGATATTCGCGGGACATTGTCGCGGTAGTATTCAGATTCGTCTATATAAACGGGCTTCGGTTCTCTCCAGCTGGGAAATCATCAACAACTCAAACACTCTCAATTCACTCAAACACAAACACCACTCTTCACTTTTCGATTTTTTAAATCACCAAAACAACCATCAAAATGTCCGCCGAGCAGCAGCAGTTCGTTGTCCCTCTCCCTACCTCCACTGGCCTCTCCCAGCCTGCTGGTAAGTAAAATCCGCAACATTTCCATCTCGCCGTTTCTCACACGCAACGCAGGCCAGCTTCTCAAGGGCGCCACTGATGCCGAGGGCAAGCCCTCTGCCGCCGCCCTCCTGGTCGGTATCAAGCTTGACCTCGAGGCCGAGGTCCACTTGACTGCTCGTGTCAAGGGTGACCTGACGGTTGGGCTCTATTAGACTTTGAACAATTGAAGCGTGGTGTTTGGGATTTCTGGGAGGAATTTGAGATCCGGAACCAATGTTTTCGCTGGTAGAAAATAATTGACACAAACCTTTCGGACCCTATATTAAGCAGCTGCATTACCAAAAATAAAGTGATGATCCATTGGCGGATGCATGGTTGACTTTTGCACGCCCAAATAACCTTTCCCAGCCAAATCATCCACCCAATTCTATACTCACAACTTTGTTGTTTAGGGCCAAAGGGATATGGATGAGAGAGAATTCTTGTTTTAGTCATTATGGCATAATAAGCCTGAATTTATAGTAATTGTGAAGAAGGGATATTATGTGAAACTACAACGAGGGGTTGAAGGACTGGTTCTATTGGCTCAGCCACTGGCAAGCGGCCATACCGGGCTGAATGCTACTTATCATGACGCCGCGGTAGCGTTCATTCTATTGGATATAATACTGTGTAGTGGGATCGGACTCCCTGGAACTCATGGAACATCGGGCACTGACGTTTCGGTGATTGGGAGATGAGTTTCGTTTGTATTTGAAAGACTATCTACCAATCTCTTCCAACACTTGCGTTGGGAGGTCCGTCTGCTGTTAAAAAGTCAAAATCGGCACCTTGGTCGGCTTGATTCACCGATCGCATGTACAAGCCCCTGTACCCTCTCATTCCCTCACGCTTCACCCACGGCAATCCGCTGGCCTCGCTCTTATTGAAGCTCTCTACTCTCTCATTGATTCTCTGCTGGATCTCTTCATCAGAAAGATCGACGGAGAGAAGGCGTGCTTCCGCATCACAGGTGATGAGATCTCCATTTCGGATGATGCCGAGCACCGACCTGGGATCTGCCGATTCTGGGGATATGTGAAGGCCAATGGTGCCGCCAGCTGTGCCGCTCATTCTTCCGTCAGATAGTCGCAGCATGTCCAACACACCTTGGGATGCGAGCTTTCTGGGGATGGGAATCATGCCGGCCTCTGGCATTCCAGGGTTTCCGATTGGGCCAATGTTTTGCAGGACAAGAACGCTGTCAGCCGCAACGTCCAGCTCCGGATCATCTATCCTCTCTGCCATGTCGGCCGAATTGGCAAACACAACTGCTCGACCGGTGTGCTTCAAAAGGTGTCTGTATTTTGAGGCACTCGCCTTCATTATGGCACCCCCAGGAGCTAGGTTTCCTCGGAGCACGACAAGGGAAGAAGAGGGATATAGAGGTTTATCGAAGGTGTGGAGCACGCTGAGTTCGCGAGGGATTGAGATGAACGCAGCCTCGGCAAGCTCTTCTCCGAGCGTTTTGCCAGTGATTGTCATAGCATCAAGATACAGTAAAGACTTTAGTTCGTGGAACAGAGCGAGCATTCCCCCTAGGCGAGAGTTAGCATGGTAAAATTGCGAAGGCCCCGAAAGCTGGGCAACTCACCCGAGTTGTGGAAATCGGTCATGTAATTATCTCCACTTGGCTTCAAATCAACCAGTAACGGTGTCTTTCGACCGATTTCATTAATGGTATCGAGTGTGATTGTGTCTTTGACCTTTGGATGTCGCCCGATGATGGCCATAAGATGCACAACGGCGTTTGTCGAACCACCAATTGCTTGCAGGACAGTAATGGCGTTTAGGAATGACTCCCTGCTCAGTATATTTTGTGGACGAAACTTTTCAATATTTTGACAAGCAGCCGCTGCATATTTTCCTGTCGCTTCGGCAATGCGCAGACGGGAAGCAGACACTGCTGGGGCGGTGGCTCCGGAAAAGGGCATCATTCCGAGGCCAACAAGAATACAAGCCATTGTGCTTGCTGTGCCCATAACACCACAAGTTCCTCCCTTTGTAGAAAGTTAGCGGTTGGATCTCAGCGCTTGGGCCTTGACACGCACTGTGGGAGCCAGTTCCTCATTGATGGCTGAAATATCCTCGATATCAAGGGCACCTGCTCTATATTTGGCCCAATTATTTCTGCAGTCAGTGCAAGCACCGATTCTCACTCCTCGGTGGCTACCGGGCATCATTGGTCCAGTGACAAGATGCAAGATGGGCTTGTTTGCTGAGATGCCTCCCATAAGCTGTGCTGGTGTAGTTTTATCGCATCCTATCCAACCTTTAGTTTGCCAGTCTCCTCGCCAGAAAAGTAATCATACCTCCAATCAACACCACCGCATCACACGGCTGAGCGCTGATCATTTCCTCGGTGTCCATGCTCATCAGGTTGCGCAGGTACATGCTGGTCGGCGACGAGAAGGACTCATGAATGCTGATGGTGGGGAAGTCAATGGCCAACCCGCCACTGAGCTGCACCCCTCTCTTGACTGCATCAATCAACTGCGGAATATTTGAATGGCAAGGGTTGAAGCTGGAGTAGGTGTTGACGATGCCGATAATGGGGCGGGACAAGGCGTCCTCGCTGTATCCGAGGGCCTTGATGAAGACTTTGCGGAGAAACAGTGAGAAATGGGGATCTCCGTAGGAAGCCAGGCCCTGTCGAAGACCTACTTTGGAGGTGATTGGCGCATCCAGATCATAGTCTGGGTTGATACCCTCCTCTCTTCCTTCAGGCATGTTGGCAAACTTAAAAAAATGTTCTTTTTGGGATTTTTCAAGAGTCCAGAAACACCTTCTTCTACTGAGACGTCATACTGAAGCTGGCCTATCAGCGTATATGTATTATTATACCGAGCGACATGTTATCCTATCGGAGCTTGGAGCGATGAGATTCGGCAATCGCGTCGTCTTGCCGATACAGCAGCCAAGGCCCACAACCCTTGCCAATCCGCCTGTGCCTCCCTGTCGAGTTAGTGAGCACAGTGGAGTACCCCGCATCCCAGAGCCGTTATTTCAGCATCTGCTGCCGTGACATTCCCTAACAGGCAGCTTGGCATGTCTCGGCATCACTTGGAGCATGTAGCCTAAACCTGCCTTTGGCAAAGATACAAGTCTAACGCATCCGATGACCCGGGGAAGTGTGCAGCTGCGGGACACTTCCATCATGACTAATGTATGTTGAACAAGGTGGCAATGTCGGCTCCAACAGCTGGTTTCCCGGAATTGGCGGTAATCCAAGACGGCCACTTGTTAGTGCATTGTGCACAGCAGACTGCATACACAAGACTCAGCTACGGCGGCGAGGAAGGCTCTTGGTCATTAAATATTGATTTCATGCTACACAAAACATAAATGACTGCTGCGCATTTCAACGAGCTGCAACCAGCTTATTCCCACGTCATCATGCTCTCGTCGCTGCTGCCATATCTGCTGTGCTAACTGGTGTGATGCCTCAAACGTTGTGATGCCGCTCTGCCTGGAGCACCGGCGGAACCACGCGGAGAATTTGTCCTGAACGTCTTGGCTTAGGGCCTCACACGCAGCCACAAAACCCGTCCACGCAAACGTTGCTGCGCACTGGCCAGTGTCTTTGTACGTCTCTTCGCATTCTAAAAGCAGGCCAAGGGCCTTCCCCACCCGGTCTTGCAAGATCATCGGGTCGATGTCGTGGATTCTACGGTAAAAGTATATAAGTAGCGCCTGGTGCAGCGCGAGCATCATCTTCTTTACCAAGTCACAGTTCGCCTCAATCATGGTCCTAGAGGCTGACGTCGCGATTTCTTGCGGGTAGCTGTCCACCGCTGACTCCCAGCTGCAGATGCACTTTTCGAGCACCTTGGCCCTGAGGAGATACTGCGACCACGTCAGGTTGCAATCGCCGAAACACTGCTGCAGGGCGTGTCTCTCGTTGGCAAGCCTGGTTGTTTCCGAAAGCAAGACCAGGAATGATTCGGGAACACCGTAAATGGCAGGGTATAATGTCGGCTCCCACCGCCCTGGAATAGCCAACAAGATGTCATCGAAACCCTCAGCCGAGTTCTTGTCCATCGATAGTCTTTGGTCCAGCCGGCCGTCCCATTTTCGAGCGCGCAGCGGCGATCTATCTTGTTGTTCTATTGACAAGCTTGACCGGACGGTGGTCTCTTTGAGATTCGGCGTCATGATAAAGGTGCTTTCGTGAATGATGCGAGCATATGTGTAACAGTGGTGGAGCAATCGAACCTTGCGAGACTTGTGAGGCTTCGACAAGCCACGTTGTCGGATCAAGGAATCGGCATCTAGAAGGTAGCACCGGGTATGTTTCCAATTGCCGGCGAAAATCTGCAGGGGTTAGCATGTACCTGCATTATCCGATCGAACGATTTTCCGAACTTACCGAAGCTGTCACCATTGACAACAGGGCCATCAGTGTCTCCTTGTATTTTACCCTCTTGGGTACCGCTCCTTGGTCCGCTAAGCACACTTTCAGTGTTTGTTGGGCAAGATGGAGGTAGTAGTTAGCTCTGGGTTTCCAATATTGAGCCTGTTGTTCGGGGCCTGTTGCCGCGATGTGAAAGGCACTAATCGAAAGCAGGGCTTGGAATATGCAAAGGCTGGCGTTGTTAGGCGGTAGTCCCATTGTCAAGGCAGCCAATGTCTTCATGGCGTTAGGCATGAAGAGCGTATCCCAAGGCGTCTTGTGATATTTTAGGGGGGAGAAGAGAGGAATAACGGAGTCCTGGTAATGGTATAGCAAGGAAGGGGCATCAGAGGGAGCCTGACTGATAGGAAAGGACAGTCCAGGTGCAAAAAGAGCATTATCGTGTACGTCTAGAAATCCTCGTTCCATGACGAGGTAAGAGGTATCATTCATGGGGGCGTGTAGGGGCTGAGACGAAGACAAGTCTCCGGAAAAGAAGAGATCAGTACTCATCAACTGGGGAAGATGCGCATTGAGGGTTCCGCCATGATCGTCTGGGAAGAAGTCTAGTTCTATATCGGAAATAGGTGGTACGATTTCATTGATCTGTTCATCTTGATGCGGGGACCCGGAGACGTCCGGCATGTCGGTCAGAGACGAAGTGTTGTTTTTCTGGGATGTTGCTGCTGCTGCTGCTGCGCCGGCCCTGAAGATGGTAAAGGGGCCCTTTACAACCTCGAGGTTGGTGCGTGTTTCGCCCTCGAACCGCGCGCTCCCCGTGTCGAAAAAAGCCTGCATGTCATGCGTAGCGTCTGCGGGGATGGACCTCATGAGGCTCCTGCTCATCCTCTGGCGGTACTCCTCCGTGAAGAGCGGGCGGCGGAATTTCTGGCCGTTGCCGCGCATCTCGGACTGCGGGCGCGGCCCAACATCGCACCATTCGAAGGCGAAGGTGATGCGGGTCTCGTACCCCCCGCACTCTACGCCGATGCGTTCGCATGCGAGGCACGCAGGCCGCCTCTCGTCGCACTTGATGTGGGAGCGTCGACATGTTGAGCAGCCGCCAAGAGACCGCGTTTTCGGCGTCGTCATTGTCGGCGACGTGCTGGGTTCAATTGTCGTTCCACTCGCTCTCCTTTCCCCCCCGGGCCGCGGGCCGGGCACTGGAAATTGGCAAGTCCTGGAGGGAGACACGGGGGGAAAGCGAGGGGCCTTGCCAGGCCGTGTGAGGTTGCGGGATATGCGGTTTCAATTCTTCAGGAAAGCCGGACCAGAAATTTTAGTCACGACAATTCTGAAAGAGAAAGTGACCCCGTAATCGCAGCGCAGTCTTATCTCGCATGACCTGTTGGCGTTTGGACCTTATCAAGCCAGCGCATCTCACTACCCCAGATTTAGTCCTAATGAGGCCATGTTAGTGCCTGCACCCCCGGTCACCGGCCTGTGCTCCAGCGGGCCGAACTAGCCGTCAAGGCGAAACGGCCGCTCTCGCTCGCTCTGGGCCATAGCATCGTGTTGGAAGGAATGCTGAAGCGAAGAAAAGGAGGCATTGAATTCGCATCGTGAGGTGATTGACCGCACATCAATCGTTTCGCCGTTGAATCGTGACTCCATCACCATGCGGTTTTTCAATTTCCCCAGTCTGCCAATGGCATTCGACCAAACGAAAAAGCCGAGCACGAGTCCATTGACGCTCAAAGAGATTGAGGCAGCGGCAAAAGAGAAATTACCCAGGGACGTCTACGCATTCTACGCCTCCGGGTCCGATAATGAGGCCGCTCTAGCAAAGAACAGAGATGCATTCGGGAGGTTTGTCTCAACCCAACGTTTCGTCTCCACCCAACACAGCAGCTAATCAATTCCACTCCATCAGGTTGTGCATTCGACCTCGCGTCCTTGTTGACGTGTCAAATGTAAACACCGAAAAGTCCTTTTTTGGATGGACCTCGCCACTACCCATTGGCGTTGCGCCCAGCGCGATGCAGAAAATGGCGGGCGGCAACGGCGAGCTTGACGTCGCGAATGCGGCTGCGGCCATGGGCCTCAACTTGACGCTCTCGACCAATTCGACCACGTCTCTTGAGGATGTCATTGGGGCTCAGCAAAACCAACAATCAGGTTCTGGGCAGCTCTCGGGTTTTTGGATGCAGATCTATCTCTACGAGGACATGGAGAGAAGCGTTGGACTAATTAAAAGAGCCGAAGGTATGTAGTCTTCAAGGTCTCACCAACGGCAAGTCTAACCTTATTCTTAATTCTAAGCTGCCGGATACGAAGCATTGGTACTCACCGTTGACACTCCCGTTCTGGGGAACCGTTTGGCTGAACGCAAGACTCCGTTGGTCCTACCACCAGGAATGAAGCTTCCAAATCTGGACAAGTCTGCGTCGGGATCACCAACATCTTCGAAACCGAGCATCAATCGACAGCTCATGGATGCAAAATCGTCAAAAGAGGCAAAGGACATCATCAAGGCTGCAGGCGGGACCACCCACAGCTCTAGCATGACCTGGGCAACTGCGATCCCATTCCTCCGCAAGACGAGCAGCATGAAGATCATCTTGAAGGGTGTTATGACGGGCGAAGATGCAGCCCGGGCCGTGCAGCACGGAGTCGACGCCATTATCGTCTCAAACCACGGTGGCCGACAGCTCGACGATGCTTGCTCTACGCTGGAAGCGCTACCCGAGATCGTCGCCGCGACGCGTGGTTCCATCCCGGTCATTCTGGACGGCGGCATCCGCTCTGGGTCCGACGTCTTCAAGGCGCTGGCTCTCGGGGCCGATTTTGTTCTGATTGGAAGGCCAATCCTGTGGGGTCTGGCGTACAAGGGCCGCGAAGGCGTCGAGGAAACCTTTCAGATTCTCGAGCGCGAATTGAGCCGCACAATGGCGCTGGCAGGTGTGCAAAAGATTGAGGACATTAAGAAGGAGTGCTTGGGTGTACTCAAGAGGGATGGGTTTGGTCTTGCAAAGCTTTGAGCTGTCAAAGTTGGGTCATGTAGCAAAATTGTTCCGCTAATAAATGTGATGTCTTTTGCAGGCATTTTCACTTTGCCAAATTATCCTGTTTATGAATTCTATGTCCCTTTGCAGGCGCTTCTATTCAACAGAGCATTAAACTATGGTTGGATTGGTCCATGACAGACCTCCAGTAGCACGCTGTCCGGCTGCCAGCAACGGGACCCATCCGCCACACCTCCTCTAATACATTGATGCCTGTTCTGGCTCTTGAAATCCCACAATGTTCGGCCTGCGAATACCAATATCTAAACTGTGTTTGGACATCTTCGTCAAAGGCCTCGCTGCCGGCAATAAACACCGGCCAGTACAGCGTCGCCGAAAACGTCTGGCCGTCGGTTTGTATTCTGTCGATGGCTTGTAGACTCTCCAGGATGCTCTTTACATACGGCAGTAGGAATCGGTGGCTGACGAGCCGAACGTGCTGAGCAAAGTAGATGATGAGGGCGTTATGAAAAGCCCTCGTTTGGTGCTGGATTATTCCCGAAGTCTTACAGAGCCATGCGGGCAGGCAGTGCTTGAGCTCTGCTTCCAGTGACCAATCCATGATGTTCCTCTCCAGCTCGTCGAACTCGCCGGCCAGGTGGTCCGGTATGGTAGACCCCGGCCTTGGCGCGCCGTCATGATACAGGCTCGTTATGAGCTCAATGCAGCGCGCTAGCAAGGCAAACAAGCTGTAGGGCACACCATATATGCTCTCATAGCTGCTCATTCCGGATCCTGCGGTAAATTCTAAGGAGCTTTCCATGTTTTTGTCTTGCGCGAGTTCGTGGCAAAGGATTTCGTTTAGCGTTGCGTGATGTTCTTGGGTCTTTTGTGTGGGTGAGTATGCCCTCCGAGTATTGTGGTGGCCCAGAGGGGCAGTGCTTTCGTAGATGGTCCGTGAGTAGAAATAGACGTGGTGAAGTGACTTGGCTTTTGTCGAATAATTGCTCTTCCAAATCTTGGATTCGTTGATGATGTGAAATGCGCCGGTCAAATGAATCCCGCAAGCCGCTACATCCCCAGCCAAAGTCTGGTGTTCAAGTTAGCAGTGTTCCAGTTCCCGGCACGCAGTTTGGGGGCTTACATTTGCCATGACCATCGACAACATCGTTGCCAGAAATTCCTTGTACTTTGGTCTTGACTCGTAGTAAAAGTCAATTTGGACAGCCTCTTTCAGAAGCCTGACAGCCTTGTCATGGTAGCTCATCGCCATCGCATTCCATTTCGCAATCTCCTCATTTTGCGGCCTAAATTTTGCGTCACTTGACAGATGAAATGCAGCGATAGACAGCACAGTGTTGATCAGAGCCCGTCTAATCCTGGATGTGGTGCCCCGCACACTCATTTCACCGACGCTCTGCAAGGCCATAGGTAGATGTATTATCTTCCAGGGGTTCTTCGCGCTGTCAAGTACACAGAACTTCTGTATGACTCGATGAGCGTAGTAATTGATGAGGAAGCTCTCATAAATAGAACCGTTTTGCGTCACTGTGGAGGAAATGATTTCGGAACTTGGTGTGTAGGAATCGTTATTTTCATCCAAAGAACCCACGATGTCGTCGGAATCTCCCAGCTCCATATATAATGGGTCAACAAGTGATCCGGAATCGCAGATGGAGGTAGCAAGTTGGTTTGAAAAGGGATCCAATAGTGTCTGGTTCAGCATAAGCTCATCATCCCCTCCTGTCAACGAGGATGGTGTTGGCAGATCCCACAATTGTGGTTGGGGATGTTGTACAGATTTGTGCATGTTGTGTTGCAACAGTTCAGAGCAATCTCTGTCGGTATCGTTTGGTGACCCGCGCGTTGATATCTGTGGACTAGGCTTCATTGAGAATACACCAAAAGAGTTTATAGATAATGATATTTCATCCGCAAGTGAAGCGACGTCCTTGTTGTCCACTGCATCGAGGGCATCGAGAATCTCAGTGATTTTGCCATTCGGGATGACAGGTCTATTGGAGTCTATACCATAAATCAGCACGCATTCATGATATTTTACCTAGTTACAGCTTTTATCATACCGGGCTTCATCTGACAGCGTTGTGCTCTGGTCTGCAAGAGGCCATCTTGATCCGGCACGTCGGCGCTGCCAACCCACTGCAATTTGACGCCATAACCACAGGCAAGGTCTTTGTGCCGGCATTGTCCGCACTTTGGCTTCGCCTCATCACACTTTATTTTCCTGTTTCGACACGTCCAGCACCCCGTAAATGACTTTCTGTATTTCCGAGGCAACGTGATTGCAGCTGGACGTTTAGACATTTCGCAGTTGGACGGATGGCGGCCAAATTCCGGACGAATAAGATGTCGCTGTCGGTTTCCACCTCGCCAATGTGGAGAAACAGGTACCTAGCGACGGGCCGAGGATTTGGAATCTGGGGATTTATGTAATAGGATACTTGAGATGTGCTCCAGTTGTCGTTGGAGGGCGCTGTCCAGAACAGGCGTCAAGGTAGCGTGATCGGGGTTAAAACCGGTTGGTAATCAACAACCATGTGATATGATAGCTCTCAAATCACACTAGTGGCATAGATGATTATCTAGGTCACGATAGTAATTTTTTCCGATATCGAATTGATTCAATGGGAAAATCCAAGGCAAGGCAAAAGAAAGGTAGGGAGGCCAACACTGGGGATTCCTTCATCACCAGATCGGCCGGGTCCAAGCTCCACCATCACTAACCCGAGCAGGACAAGGTTGCCCCCGCGCTGCTTATCATTGGTCCACAACGAAAAAATGAATCGAGCGAGGAAAGCAGAAGCGGTAGCTTGCCCAAACGGATCGGATTTGCGATAGGTATCGTGACGTGCGCATTCACCGGCGCGTCAGCCATTTGATCACACAAGGTCAAAGCTGACTCGGCTCCCCAGGCTAAGCATATCCGATGAGACAAGGAGAGGGCCTGGCCCGGCTGGCCCTGCCAATCCACTTTGCATTCAACGACGCTAATGTAGCAAGGCCGACACGCTCTTGAATGGCCGTGGTGGACAGGCCCAGTGAGATCCACGCCGGCGAGATCTGCGTTACTCCGGTCCTACCCCAGGAATCGCAGGCCATAGCGAAACGTTGATGGCGTATTCGCGCACTTTCCTAGCCGCATAGCTCCCTATAAATTTGCCATGGGTTGATTCATTGCAGAACTAGGAACGTGCTGTAGTAGTAATTTCACCAAGCCAAAATACCCAACCAAGACCATCACAATGGCCCCAGTCCTCAAGGATCCCAGCTTGCTCATTGGCAAGAACTACATCAACGGACAATGGACCGAATCAGCTTCCGGAAAGCGATTCGACGTCTATGGTAGGTCTTCTTTGCCTCTAGTTTGAATATACCCCCCGCCGCCACTCACTCACATTGGAAAACACGCAGATCCCTCCACCGGGGCTGTCATCGATTCATGCCCGGAGTCCGTAGAGGAAGATATCCAAAAGGCCATTGATGCTGCTGCCGCCGCTTTTCCAGCATGGCGATCACGCACCGGGCGCGACCGATCGCGCATCCTGCGCCGGTGGTACGACCTCATGGTGGAGAATCAGCAGGACCTTGCAACATTGATCAGCTGGGAGAATGGAAAGGCTTGGCCCGACGCCACCGGCGAGGTGAACTTTGCTGCGAGCTTCCTGGAGTGGTTTGCTGAGGAAGCACCTCGTGTCTACGGTGACATCATCCCTCACACCAACGGGTCATTCCGAGTTCAGGTTGTCAAGGAGCCAGTCGGTGTTTGCGGCTTCATCACACCGTGAGTCCTTCAATGTACACATATTCACATCCCCGCTAACGCCTCCAGGTGGAACTTCCCCGGAGCCATGATCACCAGAAAGCTTGGCCCTGCCCTCGCCGTGGGCTGCACAGTTGTTATTAAGACCCCGGGAGAGACACCGTTGACTGCCAATGCCCTCGTTGCGCTCGGCGAGAAGGCCGGTATTCCAAAGGGTGTTGTCAATGTCATTACGGCACTCGACAATACCCCTCGTCTTGGCCAGGTGCTGTGCGCCTCACCCACTGTGAAGAAGATTTCGTTTACCGGATCCACCAGAGTCGGCCGCATTCTCATGAACCAGTCCAGCGACACTATCAAGAAGTTGAGCCTGGAGCTGGGTGGCAATGCCCCATTTATTGTTTTTGATGATGCAGACCTTGATGTCGCTGTCGCATCTTTTGTCACTGCCAAGTTCAAGGTGACCGGCCAGACATGCGTCTGTGCTAACAGAGTCTATGTTCAGAATGGCATCTATGACGAGTTTGTCAAGAGGCTCGTAGAGGCTGTCAAGGGATTCAAGGTGGGCAAGGGCTATGACCAAGGTGTCACCCATGGTCCTCTGATCACTCCAGTTGCTGCAGACAGAGTTGCTGGTATGGTAGAGGATGCTGTTAGCAAAGGCGCTCATGTGCTAGTTGGCGGGTCTAAGATCCCGGCACTAGGTATGTCTTCCGTGGTTCTATTCTTTTCAAATTTTATGCTTACTGTGTCCAGGTCCCAATTTCTATGAACCGACAATTCTCACAAATGTGACCGACCAAATGCGCGTTTTCAAGGAAGAGATCTTTGGTCCTGTCGCTCCCATCTTCCGGTTTTCGACCGAGAAGGAAGTTATCGATAGTGCCAACACGACCGAATACGGCTTGGCATCATACATCTTTACCCAAGATCTCGTCCGCTCGTCAAGAGTCGCCGACTTGTTGCATTTCGGCATGGTTGCCCGCAACACTGGTGTCATCTCCGATGCCTCCAGCCCGTGAGTGAAATTACTTTATTGCTGTAATAAGAAGCGATTGCTAATCTCTGCATGTGAATTTTAGCTTCGGTGGTATTAAATATTCCGGAATGGGTCGTGAAGGAAGCAAATATGGAATCGATGACTACACGCAACTGAAGACGATCGTGACAGGAGGTATCAATGTGACTCATTGATCCCCGACAAAATTAATAGCCCTTAGAAGAATAGTGCCAATAAGAAATAATGAGCCAAAATCCTACAGGATCTGAACCCATGTCTTTTTAAACTATCTTTTACATGTTGCGACCGCTTGCTCGCTTTGAGGCGCAAAATTCCTCTGACCTACCCTGCACAGTATAGTCACCAGGCATATTCATATCGCTCAGGATTGCATCTAACGCATGAGAAGGACTCTCCCTCCAAATAAAGGAATGAAGAATTAAATAACTAAGGTATACCTGCTATATATTATTACAAATAAATTGTTGCGCAAATGAGGTGATGATAGTCTAATGACCAGAACTAGGCAAGGTTGGGACCGAAAGAGTGACATCACCTTTGGTCATGCTGGCTTCGGGTTAAGATTTTATGGTAAATGCCCAATTTTCATTCGGTTTCCTATGCTGTCATGTAAATCCGGGTGATTTAAAAATAGCATTGTACGGATTTTTGGATGACTAGAAACATGCGCGTTCTTTGCCGCAGACTCAGCCACCCGATCACCAGCTAATTGTGTGCTTAGCCCTTTAAATCAGGCTGTAAAACGTCTAAAATATTACCATGCATTAATCTTATTAGTTCAGCTCAGCTTCAACCCTATTTCGGCTCTAGAAGGGTACGTGAGGATAAAGCTGTCAAGGAACACTTCGTGGCAGGGAGGGTTAGCACTTTGGCGATTGGCGAGATTAGTGGGAGTGGCGGCTTGTGATTGGCCAGCTCGTCAATTACAAATTCCTCTGTCCCCGAAGGAGTTTAGTGTGCTTACTCGCTAACAGGCGCATTCCAAGCGGGAAGCCAATGGCACCAAAACACACGACGGGTCAAATGAAATCGTTTGGCGAGGTGAGCGTCATCAATTCGAGATGTTGTGTAGCATCACCTCAAAGTCTATAAAGGTTGCATGGACCGAATGTACATGATAGACAGAACAAACAGACAGATATCACATAACAGTAAAAGCAACCATCATGATGTCTTTACTGAATCTAGCTCTTTTATTCTTTCCCGCGGTCGCATCCGCCGCGAAAGACACTTTTATTCCACTCCCGAAGGATGTGACTGAGTTTCAGTCGCGCAACTATCCCGATACTTCCGTCTCCTACAAGGAGGTGTGTACTCTTTTTTTTCGCCTGCTCACCAGAATTCTGACGTTTTTAGACAACCATTTGCGAAACTACGCCAGGAGTCAAGGGGTACAGCGGCTTCGTCACTATCCCAAGCATTGACAAGACATACAATGCCAGCATCTTTTTCTGGTATTTCGGTGAGTGCTAAATTTCACCGCGCGAAATTGGATTTGCTAATACCATTGAAGAATCCAGGGAAAATGCCGATACTGCCCCAACCACCATTTTCATCCCTGGCGGTCCTGGTGAAAGCTTCCTGGATGGTGGCAGCAGCTTTCCATGCATTGTTGACGACGATTCCAAAAATACAAGCTTAAACCCCTGGTCGTGGAACAATGCTGTCAATATGCTGTACCTGGATGTGCCAGTGCAGACTGGATACTCCTACACAAAGCCTCGCAACGGCACGGTTGATCTAGCGACGAGTGCTTTTACTCCAGCCCCCGAAGGTGCCCTGAGCGTTTCGACAAACTTGTCCTCAGTCGTCGCCTCAGCATACAGTACAGAGTTCGAAGACACTCTCAACACTACAGCACTGGCTGCTGAACAAATCTGGCAAATTTCGCAGGTTTGGTTCCAAGAGTTTCCTGAACACAAGACGACAAACGACGAAATCAACTTTTGGTCGTATTCGGTGAGTCGCAAAATTCATCTGAAAGGTTCAATTCTCCAAGTTACTAATGCGATCCAATATAGTACTCTGGTTTCATTGGACCGGCTGCTGCGGCCTATTTCCAGAAGCAGAACGAAAGGATCGACAACGGCACCATCGAGGATTCGAAGGCGAAAAAGCTCCCTGTGGGCACTTTGGGTATCAACAACGGCTGCATCGATTCTAAGATTCAGGTTTTCGGATATCCCGAGTACGCATACAACAACACCTATGGCATTCAAGTTATTTCCAAGGAAGTCTATGAGGAGGCCAGGCACAACATCACCAAAGAGGGCGGATGCATCGACCTGATTGACCAATGCCGGGCACTTCAAGCTGAAAAGGATCCCAAGCAGTATGGCAATAATGATGAAGTCAACGAGGTATGCGTTGCTGCTACTCAAATGTGTTTCGGGTACATCCAAGGAGCGTACACCTCCCTGTCGAACAGGAGTGCCTTTGACCTTTCGCTCGAGACCGGCATTGCCCTCCCACCCGTCTACCCCAGCGGATTCTTCAACCAACGTTGGGTCCAAGAGGCCGTCGGGTCTCCAGTGAACTTTACCTTGTCGGGAACCACAGTTTTGACAAACTTCTTCTCTCGGACGGGTGACCCAATGGTTCGCACTGTGGCCGACCTGGAATACCTGTTGGCTGCTGGCGTGAATCTGGCTCTGGTATACGGGGATCGCGATTACCGATGCAACTGTATGTACCAGCTTACTCACTTGAAACTTGCAGTAACTGATCATCTTGTGTTTAGGGATTGGCGTGGAGAATGTTAGCCTGGTCATGGACTATCCCGATGCGCCTGCCTTCAGATCATCCGGATATGCAAACATCGACACAAACTCCAGCTACGTTGGAGGCTTGGTCCGACAGCACGGAAATGTCTCCTTCTCTCGTGTTTTCGAAGCCGGACATGCAGTTTCGTATTACCAGCCCGAGACTGTGTACCAGATCTTCAAGCGCGCCATCTTTGGCCGCGACATTGCTACCGGTAAAGTTGAGATTGCTGCCGGCGCAAACTACAGCAGCAAAGGGCCGATCAACAGCTGGGCAACCAAGAACAAATTGCCCAGCGGCATTGACCCAATCTGCTATATCTACGACGCACCGGGGTCATGCACTGAGGAGCAGCTGGGAGCTTTGGAAGCTGGCACAGCAGTGGTGCGGGACAATATTGTTGTGTCGCCTTCGAGTCAGGGAGATACGGCCAGTAACAAGACTACGGGAGGTAGTTCCAGCAGTAGCTCTTCCTCTGCAACTAGCGCTGGGAGCATTTTGAGGAGCCCAATTATGGGTCTAGGCACTTTGGCATTTTTGTGGCTGTTCGTCTAAATGATCTTGCCGAATAGCGGCAAATTATACTGACTTTGCAATAAACTAATTTTACCCCAAGGTATATCTGAGCAATCTGTGAAATAAGTTGTTGAACGAGGAGGCGCTTCCGCTGTGAGGACTTTTGATGCTATTTTGTAACTTGGACGTATTTTCAGAGATTTAAGCCTTTATACTCAGACCAACAGATAAGTAAGGATTGGGAGGCTCCATGTATAGAGGACCTGAACCTTCTCAGGTGCAGAGTTATGTCTAGCTCGGCCTGGAAGCTTTAATCAACCTATCAACTAAATTTCATCAATAAGGCACCAGTATATACTGAAATGATGCCACTTCATAGAGATTCCAACAAAGGTATGATAAAATCAGACTGGCTATCAAAGTTGGCAACTATATCCAGTCACAAACCCCAAGTCGAGAAGGTTCTGATCTGTCTTCTCTCCTCTCCTCCTCCCTACGACAAGCAATACACTGCCCGTCGTGATCAAAATAATGCTCGCTAAGTTCATTTTCGCATTCCGAATGGGGCACACAATCGTAGCAATCATCACAGCTTCCCGACCGGTAAGCGCAATCCGACGGCATAACTTCTGTGGCTTCGAACCATGCATGCCACAATTGGCGTTCGGAACCGGGAGTCTGCCAAGAGTAACGGCAATTTTTGACATAAAAGTACTCAGTCTGGTTGACATGTGGGTGTGGGTCGTCTCGTATACAAAGAAGCCTGGAACCAACGGGTTTGCATCGTTTCGCATAAGTCCAGTTTACCCAAACCCACCCATCTTCCTCGCCATCTAGGCACGTATCATCCTCAACAAGGTATTCCACTTGCTCAGTCTCCATGTCCAGAGTGACGTCGAGATCGAATTTGACTTGTAATATTCCTCTGTGCTTGACATCCTCCCATGAATAACAGTCCTCTCCGATTATGAGGATCCAGCTGCGATAACGATGGGGTGATCCCTCCCAAAACTTCTCGGATTCACACCATGTTGGCACAATGTGCGGCAGTGGCTGCTTGCCGCGGACCTCGTTAAGAAGCTTTTTGAGACCCTCCTCCTCTGAAAGTCCCTCCACAGCAGCTTTCCTCATATCATATACAGCTTGCTCCCGATAACCCTTTTCTCGGCGATGGTGCTCGATGCATTCTTCAATGGAGGCACAGCCAGTATATACGTCCACTCGGGGGCGATAGTTGCTGTTCTCGAACGCTTTACAATCTATCAGCTTTTCACCTAATTCTTCTGGTGAGGTGCTGAAGCTTCCCAAGCAGTAAAGCTGAAGGCTGAGCTTTTGACTTTCTGGGCTCAATCCCCAACGATGACAAACTACGGTGTAGGGGTAGCCTGCGTGGTCCAAGTATTGGAATCGACGGTTGATAGGTCGAAATGGACCTCCCGTTTCCGTTCCACAGCGGGCAATCCCCTTGGCTCGTGGCATTTTGAAGTTGAATAAGACGAGAATAGAATTGATTTGTGTTGGATTTGGTGGCTGGGGCCAGATTTTCTTGGAGAGCGAATTGATCCCTTCGCTGCGGGGCATGCTACGGGGCTAGTCGCTCCACTTATTCGCGACGTGCAACAAACAAGTGTTAATTCCATAATCTAAATCGTAAAGAATGTCGTCAGATAATTCAAATTAGAGAGAGAAAAATGGGAAAGCAATTTGCTAGCCAAGAGCGCGCTGTTTGAAGTAGCTGCAAGCCACATGGCTGAACTAAAAGCTGCAGATAATAAGATTGGGCTGCAAGAACTACCAATAAACAGCTAGCCTGATTTTTTCAACTTGTCCTTTGATAGACCTCACGATGTACTTTCAAGGGGGCTGGTCATTGCATCACGTATAGGACATTGGATACCCCAAGTGATGGAACTTTCAACATAGCGTCTATTCATGAGGGTTGAAGGAGCTTGGGATCTTTGGCTAGCTCTGAATCTTATGGTAGACGTCACAACTAATGAGGTGTGATAGCACACTTGCGCCAATGCCAGGCTGTGACGCTTCCTTCATCAACACCAACAAAATTTTCTCATAGCTAGTGATACCTAACGTCGGTGCTTGAAAATAGACTTTACAAAATCTTTTAGATTTTGATTGCATAGGCTACCCTCTTGATTCAACTATAGTCGGGGAATATATGAACTTGGGAGAACAGGAGACGGACCATGTTTCGTGCGAAATCGGTACAGATGCGTGATAGAGTTTGATGGCGAAGGATGCCAAAACCACAATTTTGTGGTTTAAGAACAGTTTTCCGAATGTAACATGACCCAGAGTGGTCGTATGAACATTGTGAGTCTGCCCGTTGTGACTACACGTGGTGCTTTGTCCAAAACCAGTCTTCAGACTTCACGTCTTTGAGCCTATTTTTCTCGACAGGGCGTAGTGAGAATTTTGTCAACTCGAATGCATAGCCTTTAATTTTTAGTGGTAGGACTGCAATCGAAGACGATAAGGGAGTCCTATATAAAATTGAATTAGTTAAAATATTCCTTTCAGACATGTAAAGACGTACAAAGCTCATGCCTGTGCAACACACAAGCTACAAGCTGCAAGTGTTCCCTGTAGCTGGGGCGCCTAAAACTCAATATTAGGGTTTGTCATGCTAATAATTCCTATTCAACAAGGTAGCTTACAGTTCAACCCGACAGTCAAGATGCGCCATTGCCACAACGCAGTCGGTTTGCACGTTCTCGAGCAGGTGTAACTGGCAACATGCAGATATTTCTCTTCGCTATCGATTCTCTTTTCCCAGCTCCGAGAAGCTAGCAAGGCCTCGGTCAAGGAAACAGAAAAGGTTTCATATCCGCCACAAACCAGACTGTAGCATCAGGAGCAAATCTCACGACACCGTACAATAGTCAATTTGCCGGCTTCCACCATGACGTTGCCGCGTTTTAGCGCTCTAGCGCTCCTTGCATCCTCAGCTGATGCGGTGCCGGGCTCTGACAAGTTCCCAAACTGTGAAGCCGATCAGTGTCTGAAAGCGGTATGGGATGGGTTGTGACCCAACCAATACGACCACTGTGCTAATGGCCACTTTCCATGTCAACCCTACTCACAATGAATGTGCATCATTTTTGGCGACAACCATTATTCCTTGTCCAACTTAGGTACAGCACATTCCGAATGAAGCACTCACCCCCTCTAGCGGTTTGAAAACAGCATAGCCACCAAAATAAAAACCACCGTTGCAACCAAGGCGGGAACAACTACCGTTTGGAAAACAGCCTCAATGGTGTCCACCAAGACAATCACCACCTCGGCGACAACGACAGCTACCACGATTGTGAATCTCGTGAGAAACGTGGTTCCCTCCGAGGTCATAGCCATATCAATCGGTAAGAGATTATGACCTAGTGCCTTGGAATATAAATCCTGTTATGGAAGCATTGTGGTTTTGCAGTATCATTTTCTCAGAGGATTTACGTGCGTGACTTTTGTAACATAAAGCTCGGCTTCCGTTCGCGCGATTATATCCCCTCTCCCGAATCCCCACGACAGCTCATCAGGCGTCATTTCGTTGCACTCGGCGCCTAGTGGATCACGAAGCCTCATTATCTTGACAGACTTCTCGCGCAGGATATCCAACATCTCTGCCCAGGTTCCGCTCAGCAAGCGAACACCCTCGAGTCCCAAGTAATTAAAAGGTTGACGAGGCCTGCTAACCAAACGCCGAAACTCTGAAAGATGAAAAGCGACATCTCTTAGAAACAAATGAGACAGGTTCTGCCACTGTTCCAATGTCATGAGCTTGCTGACATTGCAAGTTGTTAAAGGTTCGTCTGATTCCTTCATCATGTCAATGTCAAGCTCTTGGAGGCTTGGTGTATTTAGGTACGGCGTGAGAATCTCGTCAAGTATTTCCTCATCCGGCTCATCTTTTGATTCTTCATTGATCCAATGAGTACAACTAAAAGAAAACTTTTGCAGCCGTTGCATCGCTGATGAGAGTTGTTCTCGATCCTCGGGACTTAGCAGCAAATCTGAAGGACGATTCACATATGACAGCTCGATGTAAATTCTTTCAAGCCAGGCGCCAGAGTGCTTGACTGCCAGTGGAAGCTTAGTTACTATATCGCAAAGCCTCGGTGTGAAGCCGTTGTAATAGGCAGTGTAGTAATTCATTGGTTGTAGCATGGCCTCATAGATTGACGCAGTGATGTCATCCTGGCCAAAGAGCGGAGCGCTAGTTAGCACGGCGCGGTCCCAGTCGAGCAGGTAGAGTATTCGCGCACAGGGCATCCTTGCTATCCCAGCTGCGACCTTTCGAGTGAATTCTCCGCTTTTTGACAACTCTTCCTGTGTTGAACACAGCCCTTGATACTTTTGATGAGTTGTTCTCAAAAGTGCTGAATGTGCCTGATCCTCCTCGGTGAGCGACTCTTCTCTTGTCTCTGAGGCTATTCGGCGCCAAGATTCTATTAATCCTTTCCCTTTTTTTACCATTTCCAAACCAGCTTCATCCGATAGGTGGGAATGTTTCCACCACTTCAGCGACTCCGCCGATACCAATCGTTCTTCAAACTCATCAGCGTGGTACGTTACAAACTCCAGGAAGTCGTCGCTAAGACCCGGGTCATAAAAGTGCAATACAGCTCGAACAACACGCACTCCTTTGCTAATGATGGGGTGGCGTGATATTTCCTCGAAGCGCGATAGGGATGAAACACTTAGGTCCACACACACGGAGCGCAGAAACTGCCGAGAACTGACGCGATAAAAGTCCTTACAGGTGAGGCGGGAGTTTTTGATGTCCTGGGAAACAATCCTCCACAGAGAGGGTATATTAGGCCGGGAATCCTCAACGAAATCAAATACCCGAGCGAGGATTTCATCGGGTAAATCTAATATATGCATCGATCGCAAGTTTGGCTGAGATGACCTATTGGCAGAGAGTCGAAGGTTGCGTTGGGTGTTCTCAAACCTCTTTTTCTCTTCACCCAACCTTTTTAGTTCCTTTATTAACGCGGGTTTCGAGTCAAACAGGCCTTTACTTCTGGCATCCTGAGCCCATATATCTTTGCGATATTGGTTGGACCAAATATCCTCGTTTTTTGGATCAACCCAGTATTCTGGGCGATCTGAGCTATCCAAACCCTCTTTCTGATAGAGAATCCATATACTAGATGCACGGAGTATAGCAACTTGAATGTTTTCAAGATACCTATTAACAATCCAGAGGTGTTTGTAGATATCCACGAGGGTGTCTCGCGCTTCGGGGTTAATGTAGGATGAATCCATGTTCGAAAGGCTGTTCTGAATGTCCAAATAAGTTACAAATAAGAAGGTTTCGCACTGTGATTGCACATTGCAGTAGCGAAGACCACCAGAATTGAAGATTGTGACTCATGTGTTGGTTACGTGGATCCCAAGGCGTGAGGGGTTCATGTCACAGAAAGGAATAACTTAATTCCGTTAGATCGTTAAACAAGATATTCCGATATTGGGACTGTCGCCACAGCGCAGAAGCAAAGTGGCGGAGGGGTAAAAAGGACCAATCTGGATTGGCCATCTCGTATGACGGCGTGCTATTGATAGATTCCTGGTCAATCAGTTGTTGTTGATGCCCTGAAATTCTACAAATCTTTTATTCACTTTCCTTTATAGCTAATAGTGTAAAGTCATACCAGTGGCCTCATTTTAGTGGCCACTGGCAGATCGAATTGGAGTTCCATTGCACATATCATCATTTTATGTACAACTAGCCCTGACAGGTGCGGCGGGTAGACAAAACATAGTCTTATAGCTTAAATGTTTCAGGTGCGTGCGGGTCATATGTGTAAGCACGTCAGTTACACACATCCTTACTATTTCTAGTATGGTGTCAACTACTGGTTGTCTCAAAGATAGATAAGATCCTAGTATTTCGGAAAGGTTTAATCCTTTCACTTGAGATCTCTTCAGCTCTCATCTGTTGCCAGCATTTGTTTCAGCCAGCTCTTGATTTTTGCACACTGCATTGTCTCATGCCGATCTCCAAATTCCGCCCAAATAAACGGGGCAATATGGCACTCATCCGAAGCAAACAATGCATCGATGTGATTGCCTGTGCTCTGCAATACTAATTAGTGCTACTTCCACGAAATTGGCTTGAAAAACTCACCTTGAACTTGTCCACCCAATCTCGTTGGGAATCCACAAAAACCTCATCTGTCCCAGCCACGAGCAATGTCCCTTCCAAGGGACCACCTTTCCACCAAGAAGTGGGTGCATTTGTCGCTTCAGTATAGTTGTCACTTTTTTTGCCTGACAGGTAGTCCCTAGCCATGATTTCTAATTTTTCCGGAGGATCAATATCGCGGTCATAGTTTCTCGCCATACTAGGGTAACTAGTGTCAAATGATAACCATGGCGATATCAATATCATTCCTTTGAGACAGCTTGTGATGGAAAGCGGTTCGACATCGGGCGATGGATGCATTAAATGCGACAGGATACCGACACAGAGGTTGGCACCGGCGGAATCACCGGCCAGAATTACCTCCTCTGGCTTTCGGCCCTCGTCATCTAATACATATCTCAGCGCCTCCACTGCTTGAATCAATTGCGTGGGGTACACTGCGTGAGGTGTTAGGGTGTAGGTTGGAAAGAAGAAGGCGATGCTTCGTCCATGTTCGTAAAGATGCTTCTGGATGTCGAACCAAACATGTAGATGTGAATGTGTCGCATGAGTGGCAAACCCGCCCCCTAGAACACTGTCAGGTACGGTTATCCATAACTGGAGGAGACTTTGCTACCGTGAAAGTTGATAATGACGCATTTGGCGGATTTTTCCCCAACCCAGAAACCAGAAACGCCGAGGTCGTTGGTGGGAACAAATTGTGGGGCAAACCCGTTTGACTTGCAAAAGTCGAGGTAAATCTGGTCGAACGTCGGGGTAATGTATCTAATGGAAGACCTCAGTAAAGATGAAAGGGAAATAATTAGGAACTGCTTAACTGTAGTTGCAAAGATGAAAATCGAGATAAAAGCTGCTCGCCATATTAGGACCTAGCCCTGGGACCTAAGCAGTAGGCCTACCTTTTTTACCACTGCACTGATAATATCATGTCGATAAGTCCTTGTGCCAGAACGCTGGCGAAATACACCCGTAATTAATGCTTTGAATAAAGTGGCCACTATTGAAATTAGCATTGAAGATGAGTTGACCAGACAGGACATACGCAGAGAAAAGTGAGCTGGAATGAGGTCAACTTTCTGTGAAAAACTCACAGAGGCGAGATGACGTTGCGACGCGGGTGTCATTTTTGAGACTGAATCAACAATTTGAGTTAAACTTTGAGAATTCCCACTCATATCGGCTTCAACCCTTTTAAAACAAGGGAAAGATGTGAGGCATTCACCCAGCTCAAGGGTAGATGGATCCAAGCACCAACAACCCGTTCCCAAATTTGGCTACGGCGATACGGTTTGAGGTCAGGACCCACTTAGAGCCACGGCTGGCTCAACAAACGCGGATCGCCGGTGAGACTCGGACACCGAGAAGTCCGGCTTGTGATTGCTGTTGGGATATCACAGCGCGCTCTTCCTGGGGCATTTCTACACAAATTAAGATTAGGCATGCACATTCATGGTCGGAGATCGGGATTTATAACGATCCGCAAGGCCCACCTCGGCTGATCTGTGGATTGTGATCAGGGCCACAATTTTCTAGAGCACGGCGATCTTCATGCAGCCTCAGACCGTGCTGCCAATAAATCACGTTAGGATTTAGCGGAAGTGACATCAAGTGATTATATTATGTTTATTAAAGGTGTTTTAACTTTCTTTACATATCGTTTTCGCATTTATATCAAGGTGGTAGCTCGCGCCGCTGCTCAAGCGGTCCCGCATGTCTGCTTCATGGTACCTGTGGACTGGAATTCAACACCAGCCGGGTTGCTACCGCCCAAGAGGATGTCGACTGTGGTCATCCGTGCAGACCACGACTCAGCACTGTACTCGACGTAACCGCCCTGCTTGTTTCCAGTGGCGTTGAAGGCGACGGATTCGGACCCGATTATAGGAACAATGACTCCCGGGCGGGCCGTCTTGCGGATGACTCTCAATGACAAGGGGGCTGAGGCGCGATCCTCGCGAACCATGGCCTTGACCTTGATAGGGATTTGACCATTCGCGGAGATATCCGTACCCCAGCAAGACGAGTCTTGCTGATACAGGATGGTATCATCCAAGGGGTATCCGCCGGTGCCCTGGTTGTCATGGGTCTTGGTGGTCCCGGTGGATTTAGTTGTCTCCACGATCCAGAACTTGCTGATACCAGTATCGGCCTTGATGTTTGCTTCAAACTCGAAGAAGACGAATCCCTCGCCGAGGAGACCAGACGTGATACCAAGCTTGTATGTTGCTCGTTTGGCATTGACAACAGTTCGCCCTTGGCCCGAGTTGTCCGCATATTGGATCTGGACCGTGGTGTCATCAGCACTGCGGCCGCTGCCGTTGGTGATTCTCATTCGGACTCTGCCCTGGAAGTAGATGGTGCCGTTCTTCATGGAAAGCTCCTGGACATACGGTCGGACATCATAAGGATCAATCACGTCGCTGAGGTTGACGTTGCTGGGGACAGTGTCGATCATGCGGGTAAAAATGTCAGCGCACATGGCCTTGAAGGTCGCATTGTCGGCCATCTTGTTCATCGTTACTCTGCCATCGGACTCGAAGATGCGCTTGTCCGAGTTAAGGGTATCGTTGGAAGCAACGACCAGGGGGTTCCTCGTGCTGTTGGAAAGGAACTCGGTGACAACTCCGTTGGTGAAGCGGGAGCTGTCGTTCTGGAAAGTAACCGACTGGTCGGGCAGAGCGGGAAGCTCAGTCAGGTCGGGAAAGTCCTCGCTGTGGACACCGCCAAGCGAGTGACCGCACGCAACCATGGCAATCATGTCCTCCTTGTTGAACCCGGCCGTCTCAAAGGTCTTCAACGTGGTATCCAGGTCCGTTTGGGGCTCCGGCACACCGGCGGGGCCCGCCTGGTTGGCATCGATACGGCCACCGCGCAGTGGGATCTTGGGCCCGTTGCAGGCGCCAGTGGCCGTGATGACGCCCAAGGCGATCAGATCCGAAGCTGACACGCGCTCAGAGAAGAAGCCGCTGAAGAAGCCAAAGGTGTTGTTGAAGGCACTGCCGATGTTCTCGGCACGATCCAGCTCCCACCAGATGGAGCCGTCAAGTCCGCCCGTGCCGGCCTTGGCATCGTGTGTCGCCATGTCATGAAACCCAGTTCGAATCCATTCCGCCGCGTTCTGGCGCCCCTTGACATTAGAGCCAAACGAGCAGGGATTAACAGCTATCGCAAGTTAGCATTAGCATCCTCCGGTATATATGCACGTGTGTAAACCCACAGTCGGAAAAACCTCGCCTGTAGTAGCCCGAGTGCATCGTGTAAAAGTCCTCGAGTTCGTCCCATTTTGAGGGCCAGACAAGCTGTCCAGCGGACGCAAGGGAAGCGCCAGCAATGGCGGCGGCGGCAGCGTACTTCATGGTGAAGTTTAGGCGAACGAGTGTGTGTTGTGGGTGAAATGCGCCGCTACTGAAACCGGTTGATCTAGCGTCCCTAGTTTGCGGGAACCGTCCGCCTTTTGTATGAGATTCATCTCGTGTTCCCGTCGCGTTGCCGCAGATAAATAATGCGGGTTAAAATTAGGGGTACAAGCGCCCAATGCATGCCGCTTCTATTCTGGGACTGGGTGGCCTGGCCTGTCGAATGCGGGCTCGAAGCCCGGGAGAACTTGTTTGTCTCGTCGCTAGCTCGTGGATTTGCTGCCGATCCTTGCTCATTGTGAGCTTGGACACTAACTAGGTCCAATAAATGTCCTCGTATTTGGCATCAAACAAGAGGGTCCTTTGCACGCGCTAGAGTTACATCGAACTCGCTCTCGTATCCGATGCAGAATGACCACAATTACCTTCCCTTGCTGTAGACGCTGCCGGGGCTTCTATTCCATGCCGGAGCTCCCGCCATGAGGCAAACGACTCGCAAATATACGACGTGAGTGTTTGGTGTTGAATTGTAAATGCCCTATTTGCCACATGGGCCCAGGCGGACGGGCCTGTTCGGAATCTACCGAGTCAGGGCAGGATTTTTGCATTGAAACAAAAATGTCCAAGCTTTTTCTCACTGTCATAAACTCGTCAATAATTTGACCACGGGGCGCTGTCATGGGTTGCTTGTTTGAGGATCCCTGATGCAACATACCTTATTTGGCACCCGCCCCGGCTATGCCAAAAGTACAGTAACCTTATCCGCGGACCCTAATCATAAAAAATTACACTACAGGCACTTCTACCCACATTATAGCCGGCCATGCACGGTGGCATATACCCGTCGGTCGGCAGCAGATCCCGTGTGGGCAAAAGAAAGAAATTCTCGGATAGGTCCTATGTAAGAACGCGAGCGCGTTTCATGGGGCTTGCGGGTTGACAAGAGCTGCCCACTACCTAATTTCCAATCTTTCAATCTTCGCATTTTGATCAATCTGCTCAAGCTTCTCAATCCCTTCCGTCAGGTGGCTCATGAAGAAATGGGCAGAGAATGTGTACCACGTATCCATCCCGTCACCTTCCTCTCTCAGCAGGCTAAGACCTGCGCTACCGCCGATAAGCGCAACAACCATGCCCTCTTCCGCGCCGTCCTTTTCAGTGAGGCCAAAATACCCCTTCTCTGTCAAGACCAAATCCCGGCCGTAAAACAGCCTGCTCTCCATCTTTTGACAAATTGACACGTCAAAGTCGTCTCGTTCATTTGACTGGTCTTCCCAAAACTGGACGGGGCGCTCCAAGTATTCCGGTGCCTGCTTCGACGAGCTTGGCGTGCCGTCGGCCTTGGATAGGTCCCATGCCAGAAAGGAAGCAAAATGAAGGTTTTCTTTCTCGGAGACGTCCTCGTACGAGTTCAAAATCGTTTTCAGCATGGCATGGCCGTTTGTGCTCTGCGGGTATTCGCGAAGACGGGGCTTTGACGAGAGGCTTTTCCTGTGCCCCTTCTTGACTCCACTTTTCTTGAACCTTTTGCCTTTTGCCTTAACTTTTTCCGTATTGTCCTTGACCCTTTCAGTATTGTCCTTCTCCTTGGCAGTGGCATCATCCGGCATCACTTCGTTGCTCATGGCGTAAGGATCATACATGCCGCGGTTTTGTTTGTCGAGAGCTTTCGCAACAGCCCTAATGACATCCTGAATTCCCATGTCATCGGCCATTGTCAACCTGAAAGCAACCTTGTCCATCACACACCCATTGATGTGCAAAGACGTCATGGTTGTGGATGGAAGGCCTTGGATCATTTGGTCAAAATGCTTTGTCGGTTCGTCGTACGGACTCTGGCTAATCACCTCCTCGTGCAGAGCAAAGTCAGGCACCCAGGTTGGGAGGCCAGGAATTTCTTTATTGGCAGGGCGACACAACCAAGACCAAAGCCCCGCCCCAGCAAGGGCGTCAATGCAATGACGAGTGCCGTTGACAAACACGTCTTGAGTTGTTGCTCTATAGTCGGGCATAGGCTTCTTGAACGGAGTCCCTCGGATCGATGCAAGTAGCATGATGGCAGACATTTTATCCCGCCGGTCGCTGACTTGAAAAGGAATCATCGCGGCTATTGCGTCAAGCAAACTGACACTGCCACCTGCAGCAAAAGTGTCATCAACGCAAGCAATGTGCGTAAAACAAGGATCATAAGCCCTGGCATAATCCGAGTAGGCCAAAAGACCCTGCTTGAATGTCCTCCATGGGGTTTTGTACGGCCCGCACATGACCATG
Organism: Calonectria honghensis; assembly: GCA_013403855.1. Taxonomy (NCBI): domain Eukaryota; kingdom Fungi; phylum Ascomycota; class Sordariomycetes; order Hypocreales; family Nectriaceae; genus Calonectria; species Calonectria honghensis. Next base: position 579,358 of record VTGB01000016.1, read on the forward strand.
CCTCTTGAGCCTGCCATGATGATCTCTTGGAACACCCAAGCACGCGTAAAGCATGATCGAAAGTAGAGCTGAGCGAAAGAATCGGCAACGCCATTATATTTCATCATGGCCGCGGCCTTTTCCCGTTCATCTTCCTGAGACGTGAACTGATCCGAGGATGAATCGCCGGCTTCTTCGTTCAGTTTATTGTGGATTTCCGCCATGGCAGGCAAGTAGCTAAATGCCATTTTCATGCCCTCATCCTGTTGTTCTCCAAGCCACAATAAAACTGCATCAGCGCACATGTAGATAACCATCATGAGTGCGGCATGATGATTAAATTCATCCACACTTTCTTGATCAATACAGATAGAGTCGATCCATAGATGCCGCGTTTCAAATTCATTTCGGAGACGCTCCATGGCTGCTTTGCAGTTCGGAGTGATGAGCATTCGCCCATCGTTGCACTGCACAGGAACCGTACCAACATTGTCCTTGTGCTCATAAGAGAGGGCCTCGAATGATCTGGACTTATTGAGGTCCACTTCAGTAAGCTCGAAGGATATGATGTCGCCAGGCATTCCTGGGTGTAGTTCGATAAGTCGGATACATGTCTCCCCCGAAAGGGGTTCATACTTGTAGAGTGCTTTTCCATTCAAGGCCTCTGTTTCTCTGCCTCTCACTGCTCTTTCGTTCTTTTGACGTATAGTGCCCGCTTTGGAAAGAACCGCTATGACTTTCTCGTGGTCGAACTCTTTAGCGTAAGACCAAGCAGTTCGGCCATTATCGTCCTTCAAATTGGTATCGGCACCAGCCCCAATCAGAACGTTTACAACCATTTCATGTCCTCTGGCGGCGGCAAGATGGATCGGGGTCTGCTTCTTATCGTCGGGATAATTTATATCTTCTCCACGATCAACGAGGAGTTCAACAATGCTCTCTGCCCCAGTAGCTGCTGCGACACACAACGCCGAACGACCGTTTGTCGATTTGGTTGTCATTTCAGAGACCCTGTCAAGCAGAAGCCTAGAAACTTCAAGTTTCTTTGTGTAGATGGCTTCAAAGAGAGGAATATCCCCTGAATGATCAATAGAATTCATATCAGCTCCCTTTTCAAGCAGCAATTCGACAATCGCCTTGTGGCCACCTCTGATTGCGTAACACAATGGCGTTTTCCCCTGTGAATCTTTGGCTTCGATTTTAGCACCAAGACTAAGCAGAAGATGAACAGTTTTTTCATGTCCATCTCTCGACGCGCAGCCAAGTGGCGTCTGCTTATCGTTGTCTCTATGATCGACGCTGGATCCCTTGTCGGAGAGCAGTTGTACGATGGGTGTGTGGCCAAATGCCGCCGCATAACCTAAGGCCGTCTGTCCCCTCATGTCTGTTCGGTTTACATCCGCACCATGATCGATCAATGCCCTCACACAATCGATATACCCGGCAAATGCCGCTTGATGGAGAGGAATTCTCTCACCTTCAATTCCATCGACGTGAGTCCCAATCCTGATAAGCCGCCTCAACCTCGCGACACGGCCGTTCTCTGCCGCTTCTAATAGATCATTTGCGTATTTTTGCTCCAGGCTTAAATTCGCCCGAGCTGTGTGATCGCGTATGAGGGGTAATATTTTATCATCTCGGTTGTCCTCTGCCAAAGATAGTGCCGTACGGCCATCAGGGGATTTATAATTGACATCAGCCCCAAATTTAAGTAAGAGCTCCACCACCTTGAGATGGCCCCCAGCAATGGCAAATAGCAATGCCGTCTTTCCATACACAACTGATAAATTTGGGTTGCTTCCGGCCTGCAGTAGTAGATCTACAACATCCGCATGCCCTTTTCGTGATGCGATGGATAATGGCGACTGCCCGTCACCATCAGGTGCGTCGATGTCAACTTTCTGGGACAGAAATTGCTGCACCACCTCGACATGGCCATATCGTGAAGCCCACCAGAGCGCTGATTCACCGTTTCTGTCGGTTAGACGCAGGTTGGCTTTTCTTTCAATCAAAAATTCCACCACTGAGGCATTGCCAGTCTCCGCAGCTAAGGAGATGGCTCGACGGCCGTTCAAATCCATTGAGTCGATATTGGCGCCGGCATCAAGAAGTTGCTGCACCTGCTTTGTGTTGCCTTTCCCAGCGGCAGCCACCATCAAGGCCACCGACTGTACTTTTGACGATACATCGGTTGTCGCAAGCTTGGCCTCGAGCAAACTTGCGATAGAATCATGTTCCATGTCCTTCGCCAGGTCCAACGGGCATTTTCCCTCAATATCCTTGGCACCCAGGTCAGCGCCGTTCTCGAGTAGGATTTCGACCACATCCGCATGACCGCCATGAGCAGCAAAATGCAATGGTCTCCAATCTTTTAAAGCAGTGGTTTCAAGGTCAGCACCGCAGTCAATCAGCATAGACACGATGCTGCCCTGTCCCTGCTCCACTGCAAGACTCAAGGCTGTCTGGCCTTGCAGTGTTTTCAGCTCGATGTCGAATCCCCACTCGACCAGGCGCCGGACGAGGACTTTGTATCCGTTTTCTGCTGCGTAGTGTATGGCGGTGAAATCGTCAACGGAAGCCATGATGTTGGCACCGCGTTCTGCTAGGAAGCGAACTGTCGACCCTGATCCGCGTGCAGCAGCAAATAGTAATGGAGTGAATCCAGCGGAGTTTCGAATCTCGATATCAGCACCATTTTGAAGCAGAAACGTCACCACCTCTTCCTTCCCATGGCCCGCGGCATGATGTAGTAGCGAATTGCCGTCGCTGTCTACCGCATTCAGGTCGGCACCGTTTTTCACAAGGAGCCGGGCCATCTCTGTGTGGCCCTGTTGCGCTGCAACAACTAATACCGTGCATCCCAGGTCATTTGTTTTCTCCAAATCAACCTTTTGGTGTAGTAAAATATCAAAGACGCTGTGTATGTTGAATGCAACCGCCAAGTGAAGCGCTGTGTCTCCAGCATTGTCCTGCTCTTGAACATTGACTCCAGATTCGAGAAGATGCCGCCTGGAAATTATTAGCTTCCATCATCAACTTCCTTCCAACCATGGGAAACTCACACAGCTCTGGGATTGGGTCCCATTGATGCGATATGCAATGGAGTTCGTCCAGCATTGTTCTTGCTCGTGATATCAGCACCCATATCAATAAGCATCTTTACAGCGTCGATCCTATCATCCCTGCATGCGTAGTGGAGCGGGGTCGACCCGCCAGCATCGCGAGCTTCGACATCTGCGCCCATGTCTTTCAATACGCGAATCACCTCACAGTGGCCTTCAGAGGCGGTCAAGTGTAACGGAGAACAACCCTCGCCACCCGGTGATTCGACACTGCAGCCATTTGATACTAACAATTTTACAGCGTCTATGTGCTGGTTAACAGCCGCGTAGTGAATTGCTGTGAGTCCGCGTTTGCAAGCCAGTGTAAACGTGGCGCCTGCCGTAATTATGATGTCCAGTATGTGACAATTGCCAAGCTGGGCGGCATAATGGAGAGAGTTTTCCCCAGTCATCTGATGTGGGGAGTCCACATTGGCTCCTTGGGAGATGAGCTGGGTCACCAATTCATCGTGTCCAAAGACGACTGCCCATCTCAATGCCTCGCCTTTGTTGATAGCTTCTGTATTTGAGCTGAATCCATTCTCAAACAAAAGCTTGGCGAGCTCAGAGGAAATTGGTAGAATGTCGGACGAAGGAGAAGCGGGCGTTTGCGATGCCATTTTGCGATGGCCACTCGCTGGTCAAGGCACAACCGCGACAGCTTTATACCACGTTGAAACTTGCGGCTGATGATGCTCGCAACAAGGATTCTTACCCGGGCCCACTGAGGCTCAGGGCCTGTTGCTGCCTAGTCGGGATCAAAGAAGTGCGCGATTTTCAAGGGGGATTGTTTCATAAAATTTAGTGCAGACTGGGGAAATCATCTTTTGGGACTAGCGGCTCTTTATATGCGACAACTTCTCAGCACAAACTGCCATACCGCACTCACCAGAAGATCCAATGACAAGCCCCGGACAAGGACGAGTCTCGCGATTCACCAAATAAATTTACGATTATAATAATCAACCGACGGATTTTAGATGATCAGTAGTATCTTCCTAACATATTCAGCCCTTAAACTAGTTACTGATCACTTCATTTATAGCCCGATACTCATAATTATAATAAATTAATGAAATGTAGGTTATGCATGGTTCGATTTTCAACTATTGAAGATCAAATCACATACGCGCACACTGGGTCACACACGGTTGCGACTGCCCATTGTGGGGCGCTACAGGGGGCAACAATGAAATGGAAAAAGTCAGTCAAATGCATTTTTTAGTCTAAGAAGCTAAAATCTTACTTAAAAAATAGGTTTGAGGTCTTACGTCCAGCATCGCTGCCCGATCGCAACATTTGGTTATGCTGAGAAGGCAACATCATGCACCAAGAGACATCAGCCAACCAACCTGCTATCACATATGAATAGCTAAATACTACCCTGAATGACCAAATTTTTTCAAACAAATGTTGAGTTTAATTATCTCATGACCGCTTGGAGGTTCTCCTAGAATAATTTGGTGAGCTTGACCAAGGCAATGAGCTCCACTCGGTCGTAGAGATCGACATGGCCAGCGGCACAGCCATCGCATTGTCACCGCCACAAACCTGAAACTATTCTCAGGTCAACATTGGAAATAGGAGCCACGCTATCTCATGGCGAGATACGCCGAGATCGTGCAACATCATTGCTCGGCAAAAAGCCATCGTTACACCAAGAAAAATGTTTAAACGCTTAATTTAATTTTCTTTGGCCTTATTGGCCTGCAGTTTGTGCAAATATTTAGGTGGTGGTCGGAGCTTCGGAAAAATGCATCCACGCTAATGCAACCTGGTGGCATTCCATCCGATGACAAACGCCTTGGCGGATGACCTATTCCACGACCTCAATGCAAACCGATGGCGAAAAGGTCACCCTGGCCCAACTTTGACCAGACCCTAGACTATTAATTTAGCGAAGGTGTCATAACCATTCTAGCTTCATGATCGGCGAGGTACCGTCACTCAGCCATACCAGCACCTGAAACGGCGCTAGGTGCTGACATCCCCATTTCGCGACAGTACGGTGCTACAAGGACGAAATTGACCATTCGACTTTTTGTGGCTGGGATTTATCCCTCTCGTTTCTTACCTTGCGAAAAAAAAATGGTAGGGAACCATCGGTTACTTAATTCAACCCATCCCAACATCCGGCTTATTTGTACTTTGGTGATGACGAACCATTCGCACAAAGAACTTAGCCTGAGCGAATTATAATCGGAAGGACCGGCACAGGCTGAAAGACTACGGTCTCGGTGGCTTCCTAACCAAGCAACAACTGGTTGAACGTGCAGCTGGCCTGGCCCTGACGTAAGCCATGCTGGATTAGTATGCTATTCACAACCAATTAAGGAAATCGATCTCACAACACAGTAGTCCGATTCGGGTCTCGCATGCATCTGGTTCAAAGAAATTTAGAATTTCGAATGAGAAAAAAACCCTATAAATGTGTGATGTCTTGCCCACATGTTCCCAAGTTCCCAAATCCCACTTGGTTCGACTTTCAGCGCGATTTCGGGCTACCAGTCGCCATGGCATCCTTCATATCCATCATCCGTTGCATCACGCTCCTATTATCCGTGTGTCCCGTCTTCGTTACCGGATATGGTAAAAGTCTCCGAGTTCCAAACAAGGCATATTCAGGAGCTTCGCGCGTAGAATTCAAGTCTACAGCTGCCGGATTAGATAACCAAAAGATCTCACCATGGGCCAATGCAACATCCTTTGAATGGTTGGTCCTATAAAGCAATCAACATGTAACAATTTTTAATCAAGCACAGGTGGTATTTTGATGTAGTCAGTACATCTTCAGCAAATGAATCCGTCGTCGCAGTCTTCTATGAGTCCCTTCCCGAGGCTTTCATAAGTGCCCTAAACAATTCATTTCTTTCTGCATCTCTCAGTGGAACATTCAAGAACGGCACCGTGTTCGATTTTGTGACGCAGATACCCAGCGATGCTTTCACCGAGATTCATTACGGTCCAGACGAGATTTCGGGAGTTTGGGCGGACTCTGGATTCAGCTTTGAAGGCAAGGGCGTTCAAAAGGGTCACGCAACTTACACTGTCAAAATCAACAGCCCGAAACAAGGATTAAAGGGGACAATCTCTTATCACGCGGTAAGCTATTTTGCGTTGCATCTCATTCATATTCATGTGCTCAGTCTGTTTTGCACCTCAACTCCAACTTTCGTCACTATTTCAGTTTGATTCAAATTTAGTTTACAATGCGTCAGAGGCGTACTAATCAACCAGCAGCTCGCACCGGCCCATTATGCCTGTGGAGGAAACTTTCCGTCTTCCTCGGAAAATGTCATGCCTAGCATTGGCTGGTCAAATGCAATCCCTAATGCCGCTTCCATTGTTGATTTGTGGATTCAAGGTGAACATGTATCTTTCAAGGGTGCTGGTTACCATGACAAGAACTGGGGCGACAAACCCTTCACAGAGGTTGTTGGCTCCTGGTACTGGGGCCACGCCGAGTTTGGCCCTTATTCTGTTGTGTGGTTTGACACCCTTGCAGCTGATGGGAAAGAGTACGTCTCTGGCTATGTTGTAAAAGATGGGAAGGTCTTGCTGTCCAGCTGCAAGCCTGGGGCGGTCAAAGCAAGACCACATGGAGGAAATGACAAATATCCGCCTGTCTTTTCAAGCGAGTTTCCGGCCGGGTACTTGATTGAATTCACGCTTAATGATGGAAAGAAATTATCTCTCAGCATTTCGACGGATACATATTTGGTGGCCTTCCCGGCTTATTTCCGGTTCATTGGGAAAGCCATTGGCGGAATCAATGGTAAACAGTATGAGGGGAAAGCCTTGTCGGAGCAGTTTACATTTCGTTCCTCATAGTCGCAATCTTGAAAATTTTAGGCTGGAAGCAATGTTTTATGCACTTGAGGCATCGTGATAACATGTGCCTACCCACGAGAAGCGAATCCGGGCCATTTCGCAAGACTAGTCATTCGCCTTGAGGCGAAATGGCTCCAAGAAAACTGTCTATAGGGTATTGTGGATCTCAATTCAGGGGAGGGGGGCTGGCGCGCGCTGACAGGCGAGGGTAATGTTGCTTTTGGTGTAGCGATTTTGTACATCCCCATTGGCCCAATGATTGCCGTGTCTCAGACTAGCGAGGCTAGAGGCAGCCTTGTCTGCGCCGCATCAGGTCAGGAATGCCACGGGCAATTACAAAAGCAGCCATGTCCCCACACTTGCTCTCCCATGGAATGTAGTCCTCGCAGTTGGGCGCCATGTCTCAACAACATCAGTTTGCATGAGTTGATGAGCATTGATTTCTGGGAAGCATCTCCAACTCCCTGTCGCCTTGCAACGCACCAAGGAGGAAGCTGCGCAGATGGTGTTCCGTGGCGTAGGGGCGACAGCAGTCTTGGTACAAGGCCCTTGGCTCCTCATTTAGCTCAATCGTTAACCGAGATCACAGGCGACTGGATGGACACTCATCGCGATTGCTGCTTTCGTCATCATAGCTCGGGTCTACTTGCGCCTCAAGATCCAGCGCCGTAAAATGCTTGTCAGCGATATGTGGATGATTGGAGCCTGGGTTTGTGGCTGCATCACTACGGCTCAGAGTGTTGCTTTGGCGACATATGGCGCTCTCGACAGCAAAGTCGGCTCAGATTTGTCAGGCTACATGGGAGATCCAAAAAATATCCAGAGCATCCTCAAGGTAATAGCTCTTTGCTCATGCTCCCGTAAGGACGTTAATGTGGATGATGTTACTGACAGACTGGGAAAGATCTTTTGGTTGAACTTGATTCCCTTTCACTTTACCTTCTACACCTGCAAGGCTGCCCTGCTCTCAATGTACCTGCAAGTGTTTCCTATTTTCATGCAGAAGAGGCGGATAATATTGTGGGCTACGATTGCATACAACATCCTTGCTTTTATAGGAAGCATTGCGACAATTATTTTCATCTGTTATCCAATGTCCAGACTATGGCAAGCATCATTCTCATGCATACAGGTAGATCGAGGGCTAATATTGGTTCCACAGGGATATTACGGGTAATATGTGCCCTCGCGATGCTAAAACCCTTTTTATGGTTACTTGGTCCTTGAATACGATTGGCGATGTTTTTAGTGAGCTATTAGTCTGACACATTCTGGAAAATTAAACATTGACGCGATTATAGTATTCATTTTGCCATGGCTCGTCTTGCCTGGTTCAAATGTGCAGAGCTCTGTAAAAGTTGGCATCTATTGCACATTCTTCCTGGGCGCTGTGACGATTGTTTCGGGCATCATGCGCTGCGTTCTCGTATTAAGGTCACAGGTTGGTGACGCCGTGCCAATGAGCACAACTGGTAGGTTTAAAATAGCTTGAGATCTCTGACACACGTTCTCGGACTAACGGCCACATAGTATTTTGGGGCAATATCGAGTGCAATCTTGGACTTGTGATCTCTTGCCTGCCATCTCTTGGTCCCTATTTTAGCTTCAAGAACGGCAGCTACAGTGGAGAATCGAACGAACAAAGCTCTGTTCGGGTGCGGTCCGAAGCGCGGTTGACAGCTAGTGCGGAGGGCTCGAGAAGAGACACTCCGTCAGTCGCCGTTAGCTCTTACAATCATGGGAGGGCAGGAAGCGACAGTGAGAGTGATTTAGTGCCTGGAAGGCATGGTTGCTAGGTTGGTTAGTTATTTTAGCAACCCTTCTGAAAGCGTACGCAATGCTGATGTGCACTTGTCTACAAACTAGAATGATCATGATGACTAATTATAAACTATGACAAAAGCTTTTAAAACAGGCTGTATCATAATGTTTCTGTCTGGTATTTGTTCACACTATCTAATTTGGTGTGGTCGTAGCTGCTGCAACCGTGTCTGGCGAGGGCTCCTTGATAGGAGTAGGGCATTCTGGCTTCTGCCCGTAAACGAGATGGCTGTACGCAGAAATTTTAGTGGGAAAGGAAAATAGGAAAAGGCATTCAAACAACTTACACCTCACCTATGCCCATATTGTTTGGGTCATGGACTGCGGCGCGCATCTTTACGACGAGAACCTGGACTTCCTCCAAACTCCAGCCCAAGACTTGGCCGATTGGATAAACGGCAAAGCCATCCAGGCTCAGATCCAAGTACAAGCCAGTGTACTGGCCTAGGTTCTTGAGTGCTTGGTCTTTTGGCCAAGTGCCATAAGGAACCTTGAATTTCTTTTGCACAATGTCGTCGAATCCGGCATCCTGGGCCCATTTCTGCATACTGGGTCCGACAACTTGGAAAGATTTACCAAATTTTTCGCCTACGTCGTAGAAGAGCTGCGCCCACTGCTGGAAGATACTTTGGAAATGGTCAGCAATTAGATCCCGGTTTCGAATATTTTGCAATAATAAAACGAGAATGCTCTTACTGGTCTTTGTCCACTTTAACGTTTGGGTTTTCGCTCTTCATACTGATATCAGGCTCAAGATGTTGAAACCAGCCACCTGGCTTCAATGCCTTGAAAACCTGACTGTAAAGCCGAGGCCAGTCGCTGATGGATCCTTGCATGTAGCGAATGTGGATGAAATCGAATGAATTGGTTTCGAACGTCCAGTCTAATTGAGCATCATCGATTTGAAATTGGAGATTAGGTGGTACCCAAGAAGGTTGAACAGCCGATATATCGGTGGCGATTATTTCTGCTGAAGGAAAAGTATCTGCCATGTCTCTGTCAATTATTTGAGGGTCAGCCTTGATGTGCGCGGGTGCCAAAGTCCTGAGGTTGCGATGCACTCACATGGCCCAAATTCCCGTTCCTGTACCAATATCCAAAATGCGCTGCCGACTCATCAGCAGAGTTCAAAGTTTAACCAACTATAACGGTTGCATTTTACCTGAGGGTTCTCTCTGATAGGCGCAAGATACAGTTTATCATCTAACATCATTGTGAGCCAGTGATGTCTGTGTTGACAAGTTAGTGCGATGCACTTCTCCAAGGCATCAGAAGGATTTACTTACAAAACATCAAATCCTTCAATGTGTTTGTCATCGTTCGGCATCCTAGAGCAGTTAACACCAAACTTTTCATTAAAAGGCTCACAGCGAGAATGCTTGCCAGTATTCGCTGTCTTTTGTAGTTTGGTAAGACCTTCCCCGGAATTGACGGTACTCGAGAATACTAGATGTGATTGACGCAGTCGACGAGCGCTGACTGCGTGACATGAGTACCCCGATAAATACATCTGATCGAGATTTTTACCTCTGCGAGTCAAAGACTGAGTCGCTGTCATTTTCAACGGCTTCGGGATCCTGCACTAGTGGTCAATATTGGCTAGGATAGATAGTGGCTGATATTTTTAGATGCATTTGTCTTAGACGTTGGGTGTTAAATGACAGCTACTTCGGGGAAACGCACAGGCTCAATATGTTCTTGGGGAGATGCCATGTTGAATACTTGGCGCAAACCGTTTCGAACAAATTTACAGAACGAAGAGGGAATCAATGGCAAGTTCCCCCTCTTTTAAGCACAGTAGCGTCAGGTGATGGCGAAAAGCTTTCTGAAAGTGACCAATGGTGCAGGGAAAATGGAACCATAAACAGGGGAGGTGATGCATGTTGGTTGACAAGAAGAACCCTCGAATCGGATCATGTCCCTGTTTCTCATGCAGACGGGAACGGGCTCGGGTCGCAGAGCCCAAGTGCAACTACTGCAAAGCTAATCATGAGCCCCAGTTGAGTGTGATTGGCTCGTACATATTAGTTTCGCGCAGAACTCCGTTCTCGATTATGTTTCCATATGCAAGTGCACCATCTAATTTTTTTCGTGATTAAAAATACTTATCCTAGTTTAAAATAGCCTTCAAACGAGAGTATTCCAGAAAAGGATTGCGCGAATACCGGCTCGTGGTACTAGGACCAATCACTGCTTGGTTGGTTCAGGGATCCCAACCAACACGACAAGGATTGCGACCTGCAGGCCCGGTCCAGCTTCCAGTTTCATCATGGCTCGGTAGTGTATCTGAATTTAGCCCGCAAGATCATTGTCAATAATTGAGTGGTATGTTGCCTTTGATCGCTTTTGTCGGCAATGCAGAACCGTAAGTGTTGTCGCGAATAAACTTGGCTCGGCTATGGCCATGAGAGGGTATACCGAATAAATCAAAGTTTTGTACAAGGGTATTTAGAAGATACTGTCAAGTTCATTATGGCCTCTGCTTTTACCTATGAGAAATATCTATAGCGTTTTAAGCTAGACCTGCGACTTGCAATTTTATCTCTAGGATCTGTTAGGCTAGAACAAGTAATACGCAGACTGTCATTAACTTTTACAGCCAAACAGCATGTTTAATGCCACTTTCTAAGCCCTCTCTCAAGCCAGCAATGAGAGTCCAAACATCGCCTCTCTCGCCGCTGATTTCGTAGACCTCCACTCCACCTCCCTCCTGACCAAGAACTACCATGTATTTTCCACCGCCGCTGAGCCGCATGCCCCGAATAACATCGACATTTGTTCGTATTTGCTTGATTTCCTCCACCCTTTTACCATCAACCGAGAGCAAAATAACGGCAACGGTATCTCCAGGCTGCAGTTCCTCGGGAACATCTGTGAGGTGGGGCTCGCGTGCGGCGATGTGCCTTTCCCACCTGTTGCTGGCATACAGGACTCTCGGAATGGTAGGGTGGGTGGATAACTCGGAAGAATCCATCATGTATTGGTGAGATGGGTGAACAGTCGAAGGAATGATGTTTGGTGCAAAACCGTCGATGGGTGTAATTCCTTCCGCGGGACTGGTTGATAGGTCGAACGCTAGCACAACGTGCGAGAGCTCTCCGATGACGTATAAGATGGATTCTAAACTTGTGAGTTGTGTGTAAGAATCCAATAGTCAGGAGTGGGTACCATCTGGTGTAAACACGGCATGCCGAGGCCCTGTCTCAGCAGGACACTGCAGCCAGCCGTTTATTTTGAGCTTCATTCCATCCCTGCTGAGGATCCATACCCGGTCCGCCCCTAGATCTGGAACGTATAACAAGCCGTTCTTATCCTCCAGCATCTGGTGTGGATGGCATTGTTCCTGTCTGACCTTGTTTGGGCCATGACCAACTTTCTCATATGGAAACCTTGGTATGAGCTCTGTTCTGGAGGCATCCGTGAGTAATAGGCCGTTCGCATCGGTAATAGAGATAGGATAAAGGGCTGCAGATTCTCCCATGTACTGCCCATTGTTAATACATAGCGCGACGCATTGGTCGACATGCTAGACTTGCCGTGATGAGTCCTAGAGCAGAGTTGTCTGCTAGTGTGATGACTGTACCATCAGAATTAATGATTAATATCACCAAATTATATGGAAATAAATACTTACAGTGTCCGGGAGCCCCCAGCGTTGGCTGCTGGCTTGTGATTTTGCAGCTCCTTTGCTCGTGATCGATTTCAAAGGTGTACAGCAAACCAGATTCAAGGCCCTCGGACAATCCAACCAGGCGATCTATGCCTCCTTTCGATGACGATGGCTCAACCCATGAACAATTGTAAGGCGCTTCGTAGTTGGCGAGCACGTCCAGCTTTTTTTGGTTGGGGTCGAATGTTAGCGTGGTAAAGTTGGCACGATCGCCCGATAGGAGAAGCTTGAATCCCATTGTGGACTGAAATACTCCGCTGCGCACAGGTTCAATAAGGGTGATTAAAAAAGCCGATTATTTTGACAAAATTCGCAGGATTTAGGTGGTGATGACCATGGGCATCGGTTTGTAGCATACGTGGTGACCAACCCACCTCTGGGTCTCGGAAGCATCTCGTGGTGCCATGCCCGTTGTACATATAGGATCTTGTCCTAGGTAGCCTGTTATTCACGCTTAAACAGCGAACAAATTCCCCGATTTAAATTTCCCCGATTCATGCAGATCAAGTAGTCGACGATCAGATCTGAATCTGGGGTGACAACCCCACAAGATCGGGGATAAGAGATGACCGACGCTAAGGCAAGATAAATGGGGCCTCCTAGAAAATCCGATGGCCACTCACATCCGGATGTCGCTTCGGCCGATGCGAGTTCAGGAGAAGAGCGGTCCATATGCCCGATAAAAAATATACATGTCCGTGTCAATTCGTTTTTCTTGGGTGGAAATCGCCTAGTCTCCTGGACATGTAGCCGTCACCGTCCCATGTGCATCGGGTCTGGAATGGCCGATGCCGCTCTGGTGGTTAGCTGCGCGTCTTTTAAGGGAGACAAGGTCTTGTCTTTATGCCTTTTTGCCATTATATTCTGTGTAAACATCAATCAGCTGATCAGATAAAAATGGCCCCACCTACTCATTTCAAGCTCAACACTGGCGCTCAGATTCCCGCCGTCGGCCTCGGTTGGTGCCCATTCCCCCTCGTCACCGTTATTATTGCTAACACGGCGGCATACAGGAACCTGGAAGTCTGAGCCTGGTGAGGTTCGAAGTGCTGTTTCATTTGCTCTGAAGGATGGATACCGTCACATTGATGCCGCTCTGTAAGTCTTGTGTGCTGTCTACCTAGTTTTTCTCCACTAATGAGACTCAGAATTTACGGTACGCTGGGATGCGAAGCAACAGTTGGCAGCTAAGCTAACCACATTACTAGGCAACGAGAATGAAGTTGGACAGGGTATCAAGGATAGCGGCGTGCCTCGCGAGGACATCTTTATCACGAGCAAGCTCTGGAATACCCACCAGGGTAATGTAAAAGACGGCCTGCAGAGGACGCTTGATGCGCTCGGCACGGATTACCTCGATCTTTATGTAAGACCCCACAATTCAATACTTCGGAGGACCAGAACTGACTATCATGATTAGCTTATCCACTGGCCTGTTAGACTAGTCGCAGTAAGTCACCACTTGTGTTCTGGTGATGCCGAAACTTATCAATCCATAGAATGAGACAAGCGACCTTCTTCCAGTTAACCCTGATGGTACCCGCTCTGTTGATCGATCATGGGATCAGGGCGAGACGTGGCGACAGATGGAAGAGGTATACAAGTCTGGCAAGGTCAGGGCCATCGGCGTTGCCAACTGGTCTATTCCTTATCTGAAGGAGCTTCAGAAGACATGGACTATCGTCCCCGCGGTAAACCAAGTTGAACTTCACCCGTTCCTTCCCCAGCACGAACTCAAGGAGTATTGCGAAAAGCTCGGAATTCTGCTGGAAGCCTATTCGCCCCTCGGATCCACCGGTAATATCCAGCCACAGTGTCTTCGACGGCCTTTGCTGACATCTTTCCAGGAGCTCCTATCATGTCAGATGAAGAAATCCAGGCTATTGGCAAGAAATATGGCGTTTCTGCCGCCACCATCCTCATCAGCTACCACGTAAACAAGGGTGTCGTGGTTCTTCCCAAATCAGTTAGCGAGAAGCGCATTTCCAGTAACAAGGAGGTAATTTCCCTCTCAAAGGAGGATTTGGACGTGCTCGACGGTTTAGCCTCCAAGGGCAAGGTGCAGCGTATAAACACACCTCTGTGGGGATTCGATCTCGGCTTTGCCGACTGGTACGGCCCAATTAAGGCCTAGATATTGAGCTAGCCGGCATGTATTTGCTCATGTTGAGATCATTGGCTTTAGATAAATCTAGATTCCCTTTATCAATTCGTTGGTCTTCACATATAAATTCCCTATAAAACCCCAGTACTTAACCCAAGTGCATGTTAAACCAATTGTCTAAACCAACTAGACAAGCGAGATATGATAGAAATGAATTTTAATTGAAGGCATCAACAACGTTTCAATAAGACGGACTATGCGACATCCCTGTCGCTAGCAAATCACTTAAGATAGCTTAGTAAATGGGCCACCAATGAAGGAACGCATATGTCTTTGAAGATGCTGGGATTCCTCTAATTTAAATAGAACACAGAACAAGGGAGGCCCAAGATATATCCTATAAGGCTTTGGTCACATTCAAGAATCACACACTTGAAAGAATATTTAAAGAGAAATTTTCTGCTGAATTCATCGCAAACGAAGGACAGCTTTTTGTGTCCCTAAACTGACTGTGGTCATTACCCAAAAGGTAGTGATCGGAATACCCAATAATACAAATTACCAATAAACTATCTAACAGCTCAAACCTTGTATGGCTCCAGAGAGATACCTTCTTTCAAGGCCTTCAGTCGCATAGCAAGAAGCTTAGAGTGGAAGCGGGTGTAAGGAAGGTAGCCAACCATTAGCCACAAGTTTGGTACACCGGTCTCTCGGTAGGCCGTTTTGAACTCGCCCTCTTCATCAATGCCCCAAATAGGGCCACACTGGTCTGCAATCTTGGAACCAAGAGTCGCGCGGATAGAGTCAATGGTGTTGGAGAAACCGGTAGCGAAGACAACTAGGTCGAACTCACGCTCGCGGCCGCCGCTGAGAATCACCTTGTCCTCTGTGAACTTCTCGATGTAACCGGGCTCGACCTTGATGTTGCCGTTGATGATGTGCTCACAGGCACCGGCATCGAAATAAAAGCCACCATTTCGAGTCTGGCCCAGGGTTGAACCACCGGTGCCGCGCTGGCCACGCCACGTTCTGAGACCGCGGGCATTTAGGCCATCGAGCAGCTCTCGGTCCTTGTTCTCGAGGAGCTCAGCGTTGCGTCTAGACAGCTCCTCTCCAGGACCGACAGGAGTAGCGAAGAAGAGACGATCCTGCTCCTCGAGGCTGGGGCGGTCGCCGTTGGTATCGGGCCCATAGTTGCCGATGGCTCTAGGCACAGAGTGGGTAAGTGACATGATGTACGTGGGAGATCGTTGAAGAAGTGTAACGTCAATGCCTCGGCGTGCGCAATCAAAAGCAGTATCGAAGCCGGACGATGAGGTGCCAACCACGCAGACCTTCTTTCCAACAAAGTCGCGAGAGCTGTCGTGTGCGCTTGAGTGGCGGACGACACCCTTGAATTCGGCCATACCAGGAACATCGGGGGTCATAGGGACACCACAGAGAGAAGTTGCCATGATAACCTGCTTGGGGTGTAGCGTTCTAGTCTCTTGGCCTCCCTTGTTGATCTGGACAGTCCAGTTGCCCTGGTCGTCCTGCTCGGCCTTGACGACGGTTGATTTGCACCAGATGTTCAGTTCAAGAGCCGAGGCGTACCACTCCATATAGATTCCCTGCTTCTGAGATGGTGTGTACGTGGGCCAGTGCTTGGGGTAAGCGAAATAGGGCAGGTCATCAGCCCAGTGGGGGAAATGGAGCGACAGATATTCGTAGCGCTTCTTCCAGACGTCACCGACTGCATCGCCCTGCTCAATGATGAGGTTCTCCATACCGAGTGCCTTGCATCGGGCTGCCAGAGCAAGACCGCTAGTAAATGTTAGCATCTATGGACTTCATTCGAGATGCCCGGAAAAACTCACTTCTGGCCGCCTCCGATAATCAGAACCTCGGGGTTTGCAGCATCAACATCCTTGGCCCTCTGCTTCTCCCAGCTAATGGAACCGGTCATGTGCCCATCAGCTGGAGGAATTTCGGGGAATTGTTTGAGTTTCTCGGCCACCGTGTGCATCGTGTACAACTTCCAGCCTTCCTTGGTGAGGACCGCATTGATGATAGCCGAAGCTTCAACGATCTCGGTCTCGAAAGACACAATAAATTGCAGTTGGGAAAAATCGGGATAGGGTCTAGAAACAACCGGACCAGGGTTCAGGAACTTGAAGTTGGAGGCCTTGGTCTGGGGGAAAACATCAGTGGCGGCTTTGAGAATAGCCGACTTGAAGTTGAAGGTGCGGTAGTCCCAAGTGAAGGCTAGCTTGTCACGCCAAACACCTGCGCAATAGGTTAGCCAAATCTCAGCGACCGAAGGCATGGGCTGCATAAATTGAACTTACCATAGTCAAGAAACAGTTCAGCAAATGCCTGAGCATCTCCTGCTGCGAGGATCTCAGAAATGCGTGCCACCAAGGTCTCTGCTTCCTTTGTCGCATCACAATCGGCAGGAATGTCAACCCCAAGAACGTCGGTAGTGGGCAATGCGTGATTGTACTTGAAGTCGTACATGTAGTTGTCTGCTACAGGGGGCTTGGAGGTGATTCCCAGCTCAGCAGACTTAGCAGCGACCTTTGCCTTGAGATCGGCAATGTCGACTGCCTCATGGATGCTCATTGGTGCCATTGTGTCTTCTGTTTTACAGGTTTCGATGAAATCGATGTTGTCTGCTGCTCATCAATTCATTGCGTGCGCACGATTGCTTCTTTACATAGTTGACACCAGATCCCTGGATCCCTCCAATTCAATTCATGAAGCATCACCTGCTCGTCGTTTACACCGGTCGATTGCATCGGGGATAATACCCCTGTCGATGCGACTGTGGGGGGTGTGGGGATCGGACATCGTGAAAAGCCGCGAGCGGAGGCAACGTGCATCTGCGAGCGGCACGTGATCGGGCGAAACTGCATTTCTAATGCCCATCGGTTATGGCCGTTTCCGCGTCTGCCCATCCCATCGCCTTTTACTTACTTGGTCACCCGTGATCCGGAGATGAGACAGAGTTTTGGATCGGACCAATCGGCCACAACAAACGACGCCATGGATGGTGTGCGCTGGGATGGCGACCCCAAGCGTGCGCCGAGGCCTGCCAAGAAGCAGCGGAAACAACGTCCATGTTACAGTTGTGAAGGTGAGCTGCCTATCGAAATTGGAATCTGAGGATCATGCAACTAATTTTCAATGCCCAGAATGTCGCAGACTCAAGATGAAGTGCGATCGACGTGGTAAGCACCCAGTTCAACTGGAAGCATCTGAAAACTGAACCCGTCTTACAGTGCCTTGCTCCAATTGTGTGCGTCGACACCGGGTTGATTTCTGCAATGGAGCTATGACCAGCAGGTCAATTCGGTCGGTTAAATCCAATGATAGGGGAGCATACGCAGCTGCTAATTGGTGTCGCAGTCGAGAGCCTAACGCGCACCAAGGAAGACAGCGGCCTACGCCACAGGCCCCCGTGCAGCATGTCCAAAACACGCCGCCCTCGTCATCAGGTCCTGATTATCCAGAATCACAACAGGAAGAAGTATTGGAGCACATTGATCCATTGCTACACGGCCGAGAATCAATAACAGCCCAAACATCTGATGACGGCCAAAGTCCTCCTGCACCAAACCGTGACCATGAAGTTCAAGACAAAGAAAAGCAATTAGAGATTCTAACTCGATCGCTCGAGACCAGCATCGGCCATGACGCCCATACGCAAATTGTCCTGCCACTTCCCCATCCAAGTGGAGTTGTGAGTAGTCTCCAAGACGAAGGCAGTAATTTTGGTGATGTTCCCTCGCTGCCAACCAGTCATGGCGACCGCAATGGCTCATATGGTACATTGATGCTGTGTAAGGGAGGGAGATCTAGATACTTAGGACCAACTGCATGCAGCGAATGGTTGAAAGAGGTATGTCGTTTCTTTGCCCACGTCGTATGTCCTGACACGTTCAGTCCGAAACACAAGATCCAGCCCTCACACGGGCCCCTTCTCCGGAAATCCCCTCAGCTCATCATTCAATTCCACACAACCGCTCTAATCCCAACACCGGCGCCATTGCTTTTCCATTCAGTGTTTCGCCAGCTTATATCAGTACTCGAGATCTACTCGCAAGCCTCCCCCCGAGGGAGGAAGCCTGGGTGCTCGTCGAATCTTATTACCGCTATTGCGCTTGGCAGTAAGTCTTGAAGCAATAGAACCAGAAAGCATCTAACTGGACTTAGCCATGATGTGGCTCCCAAAGGCCCGTTTGAAAAAACATTTGATCGCGTTTATTCCCTGTTGGGCGAGACGTCTCCCTCGCCTTCCGTCAATCCCCAAGAAATTGCGCTTGTTTTTATAATTTTGGCTCAGGGCACAATGCATAACATCGAAATGGCGAACAATGATTCTTCTGCCGAAGAGTGGCTGTATGCCTCAGAACGAGCGTTAGTCAAGGGCGACTTCTTATCCAATAATACGGTTGCTGGCTTGCAGACTCTTGTAAGCTCGCATGCGATGTGAAGATTCTTGGCAATCGCTAATTGGTGGTAGCATCTCATGGCTCATTTGCATCTGTATGTGTCCTAACCCAGGGTCCCTTATGTCCGCTGACGTCCAAATAGCCAGTTGGATAGAGACCGCCCTGGTGATAACGCCTGGCCACTGTGGGGGTTGATCATGCGATTAATCCAGGCTGTGAGTATAGTGCGTCAAAAAAAGCTTGATGCTAACACCTGGCGCAGATGGGCATGCACCGAGATGGAGCCCGATGGGACTTGCCGCAAGATGTTGTGGAAGAAAGACGCAAAATCTTCTGGGAGTGTACTGCTGCTGATACGTTTCAGGCAAACTGTTTCTCGAGGCCGTAAGGTTTGATCCTATAAAACTATCGCAAAGCTCATATTTCATAGGTGCGCCATTAACCCTGATCATTGCGATACCGCATTTCCCACAGAACCTCTTAATGCGAACGGCGAAAAGTGTTATTCCATTCTCCGATTTGAGTTGTCTCAGATTTCATCTGAGTATGTACATCCATTTCAACCCGTTAATCGCTTGGTAACTGATGGGGCCTCAGGATTCTCAATATGGCGATGAAGGTGAAGAGACCAGAGTATTCTAGCGTCATCGAATTGGACCTGAAACTGTAATGTCTGCCCATTAACACGATCATGTGGTCAACTGACATGTTTCAGATGCGAATTTGAGCGCAGCCTTCCATTCTCACTTCGAAGCCGCGCAGCGTTTTCCTCAATGCCCTCTCGATATCCTCATGTTGAATCTGCGATTGAGGCGTCCCCAGAACCATCACGAAGGTCAATGACAATCTCATTTCAGGTTCGTCTTGAACCATGATTGATTTTGACTCCAAACTAATGACATCCAGCAAATGAATCTTGCATTAAATATTTCTGAGACCATTATCAACCTTCATCGACCTTACTACGCGAAAGCACTCTATGAGGACATTGGCGATCGTGTCAGTTCCCCATATGCACTTTCATACTTGACTGTGATAGAACGCTGCGCAGTAGGACTATTCTTCAATTCTGTTGAAACCAAGCAATAATCAGCTAATGTTCGCAGATCATCATTGCGATTGTCGGCGATATCCATAATCGCTTCCCAGCCATCAGCACTAGACAGTGGAGCTTTTGGGTGAGACTAAGTTTTATTCCTTGTAAATTTTGAAATGCTCATAGAAATCTCAGTTTCACGTGTTTGGTTCGGCTTTATGTTTGGGAACATTGGTGTTGCGCGACCCAGGTAACTCTATGGCGGCCTTCGTCCTCGGACAAATCGACACCGCTATAAACTTGTTCAAGTCTTTACTCCAAAACGGCGCCACCAGTCCTAGATACCACCGCAATTTGCAGTGGTTGTTGAAGTTACGCGCCAGGGCGTCTTCAAAGATATCGCGGGTGAATGGCACAAAAAAAGCCGGCGGGCAGCGCGAGGGTGATGCGGACCGGCGAAAAAGTAGGGAAGAAAAAGAGGACGGCGAAGATGTGGAACTGCTTGGCTGGCGGACGAGGCTTATTGAGCGGGCAGGTCAGAATCGCCCGACTATCAGGACCATTGCCTCACCCAGCGTAGATATTCCGAGTGCGTCGCCAAGCCATGACCGCCCAGAGACCCGCCAAGACCAGCTTCGAAACGTAGAGGCAATTTCACCGGGCCAATC